>JAMWYP010000049.1:4447681-5647681 GCA_025563575.1 Acacia pycnantha | reverse complement strand
ATCAAATCCCTCATCCTATTCGCATTGACCAGTTCACCTTCAAGCCACCCCTCCCTCACAATATATTGAAAATCACCATGCTGCACCCAAATGACCTCAAACTTGAAGGACCTGATTGTTTTTTCTTCATAGAAACAATTGTCAACCAATAACGCATGATGATCCGATCCTATAGTATCTATATGGAAGACCACAACATTATCAAAGCTCTCCCGAAACTCCACATTTCCCAGCGCGCGGTCAAGTCTTTCTCTCACAATAGCCTCAACCCTTTTGTTGCACTAGGTGAACCTAGAGCCCTTAAACTCTAGGTCCATTAGATTGCAATTAGCTAGCAAACTCTGGAAATTAATAATTTTCCTCATCGTTCTGGGGTTGCCACCTTCGTTTTCAGTTTGCGACAATAGGTCATTAAAGTCACCCACCAACAACCAAGAAGTAAAGATGTCAACAGCCAAACCACGTACCAGATCCCAAACAATCCTCCTTTCCCTTTCCTTAGGCGGCCCATACGCAAAAGATACATAATAGGAAGCTTTCAAGCGTGTTGACTCAACTAACGTGTGGATGATATTCTTTGACTTATACAAAATTGTCACAGTAACATCAGTTTGCCACCACAAGGCTAATCCACCAGACAACCCCCTCGGTTAAACGTACACCTCATGATTGAACCCACACCTTCACCTAACTTTCATAACTCTCGTAGAGCACAACTTGGTCTCCATTAGGAAGATTACTGAAGGTTGATGCTTATTCACCATATCCTTCATATTTTGGACTGTCAAGGCTCTCTCTAGGCCTTAACAGTTCTAGGATAAGATTTTCATGAGGACTTGGTGGCCGATAAAGGCCAGCAACCATAGCTATTAGCAACCATCTTCTTCCTTTTACTACTGCTAGCTTTAAAGGTGAAAGTAGAGCCCACAGTGTTAGGATTTTTAGGTTCCTCCATCACATCATCCAACTTTCCCTCCTCCTCAGGAATGTTCTCCTTACCACCCCTGTCCTTTTTCCTTGCACTTATTCTAATCCTCGCCTTGATCTTCCACAGGTTGTTCCATAGGTAGATACATAAGGAATTGAGTTGGGGACTCCTACATTTAATCTTCTTCTTTTCGATTCTATAGAATCTTAGTCTTTAGCTGCATTCCTCTTCTAACCAAGGCTGCCCAGGCTATTAATCACTGCATTCATTTCTTTACCACAAAATGGAATCAAGGCTAGTGAATTTTCAGAATGTACCTTAGGGGAAGACCCAGCCTTAACAATAGAAGTAGCTACCACTGGAGAATTCGTCCCATCGGCCTTCAAATTATTTCTTGACTCCAAAACATCCTTATTGCTTCGCCCACTATTAGATGGCCCTTCGGTATCGATCGATGGAGCCTTTGATTTATTCATGCCATTCTTCATACACCAAGCCTCCATCACTTCATTTAGATCAGGATTTATGAAACCTTCAGACCTCAGATCCCCTGATTTCCAAGCCTTTCCCAGGTCCTCACGCCTAGTCTTAGGCTCGGGGTTACTTGGCTTGATAGAGAATAGGTCTTCAACCTCCTCGCTGGAGTCATTCTCTCCTTCCTGTTGGGCAACGAACGCGCAACGAATGCCCTACTCCGACTTGCCTCCTCCTTTTTCCTCTTGATAGATTCTGCTTCAGCGCCATCGGACTATATCACAACCAGAGTTTCATCCTAACAACGACAGACATTAGTAGCCAACCAGGCCCCAAACCGTGGTTCATTAGGATTAGAGCCTGACATCAATTTCTCAAAGTTGCAATCACGGTTATCGTGGCCAATTTTGCCACAAGTATAGAAGAAGTTCTGTAGTTTCTCATACCTCATTGAGATCCAAACATTCCTACCATCTGGCTTAGGTAACCAGAATCCATGTGCCAATGGTTTCCTTAGGTTAAGCATTACTCGAACACGCAAAAATTTGCGAAAGTACCTGCCAATGTAATGTGGATCTTCAGCTATCAATACCTCACCAACATGTCCTCCTACTGAAATAGCATTCTCCAGACACATCGCCTCTAAAGGAACATTACGGATTTGGATCCAGAACGGACTGCAACTAAAATCAAAATCCTCGCATGCCTTATACCTCTGTCTTTCCATTAGATTCAACAGGCATCCATTAATAGACCACGGGCGCCCACCGAGAATCCTAATGTACTCCTCACCATCTTCAAATTTGAACATGAAAGCCTTCCCAGTAATCTCGACAATATCGAGTCCTGCCTGTAGATTCCATGCCTTCCGTAAAATCGACATCAGCGTGGATCACGTATATAATTTACTTGAAAAGATCTTGCCAATAAGGACCTTATCTGCCTTCACTTCCTTCCATACCAGAGGCAAGGAAATATGAATCTCTTCCATAGACCGAAAATAGAAGATTATCACGCTAGTAACTAGCCCTAATCGAGTTTGTCAGTCGAAAAAAGGAACCCTAACTACCGATCGACCCACTGCCTAGCACCACCGTACCTCCAAAACTCACCCCTAACCACTCTCACGCTTGGCGAAGAGAACAAATTTCCCACAACGAGTGCACGGGAAAAATCATAACTGATTTATAATAAAAAAAAATTGATTGAAATAAACGAAATTGTAATGAAATCTCGGAGGGGGGGGGGAGGGGATCAGTGATGGAAGATTTTTGGCCCAAAAAAAAAAAAAAAACCAGTGTATACGGAAGAGAGATGTCCTCAGAGGCTCAGACAATGAACCAGAAAGAAGGAAAAAAAGAAAAAAGAAAAACGAAAAGAAAATTTCGGTGCCTCATTTCTCGACCGCGAAAGATTCTCCGAAAAAAATCAATTCTTTCCAGAGACCCCATTGCCAACTTTCTCGCACTTCCTTTCTTTACTTTTGGTCTCATTTTCAAACTTCTCTCTCTCTCTCTCGGCCCAATCTCCATGTCTGCCCTCTGCTAAACCCTCATCCCAGTTCTCCAGAAATTAAACAGAGAACGTTGCAATTTGCAAGACATGGGCGCTTCTGGGAACAATTTACTCCAAGTCATCGCCAATAATTTAGATGTTCTTTTACTGTAAGTCACTTTTCCTCTTTAGTTCTTTCGGCATTTTGCTGTGATTCACACTTAACTTGGTTATATTCTTTGTTTGCCTTTTTCTTTTTTTGGTTCCCAGGCCTTTAGTCACTCTGGTATACCCTTTGTAAGTTGCTTTCTGTTTTGTGCATTTTTGTCTCTTTACTGTGAAGCAATGTGATGCCCTAACTTGATGTGGGGTTTGTCTTCTCTTAACGTCATTTTTTGTGTGTCTCTGACAGATATGCTTCGATTCAAGCTATTGAGACCAGGTCCATTACTGATGATCAACAATGGCTTACCTATTGGGTTCTTTATTCCTTGATCACACTCTTTGAGCTCACATTTGCCAAAGTTCTTGAAGCGTAAGCTTCCCTGTTTATGATATGAGTTTGGTTGCTATTGCTTGAGTTTTCTGTGCTTGAAATGCAGTAATACTTCTGATTTTTTTACTTGATAAAATGCAAAGTGTTAATATGTAGTTTGAAGGGTCACATCATGACTGATATGTGGTTCGTATATTTTCTTTTATAATTACATAAATGAGTAATAGAATCGAACTTTTAATGAGCTCTTTCCTTTTAAAGGGAAAATAAGCAAAACGAACGAACATGACTTAGTGTTCTGTAAGGTTGTAGTTTTTTTTCCTTTTTCCTTTTTCGTTTGTTTGCAACTTGCAAGTTTTGAATGTCCCCAGTGCTATTTCTATTTCTGGGGTATAATGATCAAGATGTTACTTTCAGGCTTGCTATTTGGCCTTATGCCAAGTTGATTCTCAGTTGCTGGTTGGTGCTTCCACATTTCAATGGGGCAGCACATGTTTATAAGCACTATATTAGGCCCTTCTACATGAACCCACAACTGCCTCAAATCCCTCAAATTCCTCAAGGTTCTCAAATGTGGTATTTTCCACGTAAGAAGAACATATTCAGTAAACCGGATGATGTTCTAACTGCTGCTGAGAGATACATGGAGGAGCATGGAACAGAAGCATTTGAGAGACTCATTCACAAGGTAAACATAGGGTCCAAAAGCTGCAAAATTTTAGGACTATTCAACTTGCTGGTATTGATAGAGACCTGAATATGGCTAACAATTCTAGTCCTTGGTAACATTCTGGTTAAGTTAAATGGAGTGGAAGAGATAAGAAAAAGAAAACCCATAAATTTAATGGCAAGAATTCTAGTCCTTGGTATCGTTCTGGCTAAATTAAATGAAGTGAAAGAGTATGGTTGCTATTGCTTGAGTCACAGTTTTATGTTGTTGCAGTAATTTCAGAATGTATCAACCAATGCTGCTCATTCAAGCATATTGGGATATAAAAAATTAACATGAATATATTGATTTATTTGTGCAGACTGACAGAGAGGCTAGATCAAGAAGGAATTCAAATTACATGGTCTTTGATGATGACTATATATATTGAAGGATGTTTCTGGATGTAATTTCCTAGTCTGTAGTATTACTTTTGACAGTTGCTAATACTCTGCAATAGCAGCTATGGCTTGAAAAACTAAATTATGAACCCTTTTGCATTAGCTATAATTCCCAGGACATTGAACTCACCAGAGTTTGTTTTCCATGCCGAAGATATAAGAAAAAATCTTCTGCGCATCAGTGGGATATTGGAGGAAAAAACATATCTTGATCTGTCAAACTTTGAAAGCTTGAGAAAACTGAATTAATTTCCTCCAATTCTCACTTATAGTTTTCTCTACTCTTTGCTCAAAAGTCTTTAGGTAACTGTAGTCATATCTGAAATAGATGTTACAGGGAGCTAAAATTCAATGTGTAAAGGAATCAACGCTTTTTGGTTAGCTTCTCTCAGATTCTCAGCAGTGACAAATGAAATAGTACGGGTTTGTTCTTGCTTCAATGGGCTTATTGTACTCTTTGAAAGCATGAAGAATCTTATGATTATGAATGGTCAGAGCTCTAGTGAGCTTGTTGTAGATAGGCATTTCAACTTGTATTACTATTCTGGCAAGCCCGGCAGATTTTAAATAGGGATGTTTTCTATTTAGAGGCATATTGTTTAAATAAACTAACTTGGATGATCTTATTATAAGGCTTTTTTTTTCCTTACGCCTCATAAGAACCAAGTATCCCGACCCTTCTAAAAGTGTGTTGTAAAAAAATATTTGGATGGAGTATTCAAATATTGCTCTAATTTTGTCTGTTGCGATTCCAAAAGCAAGAAAAGATCCACAAGAAAGCAGAGATAGTACTATGGTCACCAAAACATCTTCAGTTTTTGGGAAAATTAATCTTTTACTTTCTGTAGTTTATAGTTTTGATTCAATTGTAATTTAGTCTATATATGTTGACTTGGTGGAACTCTGTTTATAGTTTTGATTTGGTTGAAACTTAATTTTTGAATTTTGGCTCGCTACAACTTAGTGCCTATAGTTTTTAATCATTTCACAAGTTAGTCCTTGACATTTATTACCTATATGATTTTATTTTTTAAAAACATAAAAGCTAAATTGTGAAATGGCTAAAACTATAAAGATTAAGTTGCAATGAATCAAAATTCTAAGTTATAACTAAGTTAAAGTTATATATATTAAATTGCACCAAATAAAAATAAGGATTGAGTTATAACCAAGTCAAAATTATATTACTAAAAAGAGTTTTTCCCCCCATAATTATCTTAATCTCTTAGTACAAGAACAAATAAAAAGGAGGTCACCAAGAAAATAAGGATTACTTTCAACCAAAAAATAATAATAATAATAAGGAATCATAGTTAACTTATTAATTTTTTTTTTAAATTGATAAAAATTTTTAGTATTATCCTTATTAATAAGGTTTTGAATGAAAGGAGAAAAAAGAAAAAAAAAAACCCCTTTTAAACATTTTTGGCAAAAATACAGGGTTAAATAGTAAATTTGTCTTAAAAATATACGCCCAGGAGTAATTTTACCCTGAAAGTTTTTTTTTGGCTCAATGTAGTCCCAGAAGTCTAAAAAAGTAACATTGACCGTTAACTTTTTAACGAAAAAGAGTAACATTGCTACGTTTTTAGATTTTCGGGACTACATTGAGTAAAAAAAAACTTTCAAAACAAAATTGTTCCTGGACGTGTACTTTCGGGTGATACTTAACCCAAAAATATATATCATCCACAAAAGAATCTTTAATTTTCTTTAGACATCAGTAACACGACCAGATTGACCCCACGGATGTGTTTTTCGTGCATGCCCTTTGTCTCGGGATGCTTGTTGGAAATTATCTCTAGATAAAGTAGCATCAACACTTCAATATTATTTTCCAGTTACATTTACCCTCTCCACCTCTTATCCACATCACCATCTCCTGGCCCCTTCTTTCCTCCCCCTCCTCTCTCCAGTGTTTTTCGTGTTCATTGTCGGTGGCAGCCATTTGATAAATTAAAAAAGTATAAAACACAAAATACTCAAAATCATCCTTATTTCATGGGTAAAAAAATAAGTCATCTTCTCATCTTCATCACTCAACCTTCGGTCCTCTCCCTTATCTTCATCACTCAACCTCCACTCCATTGTTAGAGATTTGCATCCCTCGTCTTCTTCACCAACTTCACGGCCAACCAAAGTTCTAAAACTAAAACAAAGCATCATCCACAAGATCTATCAAGATTTGGGATAGAACAATGGGAGAAACACTATATGCATCGTCCCTTTTGTTAGATCTTTCCTATTAGATCTTTAATGGAAAAAAGAAAGAGGGAGGAAGGAGGGTTTCATTGACGAAATCCAAAAAGAGCCGATTTCATTCATTGTCGTCATATCTTTGTCAAGGTATAAAGGAGAATTGTTGCAGTGAGCAAATCGGCGATATGGCTAGTGGTGGGGCGACGGCATAGAGTGGCTAAGAGGAAAATTTTTTTGGGTGAAGATGATGAATACAAAAAACACAGGAGAAAGGAGAGGGAGGAAAGAAGGGGCTAGGAGATGGTGATGTAGATAAGAGGTGGAGAGGGTAAAAGAAGTAGGTGGCAATTGGAGTGCCATGTGTGATTTTTTAACGGTGTTAACGGGGAAGCAACGTTACTAAACTTTTAGATTTTCGGGGTGACATTAAGATAAAAAAATTTTAGAGCAACATTGTCTTTAGACATGTACTTTTGGTACGAATTTGCTAGTTATCCCTATTTTTATTTGCCCATTTTGTCATTTTCGCTTCTTTTGAGGCAAGTTACTAAACGACATCGCCTGGGGTCGAGAGGCCTGTCGTTATCTTGGGGTCAAGAGGACAGTTGTTGTCTCCATGCTTTTTATCCGTAAATGTATTATTCTATTATCAAATTCATAAACTTTCTTTTAAAAACACATGTAAGTTGGCTATTTATAATTAATATTTAAGGTATTTTTTTAATCATGTCATTTAAAGAAACAACAAAAGCCACTCCGCGAGTAAAACAACAACCAAAAAGCAGCAAGAAAATTCGGTGTGTTGCAGACCACGGCAATCCGGCGTACCTCCCTAAGACATA
Organism: Acacia pycnantha; assembly: GCA_025563575.1. Lineage (NCBI taxonomy): Eukaryota > Viridiplantae > Streptophyta > Magnoliopsida > Fabales > Fabaceae > Acacia > Acacia pycnantha. Next base: position 5,640,138 of record JAMWYP010000049.1, on the reverse strand, counting down.
AAATTGCATGGTCAAGTACTGGGACAACGGAAAGATAAAATTTATTATTTTTATTTTATTTATGTTATTTAATCTAGCTTAATTCTTATATTAGTTTTACCTTAAATTTTTTTCGTCCTTCATTTCCATTTTTTTTAAAATGAAAGCAACCCGTTTTAAATAATTGTATAGAGTTTAAAAATGAGCTGTACTATTTATACATAATAAATAAAGTAGATAATTTACAGCTATAAGTTTTTTAGCCTTAAAACTCTTCAAATAAAGGATATAAAACATCTTTGGTATGGTACCTAACTATTGTTGTTTTAGATCAAACATTTCACCTTTATTAAACATTTCAACTTTACCATATATAAGATAAATTGTTTGGATACTAATTTAGAAGGCTATAAAATTAAAAGATATATTCAAAACTCTAAAACGAAGTGAGGAGACTAAACTAAAATAAAATTAGATAGAGATAGACATAAATATTACTCTTCTGATCTTAAATATAAGATACAGTAGGACAGCAGGAAGGTAGTAATGAAGTGAGGTCTACCTACATTTGAATTTTTGTTATAAAAAAGAAGAAGAAGCTCAACTCATTCAAATGGCCATTTTTCTTAAAGTTGCATATGGTATGTGGAAGAAAGTTAAGCCAATCCGAAGAAGGGCGTACCATAGGTTGTGAAGCAGGCGATTACTGCCGGAAAAGGAAAGTAATGTTTCAAATCCCAGGGTTGGACTTATTTGTCCCCCTAAGTTAAGGAAAAGGACAAAAGGAGCCATCCCCATCTCAGAGATTTCGGTTTCTGACGTGGCATTTACCGGCCGAAAAACGAAATGTAGGAGCGAGCGACAAACAGTTCAGCTTCTCCCAGGTAGAGAGAGAAAAAAGAGCGAAAACCTTACAATACATGATACAACACAGAGGGAGGGGGAGAGAGAGAGGGAGGGGGAGAGGCGCGCACGTTAAGGCGCACGGTAGCATTCCCTGGAGCCTGGAGCCTGGAGCTGGGCGAATTTTCGAGTTGAGAAATCGCGGGCATTGTCTCTGAGAGTCCTTTCAAATTGTAATCCGCAGGCTCTGAAATTTTCTTATGAGGTTGAAGGAGCCCGAATTCTTTGAAATTCGTTCGCGCATGGCAGAGACCTAAGAGTTTCTTGCGACGTAGGTTATTTCAATTGTCACTGCGTAAGCTCGTCCGCATTTTAGATTGTTGGGGGGTGCATTGCAGGAAGAACTGTGTGGAATTCGAATATTACTCTGAGATTAGAGGTCTCAATATTTTCCTAGGGTTTTTGTGGTACGGTGGTGTGACTGAGCTGGTTTGGAGCTGAATGTTATTACCGGAGGGTCTTCCGAGAACGTTCTAAGGAGTACTTGCTGTCGTACTATGAATACAGGGGTGTTTTGGGTCGAGCTCATGAGCTGCGACCCTTTCCTGTGAGGTGCCTTTCACAGCTATGGGGTAGATTAAAGAGCTCTTTCCTTACATTTTTATCAATTTTAGTCAAGTGTTTCAATTTTCATGGGGAGAGTTTTGGCTTTAGCTTATGGTATCCTTTTTAATCTGGGCTGCTGTTCAAATGGGTATTGGGTCTGCTTCTGCCAAGCAACTGACATTGCAACTTGAATGGCTGATCTTCAGAGAACGATTTTTGGCGATAGGAATATCGAACAGGTCCATGATTACTTTACTTAACTTTGCTTGAGAATATAAATTTGCATCACAACTATTGCCGCCAGAGTGCTCGGATGTATTTTAATTATGTGTATTTCATTTAGTTTTTTACCGCCTGCCAAAAAACTTCACATAAATCATAGATATCTCATCTATATGTAGATGGTTCATTTTCAAGTTTCATTCTCTTAGACTAAGTTTCTCACCTGATTTTCTCTGTTTTTTTAACCCGAAAATGTTTAATGCAAATTTCACTTCTTTGTGTGCATGTGTAGAGAATGCGTTTAATGTATGTATAGCCTATCTTGTGTAAAATCTCTTGAAAAAAAATTTCTTTACTCAAGATTATTTCATTTTCTTTTTTGTATGCCATGCCACCACTATGAGGCTTAATCGTCATTTTGGTCCCGGAACTTAAAATTTGTGTCCTATTCATCCTTTCTCATTACATTCATCAAAGGCCATACCATTTTAAAACACTAAATTCAGGCATGAATATGGTACGAAATTAAAGTTAAGAGACTTGATTAAAATAAACAAAATAGCCAAGGGACCAAATCAAAACAAATAAGCCAGGGGACCAAAATGGCAGCTTTGCCTATTTCTAATGGTATGGATGTTATTTGATTTTTCTGACATGAGAGGCTTTTCAGTTTGGGAACAGAGGTCTCCCCTCATGCATAAGTGGTTTTTGCAATCATAGGATCATCTTCTTTACGAACCCCTTATGTTTGTGTCCATATTGCAGGCAATTACGTCTCTTAAGAAAGGTGCATATCTACTAAAGTACGGGCGTAGGGGGAAGCCAAAGTTCTGCCCGTTTCGGCTTTCCAGTGTAAGTTGCCAGGCCGCTTCCTCTCTTGACAGTTTTATATTAGCCCTTCAAATGATGTAAAACTGCCTCTTTTTTTATGAACTTTGTTCCTAAATTATATTCTTTACTAAAGTTTCATAAGGGATTGATAACAAAAAGTTTAGCCCGTTGAAAATGTTTAGTATGGGCGTCATAAAATTTCCTGCATAATTATCAACTTGTCATCTAAAGTTAGGTAGCCTTTTGAAAAGAACATTGTAAAGTGAAAACTTGTCTAAGCTCCATCCTTAGATAGATGTAAGAATCTGACTCATATTTACTTGCAATTTCCCATCTTTGTCTAACATCACTATAATTGAAATTGTAACTAAAAAAGATACTTAATAATTGGGTGGCAAGGTTTATAGTGATGGATTGGAAATGAATAAATTTCCAGTTTCATGGCAGTACGGAACATTTTGGATGATATAGAAAAATGAAGATGAAGAAGAGTCTTTATTTTTGAAATTCATATGGGTTTAGATTAATTATGTTGGATATTGAAATTTATAAAAAAAAAGCCTCTAAATATTTTTTGGGGGTCATTTTTATAAAACGGCCTCTTCGCTTTGGAAGTAAAGCTATGTATATCTATTCCTCCCCAAACTCTACCTGGTAGGAGTCTTGTGCATTGGGCCACCTTTTTTTTTTTTTTTTTTATATTTCGCCAATTAACTGATCTGATATAAATTAATTGGTTATAATATACATCTCTTATTTATTGTTATTGAAAACTAGTCTTCATTCTTCAACTTTTACTTTCAATGCCCATAATGAGTTTACTTGATTGTTTCAGATTTCAGCCCAATCCATCCATTTATTGATTTTGGATATATGTAGCATTGTGTTTATTAGATAAAATCAAGATTTGAGAAAAATGATATCCTATGTTCTATTCAATTCAATGCTTTTGTTTTTCTGTTCAGGATGAATCCCTACTCATATGGTATGCTGGAAAGGATGAGAAACAACTAAAGCTAAATGCTGTTTCAAAAATCATTCCTGGGCAGCGAACTGTAAGTTTTTATGATCAAATTCTTAACAAATTTATCCTCCAAAAAATATTAGATGCCTCGGTCAGAGTTTCATTTTGGCTTTGATGTGCCCTGTAGCAGAGTTTAGTACTTGACCTCTGCGGAAATTTTTACTTAACTGTCTGTATGTATGTATAGAGGAACATTGCACATGTATCTGAACTCTGGGATTACATCTTTATCATCAGTTCACTGCTCAATTTTGCATAACTTCATTTGGTGTTATTATTCAGGCCATATTTCAGCGGTATCCTCGGCCTGAAAAGGAGTATCAATCATTTTCACTTATATACAATGATAGGTCCTTGGATTTGGTACGTTTTCTTTCTACTTTATTTTACAATGACATATGAGCCTTCAAATGAAGTTAGTCTAATAATTTTTAAATGGTAGACTGAGTACACATGGGAATATCTGGTTACCCTCATAGTTTGACTCGACTGCAACTTTCCAATCCATGGACAGATTTGTAAGGACAAGGATGAAGCTGAAACATGGTTTGTTGGTCTTAAGGAATTAATTAGTCGTGGTAATGATCACAAATGGAGGTGTGAATCAAGAAGTGAAAGTGCTGGTTCTTATAGTCCACAGCATCAAGCCCAAAGGAATTCTCCAGTGATTGCACCATTTGTCTGTAACAATTGCTATCTTCTTCCTTTGTTTCATAATTTCTGATAACCTATTGAAGTATATGAATTACTATAATTTTTACTTGTTCTCTTTCAACTGCAGGACCTGGTAGATTCAGAAGAATTTTCTTTTGACAGTACTTCAGAGAATAGATTGGGAAGGGCTTTCTCTGAAATTATTTCATATACTGCTGCTGGCAAGAGTCCTTCTCAAGCCGAATCAAATGCAAATTCCTGTGCGTCTCCTGGATCTGGGGATAACTCAAACAACCGAAATTCTATTGCTGAGCCGATTCGAGTTAGTTTATCCAGTGCTGTAAGTTCATCCAGCCATAGTTCTTATCAAGAAGATTTTGATGCTATAGGTGATGTTTTTATTTTTGGAGAAGGTATTGGTGATGGAATCCTTGGTGGTGGTTTGCATAGACTTGGAACCTCGTCTGGTTCTGGGATGGATGCATTTCTCCCCAAGGCATTGGAATCGAAAGTAGTCCTGGATGTTCAGAGTATTTCTTGTGGCTACAAACATGCAGCTCTTGTTACCAAGCAAGGAGAGATATATAGTTGGGGGGAGGAATTAGGAGGTAGGTTAGGGCATGGTGTAGAAGTGGACGTTTCTCACCCTAAACTCATTGACTCTCTTAATGGCATAAATATTGAATTAGTAGCATGTGGAGAGTATCACACCTGTGCTGTCACATTTTCTGGGGATCTTTATACTTGGGGTGATGGCATTCACAATTCTGGATTACTTGGGCATGGAAATGAAGTCAGTCACTGGATTCCTAAGAGAGTAAGCGGTAACATGGAAGGTGTACATGTATCCTATGTATCTTGTGGACCTTGGCACACAGCGATTGTGACATCTTCTGGCCAGTTGTTCACATTTGGGGACGGATCTTTTGGTGCCTTAGGTCTAGGAGATCTTAGTAGCACAAATACTCCTAGGGAAGTAGAAACTTTGAAAGGAATGAGAACAACCAGGGTCTCCTGTGGAATTTGGCACACTGCTGCTGTTGTTGAGGTGGCAACTGAATCTATGGAATCTTCTAAACACTTACCTGTAGGAAAACTGTTCACCTGGGGTGATGGAGATAAAGGCCGACTTGGGCATGGTGATAGCAAACCTAGACTAGTTCCCCAGTGTGTTATTTCATTGGATGATCAAAATATTTGTCAAGTGGCTTGTGGTCACAGTCTCACTGTTGCTTTGACAGCCTCAGGGCATGTATATACAATGGGTAGTACCACTTGTGGGCAACTTGGCAGTCCTGCAGCTGATGGAAAATTCCCTACACAGGTTGAAGGTAAAATTGCTGGCAGTTTCATAGAAGATATTGCCTGTGGATCGTATCATGTTGGAGTCCTGACTTCCAAAGCAGAGGTTTACACCTGGGGAAAGGGTTCTAATGGGCAGCTAGGTCATGGAGACAATGGTCACCGAGATACACCTACACTTGTTAAGTTTTTTGAAAATAAGCAAGCGAGGAGTGTGGTCTGTGGTTCAAACTTCACTGCTGTCATATGTCCTCATAAATGGGCATCAAGTGCTGACCAATCTGTGTGTTCTGGTTGTCACAATCCTTTTGGATTCAGAAGAAAACGTCATAATTGTTACAACTGTGGACTGGTTTTTTGCTCAGCATGCAGCAGTAGAAAATCTACTAAAGCTTCTCTTGCTCCTAATCCAAACAAGCCATATCGTGTTTGCGATGACTGTTATTCTAAACTTAAGAAGACCACAGAATCTGTTTCCTTGACAAAAACTTCTACATCAAAAAATTTGCCTGACTCTTGGGCTGGTAAATTACAGGGAAAACTATTAAGGATTTCATCTTTTGGCTCTAATGTTCAAGCAGAAAGCAGGCATTCAAAGATCCCAGAACCAAATCATAGCCATGTTTTTCCAGCTCTGAATGGAAAATTACAGTTGGGGGGATTCAGTCCTCTAAAAGCACCTAATCCTCTTGCTGGGGCATTAGAGAAGCCCCTGTCAGTTTCTGTGCCTGCAAGTGGTTTGAACTCTGAAGTGTCATCTCCAGTTTCTGAAAAATTGAGCCCACGATGGTCTTCTGAAGATGTTCATGATGATTCAAAGCACAGAAACAGCATTTTAAGCCAGGAGGTTATAAGTTTAAGGCTACAGGTAAGGCTGATAAAAAGTATTTGATTCAGTTGTTGTTAATCACTGAGGTCCCAAGGAAGGAATGTGATCACCAAGGAGTCCCACAACAAGTGAGTAGCATACAATGACAAGTTTTGGTGTAGGAAATGACAACAGGTCCCATCTTACTTGTTGTGAGATTCTTTGGCGATTATATTCTTTCTTTGGGATCTCATAGTGATTTTCTCTTGTTTTTTTTTTTTTTTCTGTAAATCCTCTATGGTCCTGAAAAGCTATAGCTCTAGATGTGATATATTTTCTTTTAACTGATCTTTGTCTAATGAGAATAAAAGGTCGGTGAAATCTCGGATTCCATATGTTGTGGCTTTCTGCTTACTTATTTACTAAGTCCTTCCAAAAAAAATAATAAGACCGATGAAGAAGATAAAGAGAAATTTTGCTTTTCTTTGTTAAAAATAAAAGTGATGCTACTTAATCTGTTTTCTCACACAATTTTTGGATAATAATAAATTTGGTATTTGTGCTTATGCATGTATCCTGTCCCACGGGAATCTTTGAAAGTGTTTTTTCATGGCATATGTAGGCACTGTCCAACATTATAAATTATTCAATGTAGGACTTTTTCCTGTGACGATACAAAAATATTCCTACCTTCGATAACTGACTATATATAAAATAGGGAATAACTTGGCAAAATAAAATAGGAAACAAGCAATAAGAAAACATGTGAAAAGCAAACAAGTGGTGTCAGATGCCACACTTTCAGCAATTTCACTGAAACACTGGCAAACAACACTCCTCCTCAAGTTGAGGAGTAAAGGTTGAACACTCACAACTTTGTAGTTAATTCCTACCTCCATTGTAAGCTATTTCAGCGCAAGACATTCAATGTAAGCTATGAGTTGCCTTAGCTCTCACACTTCAAGACTCATTCTTCTTAGCGTTGATTGAATTGGTCATTTGGTATTGAGCTCGAGCTTTTGGTGCCATCAGGAGGCCTGGATTGTTGCTTTGATGCTTGATTCATGCAAGTTGATCCAAAGAAGGAAACCAGAGAGGAGAGTAGGGGGAGAGATTCTTTATTCTTAGACATAATGAAAAAGACTCTGCCCAAAAAAGACAATGAAGAAGATGCTAGTTTTCCTTCCATTATATCTAGGACCTAGGAGTAGTATCACTCATGCTGTGACTTACATCAGGTAGTTATGAATACTTCCTGAATTATAATTAATAAGCAATTAGTTGGCTTTGAAACACTGGTAAACATGTACAAAAGGTTTGCATGTCGTTCTAAAGTTTTCTCCAATCCTGTATATATGGGACTTGCTGATGGAACTTCTGTGTGTAGCCTGAAACACCTGTTCCTTAGCAGTTTTAGGTTTTCATATCTTCATCTGATAGGTTGCACTTATAGGATTGAAATCCAGTCATGTATATTTTTATAGCTTACCTGTAAAAAAGTTGATAAAAAAATCTAAATGCTTAAATTTTTCTAAAATTGTGTTGAATACTTGATTTTGAGTAGGATGCAAATGCTTCAAGCTTACTCCATCTCGGAACTGATTAAATATACTACATAGGTTGAAGATCTTACTCTTAAATCGAAGCATCTTGAGGATGAACTTGAGAGGACATCAAAACAATTAAAGGAAGTGACTGCAGTAGCAGCAGAAGAAGCCGAGAAGTGTAAATCTGCTAAAGAGGTTATAAAGTCATTGACTGCTCAGGTTGGGTGTTCTTATGTCAGAGACTTTGCTCTTCTTATGCTTTATTTTCAGTTCTAGAGTTGTGGCTGCCTAAGTTGAATTTGATTCACTTTGTTTATGAATATAAGGAAACTCTACTTTTGGGGGACTGATCAATGGCTGCTATGTAGCGGACCTAATTTATAGATAAAATGAGATATAGGACGTTAGATGATACAACTTGCATTTGGGGGACTAGGAAAAGAACAACTTAATATATACGTATGGGGTGGGAGGCTGGTTTACATGCATCAATCACCTCCAAAGTTTAATTTTATTTCCTTCTTAAAAAGCTTCAGTTCTTGATGAGATCATTCACAGTAACTCGACCTTTGGATTGCTATGATTTCTATTCATTGATCAATTACTCGTGTGTTGATAGCTAATAATTTTGATAGACATACTTGACTATTGGATTGCTGTGATTTCTATTGATTGATAGATTACTCAATATCTGCATTATGAGTGGAGCCTCTTTTTTTTTTTTTAAATTTTAGTTATTCGTTGATTTTGAGGTGTTATAGTCATCTATTAGCACTTAGACTGTATGATTATTATTATATTTTTTTTTAAAAAGGGTGTGCTGTGAATTCAGTCAATATCCACCCAAGCGATGAGGATGACTAACTATTTTGTACCTAGCTTCATATAATGTAACAAAATCAGTTTATGTTCTATTTGTGACGGGCATGTAATATACTCCACGCTTGAACCTGATAAACATTAAAAATGATAACAATTTAGTGTATTATAATTGTGATAATGAATCCCTCGTCATATACCTTACGTCTTGTGCAAAGAGGAGCAGGATTGTTGGAGAGCTATTGAGTATTGACATGTGAAGCCGTTAGCTTTGATTATTTATCTCTAATTTTGGGGATGCTTAATTGTCTTGCAGTTGAAAGAAATGGTACAAAGAGTGCCTGAGGGAGGTATTGCAAGCTCTAGTGCCAACTTCTCTGCTGAAATTACCTCTAACGTTCTAAATCAGTCTTCAAATGAGACCCAGATAGCAAACAGTATCACTCCTGAAACTGAGTCGAACAGCCATGCTGAAAATCGGATATTGCTTAGTATTCCCGAAGCACAACGTGGAAAATCAGAGTGGATGGTGCAAGATGAACCGGGTGTATACATAAGTTTGTCCTCCTTGCCAAGTGGTGGTAATGAACTGAAGCGCGTGCGTTTCAGGTATCTATGTCCAATTTAACTTAACCATACTAGCATCTTTCCTAATAATGGTAGGTTTCAAGATCATCACTTCATATGAAGTTATGAACATTTGTATTACCTGATTACGAGACCATTTTATTTTTCCAAGCTTTCCTAATGGACAAGTTTATTGCTTTCTATCATGTTCTCAAATAAAAGCATAATGTTGACATTTTTTATGACTCGTTTATGCAGTATTACAAGAGATCGTTTTGTCAGTTATTTTATACTGTAATGATGTTTTCATTATTTGGGAATTAGGGTTCATGATTTAGGGCAATCGGGGTAACTTGAGGTTTGATTGGAGTTAGAAATTTTGGGCAATCTTGTCTTTCAAATGTATAAATAGTCAGCTGCAGCTGTCATTATTTTCATTAAGGAATATCAAAATTGAGATTTGAGTTCAAGTATTTTGTTTTTCCTTTAATTCCTATTTGTGTACTGCATCACTCATATTTTAACTATTGATTCCGTTAAAGAAAATTATTTCACTTGCCATTCTTAAATCGAAGAACCTGATTGCTAACAAATAAGAACTGCACTTAAATTTCATGTGTTCAATCTAAAAGCTCTATGGTTGATGTATTTTGTACATAAAAATATTTATCAAGGAGGATGCAAACTTCAATTATTTTATTTCATGTATAAAAATATATTTATTTAATTATGTGTTGTTGGATTTACTGTACACTGAATGCAAAGTTGATTTTGCAGTCGGAAACATTTCACAGAACAGGAAGCTGAAAAGTGGTGGGCTGAAAATGGGACCAAAGTTTTGGAGCGGCACAATGTAGTCGCTACATAGAATGCAGCAATCAACAGTATTTGTATGTCCCTGGAACAACAGAAAGCTTCACACATCCAGGATTTCTGACCCTCTGGAAATTGTAAATCCTCTTACCTTCTCCTTCTCATTCTCCTCCTTGTCTGAAATTGAAGCTCTGTGTCGACTGTAGAATATGACAAATTAGATGAAGGTATAGGAAGAACTTTTAATATTCCCGAAAATTGTAAACTGAGATGGGGAAAAATTAAAGAGCAAAGATGAGGAGGAAGAAACATTTTTTGTACCCATTGTTGAGTATAGCTGCATCTTAGCTGTGTGCTCTTATTTGTCTATTAAAACTGTGTGAATGCCTGTGGAGTCTGTATAGCAGACAAAATTGAAGCTTTTAGACTTTGTCATCAGGTTTATTAAATGACAACTTAGCTCCTTTCTTTTCCTAGTGAAAAATGCCTTGCATGCTTTTTTTAGGAACTTTTAGTCACCTATTTATCTTGCATTTTGTCCATGTACTCGCTTCTCATGGAATAACATTTCCTACTCTGCCCAATTTAACCTCGACTTTATCTAGGCTTTTTTTTTGACTCAGCACCTGACGTCTGGGATCATCCCAATAAAACGCAGGCATGATATATGATCGTATATAATTAAAATAACACTCTAAATTGTTTATTCATTGTTGATGCTTTGATATGGCAATTTAAATGTTAAAAGATTTCTGTTGTCTCAAAAAAGGAAAAAAATGAAGCTATTACAAGGGAGGACCAGAATTAAAGATCTCTGTAAAAAGATTAATTTGAAATGGGGATCTTCAAGTTGTAAATATAAAAGTTTGAAATGCAAAATCCTAAATTTTAATTGTAAATAATATTTTTTTTATCAATGTTTCAAGAGATTATTAATTTTCATTTTCTCGTAGGTTAATTAGTATTTTTAAAACGTTATTCAATTCCTCCAAACTTGCTGGTGAAAAAAAAAAAAATCCTCCAAACTGTACTAGACTCGCTTAGCTCGAACATGCCCGATTCTAACTAAGCTAACCACTCATAGCAGAGATATAAAACAAAGATGGACATTTTGAAGAGGTCCATATCAAATGTTCATTTTGAAGAGTAATGGAGAAAGAGGTGATATGCATTAAGGATTCGGCTAGGGTCCACTGCGGCTTCCCAATCACTGTCATCCTCTTCCGCAATACTGCGCCAGTTTTGATGCAAAATGATGCATGATGCCTTTTTCTTTTTTCTTTTTAAAAAATATTCAGGGTACTAAAAAGATATTTTAGGATATTGACCGGTATTGAAAAAATACTGACAAGATCTTGAAAATATTTTCAAGATCCTAAAATAATTTTTCAAGATCATGAAGTATTTTTTTAGTACCAACCAGTAACCCCAGTCAGTATCTTGAAGTATCTTTTTAGTACCGGTCAGTAGCCTGAAATATTTTTTCAAGATCCTAAAATAATTTTTCAAGATCATGAAGTATTGTTTTAGTACCAACCAGTATCCTCAGTCAGTGTTCTGAAGTATTACCGGTCAGTATCTTGAAATATTTTTTCAACATTTTAAAATAATTTTTCAAGATCATGAAGTATTTTTCTTGTACTAATCAGTATTCTGAAGTATTTTTTTAGTACCCTGAATATTTCCAAAAAAAGAAAGAAAAAAGAGGCATCAGGCATTATTTTGCGTCTAAACGACGACGTAGTATTGCGGAAGAGGATGACAATGATTGGGAAGCCGCAGTGGACCTCAGCCGGATCCATGCATTAAGAGGTAGAGATGAGCCGTATGAGAAGAAAAGCATATATATATATATATATATAAATAAGGGAAATCATTTTTGCATCTACTATAGAAAACAAGTCTCAAGGATCAAAATGTTGCTGTTTCAATTATATTTTTCTCCCCCTGTATTTCTGATTTTGTAAAGCAGAGGAAGTAATTCAGACCTATTCGATTCTCCCTTTTATTTCTGATTTCGCCTCTTCTTGCATAACGCGCCGCAACGATCATGTCGTTCAACGCCGCAGCCTAACTCTTCTTCTCCAGCCTTCTCATTCTTCAAAGATTGAAGGTAGTTCAACTTCTCCAATGACAAAGACGATGGATATGGATGTACCAGGGATCTCAGCGTCGGACTTGGTGGTTCTCGCACACTCCGTGGTAGAACTTCCCTTTTTATTATGATTACAGCTACTTTTTTGATACTCTATGTTTTATTGTTGGATGGGTATTGGGCTCACAACATCGTGGTGTGTGTTTTGCAACAATTTGCAGTAAGAAAGCATCGGAAGGAGCAACAGCACCATTGTGTATCAAAGAGAGTCAGGGCTGCTTCCTTGTAATAAAGCAACATGAAGAGCTCTTAGCTCCACAGCTTTGGATATGGCGTTCTGAATTTCCTGCCTGCTTATTTTAGAGGTGTCATTGTCTCTGTCGTGAAAAATCTGAGAAGAAGGGGCTCCCGCAGCCATGAAACACAGAAGAGGAAATGAGTTTTGGATATGTGTGAGTTGCAGAGAAGATGATATATCTATGGCAGAATGGGGGACAACCAGAGCATGGAACGAGAGACTATAGGGGCGTCTCAAATGCAAAGAGTTTTGTCTTTGTTCTCATGATAAAATGAATGGAATGGGAGAGGGTATGTGAAGAAGAGAAAGACAAAGATAAGGGAAGAGAGAGAGCGTGTAAATTTCTGGTGTATGTATAATGTATGGGAGCATGAGATCCTTTACAAAATCAGAAATAAAGGGGGAGAAAAATATAATTGAAACAACAACATTTTGATCCTTGCTGCAGACTTATTTTCTGCAGTAGATGTAGAAATGATTTCCCCATATATATATATATATATATATATATATATATATATTGGTTGCTCACCCGGTTTACCGAAACCTTTAGTTTTAACTAATCCAAATTTATTTTGAGTCAGCTCATAGTCTTGGGAGAAGAGCTCTCAACATCATTTTCTCCATTCTCACATCTTGAATCGATGACGTGGTCTCTTTTCGTTTGCTCCCAATGGAAGAAAAGGCATATGAAATGATGGAGTGGAGGCATTTTGAAATTTGATTTTTTTTTTTTTTACAGGTAGATCTAAGTTCAAATTTCAAGCTAGCAGAAGTTGGCTGAGTGGAAGGGGTTCTGGTCGCTTAAGTAAGAGGTCTCGGTTTCAAACCCTTGTGAATGCAAAAAACTTTCCTAGGAGAGGTCCTAACTTCGACTCCTAACAGAATCTCAGAGTGGTTGCACATTTTGCCACCATTCTATTATCAAAAATTTGAACTTAGATCTACCTGTTCAAAGTAAAAAAGCACAAGCATCTTTTTTTTTTTTTTTTTGCTAAAGAAAGCACAAGCATTTTAATAAAAAAAACGCATGCGTAATGGGCTGTATGAAGCCCAATATAATTTGAACCCAATTTCCCATATTCATTTGAACAGTGAAAGTAGAGAGGAGCCACAAAGGAAAGAGGCTCATCTTGGGAGTTTTTTTTTTTTTGATATACCAGAGGAGGCTAAAAGCCTAAAATAGAGTTACAGATGTGGGGCATATAACCCCAAACTCTCTTGCAAAACCCAAGTCCTTAAATACATAGGACAATCATCTTGGGAGATTTATTATTGAAGGTTGATCGTGTTTGAATCATTTGTTTTAGGCCTAAAAGAATTTTTTGTTGGAAAAAAAACAAAGAGGAGAGAGCCCAATCGGCCCATATTGGATTAGGGTTTATATTTTAAAGCAGAGACTTCGAAAAAATTCTGCTTCAGTTCTTGGCGGGTTTCGAGCGTGACGAGCAGGTCGCAATGGTGCACGTCTCATTCTATAGAAACTGTAAGTGCCGTTTCTCCTCCAAATTTGTTGTTTTCATAGTCTGAAATCTCGGGTGAGTGACATTCGGTGGCAATGCAGATGGGAAAACCTTCAAGAAGCCTCGCCGTCCCTATGAGAAGGAGCGTCTAGATCACGAGCTCAAGCTTGTCGGCGAGTACGGTCTTCGCTGCAAGAGGGAATTGTGGAGGGTTCAGTATGCGCTCAGCCGGATACGTAATGCGGCTAGAATGCTTCTCACGCTTGATGAGAAGAATCCTCGTCGTATCTTCGAAGGTGAAGCTCTTCTTAGAAGGATGAACAGGTACGGTTTACTCGATGAGAGCCAGAACAAACTCGATTATGTCTTGGCTCTGACCGTCGAGAATTTCCTCGAGCGCCGTCTTCAGACGCTGGTCTTCAAGTCCGGCATGGCCAAGTCGATCCACCACGCTAGAGTTTTGATCAGACAGAGGCATATCAGGCACAGAATTTATTTCTAGAGTTTTGTCGCCTTCTGCTGTAGTTAGAAATTTATTTTGCGTTTCAATCGTCCTAAAATTTCTTTCATATCTCAACTCTTTCGATGTGGAAAAGTCATTGGCATTGAATTAAAACTGCAGATGATGATGGAAACAGATTCCTGATTAGGATGCTGTTAGGAAATTTCCCCCCAGAAACATTGTGATGTTAGGTAGTTTTGGTCCTAAATTGTTTTGACAGATGGTCTTAGTATCTAATATGTACATTAGATTTGCCCAAGTCGACTTTTCCTGGTGTTATTCTTAGAGGAGTTTTGGGAGAAGTAGCCAAAGTTCGTATTTTTTATTGCGTGCATAAATATTTGTTGATAGGGAAGTGACTTTTGGATGAGTGAATAGTGATTATCCATCCCTGGAAAAATATGTTATGAAGCAGATTACTATTTCTAGAATCCTTCCATCCGACAAAATATCTTTCTAAGGCAGGATTGTGTCATGCATCTTAAAATATCATTTCTGTGAAATACTAATTGATTTAAGTAGAAGATAAGTGCATTTAAATCTACCTTCTTCGATGATTGTCATATTCCGTCCATTCTCTTACGATACTAGTACTGTACTGGATTCTTTATGTAAGCAACTGGGCTCACAACACGTTTTTCTATATAGCGTGTTCATATTTGTTGCTGGACTTGTTATGATTATGGTGCATGTGCTTATGATTGTAATATAATGCTGTTGGCCACTCTTCTTATCAGATTTTCCTGATGAGGCATTTTCTATACTGTTTCCTGTATATTCTTTAATATGTGGGATACATGGACGTACGGGTCCACAGTTTTGCATATTGTTTAATTTACTTGTGTTCCCTGGTTAATTTTTTTCCCCTTTAACAGGGTAGGAAGGCAGGTTGTGAACATTCCCTCGTTTATGGTGAGGGTAGACTCACAAAAACACATTGACTTCTCACTAACTAGTCCATTTGGTGGTGGACGTCCTGGAAGAGTGAAGCGAAAGAACCAACGGGCAGCTGCTAAGAAAGCTGCCGGGGGTGATGGAGATGAGGAAGATGAAGAGTGAGCCTTTGTGATATGCTGTCACGAAAATGCATACTATGCTGAGAAATATAGGTTTTTCCATTTTTTAGGGTGGAGGAGGGTTTTGTTCTTGGGAACGGTTCACAATTTTGACATATTGACCATTCTCAATTCCTGATTTACCTTTGAATTATTTGTTTATTCGGGAAAATTTCTGTTTGCTTGCCACTTTTTTAAACATTCTCAAGTGTATAACTTTTTTATGGACAACATTGTTCTATTCTACTTGGATTCTTGGATGCACATTATAGTAATGCTCTGTTTTTATTCTGTATCGTTACTAATCTTTGTTATCATTTTGTTATGAAAGGTTGCTTCCAAAGTCTGATTATGTTATGAATGACAGGGGCTTGGTAGTTTTCACGCTGTGGTCGCAGAATATATATTTGTAAATGAAAAATATTTTATTATTTTACAAAAGTTATGGTTCAAATGCTTACGAACTTTTACCAAAAGTGTATTTAGTATCATATACCTTTTAGAGGTGCAAAAATACTCCCGAACATTCAAAGTGGGAGCAAAAGTGCTAGCATTGTTAAATTTAACTTAAAACTGTTACTTTTTATAATAAAATCCACACTTTTTTTGCATATGCACATGTAATGATGTTAAGTTATTGGCATTTTTACATTTTATGAATGTTCATAGGCATTCTGGCTAGCATTCGTTGCCGTCCTTTTCGCCAAAATTGCACCATTTTGGTGCAAAATAGTGAAATTGATGCCTTTTCTTAAAAAAATATTTTATGGTACTAACGATTACTAAAAAGATATTATAGGATATTGACCGATGTTGAAAAAATACTTTATGATCTTGAAAATTTATTTTAGGATCTTCAAAAATATTTCAGGGTAGTGACTAGTACTAAAATGATACTAAAATTATTTAGGATTTTGAAAAAATATTTCAATGCACTGACTGGTACTAAAATGATACTTTAAGATATTGACTAGTAATGAAAAAAATACTTCACGTTCTTGAAAATTTATATTAGGATCTTGAAAAAATATTTATGGGTATTGACTGGTACTAAAAATATACTTCAGGATGGATCTTGAAAAAAAAATTCAGGGTACTAACTTGTACTAAAAGGATACTGAATGGTATTGAAAAAATAATTTATGGTCTTGAAAAATTAGATTAAGATCTTGAAAAAATATTTCAGGTACTAACTGGTATCAAAAATATACTTCATGATGGATTTTGAAAAAATATTTCAGGGTACTGACTGGTACTAAAAGGATACTTCAGGATAGTAATTGGTAGAAAAAAATATTTCAGGTACTGACTGGTATTAAGAAAATACTTCAGGATGGATCTTGAAAAAATATTTCAGGGTACTAACTGGTACTAAAAAGATACTTCAGGATATTGACTAGTACTAACAAAATGCTTCATGATATTGATTATTTATATTAGGATCTTGAAAAAAATATTGCAGGGTGCTAACTGGTACTAAAAATATACTTCATGATGGATCTTGAAAAATATTTCAGGTTACTGACTTGGATTAAAAGGATATTTCATAATACTAACTGATACTGAAAAAAATGATCTTGAAAAATGGGATTGAGATTTTGAAAAAATATTTCAGGGTATTGACTGGTACTAAAAATATACTTCAGGATGGATCTTGAAAAATATTTCAAAATACTAACTGATACTAAAATGATACTTCAGGATACTGACTGACACTGAAAAAATACTTCATGATCTTGAAAAATTCTATTAGGATCTTGAAAAAAAAAATAGTTTAGTGACTGGTAGTAAAAATATACTTAAGGATATTTTTTCAAGATTTTAAAATAATTTTTCAAGATCATGAAGTATTTTTTTAACACTGATTAATATCTTGAAGTATATTTTTTAGTACTTGTCGGTACTTTGAAATATTAAAAATAAAAAAAAGGCATCAACATCACTGTTTTGGGCCAAAACGGCACAGTTTGGCGAAGAGGTCAATAGTGGACGCTAGTCGAGTCCACATTTTTGTACTTCTAAAAAGTTTATGGTGTTGGAGGCACTTTTAATAAAATCTAATGAGTGTTTTTGCACCTTAACCCTATTACAAAATTATGATTTTTCATTAATATTCCTTCCAGTCCTAAATATAAGACAAAACTTATAGTGTAAAACTTTTTCTTATATTTAAAACCAGTAGTATAACTTTTGATAACAAAAGGATATCTAGAACTGTACGTCTTATTTAAAGTTGAAGGCAAATGCCCAAGTGGATGAAAGGCATATAAATGGGAAATTGGTCGCAAAGTGGGCATCATGAATTGGATGAACACGGAACCTACTTGCAATCCTTGGCCTCACACTCAATGTTGCATCTCTTTTATTGTGTGGAATCAGGGCTTGATTTGGATGGGTTTTAATGGTAGATTGCCTTTCTAGCCAGGATTCTCAGGGTTCACAACTTGTTTCAATTTCAGTAATTCCTTGATCCTTCAAAGCTTCAACTTCCCTTTCTTGTTGACACAATCACCAAAACTTGGCAAATTTTGATTGAATGGAGTCTTCTCAAGAGGCCGCCACTAACGATAGAGTCACTTATTTCCTTTTTCACTATTAGCTGTTGGACTGATGTGTTGGCAAGTACATGAATTGTGTTTGCATGGACCATGTCAAGGTCTAAGAGCTTGGTGGATTCTTCACTCTTGTCAGTTACAGAGGCATTTTCAAACTTTGGTGTTGGAAACTGTCGGGTTCTGTTATCAGAGTCAATGGCGTTAGTTGGGATTTTCATGTCAGTTCAGTCAATGACCGAAGTCTAGTAAACGAGTTAAATCAAGTCCTTGTTTTTTTATAAAAAGAGAAAAGAAAGTTGATTGAAGTGTAAATGGGGTGTTGTTGAGTGAAGAAAAGAGAGAAAGGACTTTTGACTGCGGAACATGGCGGATACGGCACGGCTCTCTAGCTTTTCCATGGCCTTGACACAAGTCACAACTCAACCCACAAACAAGTCAGGCAAAGCGATTTAACCAAACATTCTTTATTAAATGCAAACCAGACTACAGTCACATGAGTTGCATAAAGATTAAGGATATCAAAACAAAGAATATAGATTCTGAAAATTATTAACTCATATGCTTGTGATAAAATTTAATTTTGTTGGCAATTAACTAGGAAAGACTATAAATAATTAATCCAATTTTTAAGGTTAGCCAAGGATCTATTTTAAACAACGTATAAAAAAGAATAGCGTAACGGAAGAACCATAAGGGGGGAAATCAATATATATATGACCTGGCTAAAACAGGCTTAACCTATTTAATAAAGAGGTTAGACTTTAGATATTTTTAAAGGCTTGCTTGTTTTAAAATGTCGTACAAAAAAACTAATGAAATTACTTTAAAACATTTATATTTATCATATTTTTCTTTAAACTAATTTGTCCAACTTATAAACTGATATATAATTTAATCGTATACAACATATGATATAATCATATAATTAAGTAAGTTATTTAACTTCCGGAATTTCTCTATTAAAAAAAGTCAACGAAGTTTTATATTTTAGACTGGAAGTAGCAATCTATAATGAAATAAAGTCAGGTTTACCCTTTGGAGGCAACAAGTGTGATTCCTGAAATTCCAATTTATGTTCTTCTCTTTATGAGAGTGAGACTGCTTATCATCTTAACCAACAAGATTTAATATAGACTTTGAATCTATTTAAAGCCTACAATTTGTATATGTGTAGACTTTGAAATCTACATAAATGTAGGCTTGATAGTTTAGGCTTAAACCTAAAAGAAACATGCATTCAAGCTTTATGTTTCCATTATATCCTCATGCATATTTGACCAAAATTTAATTGAACTATTTATACCCCAACTTATTAATAGTGTAATTTGATACAAGTTTGATGTTTTATATCAATATTTATTGTGTTATTGCTTGTTTATTTGATAGTATTTGATTTTGTTGCCACAGTATTATTTATTTGTGATATTTATCTCTTATGTATCCCATGTAATATAACACACTCGCTTAAGACTTTTAATACAAAACTCTTCTATTAAAAAATAGTGTAAATTGAATAGATTTTTTTTATTTTTCATTAAAATTTAATTTACATCAAAATATAAGATATTTTATTAAAAGGTATCTATTTACAAACAAAAATATTTTAATTCTCTAATACTAGTAATATAATGTATTAAAAACTAAATTGTGAAGCTCTAGCCTTCTCTTGTTAATTAATAAATTGTTTTGCTGGATTACCAATAAGTTGTTGATTAAAGTGTTAAGGAACCTCACCCTATATGTAAGAAAAAAAACACAAGTTCAAATTTTGAGAAGCACACTTATTAGGAAAGATGAAAATCATTTGCCCTGTAAACCATGAGGGAAACCATTAATCAAATCAATAATTGTTTTGTAGGATTGTGTGAAAAAATCGTTATTTGAATAATGTGACATATAAGTAGTTCTCCTAGTAATTCCTCTGAAATTAATATCATCTCCAGTATGAAATGAACCTCAAATCTTTAAAATCTAAAATAAAATGAAGCGAAAACATATCCATGATTGTTATGATTTAATTAGGTTTAAACTTAAACCTTATTTAAAGAGCCTCATCTCAAGGTATGCAACTCTGTGTGTGTGTGTGTGTGTATAAAATTAGAAATTTCTAAAATAAAATTAAGAAGCAAAAGTATATCAAGTCCTTTTAATGAAACCATGCTACCATGGTCAAGTATTTATTCGATTCTTAATTTTAAAAATATAAAGAAAAAGTAAATATAATCAAGGGAAAGAAAACGGTTGATCAACATGTTGCTTCAGTTAATTAGGCCATTAGCAATAGCATACCATCCCATCCCATAATCTTTATACAAAAGTAGATAATTAAAAATTGAAAAACTAAAAACCCAAAAAAGAAAAAATTGTCTCCTATCTTTGTGTCTATTCTTTTTGCGAGAGGGGTCTCAGTAAAAATTATAAGAAGTTAATTAGAGGAAAAGCTGAGACTGCAACAAAGTATAATAGTTAGCAGTCTCATCTTCAAGTTCCCACAAGCCATCCGACAGAGAAGCAAACCCATTAATATCTTCTGCTTCATTATTATTCATAAAACTGCTACTAAATAATCCATCATCATAATCCCCAAAGTCCCACCCTTTACTGTTTGGGATTCCAAGTTCATCATCAGAAGCTTCTAGAAGATGTCTCATCACAGGTGATGTAGTAGTGAAAGGTGTTTCAGAAGCAAGTTGTTGTTGGTGTTGTTGTTGAGTTTCTGGGTGGACGACCGTGGCCTGAGAATTTTCTGCAGGCCGCGCCGGAGGAGCCAAAAGGGTTTCATCAGAAGAAGAAGTGATTTCTTGTTGGAGAGTACTCAGAGTAGTGATGAGAGGAGAGAGATCTTCTGGGGATTCATCTTCTTCTGATTCAAGAAGAGAGATTATTTGGTTGTAAGGCTTTTGCCTCTTTAATGATTCTTCACTGTCAACTTCTTCTTCTTCTTCTTCTTGGGGCCTAGGCCTCTTTGGTGCCAAAGACTCCATTTTTCTTTGGTGAATTGAAGAAGATATTGCAGAGATCTGAGAGCAAATGAAGAGGAGATAGGAGATGAAGGAGGAGGGTGATCTGATGAAGATGAGGAAGAAAGCTAGGGTTATATATAGGAGAGAAGGACGAGAGAGGAATGGTCAAAATAAGGGAAAAGGGAAAGCATGGAGGAATACTTTATTAGGGAAATTATGTAAAGTCTATGTTGTTAGATACAAGATGTGTGTGTGAGAGAGTTGCCTAGAAAATTCAAAGAAAAATACTAGTATAAACAAATATATAATAATAAAGAGATTATATATTTAGTTGGAAAAATTAATCTTTTAGTCCCAGTAGTTTTAACTCGGTTGTAACTCAGTCTCTACATTTTAATTTTGTGCAACTCAATTTTTATTCGGTTATAACTCAATTTCTAAAATTTGACTCACTGCAACTCAGTTCCTATAGTTTTAACCATTTTATAATTTAGTCCTTATATCCTAAAATAAATTTGGGGGACTATATTATAAAATGATTAACATTATAGATATTGATTTGCAGTGAATCAAAGTTAAAGGATTGATAAGTTACAACTAAGTTAAAACTATAAGGATTGAGTTATATCGAGTCAAAGTGTAGGGAGTGAGTTACAATCTAGTCAAAACTATATGGACCAAAAAGATTAATTTTTTCCCATTTAGTTTATGTGTTTGATGGATGGTGAAGGGAAGACCATTGGATTTGGAGTTTGATGGACGGTGGAAGAGGAGGGAGAGAGGGAAATTAAAGTGAAGGGTCGATGAAGAAGCAATAATAACATATGACAAAAGGCTTAGATCAGAGACAGTGACAAACTCAAGTGTGAGGGAAGTTTCACCCAAGAAAATTGTCATTTCATCTTGTAACATTTGGGATGAGGTTCTCTCTTGGTCATTGGTAAATTGATTATAAAATTATTAGGTTTTTCTTTTCACTCACATACAAGAGATTCAACAACGACCCTATATATATGAGGGGAATCGAGTGCCTTTCATTCAGCCCAATCATTAAAATTTGATTTAATTTTAATAAATATATCAATATCAATATGAAATATTTATAACAAGGGACTTAATTTATAAATTATGAATAATAAATATTATGATCATTCAGTTTTATATTGTTTGATGTAGTGGATGATGGTTTGGTGTGATATTATAAGGAAAGAGTTTGTGTCTCCAATGACAAGGAATTGAGGAAAATCATTGGAAAGTGGCGAATTGATGAAGTAAATACACATTTTCCATTCATCACCTTCAAAACCATATTGGATTTCTAGATAAAGAGCGATTCTGTTAGTCTCCCAAGAGAAGTTGAAGGAAACTTTTCACCTCTACAAGCTTCTACACGAATCAATGAATGAGTTGCTAGACAGCTTTCATCTGCATATAAAGGAACTTTATCTACGTAATGTTCATACATATAAAAGGAACT
The DNA here is from genome assembly GCA_025563575.1 of Acacia pycnantha. Lineage (NCBI taxonomy): Eukaryota > Viridiplantae > Streptophyta > Magnoliopsida > Fabales > Fabaceae > Acacia > Acacia pycnantha. Next base: position 5,617,715 of record JAMWYP010000049.1, on the reverse strand, counting down.
TAAGGCCCTTTTAAACATGAGGTTGAATCCGAATCTTTGAAGAGAGTATATTATTAGGTTTAAGGAGCAATTTGACCAACGAACTATTATCTCATGAGCGTCCAGCATAAATAACTTTTAAGTGGACCAAAAATACCAAAAGACTTTTAAAAATGTGCAGTCATCACAAAAACTTTTACTCCAAGAGTGCCCAGTACAAAAAAGTTTTACTCCAGGAGCACCCAGTATAAAAAATTTTACTCTATTTTTTGTGCAAACTGCACCTTTTTAAGGGTGTGCATGGTTTGAGGGGGGGAGATCTTTTACCCCCTCTTTATCAAAAAACTCATAGAAACTTTTCAATACTTCAAAAATATACTCTCAACAAAAAGGAATGTTCCCTTCATTATTGGCAATTTGGTCATTGTCCTACTTTCCACTCTCTTCCCTCCCACTCCATCCCCTCAAACCAAACACACTTTAAAAGTTTTTTGGTATTTTTAGTTCACTTAAAATTTATTTGTGTTGGGCGCTCCTGAGGTAATAGTTCGTCGGCCAAATGACTTCTTAACCCTATATATAACAGATACGTGAACTGTGAGGGGAAAAAAAGGTTGAAAAAAAAATATTATTTGTTTTTCATTTTTCTTAGAGATCAGAGATCCATAAAATAAAAGTAAGAGGTCCCTTCTCAATTCCAATAAAAAAAAAATCTTGGGTATTTGCAACCAAATTAAAAAAAGAAAATCCTTTTTTGCTTTGAGTTGCTTGACTGGACCTAGAAATTCGCCACAAAGAATGAGTTTTTCGAAGACAATAAAATTATTTGTAAGGTAGTACCATACTCTAATGAGTGCCCTTAATTTTATAGTGTTGGACATTTCTTGAGATTCATTGCTCTTACTTTTTTTCATATAATTAATGTGACACAACTGAATGCCTCTTAATTATTAAAAAAATAGAGGCGTATAGACGTTGTTCATGTACCCAAAAAAATGTATAATTAAAATTTAAAGTACTCTACCTAAAGATGCTTCATCAATTCATAATATATCACGTGCACTGTCATCCAAAAACTCAACAAAACCAACTAAACGTTAATTAATAATTCTAATTTGTCAGGATTAGGGCTACGATCTAGATCATATAACATTTATTTATTAATTAAATAAATGTCATAATTTTTTTTGTATTATTTTGTTCTTCCCTATGGCACTTAGAGTAGTGAGTCGTGCAAATTAAGAAAAGAATATTGTTTTATTGCCCAAGTGGGGGGGCATTGTACTACGTGGTGTAATAATTAATTATTAAAATATTTAGGAGTTCGAAAATGATGAGGGAGAATAATTATTTATTTACTAATTGCTTTAATTCACTAATAAATGTGGAGGAGAGCATCCTAATCAATCATCAAAATTAAGAAATTGAAAGTTGGCAAACAACCTGCGGAAAATTGAAGCCTTGTTGTGTGCATTTTGTCTCTTCTTTTCTTAGCTTGGTTGATGTGAGAAAGTATTATTTTATGTGAATAAAAATAATGTTAAAGACATTGAAATCTTAAAAGGAAATTAATTTAAAACAAGATTTTAGTTTGATAAAAATATTAATAAAATTATATTTTTTTTGTTTATTAAAACGAAGGCATCAAGATCCATCTTTCTTCTTGTTTTTTTTATGAGTTTTTTAGCAAGAATTTTAGTTAGCTCTCAAGAATGTGATATAATTTCAATCAATCCCCAAAACTTTATAAAACTTCACTACATCTCTTTAAATCAAAATGAAATTAAGTTTTAGGGATGAAAAGATAATTATGCCCTTACTTTATTTATCTTATAAATGGTCTCATTTGTTTTGTAACTGTCCATATTTATCTTGTGAATTTTCATATTTGTCTTTTAAACGACCAAAATGCTTTTGATTCCCTAAGTTTTTTTAATCCCTTTATCTGTCTTGTAAATGTCCATATTTGTCTTGTAAATGACTAATCAAAATGTTTTTTATTCCTTAGGTTCTTTCAAATCCCTTTATTCATCTTGTAAATGTCATTACTTATTTTATAAATTAAATGATATTATGTGTCTTGTAAATGCTCTTCTAAAAAAATTAAAAAAATGATAAAAGAAGAGCATCATTGTTTTTTCACTCATAAAACTTAATTTCATTTTGACTCAAAAGAGTGAAGTGAAGTTTCGGAAACTTTTAGGGGTTAACTGAAATTATGTCACATTTGGGGGCTCAATGAAATTTTTCATTTTTTATTCATAAAGCAATCAATTAGAATGATCAATTGGCTTTAATTAATTAGTACTTCCTCTCATTTTTAATATAGGACTCGATTGACTTTTTAAAGAGATAAATCAAACTAAATAAATTACTTAATAATAACATATATTATGTATAATTAGATTATAGGAGTATATTAGTTTATAGGTCAAATAAGTTAGTTTAGAATAAAAAAATACTTTAATGTAATTTATTTAGTTTCATTAATCTCTATAATAACATCAGCTGCGTGTTATATTAAGGACAAAAGGAAGTAACGTTTTGTCTTTCATAAAAAATTTAAAAAATGTTATTAGCAAAGACCAATTTAGATTGGTGATGGGCTTTCATCTTCTATATAAATAAGAAGTTGAGGGTTTGAATCTTGGAAAAATTCCAAGAAAATACTATTTAAATTTTAAAATCTTAAATATGTGTTTTTTCAACAAAACGAGTTGCCGATTGTTTTATTGTTCTTGTTAATCCTATCATTATTATTGTCAAAAAACATTTAAAGTTCAAGTCATATTTTTCTATAATTTCCCCCTAGAATCTTGTCTTTTATGAATATAACAACAACATGCTAATAGGAAGGAACCTATCTTTTGCCTTCATACGGATATTAGTCTTTATTGTCGGCAAGGTATACTCTTTATGTCTTGCCAGAATAAATTATTATTAGCCAAGACTATTTTAATCTTAAAAGTGATTTTCTTGCCATCTTAATTATTGTTAAAAACTGATAATGACTTAATTAATATTAGCCAACTATTTTATCTCTTTTTTTTTTCCAGAAAAACTATTTTATCTTTTTCACTTGTTGTAGGGAAAAATGATGATGCCACCCAAAAGTAAAAATCTTAAAAATATTATTTTGCAACTAGTGGCGCATTCTAATCAATAAGTCATTTTTCTTTTTTTGGTGCACTATAAATTTTTTCTTTAATTAGCAAATGAGGTAAAAGTTACATGAGACTAATTATAAATAGTACGGAAAGACTTGGATTAAATTAAGGTGATATTTAGATTCGAAAATCAATCCAGCTTGACATTATTGAAATGAAGAAGATTAATTAATTGAGACAAGTGCTGCAAAAAGTTATTCCCTTTCTTAGCTAATTGATTACTAGCTAATTAATTAAGTAATCTTTTTGCTTCTATGTAAACTTGCCTAACTAATTAATTTGAACTAATTGTCAAAGGCTCTGTAACCTAGCTAGTGGCATGAAAGCTCTTTTGTTGAGTGAGAAGTCTCACGTTTAATCTACTTATAACTTCATATTGTTAATGTCTACCCCTTTAATTCAAAAAAATTAATTTGAATTAATTAATCTTGTCCCTATTAATTCACAAGAATATCAATTTGAGACGGAAAATATACTCCTCACACATTGATTTTGCAAAAAGTTGTTCCCATCCGTTATAAATATAATGAAAGTGTTGCAAAATTTTGACAATTTAGAAAATTTATCACCTCTTTTAAATTTGTTTTTCTGAGTTAAATTTCTCTATTTTTCAAAAAGAAAGAATTACAAATAACATAGTTTTACCACACCTAATATAATATAATGGGTTGAGATGCAAATCCACCTCGAAAGTATTTAAATAATCTCAATGTTGCTTATAAGTTTTTTCGGTCTCTATGTCATCCTAGAAATTTAATTGATAACAAAGTTAATTTTGACGTTAACTCTTTAGTTTGACTGTAATAATAGACATAAAACTATTACTTGGCACTTAATTAGTATGGCACCTAAAACAAAAGATGATGAGGTAGTGTAATGACTAACAAGTGTTATGTCTATTATTTCAATCAAACTAAAACGTTAACTGTCAAAATTAACTTTATTAACAATTAGGGGCTAATATTACTATATTTTAAAACTTTTGTGACGACATCAAAACTATAAAAAGTTATTGGGCAACATTGAGGTTTTTTTTAAATACTTTTGAGGTATATTTACAACTTAACCCTATAATAATTAATCTATAAAACAATTATAAAAGAGCTGACAAAAGATACTCCTTCATAAGGTAACCTTTAAAAAAAAAACAGAGAGAGAGAGGGCCACCATAAAAACTTTGAATATTATTTTTTTATCTCGTCTACAAATTTATTTTAAAATTAGATGAGAGGAAAGATAGTGCAAGATACTCTTTAAATTATTGGGATATGACAATGAATTGAAATTAAGTAAAATAAAATAAAATTCTTGAATATTGCCTTCCACACTCCACAGCATCATATGCTTCTTTTGCAATAATTGAGCTCTTCAAAATTAAGGACAAACATAAAAAATGCATTAATATTAAACCCCACAAAAAATTATATATATAATTAGTTGAGTTGACCGCACTTAAAGTACAATTATAAGTGGAATCACATATACATAATTGCTTAGTAATGGGAGATTGATTCTTTAATTAAATGGATTCCGATTCAGTAAAAGTAAATGAACAGTAATTAATTATATTAAAAGCATATTAAGGAGATAATTCAATAAATTAACCCAAAATTAATTAGAAATATATTTTTTTAAAGGAAAAAAAAGGCATATCCAAACTTCATATGCCCTCAATCCACCTATCGTATTTTGTTTTGTTGAAGCTAATCATGCAAACGTGATTGTTCTTCCTTGACGTTTCTCCACCGTTCATGTCAATTTTCATTCCTCTCACTTTCTTTTTCATTATCACGTACTATATGTCTTTGATGATAATTATTGATATTTCTTCACTTTATTTATTCACTCTATTTTCATTTTTTTTCTCTCCAAAACAATAATCCTTTTCCCAAAATCATATCTTATCATATCTTTTCCCACTACCAAAACCAACCAAAAAAGAAAGCCACCCCAATTAAAAATTGTTTGTGTGTTCATATGTTACTATGCTTCATGGGACAATCCATTACCTAAAATAAGTCTAGATTTGGTAAAATTCTAACATATGGTATTAAAATATTGTGATGTGGTTGTTATTATTTGAGTTGAGGTCAAGCTTGACGTGAAATAAAAAAAAAAATGAAAGAAAGTACTCAGAGATCAATCTTCATGATGCTGATAATGAGGTAAACACTAAGAAAAGAATCGGAAATTTTAGTTACAAAAGTAACGACCCACCACATTAAAAAAAAAAAAAAAAAAAACGCTAGTGAAAGCTTATGATGATATCTTTATTTAATCTTTATATAAGTTATAATCAATAATGTACTAGTCACTAATAAACAAATAAATTATCATTAGGGTAAAGTATGGCATAGTGTTAGACTTGGTTGTCACCAAAGAGGAGGGTGAATTAGGTGTTTAATAAAAACTTAGAAAACTTTAAAAAAAAAAAAAATTCGTAACTTACTGAAAGCAAGCAGTTCGTATGACAGTAATGATTTATAAAGCAATAGTCAGTCATTCACACATATATGCTAGAAATATAAGAGATAAGGGAAGAGAATATGCAAACAGTGATTTATACTGGTTCGGCCTAATCCTTGACCTACTCAAGTTCCCAAGCTCCACTTGAGATTTTCAATCCACTATCCTCTTGTTTAATCCAGGCACAAGAGAAGCCTATACAATCCTACAAGTTCACCTAGGCACTTGTGAAGCCGAATCTCTCACTAAGATACTCCCCCTTACACACTGTAAGGTTACAATCTGTTTCTCATTCAAGATCACCCAATCTTGAGTAACTCACAGATAAACAGATAAAACGATTACAATGAATCTTCTCTCTCTTAGAAGTGAATGAATAAACACTGAAGTACAATACAAATCATTTCACTCTTTATGTAACATCCCGACTTTTCTAAAGCAGTATAAAATTTTTTTTTTCTAAACATCATTTCAAAATGATCAGAGTAGTGCACCGGAGCGATTGAGTAACTGATATATATATTAAAATACCCATGGTAGCATGTCTTCTTTGTTTAAACAATGCAGACAAGAGTGTTTCAAAAGTAATGACAGAAAGAAGTCTTCAGCCGCTACTCCTAGGCGTGCTGCTTGTCCTTCTTCTCGATCCTCGGTCCTCCCGAACCTGACGCTATGTTAAGAGCTGAGGTCCATGCATCGAACCCCAGGTAACGGTTAACCTCATGATTACATACATCATATATGTACAACAGACATTCATAGACTCTTGGCAACATTTACTATGGTCAGACATAGGGATATACATAACAGATATGTATAACAATAACAATACAGTCGGATGATAGACAATAGTACAATCGGATGATAGACAACAGTACAATCGGATGATAGACAACAGTACAATCGGATGATAGACAACAGTACAATCGGATGTACAGACAAAAGTACAATCGGATGATAGACAACAGTACAATCGGATGTACAGACAAAAGTACAGTCGGATGTACAGACAATAGTACAGTCGGATGTACAGAACAATAGTACAATCGGATGTACAGACAATAGTACAATCAGATGTACAGACAATAGGCATGACGAAAAACAATGTACTTTTACGGAAAATCGTGAAACAACGGCACGTCGGGCAGCGTAACGGCAGCAGAATCAACGTTTCAGATATCCTATGAGAATAATGTCACTTCCATTAGTGATTTGACATTATAACTGGCATTTTAGGTAAAAATTACCATTTTGCCCCTATACCCCTACTTGGCGGAATTTCGCCAGCGCTTCGCTACATAGGCTATTTTCTTCCCAAAATTTCGCGAACTTCGACGCATTTATGATTTTCGAAAATAAAGACTAAAATAGCCCTCCCATATGATACCCAATCATACTCAAAATTTAAAGGCTATTACTACCCCTAACCTTTAAAAGAGCTATAAAAACTACAACTTTTCAAATGACTCGATCCCTACTATGTTTACACCTCTGCATATTTTTTCAACGCAAACAAGGCTCTAAAACATTTGTAGGAATCTTGTCACCTACTTTCTAAATCTAACTAACAATTCTACTAACTACTAAACTAAAAACTAAAGACTAAAACCCGAAAGACTTACCCGTTGAAGACTTCGGCAGAGCTTCCGCCCAGAACTTCTCTCTCTTCTTTCTCTCCCTAGGATTTTCGGCCAAGGAGCTCAAAGAAGTGAAGAGTGATGTGCAGAATTTTGAAGGAGAGGCATGGGTATTTATAGAAAAAAGTAAGGGACTTGTTTGGCTAAATTAGGGCTTTGTTTGGAAAATCAAGGTTGTATTAACCCATTAATGCAACTTGTTCAAGAAGCCACTTCTTTCACACACACACACTCTTGGCCGAACCCTAGGGCTGATGTGGCAGCCCCCATTGGCCCAAAAGTGGTGACTTAGCTCACTTTATGCCCGTATAACCGTTTTCCCGATCGGCACCCGATTCGCGTGATTTCGGAGAATTCACAAAATTCTGGATTTAAAACTCTGAAAACATGTTCTCACTTAGTAGAAATGTCCAAGTTAACCTAAATTTTGATTCCATATAGGCCTCCAAAGCAGTCCAGTTGAAGTTTCCTCGAGAAACGTGTCCGAACGCGTCCGGTGTCGGAATTCGTTTTCGGAGATATCAATCTCTTCGAAATAATTCACCGACTCCAAATATGTCTAAATAAATTCAAACCCATTCCTAAATGTTGAGTTAGAATTTATTTTCCTCTTTTCCAAAATTATGCCTATATGCATTTTTCCCTATTTTGTTTTATTAGGAAAATGCACAAACGGCTTCTAATTAACTTCCGGAAGAGTCTAATGGAAAATAAAATTCCACTGATCAATAATCTACTTTGATATTGATAATCCCATTCCTAGATCTCTAGATAGGGTCCGTTTCCTAATTTAAATATTACTATTCACATATTTTACTTTAATTAAATTAAATTATTATAAAAATGTGCAATTTGCCAACTTGGGTTCTATTTCATTTTCATTTTTATTTATTTATTTATTTCGTTTTTCCCCTTTTATTTTCTGCCTTTTCTCTTTTTTTTTTAATTAATTATTTAATTAATTAAATAATTATTTTTACATAATTTCTCACAACATTTTCCTATTGGTCAATTCTTGCATTTAGGCTTAAAAATACCTAAACTCATCCATTTTCCTTCAAATTTTCCAATTAATTAACCAATATATTTATGCTAATTTTTAGCCATTTATCACTAATTTTGGAGCTTTACATAATTATCTCCGAATTTTCTATACTTGTGCTTAAGTAATTTGCTAATAAATACTTAATCACTCAGTTATCACTGCTTAGTAATTTTCTTAATTAGAATACCACATTACCTCTTAACCTTTGCTTTAACATGAGATTTTTCATGCATTACGTATTATTCGCATTTTTCCATAATCGCAAGGGTATTATGGTCATTTCCTTACTTTTTGAGTATTCTTCTACAATTTCTCTAAGTTTGTAACTTAATAAATTACCTAATTAGAGATAACATACTCTCATTTATTCAAATAATTATTTCACCGACTTTTAGGATTTTTCACAATTTTCCTAAATCGGTTATGTCCCTTAGGGGCATTTTGGTCATTTGGCACTTTGGCCCTTAAATTCTCTAATTTCCGAGAGATTTTTCCTTAAAAATAAGATAATTATATCTTATTATTTGATACCCCATATTCACCTACTTTCTATAGGTATAATCTTACCAAATTAAGATACGTATTTTTTGGGGTATTACATTTCTCCCTGTTAAATAAAATTTCGTCCTCGAAATTTGCACTCTACCCACTTAAACTCTGTCCTACTCGGACTTTGGACCATACGCGTCGAATGTTTGCTTCGTTTTCCTTTTGCTCCTCTTGGTGCTCGAAAAATTCGGTTTGGTTTGACCGCAACGATCTTGTCATATCGTATTTTGATATATAGTGTCTCCCGAGGCGCCCATACACCGCGGTCAACACTACAGATACCAAAATGTCTCCATGGCGCCCATACACCATGACAACACAAAATATCATACATGTCACCATGGTGCCCATACACCATGACAAAATAAGATACCTCCTACTCAATGACATGATCACGGTCGAAATATAGTAACGAGGAAACATGGAATACGTCACGAAGATGGTTCACGTATCATACGATTTAGTTGCATAACTAACACATAGTTAACGTCTGAGAGGAAAAATTCCTTAAGAGATGGTACCTTGGACTCTCTCGGAAGTTCTTTGTCCATGGTATCGGTTAGCGCGTACATTCGGCCGGGTTCGCGGCCTTGACGCTGCAGCTTTCTCCGGACAGTACACACTGATGTGCCCCGGCTTTTGACACTTGAAACATATCAGCTTCCCATCGCAGCCCGTACTTTGTGGATGATATTTCCCGCATTTTGGACATGGTCGGGGTCCTGACGTTCCTGGGTTATCTTCTTTGCCTAAATCGGCCGGCCTCTTGCTTTCTCCTTGAGAGTCACTCCAGGTGCTTCTCTCTTCCGTGAGGAATTTTCACGGTTGCCCTCGCTACGATTGGTATGGCTACTATTTTGATTCCGTAATATACGTAATTCCTTCAGTTGCGCTCGGTCCTTCTGCAGATTCCACCGCTTTGGCCATTTTAGAAAATTTCGAGATACCGGCCTTGCCCTTATGTCATATTTCAGCCGGTTACAGTCGGTTAGCCTTCCACTTTCATTCTTGTAGATTTTCAGGTATGATGAATACCGCGACAAAGTTGGTAAAACGGGCGAAGTAGTCGTCGAATGACTCTTCATTTCCTGCTGAATCTGCAGAAACTCTTCTTCCTTGATTACTCGTATCGAGGAAGGAAAGTATTGTTCATTGAATTGCTCCAAGAACATCTCCCAAGTAACGTGGCTCTGTAAAGTTGTGGAAACACTCTTCCACCATCTCGTGTGCGTCACCATCGAGTTTGTAAATTGCCGGTGAGCTTTCCTGGTTCCCGGACATTCCATTACTTCAAAGATTTTATCTAAGCTCATCACCAATCTTTCGCCAACTCGTTCTTTCCATGAAAAGTAGGTGGCTTGAGCTTGCAAAACTGTGTGACCCATTGTTGTGTGGTCGCGCATGCTCTCCCTCGTCGTGGAGGTGATTGGGACCTTCGATCCCTCCGATTCCTCATCGTGCCCGTCACTTTGCTCGTTTTCCTCTTCTTCATTATTATGCTCTTCCTCATTCTCGTCGTCTTTCTAGTTGTCTCTCGGCTTCTCGGTCTTGTCGATTCTGTCTCTCCGAAGTGTATTGATGAGAGCCTGCTGCTCTTGCAAGGTTCTCCTCATCTCCCGCATCTCATTCGCTCCGGTTGGTTTGGTTCGGATTTACCCGAGGTTGTCTACCTCGTCCTCCACCACGGCCTCCGCCCGGCCTCGCCTTGGCCTCTCGGGAGCTCCGGCTCCTCTTACATTCACCATGTCTTGTTTCTTTCCTTTATTAGGGAAAATGTTTAATTAGTATATCACGGATTTTATCGCACGAGTATCTACACTGCTAACGAACAAACATTCGCATGCATCAAAACAAACAGACACCCGCAATATCTCTCTTGTTCATAACCTCTTTGGTTCGTTCTCCTCAGGAACGGGTACGAAAATACGCATCGGGAGTTCCTCTACATGAGTCAAATACTGCATGTACTTATCTTTGTTGGTCTCGAAGAATTTCGTCTGACGTGACCCAGCTTCTCATATAAGCTCGGATTAGAGTGATGCACCCACAAAGAAGTGGTACACCGATTCAGGATGGTACACCGGCTCAAGCTGGTATACCCAAATAGGGTGGTACACTGACTCAGGGCTATATCAGTACTCATTTTCAAAATGTGCTCCAAGTTTAAAAGGCTTTTGAACATAACTCCGTTATCCGAACAGAATAGCCAGGTAAGTGTCTACCATGGGGGCCTCACCGAGTTCACGGCGACTGATTGGCACACCCACGTAGACTAGCCTTGCCTTCGGCACCAAACTGTCCGTAATAACATAGTTAAATTCATGCCGGGACTACCGCTCGATACCAAATGTAACATCCCGACTTTTCTAAAGCAAGTAAATTTTTTTTTCTAAACATCATTTCAAAATGATCGAGTAGTGCACCGGAGCGATTGAGTAAGCGATATATATATTAAAATACCCATGGTAGCATGTCTTCTTTGTTTAAACAAAGGTACAAGAGTGTTTCAAAAGTAATGACGAAAGAAGTCTTCACCGCTACTCCTAGGCGTCTGCTTGTCCTTCTTCTCGATCCTCGGTCCTCCCGAACTCGACGCTATGTTAAGAGCCGAGGTCCATGCATCGAACCCTGTAACGGTTAACCTCATGATTACATACATCATATATGTACAATGTACATTCATAGACTCTTGGCAACATTTACTATGGTCGGACATAGGATATACATAATGAGATATGTATAACAATAACAATACAGTCGGATGATAGACAATAGTACAATCGGATGATAGACAACAGTACAATCGGATGATAGACAACAGTACAATCGGATGATAGACAACAGTACAATCGGATGTACAGACAAAAGTACAATCGGATGATAGACAACAGTACAATCGGATGTACAGACAAAAGTACAGTCGGATGTACAGACAATAGTACAGTCGGATGTACAGAACAATAGTACAATCGGATGTACAGACAATAGTACAATCAGATGTACAGACAATAGGCATGACGAAACAACAGTACAATCAGAGTACAGGCATGACAGAAAATATACACATATGCATACAATAAACATCAGAGTTAAGGTTACCAGTACGCGAACGTACCTTCGTTGACGGATTACGGTATTTCTAGCACGTTTACTAAAAGCGTACTTTTACGGAAAATCGTGAAACAACGGCACGTCGGGCAGCGTAACGGCAGCAGAATCAACGTTTCAGATATCCTATGAGAATAATGTCACTTCCATTAGTGATTTGACATTATAACTGGCATTTTAGGTAAAAATTACCATTTTTCCCCTATACCCCTACTTGGCGGAATTTCGCGGCGCTTCCGCTACATAGGCTATTTTCTTCCCAAAATTTCGCGAACTTCGACGCATTTATGATTTTCGAAAATAAAGACTAAAATAGCCCTCCCATATGATACCCAATCATACTCAAAATTTAAAGGCTATTACTACCCCTAACCTTTAAAAGAGCTATAAAAACTACAACTTTTCAGCGACTCGATCCCTACTATGTTTACACCTCTCGCATATTTTTTCAACGCAAACAAGGCTCTAAAACATTTGTAGGAATCTTGTCACCTACTTTCTAAATCTAACTAACAATTCTACTAACTACTAAACTAAAAACTAAAGACTAAAACCCGAAAGACTTACCCGTTGAAGACTTCGGCAGAGCTTCCGCCCAGAACTTCTCTCTCTTCTTTCTCTCCCTAGGATTTTCGGCCAAGGAGCTCAAAGAAGTGAAGAGTGATGTGCAGAATTTTGAAGGAGAGGCATGGGTATTTATAGAAAAAGTAAGGGACTTGTTTGGCTAAATTAGGGCTTTGTTTGGAAAATCAAGGTTGTATTAACCCATTAATGCAACTTGTTCAAGAAGCCACTTCTTTCACACACACACACTCTTGGCCGAACCCTAGGGCTGATGTGGCAGCCCCCATTGGCCCAAAAGTGGTGACTTAGCTCACTTTATGCCCGTATAACCGTTTTCCCGATCGGTACCCGATTCGCGTGATTTCGGAGAATTCACAAAATTCTGGATTTAAAACTCTGAAAACATGTTCTCACTTAGTAGAAATGTCCAAGTTAACCTAAATTTTGATTCCATATAGGCCTCCAGCAGTCCAGTTGAAGTTTCCTCGAAAACGTGTCCGAACGCGTCCGTGTCGGAATTCGTTTTCGGAGATATCAATCTCTTCGAAATAATTCACTGATACCAAATATGTCTAAATAAATTCAAACCCATTCCTAAATGTTGAGTTAGAATTTATTTTCCTCTTTTCCAAAATTATGCCTATATGCATTTTTCCCTATTTTGTTTTATTAGGAAAATGCACAAACGGCCTCTAATTAACTTAGGAAGAGTCTAATGGAAAATAAAATTCCACCGATCAATAATCTACTTTGATATTGATAATCCCATTCCTAGATCTCTAGATAGGGTCCGTTTCCTAATTTAAATATTACTATTCACATATTTTACTTTAATTAAATTATATTATTATAAAAATGTGCAAGTTGCCAACTTGGGTTCTATTTCATTTTAATTTTTATTTATTTATTTATTTCGTTTTTCCCCTTTTATTTTCTGCCTTTTCTCTTTTTTTTTTAATTAATTATTTAATTAATTATTTAATTAATTAAATAATTATTTTTACATAATTTCTCACAACATTTTCCTATTGGTCAATTCTTGCATTTAGGCTTAAAAATACCTAAACTCATCTGCATTTTTCCATAATCGCAAGGGTATTATGGTCATTTCTTTACTTTTTGAGTATTCTTCTACAATTTCTCTAAGTTTGTAACTTAATAAATTACCTAATTAGAGATAACATACTCTCATTTATTCAAATAATTATTTCACTGACTTTTAGGATTTTTCACAATTTTCCTAAATCAGTTATGTCCCTTAGGGGCATTTTGGTCATTTGGCACTTTGGCCCTTAAATTCTCTAATTTCCGAGAGATTTTTCCTTAAAAAATAAGATAATTATATCTTATTATTTGATACCCCATATTCACCTACTTTCTATAGGTATAATCTTACCAAATTAAGATACGTATTTTTTTTGGGGTATTACACTTTATGATGAGCTATGTAAGCATTTAGAACAGAGAGCGTATAAGATGAACGTTGAATTCAGAATGTTGACATTTCGACAGTGCAAGCTCATGTCACTTTGTCCATTTTGAATCCTTCTCCTATTATAGTTAATGGAGAGCATTCGACTGTTGAACAATTCTTCCCGTTTAGAATACGATCATTGAATGTTCGTTGGAAGTAGCCGTTAGACTTGTTTAAACTTTCGTTAGGCATAGATGGTTTCCGTTAGGTACAGTTGACCGTTGCTTCATTAACTCAATTGCCTTTGACGCACTTGTGCTCAGAAGTTGGCTTAGAATAATTGCCAAAATAAGTATACCTCGAAGGAATGATTTTGTCTACTACAAGGTTTCATTCTATTTGTTGGCTCTGTTTTTTAGTTGCATTTAATGCTTCTTACACGTCGGATGGCTTTTCAACTAATTTCAATTTAAACAAGGTTAATCAACTGAAATCCACTCAAAAAGATTATTATATATGATATACATAAGTTTGAGTGAGATTGAGCATAAATAGATAATGACCAATAGTGATTAGAAATGAGATTAACGATTGAGCGAAGTGTTCTGGGATTATGAAGAATCTTACTTGAGTAACACAAATGTGTTACTTGAGTAATATCCATATCGATTTAAAATAATGATTTCTGTAGAGAGATTACTTCGAGCAACACTTCTTATATTTGGCGACTTCTTAACTTACCATTGAAATCGACATTACTTCGAGTAACACCAAGAATTACTCAAGTAATTTTCTACTGATTCCCCAAATTATATTTTGCATTTCTGTCAACACTTAACAGTTTCATTAGATAATAATTACTATAGTAACTAAAACAACTTACACGAGTAATTATATTATCAACATAATTAATATTTACTGATTCAAAAACACAATTTCTTTTCAACAAAAGGCTTTAATCAACTAAGTCTTGTTATCATTAAAACTCCGAGAGCGAACACATAGCCTGACCTATTTAACAAGCAAGTTAGGCCTCAGGCATTTTAAGGTAACTAGGCTAGGCTTTTTAATTTAAAACCTGACTTAAAGGCGTAGGCTTGACTTGATTATAATTTGTTGGCTGAATTTATTTTTTTAAAATTTTAATTTTAATTTTTAGAGAATTTCTATTCTGAAAAAGGAAAAAAAAAGTTTGAATAGGCTTTAAATATGCTTAATTTATAAATATTTAGGCCTTGAAGCCTATTACTCACATGAGTCTAAAAAAACTTGTATACAAGCTTAAGCATCAAGTCCCATTACAAGTTTGAACCTATTTAGTCAAAGCCTAACTTCGCTTAGCATGTTTTCACTCCTAATTATAAATAGGGTTAAGTGTCATTTTCACTGAGCAGCTATGGGTATCTAGAAGTTTTTTTAAGAGCAATCTTTCCCCAAAAGTTTACAAAATGTAGCAATTTTGCCCCTCCGTTAAGTATTACCGTTAAGTTTAATTGATATGCACATGTAGCACCCAATTGCCACCTCATCAATCAAAATAGGATTGAGTATTATTTTTCCCTGGAAGTTTTTATTGAGGAGTAGTAGATATCCAGAAGTTTTTTTAGGAGCAATTATGACCTGCCATCATGCCACCTCATCATCCACATCACTGAGTGACGTTTTGTTTCAATTGGGGACCATGTATAGGTAAAAGATTTGTTCCAATTGAAACACCAGTCTCTCCAACCATTTCTTCAAGAAACCACTCACTATTGTTGTGGTTTGCAATAGGGAAGGCTGCCTAGATCAATCTATGCAAGTGTAAATACTATCACTATTGGTTTGTCTTACTAAACCAATTTTTGGGACAATTTATATCTCGTTTTGTGTTTCATTTATTTAAACCATAAGTGATGCTTTCTCTAGGTTTTACAACAAACTTTTCAGTCCCTTTGACCAGTTCAGCTTTACAAATTCCAGCTACCTTAAGCTTAACGTCTCAAGGATCTTTCCCTCTGACTCCAAGCTCGACCTTTCCAAGGTAAGCTTCTTCCTTTGCACCCTCGATTCTTGCCCTACGTCCTTCAACAACTCAAAGAAGATAAGATTTCTTGTGTTCTTTAGTCCGATCTTGTTGAGTTTGTTTATACCTTTAATTCCCTCAATACTGATGATTCCTTCCAAAAGACGAGATTGATCTCTTTCCGAATTTATTTCTTTATGCTCGTCGTGGTTGTCCTTAAGGATTTGAATCCACTAAATTCTCTCTATAATTATTTGATCTCTTTCCATATCATTTCTTTTTGCCCCTCAATGATGTGGATGATAAGGTGACATGACACGTGTGTCGTTTGACTAATTTAACATAATTCATTTCTTTATGCTCGTCGTGGTAGTCCTTAAGGATTTGAATCTACTGAATTCTCTCAATAACGATTTGATCTCTTTCCATATCATTTCTTTTTGCCCCTCAGTGATGTGGATGATAAGGTGGTATGACATGTGTGTTGTTTGACTAATTTAACATTAGGGGACGACATGGCAAAATTGCTCCAAATTTTTTTTCCGGATATCCACTAATTACGTTCTCAACGAAAAACTTTCAGAGCAAAAATAATACTTAACCCTATTTTCATTGATGATGTGGCAAGCATTGGGTGTCACATGTATATATCAGTTAGACTTAATGGTCAAAATTAACGAAGGGAAAAAATTATTACGTTTTGTAAACTTTTCAAAGCAAAATTGCTCTTAAAAAACTTTCAGATACCTACTGCTCCTTAACAAAAACTTTGAATGTAAAAATAATACTTAACCCTTATAAATAACATAATAACCCCTCACATGTAGGGTATTTTTCAACTCGATATATATAAGAAATTTTTTTGATAGTGATTATATTTGTTGACAATCAAAATGAAAGGTAATGCAACTTTCATGATAAATGAGATTGAATATACAATACTTTAAAGCTCTCATTTTCATTTCCATGTGAGAGAGCAAGGTGGAATTTCACTTTAAAAAGGATAAATCATATGCTTAAACCGGAAAGCTCTCATTTTCATTTTTAAAATATTCACTTTTGACAAGTCATTTTGTATTTATTTATGTATAATTGTCCTGCTATACCTTCCTGTTTTCTGTGTAGAAAAAAACAATATCATAATAACAAGTTATTATCATCAGATATTGTTCATGCTTCTTTGGATTGGGTTTATATATGGCTTAGTGCATCTAAAAGTTATACTTCTAAAGTGCTTCTATGACAAAACCTAAACAAAATTAAAATATCATACTCTCTTGATTAACCAAACCAAACTCAACTCTCTCAACTCTCAAGCACTCATGAGTCTGATAATTTAATAATATAAATCACGCTTGTATATCCATCTAAAAACTTATTATTTGATGATAAAAAAAATAACAGATCTTTTTCCCCCCGGGGGGGGGGGGGGGATATCACAGTCAAGTTACCATCATCACCTTGTTCAAACTTCTTTGCATCTAAATCTAAAAAGTTTATCTACTTCTAAAGTGCTTTATTTGGCAAACCAGAAACCTAAAAATGAAATATCATCCTTTGTAATTATTAACTGAACCAACGTAACACTCTCAATCACTTATCTATCATACGAATCCCTAATCTTATTTTTGTTGTGCATCCAACACCCCCCGTAACTATATCCTATATTTAAAACTGGAGAAGTATTATTTTATGTTTTAAGGTTCTGGAAGCACACAAAAAGTAACACCAGGTACTAAATATACCATAAAAAAGACTATAATGTTGGATGTAACTGAAAATTAACATCAAGATGCAGGATGTTATTTTACACTATCTATATATATATATATGAAAACTTGTTGGTTGATGACAAGTTGGGGCTGGGGCTGGAGATGATGGATGTAAAGGAGACAAGAAAGTAGTGGGAGGACATGAAATCAGAGCCATTAAAAGAGGAACATGAAAATGTATGAGATGATGAGAATGAGTACAAAATTGCAGAGCACCACACATCACTATAAGACCTTTAATCTCTGGCACTAGTGCACTTTATGCTGCTGGTGTTTATGTGCCATCTCCTCTGTGCACTAAATTAGGGGATATTGTTTTGTTCCCCTTTCCACCATGATGGCTTAGCTTCTCCTCAACTTTAACTTCCTTCTTTGATTTGATGCCATCCCAATCACCTCCACTCCCATTGGTTACCCTCAAGATTCTCTTCAGATATTAACCCAAATCTTGTTTGGCACCTGGGAAAGCGATAGAAATACATACAAACATATATGAAATCTTACAGAGTATGTATTGGTACTTTCTATAAATAAAAATATATCGGATCTTTCTGTCTAATAAAGTTTCTAGAGTTAATATTGCTGGTAGTCCTTATAGTTTAATCAAATTTGGTTTTGGTCGTTATAGTTTTAAAACATTGGTTCTGCAGTTAGAATGGAGTTCTCATGCTATTAGACTACAAGCCCTTTGGCCAGTAACCCAAAATTTCTAAATGGCAGCTTTTCACAGATATTCTTGTATTTTATATTTATATATGAAAAGGAAAAGCTATAAAGTGTCAGCCTCACATGCCTAAGTTTAGTTTTGAGGGGCATAGTGGAAACCACGTATTGATCCTATAACGGAATTGGCAGAGTTTGGTTGCTGTCCTATGTCTCAAGAGAGAGGTATCAGATTGAGAAAAGAAAAGTAAAAGGGATGAAAAATGGATATAGATTATTCAAATATTTTAATAAATATATATGATGACAGAAAACAGGGTTGTGCTGAATAGATCAAGTGCTGTACTGACAGAAATAAAGCAGATAGTGGCCCTCTCTCAAATAAACAAACAAACATGCAAGTCCATGAGATAATAATGATGATGCTTTTCTTTGTTTTTGACAAACAACCAAGTGTAGGAGAAAATCCTCATTCATTATTATAGTTAGTGACAAACTTTTTGGGCTAAATTACAAAACTATCCTAATTAATTTTAGCTTTTTTCCATTTTTAATTCTGTACACTTCTTTACAATTTATATGTGTATTTCAAAAAAAAAAAAAAAATACCCTCCTCAAAGTTTAAACTTCGTACGAATAACACCACGCTGAATTTTTTGTTTCCCTCATAAAATGTAATATTTTATAAGACATATCCTTTTAAATTTTTTTTATGCAAATAACCCACAAGCAGAGTTAGAATAATATCTTAAATGTTAAATTGTATGCCAGTAAACTCCTTTTATATTATATTATTGGTGAGATAACGTGAAGATTAATTGTATGGGATTTATTTGCATATATTTAAAAGTTTAAGAAGTTTATTCTAAAAAGTTGTAATTTTGCATAAGTCAGAGAGGTCATCTCCATACAATCCATGGTTTAATTATGTAATTACTAGGCCAATTTTTATTGATATTGGGCCTATGAAAGCCCAATAATTTCTCCTACAAGATACGGTTCAAAAATATTTCATGGCCCAATAATGAAATCTGAGAAAGCTAAAGGCATGGAAATTATGGCACAATGAAGCTACCAAAGACATTGCTATCATCTCTCGTCTTTGCTCAACTAGCAAAGGGGTTGGACACTCTCACCAAAGGGAGAGGATTCGATCTTGGAGTTGGTCAAGGCGCTGAGGAATGCATCCGGTGCCTAGGTAAACGCCTGAGGGTAATAGACGGCTCGCCCTGCCCAACATCGTTATCACCTAGGAGGAAGAGAGATTTCGCCCTACCCTTGATCGTGGATGAACCCAACCCCTTTCCTAAAATTTTTGTATCCAAAAAAAAAAAGAGACATTGCTATCTAGTTTCAGAGCATCCCAAAGACCAAGACAAGTCCTTTTTAGGGTGGGGAAAACGTGTGGTGGTAGTAGACCAAGCCAAGTCTTCGGTTCTCCCAAAGACTTGTGAATTCCAGTACTCAAAATGCAATTAATTTATGAGACGAGTTTAAACATTTACAAGTCAAATTTTATACTCCTCTAGTCCTTAATATGATATGAGACATACTTCGGGTTTAATCTTAGTCCTAAATATAAGACAGTTTTTATATTTGTCAATATTTTCCTAATTTAACTATATTGATGTTCCCTCAACAATAATCAAAGAAGAGAAGGAATAAGATAATTAAAGAAGATAACTGGGGTGTTTAAGAAAATATAACTAACTTAACTAACTTCCTTAATCTAATCAAATAAGGTAAATATCTCTTGTGAGTAATATATATTTACAAGTTGCATTGCTTCATTTGCAAGTCAAACTCATAAAAGATTTAATTCCTTGGGACTTATTTGTAATTAATTTTCTTAGCTGGGTGCAACGGGTGCTTTTTCCAAGGAAAAAAGAGTTCCCTAGCTTTAGTGCTAGCTAAGTTTATCAACCTACTGCCAGAAACTATTCCTGGTGATAGTTCATTGCTTCAACAACCTTGATCCGTCAAAGAAAGTAGTAGGACCATACAATATGAAAATTAAAGGAGGCGTTGCAAATTCACAATAATGGAAATGATAACAAGAAAGCTAATTCAAATCTTGGATGAATCAGAAGGAATGTTAGAGATATTTAGTATCCATACTACAAAAATTATTGTTTCAACAGGTGTGGGGGACACATTCTTCATGAAGTCTGTATGTTTTTAAGGATGCAAATCCACTATAATAGTTCGTTCGTGCACCTGTGCTGTCTTAACTCTTAAGCCAAAATCAATAAGTGAACCATTGAGGATATAATTTTGATATGAATTGGTAACGTACTTCTTTCCAGATCAGAGAAGGCTCAAAATACATAGCTCTTGAATTCAAATAGCAAATTGGATTGATACATAATACAAAATTAATAAAACAAATCACATAAATTATTTTGTCATTTCAATCTAAGAAAATGTATGGATCTTCAAATCAAATATCTAGTTGTATGTTCTTCAAAGGGCTTTTAGGCAAGCGCTACTAACAACCTACAATTGCGTTGGAACTTCAATTATTTAACCTATTCTGAGCTGCATGAAACCAACTTTTGAAAATTTTATGTCAACGGAAAATGGGGGGGAGATACAATTTCAATGGAAGAAAATATTAATTGAAATTTTGAAGCTAAAAGTAAAGGACTCAAGACCTCCTTCAGTAAAACCTATCAGCCAATCTTGAGCAAAATCTGAATCTCTTCCCCCATCCTCCCCCACCTTTTCAAGGAAATACTTAGAAAGAAGGGGGAAGGTACCAATTAGCATTTAGCAATAACATCCTGTGTCAATGGATGAATGAATGTTGTGCATCCCACTGGATTTGAAGCATCATAGAGTGTAACCCTTGACAATACAATCCTTCAGCATCCCATGACAGCACAATTATAAACAAAGTTACCAGACCGCTTTCTCGCAAGCAGGTTCCAGTCTGGAGGTCCTTCACTGGGAACCCATGCATTGAGTTCAATAAAACCCTCGCCATGTGTCCTAGGTCCGCCAATGACAATAAGGCGATTTCCACAGGCCCTGAAAGCAAGACCCCAACCATTCACAGAAACTGCCCGTTCAGGCAGTCTCCCGATGACAGACCACTGTTTTCTGTCCTTGTCATATTTCTTGACTTCCATGTCAGCATAATCAGCAGCATACAATTCATCATTTACAACAGCAACCAGAGGTGGAGCCTCAGCGGTAGGGGGCATTTCAGACCCCCTAGCACTACGTCCAGGGGACATGTTAGGAATTTCTGTCCATGTTCTTGTCTGTAAATTGTACTCCTCGCCACATGTAAGGAGCTTTGATTCTGGCCCTCCAGTTCCCCCTATAACATAAAACTTCCCGTCCATAAACACCCCTGAACACATTTTCCTAGCCTTGTTCATGCTTGGAAGAACCTCCCAAGTCTGAGTCTCAGAATTGTAGAGTTCGGCTGAGCTGAGAATATGCCCCTCTGAGTCACAACCACCGGCCAAAATCGCTATCTCTCCAAGGCTAGCAGATCCAAACAGGCATCTAGGAGCATTCATTCTCATTCCAGATGTCCAAGAGTTTGTCAAAAGACTGTATCTGTAAATGACATGGGATGTATATTCCTTCCCAAATACAAGAAGTTCTGTGCCTACAGCCAAGGACTCCTTATCAGAACACATGAAGCATTCATTAGAAGCCATCCTAGGTAAATGCATCCACCGCTGACGAATTGGATCATAAGCTTCCCATTCAAGGAGCTCACATGAAAAATAAATCCAGTGCTCAATGATGCCATGCAGTCTTCTCCAAGTATAGAGCTCCCCACTTCTGATTAAGTTCCAAAAGCCTCTATTTAGTGAGGCAAGAGAACCATAATCAGACCTTGAACAGCGGCTAAGACAAGTAATTGAACTGTCACGATTCATGCGTGGGAAAAGAGAGCCAGAAGCAAATGAATCCCCGGCTTGCTGCTGTTGCTGCTCGTCATCTTGTTGGTTATCAGAATTCAATGAATCTGAACCATGCTGCTGCCGCTCCTCATCAGATTTCTGGTCACTGGAATCTGAAGAATCCCCAGCCTGCTGTTGATTATGAGACTGAGAGTCAACAGAATCTGATGAATCGCCAGCATGATGCTGCTCTCGTTCATCTGAGGGTTGCTCAGACCCAGCTCCAGCCATTTCAACTCTTCTGAAACCTTTGAATGGCTCACAGTGCTTCCTCCGTTCCGGGATGTTGGATCCGTCCTGGTCCATTGGGGGAAAAACAGGAGAGTCCAATGAATCTTTATACTGACAAGATTTCTGTTCAAGCATAGTCCGAACCCCTTCAGCTCTTTGGTCCAATATCTTGGTAAGCTTGTTTGATCGGAATCCATCCTCGCCATCGATTTCTAATGGGCGCTTTCCATTTTTAATGTCAAAATCCGGCAGAAATTTCATGAAAGACCAGTTGTTCTCTGCCGGGCAAGTGCTAGAAAACAGCCTTGGAAAAACACAGGAACGACCGTCCAACATGTCTATGCGACAAGAACGAGAAGCGGCAACAAGTTCTCAAACCCAATCCACTTCCTCCCCTCTTTATTGGAAGAAACAAATTAAACAGCAGAGAGACGAGCAATCGGAACACCGCAACTCCCCAGAAGCTCGGTCAAAATGAAGAACCTGTTCGAAAAATTAATAAAATTTAATTCAGAAGTTATTATTTCCCTCTTCTTCTCAGAAAAAGAAAATCTGCACAGAACATTAAATACCCTTCTCACGCTTTGGCTAAAAATTCAAAGCAAAACACCATACAAGGCAAAAACACGATTACAGATCAGAATCCATTCAGAAAAATTACCCAGGCGCAAAGGAAAATGCCTTATGCGGAACCAAATTTCTCAACAAAAGAGAGATACCAGAAAGCAAAACACCGCAAACAATTCGAACTTCAATAGAAATCACAGCAACGAATTCAAATGACGGAATCGAATGTGAAAAAGAAACCAGTCTAATATTCCAATGTGGAAATCAAATGTTTTATTTCGAATACAGCCCAGTAATCGTATGGCCTCAGAACTCGGCAGAAAGCAAAATTTAGTTAGATCTCTAAAAATCTTCACCTAAACCCAATTCATAAGTTATCAATCCTCTCATTCATAAGAAAGCTCAAAACCAGAAATAAGAATGCAACAGACTTACGGATTGGATAAGAAGAAAAATTAAGGAACCCGATCGGCAAATTTCAAATTGAACAACAATCTTCAAATCTCTCTATCTCTGTTTAACTCACACTATTACATGTATACCCAGACAAAACATTTCTCTTTCTCTAGACCCACTCCGTTCTCGGCGTTCTGGGTTCTCCGTTGCTTCTTGAAAATCTCCGTGCAAACAAAACGAAATGAAGGTTTGGAGCAAAATCTCAATAGAGGACTCCTCTTCCATGGCCTTATCTGTCTTAAATCATATCCTAATTTATAATTTAACAATTCCTTAATTTTTTTTGTTTGCTATGAAATTATTATTATCATTATTATTAAAAAGAAAAAAAGAAAGAAAGAAAGAAACTGACGGAGGCGGTGGTTGGTGGGCCCATCATAGGTTCGCCGTGCCAGTCGCCGTTATGGAACCGATGGCCGGTAACCTCCGTCTGGCCACGTGTTGACTCGGGAGAATCAAATCTCTCCCTTTCTCTCTCTCTCAGGGACGCCGACTCAGAGTAAAAAGCAAGAAAGAGAAAGCGATAAGGTGAGTTCTCCGTTACCCATACGTCTCTGTGAACCGTCGGATTTTGATTCCAAATTCTCGGCTGGTCAATTACTTGTGAGGATTCGGCCGGGGCTGTGGTCACCTGCAACGCGGTACCATTGAATGGCGAGTTTTCATTGGTCCAACACGAATCATTAAAAAAGCTAAACCCCGGATTTTATTTATTTTTAATTTTTAATTTTTGGGGTTTGGTTTGCCTAGGCAGTTAATTAACCTGATGCTTAACTCCATGCGATGTGACCTTTGACTGGTCAATTTTGGAGCAAACGTAGTAGCTGTTTTCTTTCTGTAACGATAAAGGGAATTATGATCATTAAAAGTTGATTATCTATTAATTAATTATTACTATCGTTGCTGCTACCAAACACGGTTTTAAATCAAAACGCTTAAGTCAAAAAGGCGGATTTATCTCCATTTGCCTGTTCCCAAATCTTCTTTTGCGTTTTCGGCTCGTGCCCTTTTTGCCCCCCTTTGATTTTACTGTCTTGTCAAAAAATTTCTCTCTCTCTCTCTTTTTTTGTTTTTCCCTTTATTGTCTTGTGTCCTAATGAACGAAAATTATAGTTGGTACGCACAAATCAGGTAAATTAGGGTTGAATAACCTTGATTAATGAGAATAATTAAATAATAATATCTGAATTTTATTGGGGGTGGGCGCATATGGGAATGAATAGTGTCAAAGATTAAGACAGGTCGGCAAATGAAGAAATTAATGGAGCACAATTTTCTAGCATTCCACTGTTTGTAGATTCTCCTATACATAATCATTTCAAACTTTTCTTTCTTTCTTTCTTTATTGTAATTTGGGATTAATATGTGTTTTATACTATGTGCTTTATTAATCAAATGAATAAATGTATATATAGACTATACTACCCCTCATGTCCACAATATAAGTTACTTCTAAAAAGTTGTTTAAATCTATATCATAAGCCACTTATAAAATAACTAATGTTTATTTGTAATTTTTTGGGAAAATTCATTTTAGGGCCCTTTTAACAAGGGAAATTGCAAAAAAGACCCCAAGATTCTGACAATCCCTTTCTGGGATTTTCAGAATCTTGGGTGAGTTGTCAACAGGGCTGATATAGTTGTTAAATGTGGTGATTTAGTTGTTAGCAAAGTGTTGTTAATAGGGCTGATTTAGTTGTTAAAAACCTACTCGTTAACAACTATATCAGTCTCGTTAACAATTCACCCAAGATTCTGAAAATCCCAGAAAGGGATTGTCAGAATCTTGGGGCCTTTTTTACAATTTTCCTTATTAAAAGGACCCTGAAATGAATTTTCCCTAAATTTTATTCATTTAGTTAATATTTAAATACGACTCTTTATATTGTTTATTGTTCAAAACTTTGTTTAACATGGGTAAAGTTATTTTTTTTTTTAATTTAAAATATATTTAATAAGTTAATTGTTATTTCTTAATTGGTTCATATGAATACATTGGGACTTGAGAGTGAGTTATGTTGTAGAAGCGGAAATACATGGGATTAGCATTGAAATTAAAAGAAAATGGGGAAATTAATAAATCACATCAAGCTTTTGAATTAAGCCTACATGTGTCACCATTTGATTAATGGTGAACCAAAATCTTGATTTGTAGGCTGATGAGGACTTATCCCCGCTTAAATTATGATCAATCTCTTTCTGTCATTCCTATGTTCTCTTCCTTCGTTCTGATCTCCCAAAAGTGGCACTCTGGTCGCCATTTTCCCTCTTCCTCCCAATGTTATTTTCTTTCTTTCTTTGGTTTTTTTTTTATTTTTTAAAAATGCGATAATATATACACAATTGTAAATAATATGATTCGATCTCACTTACTTATAATCTCATGTTGTTATAAGCATTTCATGTAAAAAGTCATATGTGGCAGCGCCTGGTTGAAAGGCATGCGGGCAACAAATTTTGAATTCAATTCCGTGGGTTGAATGATCGTTTATGCATTTAGGCCAAAAATGGTCATATATGCCAGGTTCTTACTTTTCAGCTCTTCTCAAACTTTAATATAAATACTATTCATATTTAACTCACGTGATAAGGAGTGCGGATTCAGATCATATCTTAACGTTTCATTCTTGCTACTTGTAATTTCTATTATTTAAAAAATATTTTTTTTTGGTCATTATTAATAATAAAAATCACATATAATAAGAATTGACGAGAGGGAAGAGAGAGGGTGAGGGAGATTAATTATTAATTAATGGATAATAAGGGAATTGAGGAGAGAGAAGGAATGAGAAAACAAAAGGAGGTGAGCTGTGATGGACAACTAGCATTCGTTGGAATCAGCTCTCTGGTCCTGTAAGTGGTCCCCACCTTCTTTCTTCCTATTCTATTTCCGCCTCTCTCCCACACACACATTAATATTCTCCCTTGTTTATGAAAGTCAATATTTCAGAAATTATAAGAATCAATTCTATTTATAGATTCATTTTAAACAAAAAAAAAAAAAAAAATCCTATTTATAAATCCAGTTTAATGTAATAAATGAGATTATAATAATTTTACATATATTAATTATACCTATAAAGATAAAGAGAGAAGAAACATTTTGAAAATTTACTCCATAATCATTGTGTTAACTACCTCTCCTTAATATATGAGTTTTAGTCAAAATAGATTTATAAATAAGACCGGAGTGGTATGTATTTTATTTTGAAAAATCTATAAACTTCAGCAATCCCACACATTGCTCCTAAACTGATATTGCTTCCATCATATCCTAAATATAAGCATCTAATTATTTTTTCAAATAGATTAAAGCAGTTAATTAAATTATTTTAAAATATTTGTATTTTTAATTTTTTTCCAAACTATTTTTTTAAGAAAAGAGATTTCTTGCAACTTTATTCAACTAATTTTAACTGAATTATTTATTTATATATCTTTATCAAAAATACGTAATTTAGTTATTTGTAGGGTAGTTTATAGAAAAACCGGAGGGATTAAAAGTGTGCCAAAGAAGGAAGTATATATCAATATATTTATTTATTAAAAGGGGTACTTGCGTATCAATGGGGGATTAGGAGGAATAAGGGGGAAATTACAGACGACGTCGTGTAGTGAGCCCGAAAGTGGAGGGAAAGGTGCGCCGCATGTGCTGATGTGCGTGCATTTGCGATCTCAATCTCCTCTCTATCTTTTCGAAATCACCAAACTTTTGCTTCCTTATTTTATTTTAACCAAAATTCTACTCATTCCTTCTTTTTATAACCAATTTTTTTTTTCTCAGTCCTTCATATATATAATTTTTACCTTTATCTTGTATCTCAAATTTTAAACTATTTTTTTAATCAATATTAAATTCATATCACTATATTAACTATCCATTATTCACCACTAATTCTCTTTTATCTAATTATTTGTTTCACATTTTCTCTTATATTCTATACTCATTCTCTTTTCTATGCTATTTTCATAAATAAATATACATTTTGAAAAAACATTTTATTTTTACTATATTTATTGTTTTTAAATAATTTTAACTGTCATGTTGTTTTGTGCAATATAAAAATAATTGCTTGTAAAAAGAATTGAAGGGAGTATTATCCTCCCCCTAATATTTTTTTTATTTCATTTCACTTCCCTTTGCCCGCTTAGCTTTATTTTTTTTAACTTTTAGATAGCCAAGCCACTATTTAAATCCCAAACACGTGCGTCAGCGCATACGTGCTTCCAATGGATTCTCTTGGGTAACCGCGCGCCCACGGAATGTGGTACACTCCCATACGCAACGACATCAGCATGGGAATTTCCTGACACGTGTCGGCCCACGTTCATGGTTTCTTCAAAAATACCTCTAATCCTTTTACTATTCATGGGAGTTTTATTTTACTTTCTTTATATAAATCACACTAGCTTCCTTCAAAATAATTTAATTTTTTATAGATATTTTAGTTTAATTTTGAAAATATTATTACAATAATGTTAAATGTTTTTAAATTAATAATTGATAATTATATTATACAAGTGTATATATATTACTGATGGGGGAATGTCCGTGTGTGTCGGCTTTTGCTTTCCATTTGCTGTATTAAATTAATATAAAGTATATATAATCTATAATCATTGTGATGACACCTTGTTTACCTTAATTATGACTTTTAAGCACTACTTAGATATTGCCTCCTCTATATTATTATTTTTTATTATTAATTCTTCTATCTTTCATTCATGCCTCAGCCCAAAAAATAATATTAAAAAAACCTATGAAAAATCTTATAGTGGTCTGAAAAGTGAGAAGTAAAAAATAGATTAAAAGAATTAATTAAGGAAAAACTACACTGAAATTTCAAACAAGACAAAATATGACCTAAAAGTTCCTGAAAATGTTCAAATTACAGTGAAGTCTCGTGAGACTTTTGGGTAATACATTTTAAATTTGAAAAGACTAAAATACTTCCCTTCTCTCTTCTCCCTCACCACAACCAAGTTTAGGAAAAGAAAGGCCAAAACAATGTTGTTCGCAGTAGAGCAGGAGCATCGGAAGAAGGTTCTACACGAGTTGAATTCTCTCATTTCTGGATCCTCTACCCCCAATGACGATGCCAAGGACAAAGAAGTCACCAATACAAATTGGTTCTTTCTCATTTTCATGACTCAACCATTTGTCAACGACGGATTCACCGGGTTAGACCCTCTACAATTTCACCTATGTCTAGATCATTGGTTGGCAGCTTCGACTTATAAGAGAGTGAGATAAGGCCAGGTGTTCGGGCTTCAAACTTTGGTTTGCATACCATCAGCGAACGGGTGGTGGAACTGGGATTCACCAAATTGATTTTCCAAAACTCAGATCTGATGAACACAAGGTGAAAGTATGGTTCAATTTTGACAATTCATATATTTGTTTGTTGCCTCTCATGAATCCTACCGCCTAATCAAGGTGAGAATAACCCCTCCTCGCTTTCGCTCAACGATAATTGAAATTAGAGATTCAACCAACACCATCGTTATGGCTTCAGTTCCGAGCTCAAATAAGAGTCACAACATCTAGACAGTCCTTAAGCCAATGCAATTTAAAACCCTAATTTCAAGTACTTTAACTGAAGCACCAAGTGTTGTTCATGTCTTGAATACTCACTTGAATACTTAATATGGTGTTCAGCAAAATAAAAATTATGAGAGAAAAAAAAGAAGAGGAGTTGTTTTTTGTGTGGTGGCGATGTGAGAGAAGAGAAGGGGGTATTTCAATCTTTTAACAATTAGAATATTTTACTCAAATGTCTCATGAGACTTCACTGTAATTTAGAGATTTTAAGAGATCTTTGGATGGTATTTTGTATTACTTGGGACTCCAATGCAATTTTCCCATTAATTAATTAGGATTCAGAGGTAATTATTACTGCTGCTAGCAGTATTTATCTAAGATATTGTATGATGATGGTGATGCAGGCAGTGTTTTCCTTTATTATTTTGATTATAATGACAAATGACCGATAATTAAGGTATGGGAATTAATTATTTTCTTGACCCATTTATTTGAAAATTTATGTTCGTACACTGTGTACTTTTATTAAGAAATATACCAAGTACAAACAAAGGAACAATTAGCATTTTCAAGGGGCATAATTATAATAATAATTCATGTTAAGTAGTACTCTCTTGGTCTTAACTTCCCCACTTTGTTTTTTGTTTTTTTTTTTTGACATGATTTCATTTCGCTAGTAATTATAGTACATAACTCAAGATTATCCACATTTTATATTAATTTATTTTTCAATATTAAAAAAAGCATGATAAGGATATCGAGGCTGTATATATATATATATTTTTTTTTGCAACCCACAATCCCAGGCGGGCGACTTGGAGCCCGATCATAAGCATCTTGGACGAGAGAGTACACATGCCTCTACCTCTACAAACTTTTCCACTTGCTTCAGGACCCAGGATGCCTCCCAGTGCATTGACCATATATATAATTGTTCTTAAACTCTCAGACTAGAAGAAGACAAAAGAGAACAGATTTTGTGAAGCATGTAGCAAAGAAGGGGGGAAAAGGATAGAGATGATGCGATGATCTACAGGTTTATTTTCTAAAGCAAAACAAAAAAGCATGATGATATATATTTAAATTATCTTTCCCTCGTAATTAAAAAGAAGTGATTATTATGTATATAAAGTGCCAAGTAGTGTGCTGATTATAAAAAAAAAAAAAAAGATTGAATAATAATGCTAGAAAAGATCAAGCTAGTATTATTTTTTGGCATATAGGCTTTCTTCATTGAAATCTCATCGAAAAAACCAAAAACTTAAAATAAACAAAGAAAACTACTGAAAAATCTCCCATCACAGAATTTATTGTATCTCTAAGGGCTTAGTCTTTGAACCAGTGTAACTCTTTTTTAACCATACACAACATATTCTTAATTATATATTTGCCTTTCGTTTCGCACATAACTAAATATATATAAGAAATGCACCTACATGGGCCACATTTCATATACTCCCTCCGCTACTTTTTATAAGTAACATTTCTTTTTATAGAGGTGGTCCTTAATATAAGTAACAAATCCTTTTGTCTAAAATTTTAAACTACTTTTTTTTCCCATTTTTACCCCATTAAATATATGCCACTTATATCTCTATGTCATGGATTCAACCATGCATAGTTGAAGTGTAATATCCTGAATTTTGAGCCTAGAGATTTGGGAATAAACCTGTATCAGGCAGACGACTAGACCCAATTCAGAAAGGGTGATATTAAATTTTGGGAAACATTGTATGGAATTTTCATAAAGTCAAAAAGCTTATGGAATAAGCTATGTGAGAGGAGATATTATGAAGGCAATTTAGTCATGTGCAAAAGGGACACATAAGCACTTGATTATGTCATTAGGATGACATCATATCCTTGCTTGAGAAGCTTAATATTTTGGCCTAAGTAGAGAGAAAAGAAGAAGACATGTAGCTGGTGAAGTAAGACACAAAGGGCAAAATTGTAAGGGTATTTTGGTCATTTCACAAGAGGACACATAAGCTCTTGCTTATGTCATAGAAAGGACATCACAATCTTACCAAGAAGCCTCAAATTCTTGCAAAGAAAAGGGGAGAGAGAAAAGTCAACAAAACTTATCAGATAAGCCAAGTTAAGAGGATATTTTGTAAGGGCACTTTGATCATTTGATTTGGAGGATTTTTAACTGCATTCTTAACATATTTGAAGACATATTGCACTCCTTTTTGCATGAATATTTTGACCAAGAGGAAATTAAAGTGTCAGTGCAGAAGGGCACAAAATACTTATACGGTGTTAATCGGTTGGTAAACATGTCATTTAGCTATATTCTAAGGTATGAGACAATTAGTTGAGCAAAAATGTGCTAACGACGTGATTTAAGTATTTGTTTCTTAATAAAAAGCACTAGAGGGAGTAGTAATTAGGGAGAATGACAAATAGATTCCAAATGAAATTTCAAAACCCTCAAAAGTACGTTAACATTTGTAAAGGACATATAGGTGACATTGATCAAATTAGGATTTTGAAATGTTGATGAATTTATCATTATGCCCTCTCTTCCTTTTTCTCTTTCCTCTCCCTCTCTTCCTCCTCCTCTTCCCGCCGCACCACTGCCTGCAGAGACCACGACCTCTTCTTCTCTTCCTACCGTAGTGATTGCGAGACCTCCATCTTCAACCTCAATCATCGTCCCATCATCTTCAACCTCCCACTTCAAAGAACTAGATCAAAAACCATATCTGCAAAAAACTAGATCCGTCTTCAACCTCAATCGCGTCGTTTCTGTTCCTACTCTCCTTCTAGATCTATTGCATACAACCTTCTTACTGGTATGTTGTGCCACTGTCGAACCTATCCCACACCACCATTAAACCTACCACCTCCTGAGTTGAACACTATATGGGTTTTAAGGAAGAAGAAGGTTAACAGTAAATGTGGGATCTAACAAAAGTCGTAATGGGATAATGGGATTAACAAGTTCATTAATGGGTTTAACAAGTTCATTCGTCAGGGGAAAACATCATTCTGGTTAACCCAACATCTGAGCACTATGAACAAAAGTCATAATAGGATTAAAAAGGTCATGAATGAGTTTAACAAGTCTTGTAATGAGTTTAACAAGTTCATTCGTCTTGTAATAGATATGTTTTTCACTTGACGATGGACTTGTGTTAAACACATTATAAGACTTGTTAAACTCATTTATGAACTTGTTAATCCCATAATGACTTTTGTCCATAGTGCTCAAATATTGGGTTTAGCAGAGTGACATGTTTTTCACCTGACGAATAAATTTGTTAAACTTATTCATGAACTTGTTAATCTCATTATGACTTTTGTTCATGGTGCTTAGGTGTTAGGTTCACTAGAGCGACGTTTTTCATCTAAGGAATGAACTTGTTAAACCCATTAATGAACTTGTTAATCACATTATGACTTTTGTTAAATATCACATTTACTATTCTTCTTCTTCCTCCTCAAAACCCAAATAATGTTCAACTCATGAGGGGTAGGTTCGACTGTGGCACAACAAACAAAGAAAAAGGTTGTGCACAACGGATCTAGAATGAGAGCACAAACACAAAGGCGCGATTGAGGTTGAAGATGGATTTGATTTTTTGTAGATCTGGTTTTTGATCTAGTTCTTTGAAAAGGGAGGTTGAAGATGATGAGACGATGATCGAAGTTAAAGATGGAGGTCTCGCAATCATTGTGGTAGGAAGAGAAGAAGAGGTCGTGGTCTCTACAGGCAGTGGTGCGACGAGAAGAGAAGGAGGAAGATAAGGAGATGGTATAATGATAAAGTCATCAACATTTCAAAATCTCAATTTAATTTTTGTCACATTTATGTCATTTACAAATTTTTAACAGACTTTTAAAGGTTTTGAAATTTCATTTGATATTTATTTGTCATTCTCTCTAATAATGATCATGAAGAGATAAATGTAGGTATAATTTGCCTGAAACGTATGTATAATTAATTTGACGATAATATTAATATTAATAATATTTTTTTAAGGAAAAAGATGAGGAAATAAATATAACAAACTTCAAAACCAAGCAATTCCACCATGCCCAACCTACAAAAAAGATTCTTGGCGTGCACTAAGCAATTATAATAATCCAAGGCTCAATAAACCCGAGGCTACATTTGCCTCCAATGAAGGACGTCCACGTGTCGGTCGATCGTGTAAAGGCGTGTGGCCATGTGAAGCATTATTGGAGGTTGAGAAAAAGGCCTTAATTCATCCCTTTGCACAATCAAACCGCACACTGAACGACGTATAATATTTTTCTCAAAATTCTAAATTTTATTATTATTATTATTATAAAAATTTGAGTTTTATTCGTAATATTAAAACCTAAAACATTGGACTCCTTCTAGAATGGTGTCCGATATATGAGCCTTTAGTTGGCTTGAAAAATCAAAACACACACAAACCAAATTCAGGATATGTACGGGTTTTCAACTTTTGATGTGTAGAGACGTGTGATGTGCGTCTACACGTGTGTGTTGTGCGCACACGCGTTGACGAGCTACGACCACAAGAAGGAGGGATGAGGATGAGGTGTGTGGGCGCGTGAGAGTTTTAATTATTTTAATTTGGATTTAAAGTTTTAAACTAAACACACACCCACACACACGGATATACTGCAGGCTAATTCATCTGGGTTCGGCCAATACTAATTGACAAAAACTGCTACCTAATCTTTTTTTTTTTTTATTGAAACTTTGGAGATAAAGTTTTGTAATTCCAAACAAATGAAAGGCCATTAATATCTATATTAGGTAGTTTTTTAATCACGATTATATTTATGATAGAAGAGGTAGATATGAGAGAAAAGTTTTATATCAATTTACGTAAATAACACTTTTATGGTTCCAAGTTTGATCCCAAACAAGCAATTCTTAATACCTCTACATGAATAGATTTAAGAACTAGCTAGTAGCTATCTAATAACAATAACACATCGAAAATATATAATTCAAGGGGTTTAAATTTCTCATGTTGCATGAGAAGAAAAAAGATTCTTACACACACACACACACATATATATATATGAGTCTCACCATTTCATGTGTGTGTGACATGAGAATACACTTCTCCTATAACATGAGAAGTGTTTTTCCCATAGTTCAATTTGTAAAAAGAGTATTTTTTGCCGGAGAATCACTCTAATGTCTCGCAAAAGAAATCTAATTATCAAAACCTCATACAACAAATTAGCAATATACAATAACAAGTTCTGATATAAAAAATGACAATATGTATATGCTGCTTTTTTTTTTTGTTTTTGAAGAGTGAAAGTAGCCAATTTTATTAGTCATAAAAAAAACAACCTAGGTTATAACCTATGTTGCTTGCTTGTATTGAATTTTTTTGTGACATTTACTCTTTAATACTTAACAGTAATTTTTATTTATGTACATTGAAGCATAAAAGTTATGAAAATATTTTGGGTTAATATAATATCTAGTCCCTCAACTTTACCCTCATTTTGGTTTTGACCCCTTTAAGGATAAAATAATCCAATTTTTTATTAAATTATAGAGACTAATGTTTTAAACGATATGAAATTTAAAGGACTAAAGATTATATTAACGTAAATATTTAAAAAAAATTGCTAGTGATCAGAAGTATCCAGAATACCAGGATATAAAGAAAGGAAGTAATGAGAGGGAGTGATTTTATTTTATTTATTTATTTTATTAAAAAGGGAAAGGAGAGGGGATATATGAGAAGGTGGTTGTGGGTGGTGGAGTGAAAGAGAAGAAGGGAGAGAAGTGGGGGGGCTATACACCACGTGACATGTATGTTGTTTGCATGACACAATTTCGCAGATTAGCTACATTTTTAACTGTCAATGGGCCCCACCCACCTCCATCATCCTGTTTTTTAATTAATATATACCCCCCCTTAATTACTTACTCACCAACTTTAATTAATTAATTAACTACTACTTCATTATACAAATAAAATGTAATTAATTAACAGTTTAACACATTAAATTGAGGGAGAGGATTTTAATTATTAGCAGTTAGGGTCTTATGGTAATTGAAGAAGAGTTTGGCAACAACAACAACAAAAAAAGAAGAAAAAAAAAAACCAGAGAGAGAGAGAGCAAAAGCACAGCACGAAGTTGGATTGTAATTAAAAGAAGATAATTTGCTATGATTGTGAGCATCTATCCCTCTTTGTCTCTCACCCACTTTCCATTTTAGTTCCACACCAACTACTTCAATCCATCCCTCTCAATTATTCCCACCTTCTTCCTCCTTCATCATCAATATATAATTCTAAAACTAAATATCATTATGTATATTTTTTTATCCTATCCACCGGTATCTAAAACTAAAATTTCCATGGGAAATTATCTACGGAATTCCGTAGGTAAAAATTACATACGGAAATTACCCACGAAAAATTTCTGTCCCAAAAAAGGTGTGGCTTATTCAACGGAAATTTTACCATGACGTTATTTCATAAGATTCAGCATAGTTTGTTTACATACATACATATATCCTCAATTATTGTATTGGTAATTAAATTAAAGTGATGTTGTAAACATTAGTTTATGATGATTATTGATTCGACACCAATCAATTTATGATCAATTCAGTCCTAATTAAATTCATATATAAGAATGTTATTTGAACGATAGAAATGTTTTTTTACCATATCACAAATATCATATAATTAAAACATTAAATGTCGTGGTTTTAATAAGTCATAAACATTGTAACTTGTTAAAAAATTTATATTTCTAATTGTGTTTCTATTATATTTCAAACGCTACTCGTACAATATTAGATAGTAGTATTATCTATAACCTGGTTTTTTTCCTATCGAACTTTTTTTTAAAGTTAGATAGCTTTTAAGCCACCGCTCCTACCGCCAACCCAAAAACAGACCCACTGTAATACAACCTGGCAAACCTTTTTTTTTTTTGGAAAAAAAAATTAAGAGTAAAAGAAGAGGGGGTGAGGTTGGCAAAATAAAACAACAGAGGTAGGAGGAGATCAATGTTCTAATACCAAAAACTATTTGGTCTAGAGATGTACCAGCTAATTAGATTACAAAGTGGACGAACTGAATTCAAATTGTACATTGTTAAAAAAAAACCTACCAACCCGGGGGGGTGACACAAGTGGTAAGCAGTTTGTGTCGCTTAAGTAAGGTCTAAAGTTCGAGCCGTTGGGAGACTCTCCTACCATAGCCAGGTACGTGACGCGGGTTGGATCTAGATTAGTCAAGACAAAGCTCTGGATACCGGATGAGCAACAAAAAAAATATATAGGAAAGATATTATGATTGCAAAGCCTTGATTCATACTAATTTCTCGCTTGGGTAGTAATAAGATCATGCAGAATTTATTTTTTATTTTTATTTTTATTTTTTTTGTGAAGACCGCTACATTCTTTTGGGATCCAAATCAACTCAAGTTTGGTCTAAGGGTTAGCCAATAGCCTTGTGACATGAAAGTTTACTTGCAAGTGAGAGGATACCAGCTTGATTCCGTTTATAACCTCATACCATTGATGTTTACTCTTTATATTTTTATTTATTCTTAAAGGAAAAAAACATAGGTCCGAGTTTAACTAATAAAGAAAAAGATAGGGGAAAAAAAAGGGAAGTAGCAAAGCCGCGAAAAGAGAAAGAGGTAAGAAGGAAGAAAATGTGAATGGAAGGAGAGACGTACTTGTTTTTACTTCATTTCTCATATCATGCAGCTTCCTATATTTCTATTCTATCTCATTCCCACAAGGAATCTCTCTCACAGTTGTTATTAAAATAAAAAAGGAAAATATATTAGTTAGGGAAACGTCCTTGTTCAAAGTTGAACACCCAACGTTGTTCCTTCTGGGTTTCTCTCATCACCCTCCTTTTTTACTTTCTATTTATTAAATACATACAAACACACACACAAAATGAGAAATTTCAAACTGACAGCTAAATATGGAAAATACAAATAAAATAAAATGCGAATAGGAGGAGTGTGATAAGGTGGTAGCTGTGAATGCTTTTGTATATATGTCCTCTTCACATTTAATAAACACTGCCTCTCACTAGAGCCTAGAGCCGGGAAATCGGGCTAAGTCCATCGGGTCGGCCTGTTTAAGTCCTGACCCGTCAAGGGTCGGGCTTGAAAAATGAACATGATATTTGAAATTGGCCTTGGAGAGTCTCGGGCTTAAACGGGTTAGCCCTGGAGAGCCTCGGGCCGACCCTGCAGGCCATTTTCTTTTTTTTTCTTTCTTTAATTTATATATATATATATATATAGGGTTTATCGTTTGTCATGTCACTTGACATAATCTTATGTCAAGTGAGCCCAAAACTACGTCGTTTTGGGAGTTAAGGAAATTAATGAAGGGTGTTTTTGTATTTTTGTTTTAGTATTTATTATATGAATTTTACCAAAAGATCATTCATTAATTCCCCTGACCCAAAACTACGTCGTTTTGAGAGTTTATTAATTCCTCTAACCCCAAAACGACGTAGTTTTGGATTGACTTGATATAACCTTATGTCAAGTGACATGACAAACGATAACCCCATATACATATTGTATTTGTTATAGAGTTATTTATCCATTTAACTACAAATACATAATAATTATACTCTAATTTTATGATTTGGTTTATAATTTGTTCCAAATAAAGATTATGAATGTGTTCATGACGCGGGAGAAGAAATTCATGATATTCTTACTCATGACCCAGAGGCTACTACTCAAAGTGAAGAACAATCAATGTCATTAAAATTGATGATAATGACGAAGATAACGACAATAATAGTCATCATACTAATGTCGCCTAGTAGTATGCTTCTTATGTTTTATATGAGTTATTTGTAAATATAGTTTGCTTTTGATTATGAATTAATAACTATACTTATTTGTTGGATGATTCGTGTTATAATTTACTAATTATATTTCTTTAAAAAAAAACGAAGGAAAAATAGTTAAAATTTGGAATAGTAATTTTCGGGCTCTAGAGGGCCGGTCCTGACCTTGGTGCTCTTTTTTTTCATTAACCCTTTTTTCCCCTTAAAGGTCTGTTTGATATGAGTGATTTGGAGGGAAGGGAAGGGAGGGAAAATTCTTTTGAGTTGGATTTCAAAAAAATTGGAGAAGTGGGGTTAAGAGATTATAATTAATTTTTTCTACTCTTTTATCTTACATTTTTTTCTTTATTAAAATTTTACAATTCCACTTAATTATCTACTTTTTGTAATTCCTACTCACAAAAAATTTTCATCCCCTACCCTCCAAATCCCTCATACCAAACAACCCCTTTGTCTTCTTCAAATGATATGTGAATTAAATTAAACAACTTTGTATCCCTAAGGCTTCTCCAAATAATATGTGAATTAAATTAGGTTGCTGTATTATGTATTTGAATTCTTTTAAATTAAATATTGACCTCAAAAATTGTGTATAAATTTCATGAATAATATGTTTGGCTATAATAATGATTCATATTGATTTTGATTTATTTATTCTAAAAATAAATTAAAAATAAGACTACGACAACTATTTTAGATGCATAAAATATTTCAAAAATAAATAGAAAGGTTGACAAAAAAAATTAATTGTAAATTATAAAACTTAAAAATCATTTAATTAAAAATAATTTTTTTTTTTTAAAAAAACAACAATAATGAATTTGAATTATACAAAATCACTTGGGAAAAAAAAAAGACGATAAAAAAGGGAGAATAATGGGAATAGTATCAAATACTTTTGTTAATTGATCTCATCAATAAAGCCTTTTCCCATCTCTTTATTTTAATTGCATTCCATTATAAGTTGCTTTCGAATGAATAGAACAAAAAAATATTCTAAATTCCCTTCATATATTCATCAAAATTACCAATAACTTGAGATGCCATTTTTTCCCCTTGTTTCTGTGCAATTGAATCATTTGGAAACTTGGCCTCACAATCGCCACAACCATATATAAACGCGTGTGCGTGTCATACATACATACATATATATATATATATATATATATATTAAGAACAACATCACCTTTTATTCTTCTTTTTAATTTTCTGAAAGAAGTTTTATTAAAAGTGGTGATTGATTTTTCATGAATGATGTAAGAAGCTCTCTCTATATATATATATATATAAAGAAGGGAAGAGTGAGAAGCCACGTAGGTGTTGGTGCAATGTTATGTAAGTGGAGAATCTTGAAGGTGAAAATAGAATGCATGAAAGAGGCAGGAGCGTTGAATTGGAATTTAATTCAAAAATTAGGTTAGATGACAAATAAATATATATGTTTGAAAAAGAAAAAGAAAAAAGAAAGTGATGAATTAGAATTTTATAAATATATTATATTCTCCACTCTTTTCCCATCAAAATCTCTCTTTTCTTCCTTCTTCTTCGTCTTCTTGTGCTAATTACCCTCACACAGAATATTTTTCCTTTGCATGCGCGCGCCCACAGTTCTATACAAACCAAAACCCTAGTTAATTACTCAATATTATTAATCTTAATCACCTTTACCTTTTAATAAATATATATATATATCAGCTTTTGTTTTCTTTGTTTGTGTGTGTGTGTGTTTTTGTTTTCATGGATACCTAAAAGTTACAGAGAATAATAATCATGGGTGAATTAATGTATGACTGGGTTTCAATTAATTAATTAAAATAAATGAATGAATTGTGGATTCATTATTCTTGGTAGTCATTTTCATTTGATGTACGTAAAGTGAAATATTCTTGTTGTTGAATTGTTCCCATTAATCAAGCTTAGTGCGAACCAACATGTGTTGATTTGGTCTAGCTATAATCAACATCGTCTATATACAAGAATATATGAAGGCAAATTTAAAATATCAAATATATATATATATATATGAATCTTACATTAATACATCTTTAGAAAGATTATCATTTCTCTCATCATCGAAATGAAATTAATTCGTTAAAAAAATAATGGAATTGCTGGTTTAAACATTATAGACTAGAAATTAATTAAATACATATACAGATTTACAAGCTGAGATAATTACTGAAAGAATTGAAAAATATATATGATTGAGTGGAAGGTAAAAGTTCTCCTAAATAGCAACTCTAAACTTTGAATCATATTGTACCTTCTAATTAAACCTGATGACAAAGTTCA
Source organism: Acacia pycnantha (assembly GCA_025563575.1). Taxonomy (NCBI): domain Eukaryota; kingdom Viridiplantae; phylum Streptophyta; class Magnoliopsida; order Fabales; family Fabaceae; genus Acacia; species Acacia pycnantha. Next base: position 5,577,516 of record JAMWYP010000049.1, on the reverse strand, counting down.
GACACACACACACACACGATTCGATTATATACCAGAAATAATTGTATAGAAAAAAACAATAGGAACAAGAAAGAAAAGAGAAGAGATTAAGGTGGTCGGAAATGGTAGGCATACAACATTAACAATATTTCCAAAAGGGTAGGCACACATCACTCTACTATTTTCACACACATTAATTACGTACATACCCTGATAAATGTTACTACCTCCGGTCCTAATTATAGGAACATTACAAAATTATTCCTATAATTAAGACCAGAGGGAGTATATACTATCTTATATCCTTAATATAAGAGCTAGTTGAAAGTTATAATTATAAGATTTTAATCCACTTTGTCTTCTAAATTTATATTTTTTTCCTTAAGGTATTCCTCTTTATTGCATTCATGAAGGAGTTTTTATATACATAAGGGTAAGATGATACTTCTCTTGTCCTTAATATAAGATATATTTGGGGAGTTAATCTTGGTCTAAATATAAGACATAATTTTCATATTTATCAATCTTTTCCTAATTTACCCCTATTGTTACTCCCTTATCATGATCAAGGAGGAGAGGGAATTAATGAGAGAATTAATGATTAATATGATTAGGATGTTTTAGAAAATACATGTCATATATATTAACTAATTTAATCAGTTTCCTTAATCTAATCAAATTTTATAAATATGTCTTATATTAAAGAAATGAGGGAGTATTTTAATTAGGAAAACCAATTTATATCGGTTATAAATAACAAACATAGCTATTTTTATTAATCAACCTAAATTAATTAACTATTTTCCCACTTATAAAAGAAGCTTAGATGTTACTTAGGCTACAAATTCATTGCTAGACAATATATTCAACATATATCATCAGAAACACCAATAGAATATTAATAACAAAAAGGTTTTTTTTTTTACCATAATAAAAATTAATCCTTAATTTTGTGACGATTTAAACTGATTCTAAAATCTCTAAATGAGTGCCAAACATATATAATTTTGTGAAGGGCTTACAAGTTTCTTGTTTTTGGATATATATATACCCAAAAACAAATTAAATGGAAGAATAGTAATACTTGCTCATAACCCAAAACAAACAAACAAACAAAATAACACTAAACAATAATATTAAAAAAGGATGCCCCTATTCAGAGTTTTTTATTGATGAAACAGTGGGAATGAAGAGGTTGGTTGGTGTCTTTTTGAAAGTATCTATGATTTTAATTGCAATTAATATATTATTTTCCTTTTTGTGTACATTTCCTCCATTAATTGCGTGAATCATAAGCTCTTCTAAATTAAAATTCCTTCTTTCTTTCCTTTTCGTTTCCTTTTAGCCAAAGTCATTTTCAGAATATGGGAATGAATATATATGTGTTTGTGTGTTTGCTTAAGAGTTTTAATTAGAAGGACTCATGCCTGTGTCAGTCTGTCAGACAACAACAATAAAAGAAACAACACATACCAACTGGTTATATTAGGTTAATGAATTAAAGTTCACATAATAATTAATTTAGATAAATTTTGTCGTTATAAGTTGTTAATTAATTACATATATGGTGTTCGAGTATAATTAAAGAAATAAAAATGATTTTATTTAATATGAAAAAAAAAACAAACAAACTGGTTTGTTAGGGAAAGATGGTGTTCGAATGATCTGACAAAAAAAAGGTGTATATATATATAATTAAATGTTAAGATTTGGACATGTGAGTTCATGCTTTATTATAAAGTTATCGTTGATATATAATTTTTATAATAATTTATCAACTTAAAATATTCAGTTACCAAGTAATTAAGAAAAGTATTACGGCCGGGTTAATTATAATGTGAAAGGTTCAAAACTTTAACTATCTTTTTATGGCAGCCTTATTTTTTTGTCCAATATTTCTGCTGCGTGCCTTCTAGAACAAATGGTCGGCGATCACAAACCATTATCTAATTGTTTGTTAAAACGTGTTTATATTTGAAACGGCAATTCTTCACCACTTATAATTTACTTTTCCTTTGAGATTTTAAGTGGCAACATCGAGGTTTTTTTTTTTTTTAATTTTGTTTGTTAATTAATTTTGAATATGTGGTGACTTGGGTTTGGTTTAATACGTCTAATATCTTAAAGTCAAATTGACCAACGCAACGCAAAAGTTAAACCTTATCATTAAGTTTTTTGACCTTAATCCTTTGGATATATATATATATATATATATATATATATATAGAGTTTAATTTAAACCTTCTCAACTGAATTTCTTATCTTTTTTTTTTTCCCATTCCTGGGGTTCTAACTTTTGTGAATGGAAAGCATCCCATGGCTAGCCCTTTAGCGCTGACCTGGGGCGGAAGATTAGTCTCATGACTTCCGGACTATGGGGATACTTTGATTCACATCAAAAAAGAGTTTAATTTTTCTTTTCCAATTATTAAAATCTGCATTATATATTATACAGAACCCGTGATTTGATAATCTCTATATCTATCGTTTCAAAGATAGTAATTTTCTTTTTATCACGCTTTTCATTTGAATTTTTAATTATTTAATTCCCTGCCTAATTTTATATGTAATGTCTTTTTAAGCCATTGATATGTCGTTGAAAATCGATACACTAAAGGACAAAGAAGTCACTTTTCACCGATTTTTTTTTTTTTTGTAAAAAAAAACGTGGGAATGGGCCACGGCTCTTGGGCCAGATGATAGGCACTTATATGTGGAACATATTTAGTTTAATGGGCAATTTGGTTATTTAATATTTATATAAAAAAATTGGTTAATTAATACCGAAGTATTATGAATTTGAAAAAGGAATAATTTTTACAAAAAAAATGTGAGAGGAATAATAAGGTTGAGATTGGAGTGAGGAATAGAATAATTATTGTGAGTGACAACGCATGCAATAGAATTAGGACAAGTAGTTGGGTTTAGTGGCATTGCTGGCCTAAATGTAAGTCACAAATACTTGCCATCATCATAATGTGGAACATATGCTATCTTTTTTTTTTTTAAAAGAATAAAAATAAAATGTCTACTTCAACAAAGAATTTTATTGTCCCACTTATAATAGCTTCGTTATTTCAATTCTAATGTTCTATGCATTGCATCCACATTTTCCCAGCAATGTCTACACGAAAAAGTTTCCTCTCTTCAAATTCTTTCAGACTACTTCCTCTGGTCCCAATTATAAATCATATTCTAGAAAGATATTATGACCCTTCACACAAGTCATACTCTTTCGACAAATAATCTCTTGATCTTAATGTGAGAGATGAATAAATTATTTATATAGATTAAGAAAATTAGTTAAGTTAATTATTTATAAAAATTATGTGTTAGTTTGATTTATCGCTATTCTTTTTTTTTTCCCCGTCATCCACTATTTTGGGAATCACCTTTACAAACTATTCACATAACGTGTGCAATTAATAGGGATAATTTAAAAATGGGGAGCAAAGTCTTGTCACCAGAACAAATTTAGAGGTAAACTAGCCCCTATATTTATTATTTATGTTGAAGGAAATATTATTGTTTCCAGTAATGCCCTTCATTAGGAATTGTAGTATTCTACCACATTAATGATTGTATATATATCCATTATATTGAAAGTATATATGTCAATATGACTTTTTCAAAATAGGCACAGGAGAAGATTGAATTAAGAATGTATTTAAGGGTGATTTTGAAGAAAAATGCTATTCCTCCAGTCCTAGATATACGACATAATATGTCTTATATTTCAGACCAGATGTGGTATATGTTTATATTGTTAAATTTAAAATTAAAATCACAAACTAAGTATAACTATTTCTCTTAGTGTATGTCAATTAGTTAATTAGAAATAATGACTATTAAATAGAAACTAATTAAAAATATATATAATATTGCGTGTTGCATGGGCTTAATATATCACAATCAAAAGAGGGAGTCAACGTTGATGTTATGAATACTAATAGTGACGGCAAAAAAGTAGTGACACATGATATAAAACGACAAATTAAATTAAAATGTGGATAATTAATTTACCTATAAAATTAGGAGAGAGGGCATGCTTTATTATTGGAGTGAATAGGATGGGTACATGTTGCCTTCAAGGCTTCAATTTTATGTTTCCACAAAATAGTACGTGTTCACAATTTGGATCACAACCAATTAGCTAGTGTCATTGCTTATAATAGAAATATATATTGCAAAAATCTAGGAGTACAAGGTAACAAAAATAAACATTACATAATCAAAAACATCAATGATCATGAAAAACAGCCAAAAATGTCTTACCAAAATATGGCAAAAGGATCATGAAGCCAAAATATATATTAAAGGAAGATAATTTATGCATGTAATATATATATACCTCTGATTCTTAATATAAAACTTAATTAACTAATTTGAATAGGTTAAGAAAGTTAATTAATATTATATGTTTTTTTTAAGCATTCTAATGATTTTTATTAATGCACTTTCTCCCTTTCCTACTTAATTATTCCTGAGAGAATATCAATATGGTTAATTTGGAAAAAAATTGATAAAAATTTGAAATATGTTTTTATATTTAGAATTAACATCAACTTCTTAATTAGGTCCCATATTAATGGCCAGAGGGAACACATATGCCTACACACACGCTCACACAGTACGCCCGCACACAGATGGACATACAAACAGAGACATACATTAACCAATAAGCTATTAATTGGGGTGGTAGTTTTTACCTTATAAGGAGGATGACACAAGTTCAAACCTTAAAAAATACATTTGTTGGAAGAGGAGAAGACCTATTACGCTTAAGTCTTAAAAGTGATTAGTCAGCTTATATGTATATATGTATATATACATATATATTTGATTTGATTGAGGCTGACTGATCCTTTAAAGACTTAGAGCGCAATAGGTTTTCTCCTCTCCCAACCAAACAAATGCATTTTTTAAGGTTTGAACTTATGTCATCATCTTTACCAGATAAAGTCTACCACCTCTATGTGTGTGTGTATTGAGTGTAATATATAAAGAAATAGAAGAATGATGAAGAAGGTAAATAGCCTGAACAATACTGGCTAATTATTATTGTTATCTCAAATATTGAACTTCAATATTTAGGCCCATAAACTAGCTGAAGGCCTACTTTTCAGTTCGTTATGTTGGCTCATATTTTAGGCCCAAATGATAATATGATTGGGCTCAGCCTGCAATGCAAGTGGGTCATTCCTTTATCTTTTTATTTTATTTTTTTGATATTAAAAAGTTTTGGAGGGGTTCGACATCAGTCCCCCACCAAGGCCAGGACACGGCCCCGGGCTCTATGAGCACTTACTGGGGACTTACGAGATCGCCTACCAAAGGAGTCCCAGCGACGGCAGAGGGGATCGAACCCACGACCCAAGGGCCTAATCCTAGATCCCTTACCATCTATGCCAACTCACATTGGCGGGTCATTCCTTTATCGACAGAATAGATAAGAGTGTAATATAAGCTAACTACTTTGTATATAGATATAAAAAAAGCTAACTACTTTATTATCAAATCAATTTATAACAACCAACGGGGTTGACACAAGTGCTAAGTGACTTGTGTCGCTTAAGCAAGGTCTCGAGTTCGAGTCTTGTGAATGCAGAAAAGCTCCGTTGGAAGACTCTTCCACCATTACTAGGTGCACAACGCGGGTCGGATTTGGATTAGTTAGGGCGAAGCTTTGGATACCGGATAAGCAAAAAAAAAAAAAATCAATTTATAATAGACGCTACCAAAGAATGATAAAATTGGAATTTTCAAACGCAGCCAAGGAAGAGGGGCATGAATCAAGTGAGGTGGGTTCTTGTGTCTGAGCTTGCACAAAAACCCTGAACAATGTTTTTTAACTTTTTAGAATTGAATTGTTTTTACAATTGACGATGTAAGTATGTCAGTGTCAGGTGAGTTTTATCTCAGCTTATAAAAAGTATTTCTATAACTACGATTAGACATAGCAAAGCAACGGTGGTCATTTAAAAAATAGTCCCCACAATAGCACAACATTTTTGCTCCTAGGGGTCCTCTTCACCACTCTGAAGTCTTTCGCATGATACGTACAATGGTTGCACAACCCTCTATTCTCTCTCTTTGATTTCTACACCGTTGATAAAATATTATTAGAGGATTTGAAAGTGCTGATTTTCATGACAACTGATGAGTCCTCCATAATCTTCTCTTTGCTTTGTTTCAATACAAGTTTAATTTAGGGTTAAGTAGTAAATCCGCCATGGAAGCATACGCCTAGGAACAATGTTGTCCATGAAGTTCTTTCAGGTTTAATGTCATATCGAAAGTCTAAAAATGTAGCAATGTTGCATTTTTCCTTTAAAAAAACTAATGTTGACTGTTAAAAAGTTGATGTTCACTATTAAGTTTTTAAGGTAAAAGGGTAACATTGCTACGTTTCTTGACTTCTGGAGCAACATTGAGACAAAAGAAAAACTTCTAGGGCAACATAATTCTTGGACGTATACTTCCAGGGCGGATTTGCTAGTTAACCCTTTAATTTAAAACAATAATATTCCAAATCTATAGCTCGATAGCTTTGAGGCAAAACTATCATTGATGAAGAAACCAAAGAAAAGGATAGCAGATGCGGTGGCTCCCAGGGAAGGGCGGCACCTAAGATGTGCAGCCACTGTGTGGTGCAAAAGACCTAATTGTATAAGGTTCCATTGGGAGAAAAAACAATATGCTGCATGTGGGAACTATATATTTGTTAAACGATCAACATTGGTGATTTAACGACTATGACATTTTTGCACTCAGGTTCTATATTTAGGATCGGCTGGATATAGTACCATTTTAGGAACTTCATGTGAACTTTTATACTATCTCTAGTCTTAATTATAGGACATAGTTTGTAGTGCAATGGAAGTACTATTTTTTTGACTGGCATATTTGATAAACAATCCAAGTTGATTCATTGAATGGTTGTAATATTATTTTTGCACTATTTTAAAAACTCTACATATACTTACCTTTTTGCACCCGTGTTAGGTGTGCATGGCAAAAAAACTTAAAGATAGATTTACAAATTAACCCAAAAAATTTCATGTGGGGAAGGAATGTGCGCATGTTAACTGTTTTAATAGTCTCCACCTTTATTCTAAAACATAAGGATTAAATTATAAAATGATGAAAACTATATAAACTGAGCTGCAGTGAGTCAAAGTTTAGAAATTGGGCTACAACCAAGTCAAAAAGTAGGGATTGAGTTAAAACGACAGGGATCAGATCGAAGATTAATTTTCACACACAATTACTATAGTACCTCGAGTATTTAATATAAGATCAAGAGTTAGAGGTATATATATATATATATATAGTATTTAATTGTAATGGGTCGGGGCAGCTAGGGTGAATATATTAATGGTGCGAGTCAAGCATATGATAATTTTGGAGGGGGAAGACGAAAGAGGATTCTCTCATAATCCTCCCTCTCATTATTCCTTATTGTCGCCATCTGAACCGTCCATTTTTTGATCCAACGATCCAGAGGGATTTACAAAAAACTGCGCGCGGTTTTGGGATTTTTGAAAAACCGCGCGCGGTTTTTTCAAAAAAAATTTTGGACCATTGCATCAAGATTTGGACGGCCAGGATGGAGGACAATGAGGGATGGGCAGAAAAAGGGAGGTGAGAGAAACCGGACCCGGGGGAAGACAGTGAGACAAGCAGGAACATGAAGGCACGTGATGGTAACGTGTATTGACCAGTTTTATTTATTAATATTGAATAAATCCAAATTTAAAATAATAAATAAATGATATATATACATGTTTCTAGTTATAGACAAGTTCGAACATTGCATGTGCTTTCCCCAACTATAAAAAAAGGCCAGGCAGAATTTCGTATCTTCAAATTTTTTTTTTGCTTAGAGCATCCGATATCCCAGGGCATGTCATCTTTAACATCATAAATGACTAATCCGGACCGAGATGGTGGCCCCTTTCGGGAAGCCTCTACCAAGTTCATGCTGCATTCCCACGTCTCGAACTCAAGACCCGTGGTTAAGCTAGGACAACCCCTTACCAGTTGACCTAAGCGTTTGGTGGTGTATCTTCAAATTTTTTATTACTCGCCTATCCTATTTTACTCTTTTGTCCTTACTTGGTTTTGTTCCATTTGTGTGTGTTGATTAGTTGACTCCCAGTTGATCACATCTTCTTGTTTTTTTAACTCTCAAAATATATTTAATGTCACTACAATCCATTATATTATGTAACAAAACATCCCGCAAAAAAAAAAAAAAAAAAACAGAGAGAGAGAGAGAAAATATCACATATCAAATATCAAACAGGAAAAGAATTCAGACACTATACCAAGTTTCTCTCATTGTTCTTTTCTTATCATCCTTCATCATCTCTAAAAAATATTCGTCCAATCAATTTAAAATGTCACAATACTACTTTGAGTTTTTCTCATCTTTTCAATCAAGACCCAGAGGGATAATGAGAAAAATTTACATGAGAGGATCTGCTTCCTACCACCAGGTTTGTTAACTACTCGGTTTGAATCAGAGATGGTTTAAATCATAAAGTTATTTTTATTTTTTAGTACTGAATCGAGTTGGATCAAAATTGAACTAAAACTTCAACAAAAAAAAAAAAAAGGTAGAGCCAAGAAACAAGATACTCCTTCCGGTTCTAATTATAGGAGCAAATTACCAGAATTTTGAGGGATTAAGGAAGGAAGTTAAATTAGTTAATCATGTGTATTTTCCTAAAATACCCTTACCCAAAATTTAAAATGACATTAAGGAAACACTTGTTGAACAAATTCAAGCCGTACGCATAGCTAGATCTAAGAAGATGACAATTCTTGATTAGGATTTATCTAATTTTATAAGAAACTGAGAATTGTTTTTTTTAATATGTCACAATTACGGTGGAACAATAGATACCGTCTTTCTTAAAATAAAAAAAATTGTTTTATCCTTCATTATTTTCGCTCTTCAAGTTTTTTAATTTTATTGGCCATGTCGATCAGGAAAAAAAAACAGTTTGCAAAGTTTACTTCAAAATATATAGGTGTATTATTAAATTATTATTGTCTTTAATTATTATTGAAAAAGTATAAATAGGGGTTTTATAGGAAAAAAATTGACAAAAGTTAAAACTTGCTCTTATAATTAGAACCGGAGGGAGTAGCTTTTAGGAATTGGACAATTTTGAGTTTGATGAAAGAATGTTTAGAAAAATTAAAACATTGCCCTCTAACTCAATAAACTCAATATATTTTCGGTTTGTAGTCACATAATATTATTTCATTGAAAACTTCATAAATTATAATGTTATTATGCTGATAATTAGATTTATTATGGATTTATTAATTTATTCTTACATGTATTATTTTATATAGATACATGCATATAATTGTTTTTATTTAAATTTTATTTAATTATTACATCAACAATAATTCAACCGCCGGTCTAACCAGTTTGAAACCATAGAAACTGAGACCCGCCTGCCTTTCTGATTTGATACCTAATCGAAACTTTTAAAACATTGAAGACGATGACACAATATTCAAAATTTTAAAATTTTCACAAGTTAATAAAAACATGTGTGTGTGTGTAAATCTAAATCACGACAGCATATTCACAACAACAAAATAAGAGATTATTTTTAGTTAACAATAATTAAGGTTTCTCAATTAATTGCCGCAGCATTCTGTTAAGAAAATTATAAATCCTGTTTAACATGATAACTGCAGAACAGTAGAAGCATTAAATTTTTTCTAATATCCAACCATCCAAACAGACAAAAGAACATATATAGTAACATGGGTGGTTTTTAGTTCCTAGATTTCTATGCTCTGAACCACCGAAAATGTGTTTTGTTTTTCTCAAACTGATCATATGCGTGCAATAAGTTCAGAGATAAACTATATATATATATATACACACACACACACATACATGCATGTGTGTTGGTGTAAATGTCCTCAAATAAAAACATAGCTTTCCTTGATTTATTACGATTTTTCAATCCACAATATATTTAAACTCGTGTCTTTTTTTGGTTTTAAAGTAATCTGACTTTTAATTTGCAAACTTATGATTGGGTAAAAGTCAAATTGTGTAATGTGACTTATGTTCGGGTTGATGGTAGCATAAGTGACTTTTTTTTAAATTAAAACTTGTTTGGATAATTATTTTGAAAAGCAAATTTAGATGGAAAATGACTGAAAATAATGTGAATCTTATTAAATAATGTGTGTGTGGGTATTATGTATATATAGTGTGATAATTATAAGAGAACAATTAAAATTAAAATTATAAAAAAGTGAAAAAATTTAATTTGAAAAATTTGACAATGCTAAAATATATAATTAAATATAGTTAATGAATAAAAATGCATATAAATTAGAAATAATATAAATATAAGTTTTTTTTTAATCAAATAAGGGCATGGTTTGAATTGTCCACGAAGGGAAAATCAGAATAAAACACGACTTTCCACCTTTAACAAAGACCAAATCGACCACTGGATCATAATTTAAAAATTTATCAAGTAATTCTCATCAATTAAATTTCTTATAGACACCTAATAATAAGAGTACACTGTCATACAAAATTTACTACTCTAGACCTTATTATAAGTTTATTTTAATTAATTCTCTTATATCTTTCTCATCTTTCTCTATTTCCAATGAGAATTAAGTATAAAAATGGAAGATAATGATTATTAATGTTTTAAGAGAATTTATATTTATGATAAAAAATTTCATCTATAAAGATTTATAATAAGGATCATAATAGTATTTTAATTAAAAAATTGGGACCTAACATCTTTATTTCATAAGCTGCTTTTCTTTCTTGATTGTGGAAAAATTTAAAACAATTTTTTTTTGAAAAAATGTCAAAAGTACCCCATCTGACTCCCCCATTTTTTTTTTGTTGCTTTGGGGGCTCTAAAAGCCATCCCAAATTAGATTGGATGAGAAGACTTTCTATTCTTTTAAAAAAATTGCGCATGGCTTAATTGGGAAAAAGCCAAAGACACAGAGATATTGATAGTGTGCAAATGTTGACCAAAAAAAAAAAAAAAAAGATAGTGTGCAAATGAAGTAAAGATCAACCAACTAATCTATAAACGATGGGGAAAAAAACAAACTTTATCTATAAACTAAACCCACGACGGAGCCAATTAATCTTAGCCATTCGAGTTAACCAACTTGTGGTCATTATCATATTTTTTATATATTTGTCAATCTTTTTCTAATTTACCTCTATTATTGATGCTCTATCAATACTAATCAAGAAAGAAAGATATTAAGGGAATTATGGATGATAATCAGGATATTTTAAAAAAACCATATTGACTAATTTAAACTATTTTTCTTAATCTAATCAAATTAAATAAATAGATCTTACATTAAGGATTAAAGAGAGTATCACACTACCTATGAATAATGCATTTTTATATAGCAACATATTGTAGCAAGCTCCAGATCATGAGGCATAAGTAAAATTGGGTACTTTTGCTCGAAAGGGAATATACCCATAAGGTATTCTTGTGGTGGGGTGAGATTGTTCAAGAGAAAGTTAAGAATAAGAAAAATTGTTTTAAAACTATATACTTGTGTAATAATGCTGAAAATTTGGAAATGTATCGATTGACTAAGAAGGTAATAAGTGAAGCTTGTGATAAACCGTATAATGAGTTTTATAAAGACATAGGGACAAAAGCTGGAGAGCATAAGATTTACAAGATTGCAAATAACAATGAGAGAAATTGAGAGTTGGACCAAGTGAAATGTATAAAGGATGAAGAAAGAAAAATTTTGGTTAGTGATGGAGATATTAATAATAAATGGGAAACCTATTTTTATAAGTTGTTCAATGATGGAAGGGGAGGGTCAACTTGTGACTTGAAGGATTTGAAAACTTGAGAAGATGAACTCAATTTGTCATTCTATCGCAATATTTGAATCTCCTTAAGAAAATGAAAAATGGAAAACGGTAAAGTTGTTGGACTTGATGGTATTCCTATTAAAGTTTGAAAATGTTTCGGGTGAGAAGGGTGTATTGTGGCTTGTTAAGTTATTTAATAAGATTTTATGATCCAAGAAAATGCTTGAAGATTAGAGAAAAAGTACATTGATCCCTATTTATAAGAATAAATTAAAGGGGATATTAAAAATTATGCAAACTATAGAGAAATTAAGCTTATGAGTCATACAATGAAATTGTCGGAAAATGTGATTGAACACACGTTAAGGTTGGATACTAGTATTCTGAGAACCAATTTGGATTTATGCCGGAAAGGTTCACAACAGAGGCAATTTATTTACTAAGGGGGTTGATGGAAAAGTATCGGAGCAAATGAAAGGACTAGCATATGGTTTTTATTAACTTGGAAAAGACGTATGAGTGTGTGCTAAAAGATATATATATTTTGGAAAGCCTTTGAAAAGAAGGGAATGCATGTTGCATATATCAAACTCATTTAGGACATGTATGAAAAGGTAACAACGAGTGTTAAATGCCTCGAGGTGAGACAAATGACTTTTCTATAAGGATTGGTTTACATCAGAGATCAACTTTGGGCCCTCATTTGTTCAACCTAGTGGTAAATGTTCTAACTAATCCTATCAAATAGGAGATCCATAATTGCATGCTTTTTACTGATGATATAGTTTTGTTGGCTAAATTAAGGGAGAAAATTAATTATAAACTTGAGATATGGAAAAGGACTTTGGACTTGAAGGTTTTCATCTGAGTAGGAGAAAAAATGAATATATGCATTACAATTTTGATAAGAGACGAATTAGAAGTGAAGTGGAAGTTAAATTGAGAGGGCAAGTCATTCCACAAGTGGTAAAGTTTAGAATTTGTAATCAATCATATAACAAGATGGTGAAATTGATGGAAATGTTAATTATAGAATTCAAGTTGGATGGTATGAACGGAGAAAAGCTACTGAGGTTATTTGTGATTCGAAAGTACCTAATAAAGTAAAAGGGAAGTTTTGTCAGACCGCTATATGACCAACAATACTATATGGTAGTGCATTATATGTTAGACCTTAATTAAAGGGATAACATGAACGTAAAGTGGGGGTAGTCGAGATGAAGATGTTGAGATGAATGTGTGGTCATACAAAAAAGATAAAATTCATAATGATCATATACAGGAACGAGTTGGAATGACATTTATTAAGGAAAAAATGGTAGAAAATATTTTGATGAGGTGGTTTGGACACAATCAAATAAGGAAATTGAGTGTACGAGAGGGTTGATCAAACAGTATGAAGTCCTCTAAAAAGAGGTAGAGGAAGATCGAAATGAATACTCAATGAAATTATAGAGCGTGATCTTTTGGTTAATAATTTATTCAAAGATCTAGTTTTTAATAGAGCATATACAATGGTGTTATGCGATCTATGTAACCAACCTAACCTAGTAGAATAAGGTTTTATTATTGTGGTGGTGGTGGTAACTTTTTCCCCAACCTGTGTAAATTTTTTGCTAAATATTTCTTTGTTATGAAGAGAAGTTAGCCGAATATTATTGGCATTGTAGTTGTACAATATACTTTATCTTATGCACGAGGAGGGTAATAAATTACTACCTCCGGTCTTAATTATATGACCACTTTTGTAGTACAATTTGTATTAAAAAAGTGCTATTATAATTAGGTCCGGAGGGAGTATAATTTATGTTTAACAATATTTAGAAAAATTAAATCAATGTGCTGAACAAATATATAATAAAACTTGTTGAATAGAAAATCAGAAAACGCAGGACCGATGAGATGTTAGGTAGCTATTTTCATGGAGTTATGAGGCGGGTATGATAAAGTTGGTGGGTCGTTTATACAAATATATAAATAAATAGAGAAGCAGATATATAACAGCAGTCAATAAAAGAATTAATTGACTAATTAATTCATGAGCTAGTTAACTAATTAATTAGTTAATCAATCTATTGTTTGTACTAAAAATATAAAATATTAGTATAAACAATTTGGGCATTTGGCCTTCAAAATTGCACTGCAAGTAGCGTGATTTTGTGCTTTTCAAGATTTCCAAATGCAAACAAAAGCCAAGACAAGTGATTCCCCGCAAATCTCTCTCTCTATATATAATGCAGTCACTTGTTTCATAATAAATTAACCCAGCTCCGTGGCTTCATATACATATACATATATAACTGCCAAAGAGAGTTGGCATAGATGGTAAGAGATTTGGTCAAGTTTCAAAGGGATGTGTGTTCGATCAGCTCCGACTGCGCGTAAATCCCCATTAAGTGCTTCATGTCGAACCCCTCCAAAACCTTTTAGTAGCGGAAAAAAATACATATATAGCTTCTATATAGGCTTTTTTTAGTGGTCTTTATAGGCTTTTATGTGTGTGCGTTTGTGATTGTTAATTATATCTGGAGTTGTGGTAGTTTAACTTCAGTAGTGTAAATTCAAATTCAAATGAAACTCTCATGTCCATAGCCTAATCTAATTATTTATAAATGCTACTCCCTCTATTCCTAATTATAGGAACACTTTTTGGAGTTTGTCTTGGTCCTAATTATAGGACCAAGTTTAATTTTTTGTCAATTTCTTCCTAAAATACCCTTATTGATACTTTCTCAATAATAATTAAGCATAAGAATAATTTAATAATGCACCTATAAATTCTACAAAGTAAGTAATTCTTGTAACTCATTAATGTCGTTACATACCACTCAATTATAGTTTTTGTTTTTTGTTTTTTAATAAAATAATTTGGAGCAATTTTTGTCATACTTTTTCCATTTCACCCCTACTAATACTTCCTCCACAATAATTAATTTAAAAACTAACTTATATTATATCAAGTGAGAGATTATACTTTCTTTTTATTTTTAAATAAAATAATTTTAATATTTCTTTAAGAATATTTTCCTGTCCAAAGTGATTGATTTTTTAGTAATTAGTTGGTGGCATTTTTTTTTGCTACTGAGTTAGTAGCATTTTAAATTGACAATAGGGACCAGAAAAAGTATTTACTCTAAAAAATACTCCCTCAGTTTTTTTTTAAAGAAATACTTAACCGAATAATGTAGATCAAAGTGACGGTAAAGGACAATAAATATATAAAATTGTAACAATTTTGACAAAATTGAAGCACCCTTAGCTTGTATGTTTATGTGGAAATAGGGAATAATAGAGAGAATAAGGAAATTATTGTAATAGAGGGGATTGTAGATCAGAAGAGAGAAAATAAGAAAATTAATATTGTAGAAGTAATGAATATCATTGTAGAAGAGAGAGAGAGAGAGAGAGAGTGGAGAGAGGGTGTGAGAAATATGGGTAATTAAATAAGAGCAAAATGCGAATGTAACAAACAAAAATTTAAACTGTAACATCCCATTTTCCAAAAGCAGTATATATATTTTTTCATCAGAGTATCATTTTAAATAATCAGAGTAGAGCATTGGAGCGATTGAGTAACTGATATGTATATATATAAAATGCCGTAAGTCTGGCTGGATACAACAACAGTACTAAACCGTGTGGTTCAAAAGTATATTACAACAGAAAGAAATCTTCAACCGGATCTTCTACGTGGCCGCGAGGTAATCGGTTAACCTCATGCTTATAAACAACATATGCGTAACAGATATTTCTAGAATCACAGCAATGATCCATATAGGAAAACAATACAGCATTATCATAACAATAACCCGTAAAAACTGTAATAGTGATCCAAGTACGATTCCTTGATCACAGTGCATCTAAGTACGGTTCCATAGACACAGTGCATCTAAGTACAGTTCCATAGACACGATGCATCTAAGTACGGTTCCATAGACACGGTGCATCTAAGTATGGTTCCATAGACACGGTGCATATAGCACTGAATAGAATGGCCAGGTAAGTGTCTATCATGGGGGCCTCACCGACTTTACAGCGACTAAATGGCGCACCCACATAGACTAGCCTTGCCTTCGGCACCAAAACTATTCACACAACATATCATCACATATATGCATTCAAAAATCATCAGAGCTAGTGTTACAAAGACGCGAACGTACCTCCGTTGACGATATACGATGCCACTTCGGTATGTTTTGTGAAGCGCACGTTTGACTAAAAGCAGGGTGACAATGCACATCGGACAACGTAACGGCAATGAGATCAAGGTTTCGATATCCTATAATGATAATATCACCATTATCAATATTTGAAATTAAAACGGGCATTTTAGGTAAAAATTACCATTTTGCCCTATTCCCTGTCGGCGTAATTTCGCCAGAGCTTCGCTACTTTGACTCCGACTTTCCAAAATTTTGCCAGAACTCTAACCCCACCATGATTTTCGAATTTCATATTTAAAATAAAACTAAAGATCTATCTAGCATTCCTACTAAAACTATCGAAAGAACTAAAGACTAAAGACCGGAAAAATTACCCAGAGCTTCGCTGTAAAATTCTCCGGACTCCTTCACTCTCCAGAGCTCCTCCTTCTCTCTTCTCTCTAGGAAATTTCAACTAGAGAAAGTGGTTTTTGGTGTGAAGAAATCAAAGGGAGAAGCTTGCTATTTATAGAGAAATTTTGGTGCACTATTCACACTTTATCAGACGGATTCTGGATCGTCGGATCGCATTTTTTTGAAAGGCTTCATCTTGGCCCTCCACATACCCCAAAACTGGCCTCCCCCCCTTGGTTGGTGGATTGTCACATCAATTAATGTGATGTGATGCTTTTGCTTTATGCTCTTGTATGGAGATAAAGTTCCCGATCGTTGTCCAAATCGCGTAATCTCAGAAAATCTCAAAAATCCGGAATAACAACTTGGAAGACCTTTTCTTTCTCATTAGAAATGTCTAAGCTAACCTAATTTTTGATTCCATACAGGGTTTCAACGGTCCTGCTGAAGTTTACGGAAAAGCGTGCCGGTTACGGAACGAAATTCCGGAAGCTACCGCCTATGGACAAGAATGCACTGATTCCAAATATGTCCAGGAAAACTCTCAACTCTTCCCCAGATGTCGCAACATGACATTTAGATCCTTAACTTTCAACTTGGCTATCCGGCTTTTTCTCAGGATTTTCCTATTTCGTCTTATTAGGAAAAAGCTCTACCGGCTTCAGAATTAACTTCCGGAAAAGTCTAACGGAAGATAAAAATTCACTGATCAATATTTTATCTTGAATTTGGAAAACCTATTCCTGGTACTCTAGATAGGATCCGTTTCCTATTTGTTCCATTACTATTCACTACATTTAATTATAATATATAATAATAAAACTCTTACAAAAATATCATGACATTATTTTCCATCCTTATCTTCATTTTTTTTTCTTTCTTGGGCAACATTTCGGCTGGTCCTTTATTTTTTATAATAAATATTTATTTTTTATTTAATTAATTATTTAATGATTTATTTATTTTAATTTTCCTAAAAATTCCACAAAATTACCTAATTGATCCATCTTGTATTTAGGCTTAAAAATACCTAAACTCATCCATTTTTCTCAAAAATTTCCAATTACTTAGCAAATATGTTTTTACTAATTTCAAGCCAAAAACCACTAATTTTAGGGTTTTACATAATTATTCATGAATTTCCTTTGCTTATGCTTAAGTAATTAGCCAATAAATACCTAATTACTTCCTTATCAATAGTTGATAATTTTATTAATTAGAATGCCTCATTCCCTCCTAACTTTTACACTGACATTTCTGTTTCCATTTCCTCTGCATTATTTTAGGATTTACAAGGGTATTTTAGTCATTTCAATACTTTTTGAGTATTCTTATTCAATTTCTCTAAGTTCATAATTTATTAAATTACCATAATTAGAGATAATATACTATCATAATTCACTTGGTCATTTTACTGCCTTTTAGGATTTTTCATAATTTTTCTAAGTTATTTATGTCCTATAAGGGCATTTTCGTCATTTTGGCACTCAAATTTTCAAGAGATTTTTCTCCTACAAATTTGATATCACATATTCACCTATTTCCAATAGGTAGTATTTACTCAATATGATACTTATCATAAGTGAGATTTTCAGGGTATTACATAAACATTCTGTGAATATTTCTTATAAATACAAACAAGGTGGCTGTTGTTTCATATAAAAAGAAATGAAGTGAGTACTCTCTCTACTTTAATTTGATATATATATATATATATATATATATTACTAAAGTATAGTTTTAGTTATTTAAGTTTTACATGAGATATACTTTTTTGATCCCTTAACTTTATAAAATATATTTTTGGTCCTAGATTTTTAACATTGATCAACAAACTCAATTGAAAGCTTTGTTGGTTGATCTGGGTTCTGTGTTGTTGATGCCCTAATTTTTCGGGGTTGAGGGTACTCCACGAAAAGCACCTCATTCATGGAGATCTAAAGCCTCAGTGAACTGGATGAATCTTGTCAAATTACAAATTTTTTGAGTTCTTCTCATAACTGTGGCCATATCTTCAATAATTGACAAATCATATTTAATTTTTAATATAATATATTTAAATTATTAAACTAAAATAAACCAACAAATCATTTTTGACATTTATATAATTACTTTTTTTTAATGAAATCATAGTTTTAATATGTGTTTTGATGATAATTGACAATTGTAAACCCAAGTTGAAGTTTTTCTTTATTAAATTGAAAAACTTATTGTCAAAGACAAACTCGAGTTTTGGTTTGAAAACTCGAGTTTGGACTTGACAGAGAGTAGCTCAATTTTTTGTAAACTTAGACAAACTCGAGTTTATATTTGGAAACTCGAGTTTAGACCATAAAGAGAGCTCCTGAGTTTTTCAAGACAAAACAAACTCGAGTTTAGTGTTAATGAACTTGAGTTTTGACAAGACAGAAAGCTATCAACATTTTGAACTTAGCAAAACTCCAGTTTCCATTTGGAAACTCCAGTTTGTGCTAGACAGAGAGTTCTCTAAGTTTCCAAGTTTTGTTGGAAATTCGAGTTTGTGTTTGGAAACTCGAGTTTACAACATACAGAAAACGATGCTCCACTCTGAACTTGTGAAAACTCCAGTTTTGTTTCAAAACTACAGTTTGCATCTGGCAGAATGCTTTTCAAAGTATCTCTATTTTAGTATTCTCGAGTTTAGTTTGGAAACTCGAGTTTGTAACTTACAGAGAACAACTCAATATGTCTAAAGATTTGAAAACTCCAGTTTAGACCATACAAAGAGTTTTCCATTTTTCCTAAGATTTGTGGAAACTCGAGTTTCATTTTGTAAACTCGAGTTTAGGCCAAGCAGAAAGCTCTGGTCTATTTGAACCTTTTGAAAACTCTAGTTTTGAGCTTTTGGACTTAAACTTGTTTTTCATCACAAAAGTCCAAAACTCGAATTTGTCACTTAATGACTCAAGTTTTGCTCCTGTCTTAAAATTTGCTTCAAAGATCAAATCGCAACATTCTTCTCTGGATGAAGGAAATTCGAGTTTGGTTTTGTAAACTCGAGTTTAGGCTTCAGAAGGAAATTGAAAACTCCAGTTTGAATGAACAAACTCGAGTTTGTGTCGCAGAATTTGAAAATCAAACTGCTCGAATTTGTGAAATCTTTGTGTTTGATCTAGATACTTATTATCATCACTCATTACTATTCTTAACTATATTTAATCAGTTTGTTAGTGAGTTTCAAATGATTTAAAGAGTATTAAATGGAGATTCAGCTTAAAGCAAAAAGTGATATCAGCGCATTAAATGCAACGTCTAGAAAGTTTGCACTCTTTTGGACAATCATTCTCCACACTTTGTAAAGGGATTAATGTTTTCTTTCCCTATTCAAGGGAAGTCAACCATAAACTTCGTGCATTTGGATTAATCGAAGAGTAGAGAGAAAAGAGACCAAAGTGCTCCTAATTAACTCACCAATGTGTCCAATGGCTACAATGGCTACATTGAAGAATCCAACGGTCATTTAATTTTCTACTCTAAAATATCTTTTGATACATTTGTACCTCAGTGTTTATCATTATCTATTCTTAGAGAGAGTTTCATTTATTGAAATCATTTATTGTAAAAATCTCAAGTCAATGGGACTTGGAAATTGAGAATATCAGATTACAACTTGTAAGGGGGAATGTATCCTAGAGAGGATAACTTTCGAGTGCAGAGTGTGTAATTAATATTGTGAGTTAGTGAAAATCTTTGCCAACCTTTATCGGGTTCGATCCCTACTGAACCACTAGGTCCCATTGTGAGTTAGTGAAAATCCTAGAGTGTCTGGGGACTGGACCTAGGTCAAGGATTTGGACCGAACCAGTATAAATCTTCTTGTGTCAAGCTTCTTCTTATTCTACTCTGTTCTGCTCTGTTTTAGTTCTATAAAACAGAGAATCCGATTTTTTTTTTAAAATCCCCAATTCACCCCCTCTTCGTGATTTGCTCCATTTACATAATATTGACTGTTTCATTAGGTTTTTAGATATTTTTCAATTTATACATATTTTAAATATAAGATTAATAACATTTAAATACACAGTCATCATCACTTGAATTTGCTGTATCAGTATCTTCCGTTAGCAATATTAACGATGTTAGAATTATAGGACAAAAAATATTTTTTATAAAGTTAAAGGACCAAAAGCATATGTCATGCAAATTCAAAGGACTAAAAGTATACTTTAACTTTTTTTTTTTTGCTAAGCATAGGTATCCTCCTAGTGGAGACAGACCTATCAATTACTCACTCTAGTCCTTTTTATAAAATCCCAAAATTCGAATTGCTTTGGTCCTTTTTATAAGTGCCCAACAAGAGTTGTTTGAATATTTGATGAGTTTTTTTTGTTTTCATTTTTACCCCTCATTAGTTATATGTACTGCATTAATTAAAATATTAGTGATACTTATATATTTACTTTATTATTTCTCTCTTGCCCCTTATAAATAAGGGTATATGTGAAAAAATAAAGTTTATTTAAGATATACTTATTATTTTAAACTAATTTTAATATCTTTCTTAAATTGCGTAATTTGGTTTTTGAGCCCTTAAACTTACTTAAATGTCTAAATACTCCTCTATCCTATATATAGGGCAGAGGGAAATATTTTTTTTGTCTTATTTATAAAGCACCTCATTAAACTTTTGAGGTGAATGTACAATTCAATCCTTCATTTATTATTATGTTGATTTTTTTTTTCAATTTGGTATTATATATATTAAATAGGGATATAGTTAAAAAGTTGTTGAATTTTATGGCAGAGTGTGCATGTTTGGGAAACAAAAAAAACTATGGTTTCAAGAGTCCTTTTCCTCAAGCCAAAACAAAACTCTTCTCATATATTTAATTTATAAATTGTAAAAGTTATTCTTTAAAAACTAATCCAAACATGCGCTAATGAGATTTAAGGAGGTTTTCTTTGGGTTGTGTGAAAAATGTTGGAAGTGTCTCATATATAGGACCAGATGAATAATTTTTTAAAACTTTCCCAAATCATCCTTATATAATCAAATTATTATTTAAGTTAAGAGTAAGTTAAGAGTGAAACAAGCGCGCAAATTTTTTTTTTTTTTGGAAAATCCCTTTAAGGTCCTAAGAGACAAAAAAAATCCCCCAAGTGAATTAGGAGAATATATTATCCCTAATTATGGTATCAGAGCATTCATTCTGGCATGAACCCGACTATGTTACTACGGACAGTTTGGTGCCGAAGGCAAGGCTAGTCTACGTGGGTGTGCCAATCAGTCGCCGTATAAGTCGGTGAGGCCCCCATGGTAGACACTTACCTGGCCATTCTGTTCGAATAACGGAGTTAGGTTCTCAAGCCTTTTAACTTTGAGCGTATTTTGAAAATGAGTACTGATATGACCTTGGTGTAATGTAGTGATGGGCAGAGGTAGAACTGATGCGGAAGCCAAATCTTTATTCAAAGACAACTCAGTCACAAATTAATTCTCTGTTGACTAATGCCTCGCATAAGTTCAATATCCAGATCACCATACCAAAATTTCGTATCGAAGCTGAAATAGCAACTTGCTTCCCAGTACTATTCATATAGAAGGAAAGACTCGAGTTTTCAATGTAGCATCAACTACTATAAGTTGAACAGGGCAACTGTTCGAAAACAAATACCCACTTTCCAAGATAATGATCTACTCCATTATCTAATTCCTGCATCTTGTCAAGATTTCCTTACGCTCGGAACACCACCAGTCGTGAACCAAAACTAGCAGCGACGTAGAAAATAAGTAACAAGCGGATAGAGGCTCTGTTTAAGGTCACCGACTCGGATGGAGGCTCTGTTCAGGGTCACCGACTCGGATAGAGATTCTATTAGGGTCACCAATTATACATAGCGGATAGAGACATCATTTAGGGTCACCAATTATACATGCAGCTCTACACTTAAGTTGCTCAACGGAATTGCCGGAGCAGAAATTTTCTAGACCAGATATGATCAATCACATTTCATAGTTTGTACAAGACAAAAAGGAACGTTAGAGTCTTTTGGTGATTGTGATGATTATATATCCTTCAAGCCGGTGTCAATATAACACCTCAAGGCGAATGTAGTTCGCATTTCGTGAGATCATTTCAGGAGATCATTCAAGTATTAGTTGAAAACAAATCGAGTTTCTATTAGGTAGCCTTATTCACGAACATGGTTAGACTTCCATAACGTTTTTCTTAAGTTATATTCGACCGTGATCATGTCATTAAGTAGGAGATATCTTATGTTACCATGGTGTGTGGGAACCATGAGGACATTTTTGGTAT
The DNA here is from genome assembly GCA_025563575.1 of Acacia pycnantha. Classification (NCBI taxonomy): domain Eukaryota; kingdom Viridiplantae; phylum Streptophyta; class Magnoliopsida; order Fabales; family Fabaceae; genus Acacia; species Acacia pycnantha. The sequence continues at coordinate 5,554,834 of JAMWYP010000049.1, read as the reverse complement.
CCATTTTGGTATTTGTAGTGTTAACCGCGGTGTGTGGGAACCACGGGGAAACATTATATATCAAAGTACGAAATGATAAGATATTTGTGGTCAAACCAAGGCGAATTCCCGATCACCAAGAAGGGGCGGTGATGACGAAGTGAAGATCCGACACGTATAGTCCAAAATCCAAGTAGGATGGGTTTTAGTTAGTACAAAGTTGAGATGTTAGGGTACAAATTTCGAGGACGAAATTTTGTTTAAGGGGGGAAGAAATGTAATACCCTAAAAACCTGTATCATAATTGGGTAAAATTATACCTATAAAAAGTAGGTGAATATGAGGTGTCAAACACTAGGTTATGATTATCTTACTTTCTAAGGAAAAATCTCTAGGAAATTAGAGAGTTTAAGGGCCAAAGTGCCAAAATGACGAAAATGCCCCAAGGGACATAAATGACTTAGGAAAATTATGAAAAATCCTAAAATGTAGTAAAATGGTTAATTGAATTAAGAGAGTATATTATCTCTAATTCTGGTAATTTAATAAATTATGAACTTGGAGAGATTGAATAAGAATGCTCAAAAAGCATTGAAATGACTAAAATACCCTTGTAAATTCTAATATAATAAAGGAGACATGAAAACACAAATGTCAATGCAAATGTTATGAGGTAATGAGTTGTTCTAATTAAGAAAATTAGCAACAAGTGATAATAAAGTAATTAGGTAATTATTGACTAATTACTTAAGCTTAAGCAAAGGAAATTATGAAATAATTATGTAAAACCCTAAAATTAGTGGTTATTGGCTTAAAATTAGTAAAAACGTGTTTACTAATTAATTGGAAATTTTGGAGAAGAATATTTGAGTTTAGGTATTTTTAAGCCTAAATACAAGAATAGACCAATAGGGAAATTTTGTAAAAAGTTATATAAAATAATTATTAAATAATTATTTTATATATTCTTAATTAATTAATTAAATAATTAAAACGAAAATTTAAATAAAAAGGATCAGATTTGACCGAAATATTGGACCCAAGAAAATGAGAAAAAAAAAATATATATATATATAAGTATAATAGCATTTAGGCAAGTTGATATTATTTTATTATTATAATTGATTAAAGCAAAAAAATGTGAATAGTAATTTAGAAATTAGGAAACGGATTCTATCTAGAGATCTAGGAATGGGATTTCCAAAGTCAGGATCAAATATTGATCAGTGAGTTATTATCTTCCGTTAAACTCTTCCGGAAGTAAATTCTGAAGCCGTTTGTGCATTTTCCTAATAAAACAAAATAGGGAAAAATGCATATAGGCATATTTTTGGAAATGAAGAAAATAAATTCTAACTCAATATCTAGGAATGAGTTTGAATTTTTCTTGACATATTTGGAATCGTTGAATTTTTTCAAGAGATTGATGTTTCCAAAACAAGTTTCGACACGGACACGTTCGAACACGTTTTCGAGAAAACTTCAACTCGGATCGTTGGAGCCCTATATGGGATCAAAATTTAGGTTAACTTGGACATTTCTCGGGCATAAAGTGGCAATTGTCATCAAATTTTTGGACAAATTAAATGCTGCCAAATCACTCCAACATGTCGACCAGCTGCTCCCATGGCCAAGGATTTTCCACCATTTCATGTTGATTTTCCAAGGTTAGAAACAACTTTAAAAATTCCAACTTTGTCCCTTAGAAATTCTATAAATAGGATGCTACCCCTTGAGAATTCTTCACACCAAAATCCTCTCCTCTTGGCCGAAATCCTTGAGTGAGAAAGTAGAGAGAGAAGCTCTGGGGAAAATTCTGCAGAAGTCTTCAACGGGTAAGTCTTTCGGTCTTTAGTCCTGACGAGGTAAAAACATAGTAGGGATTGAGTCCCCGAAAGTTGAAATCTTCGTAGTTCTTTCAATAGTTAGAGTAGTAATGCTAGAGTAGCCTTTATTTTTCAAAGTATGATTAGATATCATATGATAGGGCTATTTTATTCTAGAATTTCAAAGATCATAATTGCGTCGAAGTTCTGGCGAAATTTCGGGAAGAAAATTTGTAAGAGTAACGAAGTGCTGGCGAAATTCTGCCAATTAGGGGCATAGGGGCAAAATGGTAATTTTTACCTAAAATGCCGATTATTGTGTCAAATCACTAATGAAAGTGATATTACTCTTATAGGACGTCGAAATCCTAATTTGTCGCCGTTACGCTGTCCAACGTGCCATTTGTCGGACAAACCGCGTTTTCCGTCGAAAGTACGATTTCGCCAAACATCTACGTACATCAACGAAGGTACGTTCGCATCGTAACACTAATCTGTGCTGCTCATATACATATCTGAATATCTGTCATCCGTATACTGTTTTATTTGAGCATAAGGTTAACCGTTACCTGAGATTCAATTCGATAAATTGAATCTCAACTATAGCTTCAGGGTTAGGAGGACCACGGATCGGAGATCGAGGCAAGCTGCACGAGTAAGCTCATAGTTGGAGGGCATGTAGCACGAGTGAGCTCTGAGACGGAGTTGTCACTTTATCGTTTTACGTAATTACCTATAAGAACAATAGGATGCTGTATCAATACTCTGTTACACTATGGTTCATGTTTTGTTATGATCAGTTACTCTTTCGCTCCATTGCTCTACTCTGATTTAAAAAAAAAAAAAAAAAAATTCCGCTTTAGAAAATGGTTACAAAATCTTAATGTAAAAAAGGTCTTATTAACAACTCCTTCAGTAGGGGATTAACGACTCCATCTGTTGATTTTAACAACTCATTGGGACCTTTTTGAATTCTCTGAGACTTTTTTGACATTTTTTTGATTCTTTGGGACCTTAAAGGGATTTTCCTTTTTTTTTAATGACTTGCAGATATTTCATAAAATTTTATAGAGGATCTTACATTAAGAAAATAGCAGGTGAAGTGTTATTAATATGATTAGAAGAAGTAGATATATCACTTGTTATAAATTAAATTTATGTTGTGTGCAACTCTAGTCCCAAAGATAACTAATTTCACGTGTACCAAAAATACTAAAAGAATTAATTTTGCCATAAAACTTCCGTGATTTCCATGTTACTTTCATTAATTATACTAAACTCTAATATTATATTAATTTCTGATTTCCCTCACTACCCATATTAATTTCTACTTTCTCCCTAAAACTATCAAATGTCATCTAACAACTAATAATAATAATAGTAATAATCAAATGCCTTATAAAAGAACTAAGAAGTAAAATCACGTTTTAGAAAGCTACCCCATAATAGTAACATAATATTTTTTTCACAGTAGTAGGATAAGCTGATAAGTTGTATTGATTTACTTATAAGAAAGGCCCCATATTCAATTGAATTACTTAAATTATCCTAATAAAAAAAGAGGTTGGGGAATAAATGAAAGAGAAGATAAAAAGAGATAACATGGGTTTGTGTGTGGAGATAGGGACACATAAACTGGACCCGCGTGGTGGGGCGATGATCAAGCGCATTGGTCTCATCGTCCCACCACTTCCTGGCTAATAACTCTAGTTTCATATAGTTGTGAAACTAGGCTAAGTCATACCGGATAGACTTTATTCTTAATATGTCATGCTTGTTTTGTAATAAGTTGGCATGTGCCTTGTCTATCTGGTTAGAAGCCTGTAAAAAAAGCTTGAATTTTTAATAACTTTATAAACAGGCTAATAGGCTGTAGGTCTTTATAGGAAAACAGGCCTAAATATTTAAATAGGCTGGAAACAAACCGTTTTTAAATAGTTCAATAATAGGTTGTTTTTACCGGTCAAAAACTGACTACGAAATAAACCTCCTAAAAGGCCTAGCCCTAAGCCTATTTTAAAATATGGCAGGCCAAATGCAGGTCAGACCACAGACCTCTAACAAGTCGCTGCTTAACATATTTCCACCCCTAGTTTCATAGGAGATACCCCCCCCCCCCTCTCTGTGATATATTAAAAACTTCGGATTTAACATTACTACTGACTAAACATGATGAGAGATATGATTGTTGAATGATATTAAGAAGAGGGGTGATAGATGATGAGTCATAGAGGGTGAAGGCTATTAATATAAGAAGCATAGCCCACCTCTTCGTCCCATGCATTTGTACCTCCCCTCTTAAGATTCTCTGCAGCTATCCTACCCTCCCACAAGATTTCATTTTTTATTTATATTACTTTTTTACTTTCCAATTTCTCTCCCAAGTTCTAGATGCGAGCTACAATCATATTCATATAACTCCCATCCCTTCTCTGATCTGCTTCAAGCAACAACAAACCTCCATATTTGTGGGAGATTATTAATTTGAGAAGAATATGTCTAGCAGAAGATCTCGTTCCAGCACCAGAGAGATCAGCGATGCCCAGATCAACGATCTCGTCTCCAAGTTACAACGCCTTATTCCTCAGCTTCAACCCTCTCACTCCCCCCAAAAGGTATTATTATTATTATTCATTCATCTTCATCTTCCTTCTCTCTCTCTCGATCTCTCTCTGCAGCAAATAGTTTATGTTGATATATAATTGATGCTCATAAATATAGTTATATTTATTTGAAGGTATCAGCAGCGAAGGTGTTGAAGGAGACTTGCGACTATGTAAAGAAGTTACACAGAGAAGTTGATGATCTTAGTGATCGATTATCTGAGCTTTTGGCTAACACTGACTCCCACAGTGCCGAAGCTGCCATTCTTAGGTCCTTACTTATGTAATTTTGACGTCCTAATATATATGGCCCTCTTAAAGGGCTTTAATGTGGTCTCTAGCTATAATGCCGTCCTTTAAATCCTTGTAGACTTGTAGAACTAATTGTCCGGCTTCTAGCTCTCTTTTTATCCATATATGTGAAATAACATGGATCATATGTATTCTCCATGAACTCTCTCTCTCTGTCCCCCCCCCCCCAAAAAAAAAAAGGGTTAATGTGCATACTTTGAAGTATATTTTTTTTTAGTGCATCTAATGCCATAAACTATTTTTTGGTTGCGTCTTGGTCCTGAAGTATTTTTTTTTTTAAATGCGTCAAGCATCTTAAGTTATCTAACTAAATTTTTAAGTTCAAAATTACAAAAAAAAAAAAAGTACTTGAATATGATGGACACACGTGAAAAAATACTTTAAGGTGCAAGATGCACATGAAAACATACTTTAGGGTGCCGGTTTCACCTTAACCCTAAAAAAGTTTATGGCCGTGTGAACACATAGAGATTGGAGAGTGTAGTGTGAGTTAATATAAAAATTAGGATGAGTACGGTTTAATTAGTGTTAGTAATGTGTATCTATGATGACGAATGATGATATACTGAAACAGAAGCTATTGGGCGAGCCATGAAAGGGTTAAGCAACTGGTTATGAAGTGGACAATGGGTCATAAGTTCTAACTCCATGAAACGTTAGTTGATACTATATCTGATTCTAAATATAGGATAAAGTTTGTAGTGTAATTTGCATTACAAACTTTATTCTATATTTAGGATCGGATGAATATATAACTATATATATTACCACACGTACACCATTTTCCGTTATAATTCTGGTCCCAACTTAACATTAATTAATGTTCGGCAATATAAATAGAGTACCCCTGTATTATTAATAACTAACTCATGAATCACCATAAAAGCAATGCATGATTAATTGAAAACACTTACATACATATAAATGATATCACTCTGGTCCTATTTATAAGTCTATTTTGACCAAAACACCCATACCAAGGAGAGTTAGTTAGCTCAATGATTATGAGGTAAATTTTCAACTTTGTCATTATTTATGAATGAACATCTTTCAACTTTTTCTTCTCTCCTTATTTTCATTGGGTATCTTTCAACTCTTTCTTCTCTCTCTATTTTCATTGGTACAATAATATGGACAAAATTGTCACAATTTCATTTATTACTTGAAAGAGGATTTATATATAAGACCAAATTTTTTGGTCAAATGAGACTTATAAATAGGACTAGAGTGGTATGTGTACACACTATTCCGTTCAGGTTCATATAAGTCATCTCTAATTGACTATCTGAATGGGTTAAATTCTCAAACTAATACAATAATACATGTTAATTCTTATACTAAATATAATAATGCATGCTATTATTTACTAAATTAATACAGTAATACTACAACTTATTAAAATCAATAATCAGAAACTTAATATAAAAATTTGAAAAAAAAATGAAAACTCCATCAACTAAAAACTATATTAATTCGTTTATTCAAGCAAAACATATGTTTGAAAGGAAGTATTCAGCTATTGGAGACATCTTCTGTTTTTTATATTTATAAAGTCTAAAATATCAATTAGTTACTAATTTTAATAAAGTGCGCGGAAGCATATTGCTATTGAATGACAAGAATTGTCGTGAACATTTTAAAATAAAAAATAGTATAAAATATGATGCAATAGAAAAATACTAGTTGATTTTAAATTAAGTTCTTGGCAAATATAAAAAGATGTTATCTAGTAAGGAGCATATTGGGCAATTGATGAAAGGATTCAGTCATGTTGAGATAGGTGGGTACGTAGAATGGTAGGTATTAAATATTTTTATTTTTTTTATTACAATAAAATCTTAACTTTGGTTCCATTATAAGAGAATAATTAATATTTTGGTTCCTATTTTTTAAAAAAAATTAATGCGATATTATCATAATTGTCAATCTAAAAAAAAAAATTGTTTTAAGGGACCCAAATATTATTTTCCCTCAATATTATTATAATTAAATAGCTTAAAATTTCATGGGATGTTGAATAAACGACAGTGACTTTTTAAAGTGCACACAATAAAATTATAAACATGTGATGACCGATCTATATGCCCCAGGACATTAAATTAAGCAAACAAAATATTAGGCAGAGAAAAATAGGAAAGTTACAATTAGAGCCAAGAAGATTTAATCGTAACACTTACAATTCAAACATACAAAAGTAGCTCTACAAAGAATTATAACACTTTCGACATTATTTTTAGGGAGAATCTTTGCCAAGGCCCAATTAAGGCCAAAAATTGCAAAAAGGGCCCCAACAACTTTCCTCTACCACAAATGGCCCTAGGGCCCTTTCTGACATTTAGTTTCAAAGCAAAATGACCAAAACACCCAAATGACTTCTTAAAAAAAAAAGCACTGAGCACACTCTCCCAAACACTCCACACTTGGTCGAGCTCGCTATCGGACGCCGTCCGCCGTTGGCGACCTGCGTGGTTGTTCTCGGCAAGTGTTGAAGAAGATTCGAGCCCTAGGACTTCGTCTTCTCCCAAAATCCGGTGAGATTGATTTGTTCAGTCTGGATTTGAATCTAGATCTGAATTTATTCCCTGCGTTGTTGTTAATTCTGTGTCAGACGCGTTCGCACAGTTTCTTACTTTGTTTTAAATTTTTTGTTTTAGTTTTTCTTTGAATCTGGTGGTGTAATCATTTGAATATTGACGCCTTTGAATAAAGATCGAGTCAACTTCTTCTTTTTTGGGGGAAAACAACTTTTATTACTAATTCTTGATTCATTGTTGTGTAATCGACCTTTATACTTCTTCCATATTCATTTTGATTGATAGCGACTTATATGCTTTGCATTGTTTTGTTGTGCGTTGTTGGATTTATTGTGTATTGGCATTCTGTTTATATCTATTTAGAAAATTCCCAAGGCATATTTGTAATGAATGATCTGGTAAATGCTTTGGCTCGAGTTGTGTTAACAATTTAGAAGCTTCTGTTTAAATTGCCATTCTTCAGTAGCTTGGAGGAGTTGCCCGAATCAATTGGCTTACTAAGGCATCTTTGTCAAGGTATCTGAAATAAAAATTAAATGAAAAATATATCAACTATTCATATTTCAAAGGTTTCCGTGGTGGCATCTGTCCCCGGAGTGAAATATAGGTTTGCCAATCCTCTTGTGTGAAGGCATTAAAGTATGAAAAATATGCTTTATAAACCAGAGATGGATGTATATAAATTTGGAGTAACGTTTGACACAGTGAACTATTCAAACATATAATCAAATCATAAAACATCAATCCTCAAACCACAAAAACTATCTAATATTCCTACTGAGCATGATAATAATCTGGTTCGTACATTGTAAAACTAAACACCCTCCATAGTGTATATTATATTCACAGCAATCACATAAATCTCCAATGCATGTGTAATACCCTAAAAATCACACTTAGGGTAAATATCAAAAATTGGGAAATATACCTATTGAAAATAGGTGAATATGAGGTCTCAAACACCTTGTATTGAGTTTACCTTGTTGTTAGGGTAATTTCCCTTGAAATTAGATAATTTGCAAATAGGTCCCTAAAACGTTTGAGAATTTGCAAATAGGTCCCTAAGCACATTGTGGGTTATAAATACCCTGTGAAAGCTATAAAAGAGGCAAGTAAAAATCTATTTGAAATAGGGAATGATATTGTCCCTAATTTAGGTAATTTATTAAGTTACAAACTTGGAGAAATTGTAGAAGAATACTCAAAAAGTAAGGAAATGACCGAAATACCCCGTAAATGCTAAGATAATGCCGGAGACATGAAAGCAAAAATGTCAATACAAAAGTTATAAGGTAATGAGGCATCCTAAGTAAGAAAATTATCAACTATTGATAAGAAAGTAATTAGGAAATTATTGGCTAATTACTTAAGCATAAGCAAAGAAAATTCGAGATAATTATGTAAAGCTCAAAAATTAGTGATTTTTGTTTTAAAATTAGTAAAAACATGTTTACTAATTAATTGGAAATTTTGGAGAAAAATAGTTGAGTTTAGGTATTTTTGAGCCTAAAATCAAGTATGGACCAATAGGGAAATTTTGTAAAATTATACAAAAATAATTATTAAATAATTATTTTATATAATATTAATTAATTATTAATTAAATAAAAACGAAAATTAAATAAAAAGGGGATCAGATTTTGACCGAAATTGCAAGTGGAAGAAGATAAGAATTTTAATCAATGTAATGTGCAAGTTGTAATATTTTAGTATTATAATTAATTAAAGCAAAAAAATGTGAATAGTGATTTAAAAATTAGGGAACGGATCCTATCTAGAGATCTAGGAATGGGATTTCCAAAGTCAGGGAAAAATAATGATCGGTGGAATTTTGTCTTCCGTTATACTCTTCCTGGAGAAAATTTCAAGTCGTTTGTGCATTTCCTAATAAAACAAAATAGGGAAAAATGCATATAGGTATATTTTTGGATATAAGGAAAATAAATTCTAACTCAACATCTAGGCATGAGTTTGAATTTATTTTAACATATTTGGAATCAGTGAATTTTTCTGAAGAAGTTGGTGATTTCAAAAATGCATTCTGAAACCGGACGCGTTCGGACACGTTTTTCGAGAAACTTCAGCCGGACAGTTGGAACCCTGTCTAAAGTCAAAATTCAAGTTTAAATAGATATTATTGATGAGGAAGAGAAGGTCTTCAAAGTTGTAAATCCAGAAGTTTGAGATTTCTCCGAAAGTACGCGATTCGGACACCGATCGGAAACTTATCGGTAAGACAGCTTCTTGAGGAAGTAAGTGACATCACCACCATGACATCATGGCTTTAAATGATGATGTCATCTGCCAAGTGGCCCGGTGAGGATCGTGACATGTGGCAAAGTGCGATCCGCGGCCGATATCCGATATGAAAAAGTAGTGAATAGTGTCACATTTTCTTCTATAAATAGCCAAGTTTCCTCTTCATTTCTCACACCATTTTGAAGAGCAAAACCGATTCTAGAGAGAGGATTCGAAGCTCTGGGTAAGTTTTTCAGTACCGAGCTTTAAGCTTTCGTAGTTCTTTCAATAGTTAGAGTAGTAATGCTAGAGTAGCCTTTAAATTTTTCAAGTATGATTGGATATCATATGGGAGGGCTATTTTAGTCATTATTTTCGAAAATCATAATTGCGTTGAAGTTCTGGCGAAATTTCGGGAAGAAAATTTGCTAGAGTAACGAAGTGCTGGCGAAATTCCGCCGATTAGGGGTAGAAGGGCAAAATGGTAATTTTTACCTAAAATGCCGATTATAATGTCAAATCACTAATGAAAGTGATATTACCCTTATAGGATATCAGAAATCCTGATTTGTTGCCGTTACGCTGCCCGACGAGCCGCTGTTGGAGATTTCACTATTTTCCGTAAAAGTACAGTTTTCCGTAAAACGTGCTAGAAATACCGTAATCTGTCAACGAAGGTACGTCCACGTACTGTAACATTAACTCTTATGTTTATGGTATGCATATATGTGCTATGTGTATTGTTATGGTATGTTTATTGAATACAAATATGTTAGAACAGTTTGGTGCGAAGGCAAGGCTAGTCTACGTGGGTGTGCCATAAGTCGCCGTATAAGTCGGTGAGGCCCCCATGGTAGACACTTACCTGGCCATTCTGTTCGGTTTACGGAAGTATGTACGTTCGCGTACTGGTAACCTTAACGCTGATGTTTATCGTATGCGTATATGTTGTGGGTTTAGGTGTGTAAGTACGTTCGCGTACTGTAACACTAACTCTGATGGATATAGTATGCTGTATATGGTATGTATGTGATGTGTGTATATGTGGGGTGTTGTTGGGATGCATATTATGTTAGAAGATAACTGTATGCATGCTGGGAGCGATATATCTGTAAGGTTGGGAGCGATACATTTATAATCTTGGGAGCGATACATTTATAATCTTTGGGAGCGATACATCTTTAATGCTGGGAGCGATACATGTACATTGGTTGGGTTTGGTTTATATGTTGTTGTTTGGTAACCCATATGTGTGTATGTATACATGAGGTTAACCGTTACCTGAGATCCGGTGCAGATCTCAGCTCTTAACATAGCGTCAGGTTCGGGAGGACCAAGGACCGAGAATGGAGGCAAGCAGCCCGCGTAGGTGTTCTGGCTGAAGACTTGCTTTCAATGTTCGCGGCGGAAGCTTTCCCTTTCTGTTGTCGTACATTTCTTTTGAACCACACGGTCTCTGTACCGCTGTTGTATCCAGCCAGACTTACGGCACTTTATAAATATATATCAGTTACTTTTCCGCTGAAATGCTCTACTCTGATGTTTTCAAATGATGTTTGTTTGAAAAAAAAATTTATACTGCTTTTGAAAAGTCGGGTTGTTACAGCATGATTAGAGAAATGTAGGAGGAGTCAATATTTGAGTGTCATGTCGGTTGTGAGGAATAGAGTCCTCCCACATGTCATGTGTTAGAGTGACATTAAGAGAGGAGAGAAACGTAGGAGGGGGATTACTTTCCTAGGATGCTAACAAACTAGCAAGTTCCAACAGATGACTAATTACTATTTACTAACTATCCATGAACACCCATGTAAAACAACTATATGTGTAGTACTTTGGGTTTGAAACAGGAATTTAATTCTCATGTATTCAAGAAAGGTATGTAATTTTTGCATTGAATGCTTTGATTGAGTTACCAAAAAATCTTGCAGGTTATGTGTGAGTTTCGATTTTGCTGAAGGGTAGCTTATTCAACTATCCCTTTATTGGCATTAGCTATGCTACCCACTGGAGCAAAAGAGATGCAATTACGTGAAAACAATAGCCAGAAGGTCCACCCTCAACCTGTTGAAGAGGCCATGAATCAGAATCCTGAAGCTTTGGAAACTTTAATGTCTAGAATCTTTACAAATATATCTTCCCTGAAGTCATCCTATATCCGGCTTGATCTGCTCATACTCCCTATGATCTGATAAAATCCAAACTGCGGATAAACTTGTTATTGCGGAGTTGAAGAATCTGTCGAGAACTCAAGCACTTCTAAACCGTTGATCAACATGATGAAGGCGGTGGGTGGGACCTTGATCTTGCTGCCCACTCAATTGAATCTAATGTCATTTACACAAAGAGAGCTCACAAGAAATATGCATTTGAGTCCTACATATGTCAAAGGATGTTTAGTGGCTTTGAGCAAGAAAGCTTTGGTGTCAAATCAGACAATCTTACTGTCAGCAAGGAGAGCTTCTTCCATCAATTTCTTTCTTCAAGGGAGACAGAGCCCTTGGAAATGCTAGGGCAAAATCTAGATTCCATTTTTGGTAAATTTTGTCGGAGCAAGTACTTAGTGGTTGTTCATCCAAAGATGGAAACGTCATTCTTTGGAAATCTAGACCAGCGAAATTTCCTGATATCGTTGTTAACACCCCCTGTTATTGTTGTAAACACCCCCTGTTATTGTTGTAAATGACCCCTGTTATTGTTGTAAATGACCCCTGATATTGTTGTTAATACTCCATGTTATTGTTGTTAACACCCCCTGTTATTGTTGTTAACACCCCCTGTTATTGTTGTAAATGACCCATGATATTGTTGTAAATGACCCCTGATATTGTTGTAAACACCCCCTGTTATTGTTATAAATGACCCGTTATTGTTGTAAATGACCCCTGTTATTGTTGTAAATGACCCCTGTTATTGTTGTAAATGACCCCTGTTATTGTTGTTAATACCCCATGTTATTGTTGTTAATGACCCCTGTTATTGTTGTAAATGACCCCTGATATTGTTGTAAATGACCCCTGATATTGTTGTAAACACCCCCTGTTATTGTTGTAAATGACCCCTGATATTGTTGTAAATGACCCCTGTTATTGTGGGGCGTTAACAACAATAATAGGGGGCAATAACAACAATAACAGGGGGCTTTAACAACAATATCAAATTAGCAAGTTAGCATCAGTAGACCATTTATAGAAATACATATGTTGAAGGTCATTCTCATGAATACAAATTTGTCATAAATTAGTGGGATAAGGCTTGTCACACAAAGGCAAACTCCACTTATTGATTTACAACAATAACAGGAGTCATTTACAACAATATCGGGTCATTTACAACAATATCGAGGGTCATTTACAACAATAACAGGGTCATTTACAACAATAGCATGGGTCATTTACAACAATATCGGGCGTTTCAACTGCATTTTTCTCATATCATGAACAAATATCATAAAAGAAGGAAAAATTTCCTCTTGTCATTGAATTCAAATGGTCAAGTTAGCATCGTAGACAATTTACGAAATACAAATGTTGAAGGTCATTCTCATGAATATCCCATTTTTACGCTTATGCACACACAACTAACAATGACCACAGATGCAAGAAATAATTGTCGTTCTCATTTATATTAAAATGTCATGTCACTTACATCAGAAAATTTACAAAACTTTGTCCTAAATATGAACTCAAGTGTTCTGTACAATTGTTGTAATAAAATCTGTCATACAATCACTGAAATTTAGATACACTTAAAAACAAGTTAGCCTATGTACATAAAAGGATTGCTTCCTAACGATTCATCTTTTGCTTGTGAGAGTCCTCGATCATCGACAACACTTTCTCACAACCAGAGTCATCATGTTTTGCTCTGCTCTTCTCCAACTCAACTTCTTACCTAAGCTTATTCATAGGTAGTAAAGGTTCCTACACCAAACCACAAAGAATGGCCAAATATAAGTTCATTAACATATAAGGAGAACACAATGGACAAGTAGTGCCAACAATCAAACACCGCACTACTCTAAAAATGGTTTTGAACCACTTGGTTATATGGAAAGGATCTTTCATTTAATTGGGTGGTGTTAAGATTATTATTAAAATATAGAAAGTGAAATATCCAAGAAAATCCAACGACTGAAATAAACAAGTCAAATGTCAAAAAATCCGAAACTATCCTATCTTATTAGAAAGTGAAAAGAATTCAATAGTTCCAACAGAAACGCATCAGAAATGCCACTATTATGGCTTACCACTGTTGCAGAGCATCAAATAACAATGATAATAGGGCAGCATGAAGACCAGTAATAAGATCAAACAAAATAAGTCCACCTTCCAGTTCAAAACTCTAGCCCTACATTCATAAAGAAATTAAATTTCCATTAGATCATGGAAATTGTATGGTCATGTATCATTTTCAATAAATCAAGCCTATACATCAAGGCCAATATGACCAGCAAATGAAAGTTAACTAATTATGCAGAGGAGCAAAAAATGTGGAATAAAGGATAAACATATTACAAACCTGTAATGTTTCCTCTACCTTCATCAAACACTTGTATAACAGCATAGCTTTGACAAGCTTTTTTTCTTCGAGAGTTGTTCTTTGGCTAAAAGAAAAAGAGCTTACTATGAGAAGTAAATTTAAAACAAATTGTATTTTCATGCATAATCGGGGAAATTGAAGTTTGAATAAAGAATAGCAGCCTCTTGGCTTTCCCTAGGTCCTGAGTTGCTCATATTAAAACTAAGCTCTCGGTAATGCAAATCCTAGCTGCCTTAATCATCAATAAAAGTGCACTATCGTGAGTCAAGTGAATACTTAAGCTGACACTCAATTTTCTTAATTCACTTCATAAAAAAATGCTTATATTTTTTGTTTGCAGAGACGTGCATTATATCTGTACTATGAATGGTTCTATTCATGATCAAATTCTTAACGTTTTCTATTCTTCAATAACACCGTTTTCCAATTGCAATTTATACTTAGCGAATGAAAAAGATGATGAAAAAGAACTAAGAACTTCTATGAGCTTCTCAAAGGTTATCATAGGGCACACAAAAATTCAACTGAGTTCCCCAGTTAGATGGAATGCATATATTTAGTAGATTTTACTAGTTATGCCCTCTTCTGTTCTGAAAGAAAGCAAAGCTTCTTCAGATTTATTGAGAACTTAGAGAGAGGAGGGGGTGGGGAGAACAGTACAAAAACTAAAATCAATATTTGAAAAAAGAAAAAATTAACGAAAGCAAGGCTAAGATTTCCACTCCACGGGTAGAACTAAAAGTTCTTCAAATATTTCATAAGAATTGTACCTAACAGTGAAAGTTGTATTACATGGAGATAGAGGCAGGCATAAAGAGGCAAATCAGAACGGAATAAACTCCTTTATCCTTATATAAGTCCAGAGACACAAACAAATAAAACCAGGAAGAAAGAACGGTACCTGAGCGGAGTGAAGAAGCAGCCTGGTCGCGAGAAAGAAGGAGCGGCGGTAAGAGCTAGAAGAAGAGTCTTATAGGAAGACGAGGAGAGCAGGAAGAGAAGGAGAAGGAAGAGATTAATACTTTTACTAAGGGCACCAATGTAATTTCGTTTTCTGACAAAATACCCATCAGGGCCCTAGGGTCCTTTGTGGTAGCTGAAAGTGGTTGGGGCCCTTTTTGCAATTTGGGGCCTTAATTGGGCCTTGACAAGGATTCTCCCTTATTTTTATCTCAACCGGTAGAAAGGCCGCTGTAAAAAAAAAATATATACTCCCTCCGGTCCTAATTATAAGATATATTTAACCGATTGTGGAGGGATTAAGAATAGAGGTTAAATTAGTTAATTTTACATATTTTCTTAAAACACCCTTATATAAATTTGACACTTCAATTACCTTGTTGATTTCACATAATCTCTCATTCATATCAATAAGGATGTTTTAGGAAGAGATTGACAAAAATTAGAATGTTGTCCTATAATTAGAATCAAAACAAACCCTCAAATGTTGTCCTATAATTAAGATCGGAGGGAGTATTATTTATAGAAAAGTGGGAACACTGAATCTTTTGTGAGTGAGAACTAGAATTATGTTTAAGTAGTTGTGTTTAAGGTACTATTAAATGTGGGTATCCCTTTAAGTGAAAATTCAAACATTGATTCGCCTGTTAGGAGTAACCATTTACGCTACATCTTACCTTTTGTTAGTCATTGAATAATATGACCAATCTCATTCATGCATGTATGTGTGTATTAAAACTCTCCTGTTATTGCCACGTGTGTTGAATGAGTCGTGGTACGTGAACATTTTCTTTCAGAAGTCTCAACTTTCTGGTGCATGCCTGTTGAATGAGCTCAGCCCCTTTAGGCCATCCAGATTTTTTTAACTTTTTTTTTAAAAAATAATTTTAATGAATAGAGAAAATCTAAAATAAAGATAATCTCTTGACTAATACTTTTTCAAAAAATAATTTTTTTCATTTAAGAATCACAAGATAAAAAATATTAAATCTAGACTGTTCAGATCTTATATGGACGGTTCACAGGACCTATCCAAATGATACGTAGGGAAACACAGTCCTGATACGCATACATGCTTTCAAAACCTACGTCGGTGCATTTAATATTATTAAATTTTTCTCACAACAACACAACGTTCCACTTGTGACTTGACTTTCTTATTTATTAATTATGTACTACTCGTGTGTGTGGTTCATTACTAGCATGTCATTTTGTTTTCAACCAACGAGCTCTTATTTGATGTGATAAGCAACTTCATATTTATAAGAAAGAAAACACAATATCAAATGTTGGGAAGCACGAGATGAAAAGTTTTTACACTTTAGATTTAGAAAGGGGTTATATCCTTCACCAATTTTTTTTTTTTTTTAAAAAAAAACAATAGTACTACACAATAGGCATCCTTCAACGGCAAAAAAAAAAAAAAAAAAGTTGACCAATTTTGTCCTGACGTTATCTCAGTTAATTTTGATCATTAGTGGATCAAATATGTTAAGCAAGCAGTCTACATATTATCTACGTCATTTTTGTTAAGATGTAAATCTGTCCTAGAAGTTCTTGTGTCATTATCTATTTCATTTTTAAAAAAAATTAGATCTAAAACTTTTGGAGTAAATTTGCACCTTAACAAAAATGATGTAGATTACATATGAAATATCAGTTCAACATATGTGGTCAACTAACGATGAAAATAAAATGAGATAACCGGTAAGTTAAAATTGATTCATTTTTTAAATTTCTGAAGCAAAATTGACCTTTAACCCTAAAAAAAAAAATATCACCCATTCATTATCCAAACGCAATCTATTTTTTTTGGTGATATTTTTATTTCGAGCATGAATGCTTGATTCGAGTTTGTATATCTTGGTCCTGCAATGTTAAGTAGTGGCAGAGCCATATATTGTATGAGGATGAACAACGCTTCCCCAATATATATTTGGTTAAAAATACAAGTAGATCTGGTATGTTTCGAACTATTTTATTAATTATTTGATATTTGGGGACTTACGAGATCGCCTACCAAAGGAGTCCCAGCGACGGCAGAGGGGATCGAACCCATGACCCAAGGGCCTAATCCTGGATCCCTTACCATCTAAGCCAACTCACATTGGTAATTTAATATTTCAATACAAGGTGTTTTTACATATCAAAACCTGCTTCTATCTTCTTCTTCCATGTGTTTTTTTTTTTTCAAACATGAAAAATCCTGAATCTAAAACAGCTTGGATTAAAAAAATGTTACTAGCCTGGGATTCGCATGAGTTTAAAGCCCAAAAACATAAAAAGCACATAATCTGGCTTATTGGATTTTGTAGAGAAGTTGAGGCCCAATGGGCTGGAATGGCTGGACCAGGAAGCCCAACTACTGATATGGTTCGGATTGCCACGTGGCACGCATCCCATTGCAACATATCCTGGGCAGCGCATCGAAGTCAAAGGAGAGTTTCTCGCTCGCACCTTCTTCATGTACAGGCTTTCTGCGTTTTGAGGTCTGTTTTCTTTCTTCAATCTCTCAGATCTAAACTTGTATAAATTTCGGTAATAAACTGCTCACACGTTTTCAATCCACTGCTATTTTTTCTGTTTCTCGTTTTCAAATTTTTCGTTCTGAGTTTGGTATTTTGTTCTCTTCGCTTTTATAAAAATTCGCATCTTCTTCAGCTTTCTAGGTTGAAGAACTAGGAATCAAACCCTGAATTTCAATGCTGAAGATTTAGTAAATTAAGTGTGAAAAGCTGTTATGAAAATAATAGAACTGAATATCCTTGGTTGTTGCTCAAGTCGGGTTCAGTGGTGGTAGGGTGTCGGTTGCCTTGAGAAGTGGTGGAGTGGCTTTGTTTGGCAGTGGTGGTGGTGGTGGTGTTGGATTTCTAGTGGGGAAATTGAAGTAAAAGAGTCAAGGTGAATAGACAATGCAAGCGGCTGGTGATGCTGGCAATAGAATAACATGGATTTGATCATAATGGATAATTATCTTATCTTGAAATGTTGAAATTATTTATTGCTTTTGAAATGTTCTTTCTACTTGTCCGTCTGTCTGGATTGTTCATTTCTTCTTTTCTGACATGATTGAATTATTTTTCCTTTCTTTGTATCACTTTGAAGGGAAATCTGCTTGAAAACATTGGCAAGATGGATTCTGATGGTTATGTTGTTGAAGTTACAAGTCTATCCCCAAAAGCCACAGAGAAAGATGTCTACGATTTTTTTGCTTTCTCTGGTGTAATTCAGCATGTTGAGATTGTGAGGTAAATTCTAACTGTTATACTTAATTCCTATCGGATTTTAAGGATGATGTATGTGCTACTTCTTGATGATTAGTTGTTTCCTTTAGTATACTTTAAGAGTTCAGTTTGATTGGGTGTGCTTCTTGTTGAAAAGTGAAGATGAAGTCCAATATATTCAGTCCACAATTCCTCTAAAGTCTGTGCAATCTTTGATTTCTGATTTTTAAAGCTACAGCTGAAATAGCACTTTTTGTAAGAAGAAATTTTGCTGATGGAGTACATGGGGAAAAAAGTATAACCCATTTGAATATAAAGTCTCCTCAGTTCCATGAAGCTGATGAACCTGTAAAAGCTGACTGCACTTTTGGAATATCGTATGAGGTTTTTCTTATGGCAACTTTATAAATTGGTTGATTTTTTTTTTTTTAAAAAGACTTCTCGCTCATAATTCTGAATATGTAATTCATCATAAATTATTGTCATTTACTTTCTTAGAGCCATTTTATTTGTTTCTTACTGTTACTTTTATTCTATAGTTTATGGCATATAATTTAGCCTGGAAATGCTGGCTATGGATGATGGACTAATTTCTGTTTTGAACTTAAATATTTAAATATTTCTTTCCCAAAACAATAGTTCTTTCTTTCTGTTGGTTTTTTGCTATAACACTGATGGTATGTAAATTAGCCTGAAAATGCTGCCTTAAAGATAGACTGCAACTGTTTGTATGGGGCATGTTGGACAAAGTTGCTTACCTTTGCTAATTCTAAGTGAATCAATCATTTAAAGCATTTACCATAAATTTTTCTTTGACATTAATATTGATTTTTGCATTATGTTTTGTATTTAGTATGAATCTCACTTATTTCTGGACATAGGTCTGGCAATGACGCCTGCACTGCTTATGTGACATTCAAGGATGCTTATTCTCAAGAAACTGCTTGCTTGCTCAGTGTGAGTATTGACCAAATTCTGTTTTGGTATAACTCATAATACTTATTTGCCACTTCCAAACATTATGACCAACCCAAGCAAGCCATAATCGGGTATTGGAACATTCATTATCTTGTTTGTTAGGGTGCAACAATTTTAGATCACCGTGTGTGCATAACACGCTGGGGGCAGAATAGAGATGAACATGACTTTTGGAGCAGGACTTCCTATGGGGATGCTGATGAAACTACTTCCACGGTAAGTCTCTGCATTTCCATTGCTTCTGCTAAACAAACTGCTGACGATTATAGATTTCTCTTTTCATTCAAACATTGTTTGTTCTCATGTCTATTACAGCAAACTCAAAGCAGTCATTTTGTGTCATCTGCTGGAGAAGCAGTTACTGTGGCACAAGATGTCGTCAAGACCATGCTAGCAAAGGGATATGTTCTTGGTAAGGATGCGTTAGCCAATGCCAAGGCATTTGATGAGTCTCACCAAGTTTCAGCAACCGCCTCAGCAAAGGTTGCCGAGCTGAACCAGAGAATTGGCCTGACTGAGAAAATATCTGCTGGCGTCAACGCTGTTAGGTCTGTCGATCAGAGATATCATGTCTCAGAAACAGCCATGTCAGCTGCATCGGCGACAGGAAGATCAGTTGCTGCAGCTGCAAATAGTGTGGTAAATAGCAGCTATTTTGCACAGGGAGCCACATGGGTGTCTGGTGTTTTATCCCGAGCCGCAGATGCCGCGGCTGATCTGGGCAGCCGGGCGGATAGTGGTGTTAGGCAGTGAGCTATTTGGTCATTCAACCCATATTCTTGTATATACGTCTGCTGCCCTGCCGAATAGGCTTGTTGATACAGTTATAGGGTTATATCAATAATGTTCTCAGTTGTTGTATGTTAGGATTTCTTCAGGACATGAATCAAGAGGATAGAAGCTAATACTACAAATCATTGTGTAAAAACTCATCTCATTGACTATTAATCCTTTTAAGTTGAAGTTGCATTCTTGGTTGGTTGTCCTCGGAATGAGCTGTTTTTTCCATTCATTGTAACTGATTAATGAGTTCTTGGAACTGCTATTAATCCTATAAATAATCTTTGTGGCATGCAGCGCTGACGTTATTGTTTTTCAGGCCATTCGTTGTAACAAATATATTAAGCTGATTTTAATTTATATATAATTTCAATTTCAATTTGTATTTATTTTTTATATTATTATCCGGTATATTCTCTCTCTAGGACTCGAATTTTTGGCCTGAAGGGATCTAACATGGTTTTACACGGCTAGACTAACTCTATGTTGGTTTTCAATTTGTATTTATACACTCTCTCCAGTCCGTTTTATAAGAGAGAGAATATGGGTGATAAATGAGGGGAAAATCAGAAAGAGAATGTAGAATAGTAAGAGCATAGAAGAAAAAACAAGGAGAGATTGAAAAAAATTCATCTTTTAATTAATGCCATATAAATTATTTATGACAGACAGATGGAAAAAAGTCATTTAATGTTGAGGCAATTTTTGTTGGACTATTATAAAAAAGACTAAATCAATTTAAATTTTAGGTTTTTATAATAAGGATCGGATATAGTATTTGTATTTTTTTTTTTTTTTGCTACAATTTGTATTTTGTATTGGTAGCTGGGCAAAGAGCGTTACATTACGAGTTGGAGAAGTTGAAAACTGCGAAAGGAGAGGGAGGGTTGTTTTTTGTTTTTGGATACAGAGGGAGGGTTGTCTGCATAATGAGAGAAGGAAAGAGGAGAGATGAGCTACAAAAAAGTGAGGCCTATTGGGTACAAGTGGGCCTTAATCTGGACAAACAATTAAAAAGGTAAATCAATCTTGATTCGTTAGAGGAGGTCCTTAAAGAGGAGGAAGTCAAATGGTTTCAATAATCAAGAGCAATCTAGATTTCCAAAGGGGATAGAAACACTAGGTACTATCACCTTAAAACATCAATGAGAAGGAGGAAAAATAGAGTTCTAGCTCTAAAGAATGAAAGGGGACAGTGGTTGGACCAGGAGGAAGAGATCAAGAAGATGGTTCTAGCCTTCTTCAAAGGCCTATACCTGGATAACTGCAACTCTAGTCCTGTATTGCTCACCGAAATGCAGTTTCCCTTAATTGAGGAAGGAATCAGCAGGCATTTAGGAGATATTCCTTCGGACATAGAGATTAAGGAAGTGATTTTCTCCATGGGACCTTATAAATCTCCTGGAGTAGATGGATTTCCTCCCATCTTTTATCAGGCAAACTGGAATACTGTTGGTGCAAAAGTATACTGAAATACTGTTGGTGCAAAAGTATGCCATTTTGTGAAGGAGGTCTTTAAAGGAGCTTTGTCGATAAGAGATGCAAATCGAACATTGATCACTTTAATCCCTAAACGTGAAGTTCCTGAAGCTGTCAATCAATTTAGGCCTATCTCCTTGTGTACTTCTCACTACAAGTGCATAACCAAGATTATTACTAGACGTTTAAGAAGTGTAATGAATTAGTTGGTTTCTCCATTTCAAACGGGGTTCAAAAAGGGAAGACAAATCCAAGACAATATTATTATTGACCAGGAAATCCTTCATATAATGAAAAAGGCTCGTGGGAAAAGAGGTTACATGGCCTTGAAGATTGATTTAGAGAAGGCTTACGATAGAATCAATTGGGGATTTTTGAAACAAGTGTTGTTAGAGGCTGGTTTTGAAACAGGGCTGATTAATTTAATCATGGACCGTGTTTCATCTGTTGAATATAGTGTGCTTTGGAATGGGGAAAAGACTGAGTTTTTTTACTCCACAAAGAGGATTACATCAAGATGATCTCATATCTCCATATCTATTTGTGCTATGTATTGATAAATTATCTCATATGATTTGCGATGTAGTTAAAAGTAACCAATGGAAGCCTATTAAGGTGTCTAGAGCAGGCCCGAATATTTCTCATTTAATGTTTGCAGATGATCTTCTGCTTTTTGGTGAGGCTTCCGTGGAGCAAGCTTCTTATATTATGGAGTGCTTTCAAAAATTTGGTATGACTTCCGGGGAAAAAGTAAGTCTAGAGAAACCATCTATATTTTCCCCCCAAGGTCAGTGAGGAGAAGAAAAAGAAAATTTAGAATATCACTAGGATGAAAATTTCCAGTCAAATAGGCAACTACCTTGGGTTTCCTTTATCAAGGAAAAGAAAACCAAGGGAAAACCTTTCAGAGTCAAATCCAAGCTCACTACGTGGAAGGTGAATTCCTTGTCAATGGCCGGGAGAATCACATTGGCCAAATCAGTAATCAGCGTTGTTCCCCTGTGTCCTATGCAGGCGACTCATATTCCACTAAGTATCTATCATGAGGTGGAAAGATTACAATGCAATTTCATATGGGGGAAAACAAGTAAACACGGTTTCCACAACTTGGGATGGAATACACTGCTCCAAACCAAGAATTATGGAGGTCTGTCATGTAAGAAACTTTCAATGATGAACCAAGCGTTTGGATGCAAACTGGCTTGGAAGTTGATAGCAGGCTCTCAGAATTTATGGATAGATGTCTTACTCAATAAATATATGTTAAGAAATGATCATAGTCTTCTTGAAGCCAGAACTGGTGACTCATCTTTGTGGCATTTTATTTGTAATAAAAAAGACTATTGAAGAAGGGACTGCATGGAGAGTTCGAAATGGAAAATTAGTGAGATTTTTTAGTGACAAATGGCTTCTACAAGAGCAACGGATTGATGACTTATGCATAAGGCCTTTAAGTGAGGAGGAAAGGTTGAGCACGGTATCGGACTGGTTAGCTAATGGTACATGGGATTATACTAGGCTGTCAACTATTGTGAAGGAGGAGGTATTGCAGCGACTGATATCATCCTTACCTCCTATGGAAGCAGCAGGGGAAGATGTTATGATTTGGCATGCGGATCATAAAGGCTCTTTCTCTGTTAAATCAGCATATTACTTAATAGAGAACCTTGATAGTTGCAATAAGTTGCCTATACCATCCGTGCTTTAAGCGGATATGGAAATGGAAGGGAGCGGAGCGTATCCGGGTGCTTATGAGGATGGCTTTCCATAATAGACTCTTGACAAATGAGTGGCGTAGTAAATGGTCTAATGCGTCTGCCTTATGTGCTATATGCAGCTCTCATTCCAAGTCTACCATTCACATTTTGCGAGATTGTGTGGTTGCTTAAGAGATGTGGATGACACTTGTACATCCTAAATTCTACATAAATTTCTTTTTGGCAACCTTGCAAGATTGGTTCAAATTTAATCTCATTGAGGAGATTGGTAATCAGGGCATTATAAACTGGGAATTGACCTTTGGTGTGGGCATTTGGAAGCTGTGGTTTTGGAGGAATCAGACAGTCTTCAATGAGCATTTTAGAAGACCAGCAAATTTGGCATTGGTGATTCTTAACACTAGGCGTTTCTTTACTTCTGATGAGCCGCCTGTATCAGTTGAACTAGAGAACACTAGGAGATCTAAGAATTGGCAACAACCTTTGCAGGGATGGGTTAAGGTTAATGTAGATTGCGCTGTAACATGTGCAAGAAATAGAGCAGGTTGTAGCATTGTAATTAGAGATCATAGTTGTCGCTGGTTAGTGGGTGAGTCAGTTCCCATCAGTTACTGTGATCCAATGGAAGCAGAGGAGTGGGCTCTTTTAAAAGGCCTTGAGCTAGCTTGGCAGAAGGGGTTTAAACAAGTTATTTGTGAATTTGATTGTATGGGATCCTATTCCCCAACTCTACCGTTTTAATATAATTTTGCAATCTTTCATAGGAAAAAAAAATCTTGATTCTTTTCTTCTATCATTTTTTTATTCTTCAAATGATTTAGTTAAGAGTTTCCTTTTTCGACGCTTAGAACGCAAAGATAGAAGAATCAAGAGGCCCTAACGGCGCAGGCAACAAGTGAGTTTCACGAGGTTTGAACTTATGTTTTTCTTCTTACAGGAGTGATGCCGCTTAGGCGCTTACCATTTTAACCAACAACTTGTCGGTCCTATCTCTACTCTTAAAAGTGGGGGTTTTTGGTTGGATTTAAATCTTTTTGCTAGGTTTTGTTGGATTTAAATGTTCATTACAATGACAAGCTGATAAAACTCTAAATTTGAGGAAAAAAAGTTTATTAAAAAAAAATTAAAAAGGCTGTCCTTAGGCTTACCTAATTTATTTTAGGCCCAACCTTCAATTTTCAAGGCCTGAAGAGGTCAGCTTTGATATGAAGAGCCGAAACTTATGGTTTTATAATTTAATGGTATATAAGTTTCTTCATAAGTGAAAGGTTATAGGTTAGATCTCACTTATAAATTTAAAAAATGAAATGAAAATTTGAAGAGAGACTTGTGAATGATGAAGAAGAGAGATAGATTGATGGGAAAAGATGAAATATATTGTGAGAGAGAGAGAGAGGCGTTGATGGAGGCAATGTATGTATGGCTCTATCGGTTGCCTTGTCTATTCTATTTGTTTCCTCATGTCTTTTCGTTTTCTCCCAACAATCTCATTCTTCACCTCTTCATTTATTTATTTTCATTTATTTTTTTTTTATATCCCACCCGGTTCACCAGTCCGACTAATCCGGATTTCGCTCCGCGTTAGGTTCATGGTCGTGGGAGAAGAGCTCCCAACACCCTTTTTTTCATTCTCACGCCTCGAACCGAGGACATGATGGTGAAAGAGCAAGTCCCTTACCACTTGCCTTTAAAGTATGTTGGTTTATTTTCATTTTTTAATTCACACACAACTACAAAGCCAAGTGGGCCTCGTTTCTTTTACATTGCCCATTTGCACCCCACTTGCCCCAATTCCAGCCCCTCATTCTCGCAACTTGTTGGATTTTTTTCATAATTTTTTTCCTTTTTTTTTTTGCTCAACAAGATTTTTTCATATATTCATGAATTCATTCATATACATTTTCTATTTCTATTATTTTCAATATATAACCTGTCCTCTTTTTGTACTATAAAATAATGAAACTTTGAAATCAGAAAAATTAATTTGGGAGAAAAATAATAGATATATAAATACTTTAAATTAATTTATTTAATCGCCTTTAAAATGTCAACTAACTCTTATATTTAAGACCAGAGTCAGTGTATTCTCTTCTCTCCAACGTGTTAGTCCTCATCTGATTTAGGACTACAAGTAGTTTATTTAGTTAAAAAAAATAATTAAGATGTACGTCTTTCCCTTTATTAATCTCTTTTCATGTTGCCTTTTCCGCTCAAGAAAGTTTTTGTACAAATTTAATTGTATTTATTTTTACAGCATCCCTAAAGTTTTCCTAAGTGCACAAATATATATACACATACTATAAAATAAATATGTATGTATGAAATTTTTGAAAATGTCTCAATTACTAATTATATCAATAATTAATAATAATGCATTAATTAATTCATTTGAGGTATGAAGATGTGGTTGTTTTTTTAATTAATCCATTTATGTCATTATTTTAATTACGAAATATTTTTAAATAGAGTAAATACCCTTTCTGGTCCCTGACAAAAAGCACGGACCCCATTTTGGTCCCTGACAAAAAAAATGGTCCTTTTTAGTCCATAAAAAGGACGAATAAGGGTTGATTGGTGGACATTTTGATCCCTTACAAATTTCCAAAAGGTCATTTTTAGTCCCATAAAAAGGACAAATAAGGGTAATTTTTTTTGTCAGGGACCAAAATGGGGTCTATGTTTTTTTTTTTCAGGGACTAGAAAGGGTATTTACTCTTTTAAAAAATAAATATAAGATTTAAATATTTTGCAAACTACTTATGTACCTTTCAGGTAAAAGAAAGTAATAAGAAAAAGGAAAACAATAATAAAAACAAGAGCGGACCAGTGGTTGAAGGATCAACATCAATGCATATATCCTAATCAAGAAAAATCCAAAAAATCAAACATTTGAAAAATATAAGAAAGCAATAAAAAAAATAAAAAATGAAAAAAAAAAACAGTGAGTTGGAGGAAGCAATATAAGATAGCACATGGGATTTGATCAGGATTCAGGAGGGATAACAAACCAGAAGCATAAGGGCATGTGGACTTGTGGAGGAGAAGATTCCTTATAGTTTACCAATTAATTTTCTATTTTCAAAATATGAATAAGAAAATACTAATAAATATTTTTAAAAAAAAATTATGAAAAAATTGTTGAAAAGCCTCCATCACAAAATTTATTACCCAAAAAGGATATTTTTTTTTAGCATTTTTCTTAAGAAATTATGAAAAAATATTTTTTTTTTTTTAAAAGAAAGAAAAGAGAAGGAAGGAACATGGGGATGGGGTATCCTTTCAGGCTCCAACTAATAAAGTCATGTGAAGCTGAGAGAGCTACTTGTCTTTGCCTCCTTATTTTTAAAGTTGTCTTTCCATGTGGGACCCCCCTTCTCTTTTCCTTTCATATCTTGTTGTCATCCTCTTCTTTCTCTGGAGTTTTTTGAGTCTTCAGTTCAATCCCATTGGGCTGATCATGTTTGTTTACTTTAGATCTGGGCACTGTTATTACATTTGGTTTTGTCATCTCACTGAAACGGTATCGTTTTTCAAGTTAAAATAAAGGACGTGGCAAAACGATAGTTATTAGATCAAAACAAAAGGATGAGATTTCTCTGGATTGAAATTTTTAACAAGACACCATGAGTATGCAATCAAAATTTAAATCTTCCCCATCATTGTCAATGTACTCTTTGATTTAACTGGACGTGCTCAACATGTTTATTCTTTGTTTGAAAATTTTAAATTTTTATTTGCCTTTTTAAAAAAAATAAAAAATTACATAATTAAAAATGAAAATCTATAATTTAAACCATTCAAAATAAGATTTTTTTCTACAATTAATAATAAATAAATAGAGTACACATCCCTGAAAGTTGCTTCCTTTTTTTAGTGGGTCCCTTTCCCTACGTCTTGTATTCTCAAAGACCAGATTCATTTCTCTTCAGCAAAAGCTACACTTGAACTAACCCCCTATTTCATAATTCACAAATTCATCCCCATGCATGCACGCTTGACTTGATCTATCACTTCTCACAAAAAGAAACATTGTACTGTACACAAAACCCAGAAATCTCCAGCTGATCAAACACTAATATAATAAAAAACAGACACAGATTAATTATTAATTATATATATTAATCCATATTTTGATGAAGTTGAAATGAATAATAATCACCTTGAAGGGCCTGGAGGGATGGGTTGGGGGTGAGATTAGAAAAAGAACTAAACAAGGCAAGTTAGTGAGGTGTCAATATCAGACTTCTTCCCAATCGATCTCATACGTTAAATCAATATGGACATGTCAGAAACAAAAGAGTCTCAAAGCCGTTAAGTCAAGTATGAAGTTGAAAGCTTTATTAATATATTTTAGCCAATTTAATTAGTAGGGACCATATTGTTGTTTTGGAGACCTTCAAATTATTGATAATCCTTCTCGTTGCTCTCTGTTGTTCATCATGTCCCTTTTCAATAAAAGAAAATACAGAGATAAAAGCAAGTGATGGCTGATGACTGAGAAATTTTCATAGTGATATATCAAGAAGTTCCACTGTAGTACTTTTTTACTTCTCCAATCCCAATAAGTATGTGTATATGAACATTTTGTACTTTTCCCCATGTTGCCACTATCTGTGGGTCACCCCCACATTAATTTTGTTGGATACAATTGTCATATATCCATGCATATAGCAAAATACAACAACCCCCAGTAGCAAAATTGTGCATTGTCCTTTTTTACTGGCTGATGTGAAAAAATACTAACCCCAAGTTTACCCACACATGCACAAATACCCTTACTCTAATTTGGTCCTCTCTATAAGAAGTAAATATTGTGCTGTTTGGAAGAAAGATAATGAATATGCAATTTTATGTGTCCTCATTTCTCTATTTCTCTCTCTAGCTAGCTAGTATACTGATCTATATAAATCATATATGTATAGCTCTTAGTTTACATGAGATGCACACCGTGCATACAAGGTGTTTGGTTATGTTCTGAGAGAGATTAAAACTGTTTATTCTATTGCTGGGGCAGGTAGAATAAAATGCATATGCTTGGTCTTGACACCAAATTGTAACCTAAAATAATTAGGCTAAGTTTATACTTTATAGATCATTATATTCCATTTCTCTCTATCTCTGTCTCTCTCTCTATATATATAACATATATTAAGCCCAATTTTAAGGTAAGTTTGCTCATATCTAACTCGCACACATATATGTATAATTACTGTGTTTAAAGTTGATCAAATTAAAGGAAGGGTAAAAAAAAGTGGGGTATTGTAATGTCCTATATTGGCCCAGGAGGGTAACCAAAAACATGTCTGAATATGTCATATGCGACATAGGTTAAGAAGGGGAATGAAAGACGTCTTACAAAAGTCTAGATACTTCTCTCTCTTTAGAGTGACAGTCTTTCAAAGCGGACAAGATAGAAGGAGGGTTTTGTGAAGAGAGGATAAAAAGAAGAGGAGGGTGAGGTGTGTGTCCAAGTGAACCTCTCACACAGTTTTTTTACAGAGAGGGAGAGGGAGAGGCTAAAACTGAAACTGATGAAAGATAAATGAAGGAGAGAAGGAAATAGCTAGATCGATAAGATCATATAAGAAGGGGTATTTGTATTTGATAGGAAAGGAGGTTCGTCATAATGCACGATGCTTGTTGGTGGGTTTGGTAGCAACCCCTGCCCCTCCTCTTGGGTCCCACATCCCCCCCTAGATTCCCCTCTCTCTCTCTGAAAAGCTCAATCCATTTTGGACTTCATGTTTTCGCCAACTCATTTCTCTTCTCCCTCAAGTCATCTCTTTTCTTTTCTCTAGCTCCACATTATTATAAACTTATATATATATATATATATATATATATATATATATATCACCACTGAATACTCATAGACCCACACCTAGCTTGTACCAATTTCTTTCTTTCACCTTTAACAAGAGCTAGCGCGCACCTGCCTCATCTCAGGCTTTTTACTGATGTGTGTGTGTGTGTGTGTGATCAAGGTTTGTTTAATCTCCAATGTCCTGGTAGCCTGGATTAAAGTCTTTTGTAACAATGAAATATCAAGTGTCCAGCTGCGATGTCGATCACCATAATAAAAAGACAACTGTCTTTTTTATTTTTAAGAAAAAAAAAAAACCTTCCATTACCTTGTCTCCTAATGGAGAAACTTGTTTATCATCATTAGCTAAATAATTACATGTTATTATGTGCGCTTACACATGCAAACCCCAATATATTGATTAAGTTGCCCACATATATAATCTATAGCTTCCTATAAGCACTTTAATTTGTTTTTCTTTTATTTTAAGACCAGTTTGTTTTTTTAAATTATGGGGGAGTTTCCTTTCCCTTTGCCACGGGTAACCTGAATATAATAAGAAAATTTTCAGTGATATATAGGGCAGTTCAGGGCCTGAATTAAGAACTCTAGATCAAACACCCCCCCCCCCCCCTCTCTGTCTTCCTCATCACACCTTCCATTTTCTTTTCCAAATATTCACATAAAAGGGAAGAGGAAAAAAAAGAAACTCTTCCTCATAAACTGATAAGGTATATAAGTCATCTCCTTGTCCATCCTTTGAATAACCAATAATTTGCTCTTCAATTTAGCAGAGGATCAAAGTTCTGCAGTAGTATAGAAATCAGTCTTTGTTCTTATCTTTTTGTGCGCACCATGAAGTGACTGTTTTAAGGTTTTGAGCATCATCAGCAGCAGCAGCAGCAGCAACAAGAATCTTCTCCTCTTTCAACACAAGATTAGATGTTCCAAACATCATACAACTTTTGAAGATTTGTGTGACAAGCAATGAAAAATGGCTCTCTTTCCAGCAAATTTCATATTACAGAACTCTCACCAAGAAGATCATCACCACCATCAACTTCCACCATCTCTCAACTCAATTCTGCCTCAAGATTATCATGGTACTCTCTCTCTCTCTCTCTCTCAAATCAACACAGTCAAGGCAAGATAGCTAATTTTACAAGAAAATGTTACAATAGTTTTTATTCATCAATTCAAAATCCTTACCAATTGTAAGGATGAGGCTTGGCGGAGTGATAAGGTTGCTACCATGTGAACTGGAAATAATCTCTCCATTTGTGGGGCAAAGACGGCGTACATCTAACTCTCCCCAAATCCCATATGGTAGAAGCCTTGTACACTGGGTTGCCTTTTTATTTGGACTGAATTAGGTGTTATAAATGTTTGATGCAGGAGGAGCTTCACTTTTAGGGAAGAGATCTATGACATTTTCAGGACTTGAACTTGGAGGAGGAGAAGAAGCAAACAATGGTTGTGAAGAAGACTTGTCTGATGATGGATCTCAGGCAGGGGAGAAGAAGAGAAGGCTTAACATGGAACAAGTGAAGACACTTGAGAAAAGCTTTGAACTTGGCAACAAGCTTGAGCCTGAGAGAAAAATGCAGCTGGCTAGAGCTCTTGGCTTGCAGCCAAGGCAGATTGCTATATGGTTTCAGAACAGAAGAGCAAGATGGAAGACAAAGCAGTTAGAGAAAGACTATGATCTTCTCAAAAGACAATATGAAGCTGTCAAAGCAGATAATGATGCCCTTCAAGCTCAAAACCAACAACTTCAGGCTGAGGTAATTAATTAGTAATTAATAATCTTTTTGTTAACTTAACCAACAAAGAGTTAGTTTAGTGATGGAAGACCTTACTATATATATATCCCTCTGGGTCTCAAATTCCAATCTTGAAGGAAACACATGTGTTGGGAGGGATAACCCGAAACCCTGAACATACTAGATGATAATATTAACAACAACAAAACTTGATTAACACTACAGCTTTTATGTTGGATGAGAAAAAGAGGGATGTCTTGTGAATTGGTTTCCGTAAAATAAAGCTTGGTAATCATTATCTTTTCTTTCTAAGTATATATTTTATGCTTTTTTGACCTTTTTCTTTCATTATTCACTTCCTCAATTAATAATAACCTTGTACAAAGCTGATTTCATCTCTGGATTGATGATTGGCTATATAGCTTTATATTTATTATTTATGAAAGTGATGATATGCAGATATTGGCACTGAAAAGCAGAGAAGTACCAACTGAATCTATAAACCTGAATAAGGAAACAGAGGGATCATGTAGCAATAGGAGTGAGAATAGCTCAGATATTAAGTTGGATATCTCAAGAACACCTGCTATAGACAGTCCTTTATCTACTCATCATCATCAAATTACAAGCAGACCCTTGTTTCCATCATCAACAACAACAAATTCTAATTCTGCTGCTGCTAGGCCTTCTTCAGGAGGAGTGGCTCAGCTTTTTCAAACATCTTCAAGACCAGACCTTCATCAGAAGAATAATATTGATCATATGGTCAAAGAAGAGAGCTTGAGCAATATGTTTTGTGGGATTGATGATCAAACAGGGTTCTGGCCTTGGTTGGAGTAGCAACATTTCAATTGAATGAAGAAGAATTTCAGAGAGAGGGAGAGTTTTCCTATGAATCAAATTAAATTACCATACCTTTGTCATTTTGAGTTGTTAAATTAATTAAAATCCATGTTTTTGGTTACTTGATGTATAAAATAGGATATATCAAGTAGAAATTTTCTTTTTTCCTGCTTTGGGGCTTGAAAAAATTTTCAGTGGAAGAATAAATTAATTAAGGTGTAGCTGCAGAGACAAGTTTATTATTATTATTATTATTATTATTTATTTCACTGTTTGAGTCATTTCGTCTTGATGATGATGACTTCCACATGCATACACTTTTCTTCCCATGAAACATTAAAATAAGAAAAGACATTTTGTGATGAGTTAACATATTTTATAATTAGCGATAGAAGCTGTTTTTCTAACACGAATTATGGTTTATGAAGTAAGTATATAAGAGGAAATTTTATCTTAACTTGCGTGTACCTACTTTTTCAACATTAATCTAAGTCATATTTAATCCAATTTTTCTTGAAGCTTTTGCTTTGTAATCATACCCTTTCTGATGTGGTTTGACAAAAAAAAAAAAAAAGCCCCCTGCAATGATTTATGCTGATTTCATCAAATGAACAGCAAAATCTACTCGAACTTAACAAAGTTTATCTATCGATATATACAGATATATATTAAAAAAAATTAATAAAAGAGAGAATCAAGCACACATTCCAAGGGGGGAAGAAGACAAGAGGAAGGAAGAGTGGGGAAAGAAAGAAAACAAGGAAAGTTGGAAATGGTCATATTCTCGTGAAAGGGACATTGTCGATTTTCCCTTTGATGAAATGACAAAGGAAAGAGAGATGTATGAATCATCATTATATTGATTTCGAATAGGGATAGAAATATTTAAAAATAGGTTTTTAATCCTAATTTATGATATATGAAAAAAAAATTATCACAATTTATGTAAATAAGTATTTTAAAATCTAAAAATATCCCAAAAACTAATCATCAAAACACGTTTGACTGTACTACTTTTTTGGCACTCATTAACTTATTGCACAGTCCTCAGAACTGCTATTTAATAATGTACTTCCTGTGATGTCACTGTCTCCCCACTCCTTTTTTTTTTTGCTCAAACCCCCACTCCTTACTATCCATCCAACAAACTCACTTTCAGTTTTCACCCCTGTTACACATGCACTGTTTGTTTCTGATAAACAACTCATTTCACTTCCTAATATCTTTGAGTGCCCTTTGTATTAATCTTTTTAGCATGTAAAGGAAGTTTTATTTTAATTTACAGAAAGTAACTCTTAAAACTACAGTTTGGTTGTTTACTAAATAGGTAATGATCCATCAAATGATCAAATTGGCTTGGGGTGTCAGCTGTGCTTTCTCAGTTACGTACGCCTCCCTTCTCAATTATAGGGCCATTTCCAAATAATTTTTGTGTAGCTTTTTTGATTATTAGATCCTATATAAACTGAGTAACATTTTGATATGTTATAGGTAAAAAATGGAGCTGTCTTCAATATCTTATAATTTTTTATCTATAAAATATCAAAATGTCATTCATTTTATTTAAAATTTAATGATAAAGAACCACACAAAAAATATCTGATAATAGCCCCAAAATTGAGGGGCAACACAGGTAAGAAGATACAACTGACACCTCCCAATTTGAATCGGATCTATTAGGTTTCACCTGAATCCATGAAAGTAACAGTAGAAAGTAGAAGGCAGCTTTCACTAGGTACTGAACGGAAGCGGATCAAGTGGAATGAATCTCTATATATATACGTAGTATATATATATATGGGTCCATGCAAAGCAATTAATGCTTTAGTTAGTAAATTTCATTAGTACTGAATCTTATGTTCATTTATTTACACTCTTTAGGGTACTTTCTCAGAGTCCTGCCGAGGGAGGAAAGTAAGCAGAGCCATCATGTCATGTCATAATATAGTAGTGGATGTCTCTCACTACTCACAAATCTTGTCATCTCGTAGTCTATTTAATTTGTGCCCCTTCTAGCACTCTTTGCTTATACTTTTTCAAAAGTTTTTCTGTCACAAATTGATATCTACAGTTCTGATCTCCACTACATGAAGCAGCATGACACAGATATATATATCATCACCTTTGATTTATCTTGTTGCTTATAACTAGCTATGTACTATCTCCATTTGTTAACATAAGACATAATTGTTTTTTTTATAGAGGTTAAAAAAAACTATATATATAACCTAATCTATCATTAGATTATATATTAATTTATAACTCAAACTAAAAACTATAAATATAAATACTTTAAAATAATTTATTTTATTTTCTTAAAAGTTAACCGGATCTTATATTTCATATTGGAGATAGCATTAGGATATGACCTGAGCTATTCCCTACCTTACCGCTCACTTTGATGCTCTTTCACACACACAGATTTCATCTCTTTTGAATTCATCTGGGTCTCTGCAGAGAACAAAGTTTTGAGTGAGTTTATATTTTGACGAAAATGACTTGAGATCTGGGACTGGTGAAATGGTTTGGGACTTTAATTTGTTGGAATCTTATTATTGTTAGAGACAAAAGAGCTTTTATTCTAATGGGTAGGTAAATTTATACAGTACGGCTAAATTATAAATATATATACAATTGGTAAGTTCTATCTAAAAAAAATCGCCAACTACTCCTCCAATAAGCACAGTCTGTCTAAATATCAAAACTCAATCTCTTACATGATATTCATCCTGATATGCTATTAAGAAGATACCAGAGGATTATTAATCAAGCCGGTAATATAATTATCAGTGGAAAATCTGTTAATATAATCAAACCGGGTCTTTTACCAAGATTATATGTGACTAGACCATGTAAAGGATGGTTTGATATTAATTTTCTATAAATTATAACAGGCACTGTTACTGCGTTGGGACTGGCCAAAAAAAGAAACTGTTTCAATGTTAGTTGGAGAATATAATATGGAGATTAATCAAGCATAGTAACATCTGACACATATATTTTGTAATGATATTAAGAATAGTATTTGTTTTACCTAGGAAGATTCCTGAACACTAAGGTCAAACCAAAACATATAATTTGCTTGCAGGCTATTGCTTCACCTGAACTCTTTGCAACCGTAAAGAGTTCTTTAGTTATATTTTAATGTTATAAATGTTAATATACTTTTCTTAACTTCAAACCTTCAATATGTACGTGACAGATGTGACTAACTAGGTTTGGTTTTTGTTTAAAAATATTCAAAACATAAACTTTTTACAATTTTTTTACACGCCAAAGATCAGATCTAAAATGAGTGAATCATAATTCAAATAAACCTGAGAAAAAACACCGAAGCCTTATCTATCGATCTCATCTTTTCTTCTGAATAAATAAACGATATTGCCATCATATGCGCCAAAGAACCCATTCTTATTGCATTTGCATGTGAGAAAATCTGTATTGCCATCCAAAATATCCATTTATATATTAAAAGAACTGGGCTTCTATGGTTATGGGATCATGTGGACATGGTTTTTTTTTTTAAAAAAAAAAAATTGAAAAGAGAGTGAATAAAATAAAAGACTTGGTGGTGAGGTTGTCTGAAAATTTTGGCATTTCAGACATGTATATTTTTTTTAAAAAAAATAGTGGAATCAGAATATCCAGAACCATTAATTGGTGGCCACGTGCATGGTGGTTCCTGGCAATAGTAGTGAAACCCTAATTAAACCTATATTTATAGGGTAGTTAGGATTATTGTACGAGTTTCAGAAGAATCAGAGCATTCCCAGCATGTCTGGGAATATATAAATATAAATATATAGCCACAAAATATGTAGTGTTTCCACAAAATGTGTGGATACCATGTGAGTGACTCTTGAAATGTCAACATGTAATACTTTTCAGATGCTATACGTTAATATATATTAAGTACAAAGTATCTTTTTTTATTTATTTAATAATAATGTTTGTGTTAGTGCGGCATATAAAGAAAAACGACTATGAGGGGTCAATGTGGATTGTGTCAACTGTTAATTAAATAAAAATGGCTGATGATGATCGAGTAATAATGATTTTAGATGATGAGATAAGGTTGTTGTTCCTAGGTTTTGAAGAAAGTGCATGTTCATACATTGATGGAGTAAAATGGAGGCTAACAAAAAGTTGAATGTACCTTAGAGGACTAGCAAAACCTCTGCATGAATATAGTATTATATATATGTGTGTGTGTATTTGTTCATATAAGTTTGGTTTCAAATATATGTTACTGGCATATTACTTTGCTGTTCAAGATGGGAAACATTATTTACTTGCGTATTTAAAATTATCATTTGGGATTCGCAAAACCTCAGTATTATTGTTTATATATAGATGCTTTTTATTATAATATATCATCTTCATCTATTCCAATTTTATGCAATGTAAAAAAATTTCCTGCTTCCTCCTCTCGTATCTGACTGCCAGCAAGAAAATAAGTAATCAGCTTTTTATGTTGCAGAAAAACTTTTGAGGGACATACCTGATCAAAACCCGTTTTACATTTTCATATATACAAACATAATTAAGATAGGCTTGTAAATTTAGTGGGAGGCTTGGAAAAACATGATAAAATCCACTTTTATCCCCTGAGCAACTTATTAGCTTATCTAATTCCATTGTCATATGTAGTTGACGACTGTTTAATCATGCAACAACATTACTACATCCGGTCATTAATAAAAGAGCTTGACTAATTTGAAGATTAATGAAATTAGTTATGTTAGTTATTTGTAACAAATATAGTTAGGTTGATTTTCCTAAAACATCATCTTTCACCACTATGACTGTTCTTGGATAAAAACCCCTAATTGTGTGCAATCAATAGAGATAATTTAAGAAAAATTATAAATTTGGAGAACAAAGTGGATTAAGCTCTTATATTTATGACTAAATCTAACTTTCAAATAGCTCTTATATTTGGACAATGTAGTAATATGAAATGTCTTTATGATATGAATCGTGTTAACTAAAAGGATCATCGCCAACTCAAGTTGGCTTATGTGTTTGGTTTGAAGGAAGGGGGGGGGGGAAGGAGAGGGAATGGGAGAGAAAAAAAATGAGAAGATGAAATTTTTTTTTGAAAATTGAGTGTAGTGGGGCCTACATATTTTCCTCTCCCCTCCTTTTTTTTCTCTCCCCTCCCCTCAAACCAAACATACCCTAAGTGCAAGAAACTCCTGTCACTTAAGTGGTTGGATATCTCTCCTCATTGAGGTCTACACTATGTGCTAAAGTAAAAAAGGAGCTCATCACAATCAAATTTCAAGGTTAGAGCAGAATCTATTGCTGAAAATATGAACTTTTCAACATTCTTAATCCCACCAGATCCTTAAACTTACTAGAATTCTCGTGGGTTCCGATGATGTCTACGAGGTATGAGAATCCCAACTTAATCCTGGACCCCTTACCATCTATGCCAACTCACATTGGCATGAGAATCCCAACTTGTTCGGGAAAAGCCACTAATTCCTTCTATAGGGCCACACACACATAGTCACTCTTGTCTGGCCTGCGTTGTACTTTGAAGTGGGAGAGGACAATTGGGCCTTGTTTGCATCATTTTTTTTTTTTGATACAACCTTGTTTGCATCATTTATCAGAAAACAAAGGGTAACATATCATTGGGCCTTGTTTATATCAAAAAAAAAATATCATTGGGCCTTGTGAGTTTAATACAACCAATTAATAAAATCATGCTGGTACCCTTCCGTTAAAGAGGATTTTATATTAATTACCGGGGAGTATTTATTATTTATGTTTCTCTTTCTTTATACCAAAAAAATTAATTGTATTGAACCGCGTGACTCACCAGCGTGAGGGTATACACAAGACTCAGAGTGCTCATAGATGTACTCACACATCACTCAACAAGGTCTTTATATTGGCAGAAAGATTTGAAGTTATGACTTATGAATTATGAGCTAACTTCTTATCAATTAGACTAAGTTTTGTTGATTGATCAGTTTTTAGACATGTAGAAGAGGAGACATTTCCAGTCTTATACAAAAGCAAAAAGACAAAAATGTAGGAAAACAAATAAGTCATCGATGATGGTAAACAAGCTCTCTCATCATTTCTTTATCTTTGATTGATACATTTATACAAAGTATCATGAGAAGCAAAATATACCCGTTTTCGGAGTTATTGATGTGTGACATTGAAGAATTGCTTCAAAGTTATAAACAGAGAATACTAAGCCGAGCTGTGTGTGTTTGTGTTTTTTCTTTTCGATCCCCTGGCGGGAATGCCGTCCTCAGCAGCCGTCTTCTTCAAAACGACCAACTATAAATACGTCCCAAATCATTGATCTGATCATTGCATTCATAACAATCACTGATCTTTACACAGTGATCATCGGAGCAGTAGTCGAGAAAAAATGAAAGGTTTTGTTTCAGGTGTCGCCATGATTGTGCTCCTGAGCACCGTCCTGTTCCCAAGCATCGCCATGGCTAAGGTCTACATCGTCGGAGACGAACATGGATGGCGTGGCGGAGTTGATTACCACGCCTGGGCTGCAAATAAGATATTCTTCGTCGGCGACATCCTCGGTATGTGCATAAATACTACCAATGCTAAATATCTAACCCATCGATTTTGTTTGGAAGATTAATGAAACTAATTAAATTATCATTTTTTTTTTCAAAATAATTTTTTCTAACTTATAAACTGTACTACCTAATCCTTTTATAAAAAACGTTGTTTTTCTTTATAGGAGTGGTCCTTAATAGTTAATATAATAAACAAATCTTTTTTTTTTTTTTGAAATTTTAAAGTAGTTTTTTCTATTTTTACTCTCGTTAAATATTGTTTCATTATCTCTCAGGTATACTTTTTCTAAATAAAGGGCATAATTAAAAATAAAGATACATAAGTTACACATTTATTATTTTTAATTAACATTATAAAAAGAACAAGACGAAGTAAATAATTTAATTAAACACAACTTATATAATAATATGATTAAGCAATTTATTATTTAGTTTCTTTAATATTTTAAAAAAAAGTCAACTAGTAAACCTTATATTTAAGAAAGGTCCTCACTCTCCTATATATACTTATTAATATATACTCTAATAATATTGACGTTGTGGGTGGCGTGGCAGTGTTTCGTTACGTACCTGGAAAGGATCGTGTGTTCGTGGTGGACGGACCTTCATTTCATAACTGCAGTGCTACGGTGAGCAGTATCTTGTCGAGTGGGAATGACTTCATTAGGTTGTCGGCCCCTGGCCGGCAAAGGTACTTCGGCGAACACTGCTTCGACGGCCAGAAGCTTGTGATCACCGTCTTCCCACCCTTTGCTTTTCCACCTTTCTTCCCACCTAGGCCTACTCCGTCACCTTAATGGCATGCTAATCCTTGATTTGATTTCACTTCTCGATCGATCCATATATGTTGCTTCCCGTACGTTCGTGTGTGTCGGCTCGCCGTTACGTTGCAATAGCTTATAAGGTCATGCTTAGCTCAGAGCTTCTTCTGATCTCTAAATAAATGGGCTTTTGCTTTTCTGGTTTATTGCACAACATAATAAGATATTGGAGACTACTACGTGGAAACTACTATGTAGGCCATGATGAACTAATGTACTCCGTTCCAATAGTTATTCAAGTAAATGTGCTCCGTCCATGTTATTTTCTGGTTCTTTTAGCAAATAACGTGTAATCTTATTCTGCACAACGAAAGATACACTACTATAAAACTAGGGCTTTTAGACCTCCACATTTAGACTGGATATAGAGGATCCACATTTAGACTGGATATAGAGGATCAAGTCTAAAAAGTATAATCAGTAGTAGTTTCATAAATACAAAAAACTTTTTAGACGGATTTCTTTCATATGGAGTATCTAAAATATATTATTTAGACCGGTTACCAAAACAACCCGTCTTTAAAATTAAAAAAATATCAATTACTTTTAAGACCAGTTTTTATGTTTAACTAGTTTAAAAGATAAAACTTTTAAGACCGGTTATTAACAATAAACGGTCTAAAAGATGAACTTTTAAGATCTTATTTTGATCATAACCGATCTAAAAGATTTTCATTAGAACCCGCTTCATTGTGCCAAAAATTGAATTTCACGCACTTTCTTCGTGACAGCCCTAGCTTTAGAGCTTTAAATCCTTCACAGACGATACTGTAATTGGGTCGAATTGTGGGATAAGAGTTTCTTGTAGAGCGAAAGACTTTGAGGTTTCGCATCTAGATCAGCATGTGAGTGTTGTTAGGAAAGAATGAAATATATTAGGATTTATGATTAGATCCATATAATTAAGGATTACGGTTAGCTTATTAATTTACCTATATAAAGGCCTCCTTGTACTCTCTTTTATTCTGAAGGATTAATAATATTCAGATTATTCAATTACATGGTATCAGAGCCTTAGGTTTGTTCTTGGTCAATTTGAGTTTTTCGGTGGCCATTGTTACTGTAGCTTGAACAGTTACGGTTGCGTAACTAGAGCATGAACAGTAATAGTGGCCAGTCTTGGCTCATGTTCCTTTCAATCTACATTATCTTCATTCGATTCTCAAATCCGTTCTCAATTTCTCCTTAAAAGTTTCCCTAGGACCAGAGAGTCGTGTCTTATTCGGCTAGCGAGCCACCCGAACAAAATGTTGAGGCCATCACTCCACAGTTAGGCCATTTGGTATTTGTCTCTAGTGAAACATTTGGAGTATTATTTGGTCTCAAGTAAAGCCGTTTGGTGTTTGTCTCTAATGAGACGTTTGGAGTATGATTTGGTCTCAAGTGAGGTCGTTTGGTGTTTGTCTCTAGTGAGATGTTTGAAATATTGTTTGGTCCCTGATGGGGTTTGGAGTATTGTTTGGTCTCAGGTGAGGTCGTTTGGTGTTTGTCTCTGGTGAAACATTTAGAGTATTGTTTGGTCTCAAGTGAGGTCGTTTGGTGTTTGTCTCTAGTGAAATGTTTGGAGTATTGTATGGTTTCAAGTGAGGCCGTTTGGTGTTTGTCTCTGGTGAGATATTTGGACTATTGTTTGGTCCCTTGAGAGACCGTTCGTTGTTGCAACTCCTACTCTGGTTTGGTTTTCTCTTTGTTGTTCAAGCTCCTAATGAAGCTGGTGAATTATTACCTTGTTTGAGTTCTAGGCTATGGATTATTTTCTTGAAGATCGGTTGCTACACGTGCAAGCTGCTTCCAGCTTGAGGGGGAGTGTTAGGAAATAATGAAATATATTAAGGTTTACGGTTAGATCCATATAATTAGGGATTACAATTAGCTTATTAATTTGCCTATATAAAGACCTCCTTGTACTCTCTTTTATTCAGAAGGATTAATAATATTCAGATTATTCAATTACAAGTGTGAAGTCGTACGGTCTTTTTTAATCTCCGGCGAAGCTAGAATATGCTAATAATGTCTGTCTCATGGTCACAGATTTCCCTGCACTTTCTTCTTTTTACTTTCATTCTGTGTATTTTTCAGTCCTTTGTATAGAAAAAGAGGCAATATTGTTGTTGATATTGTGTTTGTGATTCAGACTTAATTCTGCATTATTGTACATCTCTTCCTGAAAAACACTTTGTCATGACTGATATGGATATGGGCCAAACAGAGGATAATTCAATATCAAATGGCAGGGCCAGGCCCACACGGAAGAGAAAAAGGATTAAGAAGAGGACGTGGAAGTTGAGGGAAATAGAATCTGAGGAATTATAAAAGGGACATAGCTGTAAGAAGAGAGTATGATTAGTATTTGGAGTGTTTTCCCTCTGTACCTCTCAGTGGTCCCCTTCCCTTTTTCTACTTCTATATTCTCTACATTTCTGTTATTGCGTACTGTAAGAATCTACTGCCATTCTCGTTTACAATCCCTATGTAACCGATGAATGATTTCGATATATGATTGCAATATTCAGATAGAAGATATAATTTCTATATTAATCTAATTACAATCATAACATTTGGTGCTTTCATTGAGCTAAATACACCCAATCACATATGGCTGACGGCACTAGGTCAAAAGATGAACAAAAGAAACTCAGTGAATTTATGGACGAGACCAATACCCGCTTCACACGTTTGGAGAGCTTCATGGATGCCGTCATGATTAAGTTGGAGAACATGGATCGGAGGACTGAGGATACAGGTTCCGGATCTAAGTTGGAATCACCGCAATCGAGTAACCACCTACCTCAGGGATCTTCCTACCATACTCTGAATCGGCAGATGAAATTAGACTTCCCTCGTTTCGACGGCACGGAGGCGTTACAGTGGGTATTCAAGGTGGACCAATATTTCAAATATTTTGACACACCTGATGCTCAGCACCTGGTTATTGCGTCAGTTCATTTTGATGGAGACGTTTTGCCCTGGTTTCAAATGATGGACAAGGTCGGACGACTTCCGACTTGGGCCACATTGACACAGGCCATAAAAGAACAGTATGGGCCTTCCGAATTTGATTGTGCTCACGCGCAAATCTTCAAGCTAGTCCAACAGAGTAAGCTGGAGATTTACAACTCCCAATTCATGGCCCTTGCGAATCGCACAGATGACATACCTGAGTCTGCCATGCTTGACTGCTATATCGGTGGGTTAAAACCGGAGCTCCGGCGGGACGTTTTGGTACAAAAACCAACCTCTGTTTTTCAAGCCATGACACTTGCAAAGTTATTTGCCGAAGCTTTAGAGTGGGGCAGAACTACCAAGATCCAAGGCTTGAGCCACTTCTATGATGCTCACTCGACGTATAAACCAACCCCAACTACCCATACAACGGGTGGCTCGTCGACAATGACCAGCGGTGGAGGTAAAACTAACTTACCACCGTTATTACCTACACCGACCACACCTCGTTTACCATTGAAGAGGATGACTCCTGCCGAGATGCAAATCCGTCGGGAGAAGGGATTGTGCTATACGTGTGACGAGAAGTTCTCGTCCAACCATCGGTGTGCAAAGAAGCAGCTCATGATGATGATCGAGAAAGACGAGCCTGACGAGTTGGTGGATCTAGAGCCGGAAGACGATGGGGATGGGGTCGATGGTACACTCCCTATCCTCATCGTACTAACTCGTTTTTTAATTTCATTTCTCAACACGTTATTGATATGTGTATAAAATTATTTAATAGCTAGATGCAAGACACATTATATTGAAAAAGATTACCGAGAACAA
Source organism: Acacia pycnantha (assembly GCA_025563575.1). NCBI lineage: Eukaryota > Viridiplantae > Streptophyta > Magnoliopsida > Fabales > Fabaceae > Acacia > Acacia pycnantha. Next base: position 5,512,088 of record JAMWYP010000049.1, on the reverse strand, counting down.
GGCCATTAGAAACCCTCTTCGTTGTAAGTGGGTACCACTTTGATTTTCTCTTCATCCTCTTTAATTTTCTTCAATCCTTTAGATGGGATGTATTTTTAAAATAAAATATATAAATTTCCTTTTTTATATATCCAACTTGGAAAAAATGAATTAAATCCAGATAAACATATTTGATCAACTAACAGATAAAATTAACTTGGATAACAACCTTTTGAAATTAGTACGATTTGAAAATTTTCGGAGTACCATTACTCCTGAGTGAAAATTTTTGGGATAAATTTATACATAAACCAATTTTTGGGATAATACAATGCAGCAAATGCTGTTTACATTGCTAGTATTGGGCCTTACAAGAGTTAGAATCGATTTTTTGTGTCAAATCAAACAAATGTTTCATGTAATTGATGTTAGTCCTGGCTAGTAGAAGAGGCTTTGCTCATTAAGCTTGAGTTCTCGAGAATTTTTTGCTCAAAGATATCTTGAGAATAAAATCATATGAATGCAAAAAAATGCTTTTATATGAAAGAGTTATTCCTGGTAAGCAGTGGCGGAACCAGGAAATTATTTTAGCCCGGGCCAAAAATAAACATATTGAACTATTTACTAAATAATATCGCATAACATTGAAAATACAAATAAATAATAACCGACAATTATAAATTAAGAGATAACATAGTAAACAAAAATTCTATGGCCTTTGGAAGGAGACTCATTACAAGGTGCATCACTTTCAGAAATTATTTTTTAGAATTATTACTTTCTGAAGTTATTTTATTCTTAAAAAACACACATCTATGCTTTTCTGTTTATCCTTATTCATATTTTTCAACCTACAACAAATTTGGTGACCCATAATATATATTGTTGTAAGTGTTAATTAGTATATCTTCTGTCACTAAACATTAATTATTATAGTACTACTCAATCCACAAAACTAACACTTAAATGCGCATTTCACCTACCTCAAAACAAAATAATTGGAGAAAATAAAAAGAAATATAATATGAACCCAAAAAATATTTTTAAAAAAACATACAATTCGATCTAATTCAATTTCAGCTAAGCAAATAACCTATAATAATCTATTTTTAAAGAGAAATTCATTATAAAATCATAAGACAACCAAATAATAAATCCAAACCAATTAAAATTAGCTATTAATCCTCCTCTACATATATATAGTCATCTATTGTTAAAACTCAAGACTCTCCTAAAATCATAACTCCAAAATTTTCACTAATCAGCACAATATGACCCTCATTAAAAAGAGAAAAATATATAGAATAACTTTCATAAAAGGAGTTAGGTGAAAACAAGTGATTTTGAATACCTATTTAATCCTTAAAATGAAGATGAACAGCGCCGGATATAAGATGATACTAATCTTTTTAGTAGGTATCTCAAACAAGAATTTTACTTTTCTCTCACAACCCAATGAGTAATGAACTAAACATTGTCCTAATAAAAAAAAGAGTATAATTATAGAAAAAATAAGAGATTAGTTGGGGCTAAATTATTGGCCAAAATAAAATATTATATAACACATACATATAAATAGATAAGATAAGAGAAGGTCAGCTGGGGTCAAGGCCCCAGCTGGCCATAACATGGCCCTGCCACTGGCTGAGACCTTGATAAAAAATTAGCTGGGCCAAATTATTGGCCAAAATAAAATATCATATAATATATACATATATTTTAACAAATTTTAGAAGATTTTAGAAGGCCAGCTAGGCCCCAGCTGGCCATTGAATAGATCCACCACTGCTAGTAAGACCTAATAGTATTTGAATTTGACCCAGTCAGATAGCCATATAAAAAAGATAAATGCCTCATATATGTCAATGAGTGATTTAATTAATAGAAGGAGTTAGTCCTTTACAAAACCATCCATTTAACTGTCCATTCAGGGAAAAACAATATTTCATGTTTATGAATTATGAGCGCACTTCTTATCAATTGAACAAAGTTTTGTTAATGCATCAGTTTTTAGATATGTACAATTGGAGACATTTCCAGTCGTATACAAAAGCAAAATGAATAAAAATACAGGACAACAAACTCTAATCATTTCTTTATGATACATTTATACACAGTATCATGAGAAGCAAATATAGCCGTTTTCGGAGTTATTGATGTATGACATTGAAGAATTGCTTTGAAGTTATAAAACGAGAATACTAAGCCCGGCCAGTTGTGTTTGTTTGTGTTTTTTCTCCTTGGGAATGCCGTCCTCTTCAAAACGACCAATTATAAATTACGTCCCAAGTCATTGATCTGATCATTGCATCCATAATAATCACTGATCTTTACACAGTGATCATCGGAGCAGTCGAGAAAAAATGAAAGGTTTTGTTTCAGGTGTCGCCATGATTGTGCTCTTGAGCACCGTCCTGTTCCCAAGCATCGCCATGGCTAAGGTCTACATCGTCGGAGACGAACATGGATGGCGTGGCGGAGTTGATTACCAGGCCTGGGCTGCAAATAAGTCATTCTTCGTCGGCGACATTCTCGGCATGTGCATATATACTACATCCCTATTAAATACAAGACTCAATTAATTTTTTCTAGAAAATTAAATAAGATAATTAAATTATCATTTTTTTTTTTAAAAAAAACAAATTTTTATGACTTATAATTGATGCCACCTCCGGTCCTTTTTATAAGAGATATTCTCTTTTATAAACAGATCATTTTTTCTCAAAATGTTTTACTAGTTTTTCCATTTTTACTCTCACAAAATATTGTTATTCATTATCTCTGCAACCAATTTTTATGCATTATCTCTCACATACACTCTTTCTAAACAAAAGGTATAACTAAAAAGACAGGCGCATAAGTAACATATTTATTACTTTTAACTAATGTTATAAAATAGACCGGACAAAATATATAATTTAATCAGACACAACATAATATACGATATGATTAAATAATTTATTTATTTTTCTTAATATTCTCATAAAAAAAAGTTAACCTAAGACCGGTCCTCATTCTCCTCTATATACTCATTAATATAGTCTAATAATATTGATGTTGTGGGTGGCGTGGCAGTGTTTAGTTACGTACCAGGAAAAGATCATGTGTACCTGGTGGGCGAAACTGAATTTGAGATCTGCTTGCATCTTGTGGGCCGTGGGTTGTCGAGTGGGAACGACTTCGTTAGGTTGGCCTACCCTGACCGGCAATGGTTCATCGGCGATCACTGCCACGACGGCCAGAAGCTTATGATCAACGTCACCCTACCCTTTGCTTTTCCACCTTTATTCCCACCTGCTCCGTCACCTTTTCATATTAAGCCCTGATTTGATTTCACTTCTCGATCGATCCAGATATGTTGTTTCCCGTACGTTCATGTGTGTCGTCTCGCCGTCACGTTGCTATAGCTTATAATGTCATGCTTAGCTCAGAGCTTCTTCTGATCTCTAAATAAATGAGCTTTTGCTTTTCTGTTTTATTGCAGAACATAATAAGATATTGGAGGCTACGAAATATGTAGGCCATGATGTACTAATGTACTCCGTTCCAATAGCTATTCAAATAAATGTGCTCCCTTCCATGTTATTTTCGGGTTCTTTTAGCAAATAACGTGTAATTTTATTGTGCCCAACAAAAGATAATTATTTTAAAGTACCTGCCTTTATTGCTTTCTTGGTGCCTCCCATTAATCCTGTATTTGCATGCAACAATATTAAAGTACTTAGTGATGGTCTGATGGATGAACGTGAAAACGGAGGAAAGCTTTGAGGAGTAAAATGATTGGGGTAAAAAAGTTCATGTTCAGGACCTAATTACAAACTAATGCATAATTTTGGGGCTAAAACATTAATTTTCTTAGAATGCAGGATGCATCTTAACCCTTTTTTTAAATATAAAATAAACCTTTTTTTAAATATAAAATAAACACCTAACATTTTACTTTTTTTTAAATTTCATTTGTCAACATGTTATTAATATGTGTATAAAAAAGAAAAAGAAAAGTTGCTAGATGTAAGACACATTGAGAAAGTACACCAAAAACAAGGCCACCATAAACCCTCTATCGTTGCACCCGAATGACATCGGGATAGGTGGGTAGCACTTTGATTTCCTTTTCTTCACATAAATGTTTTCACCTCTTTGATTTTCTTCAGTCCGTTAGATGTAATGTATTTTTAAAAATAAAAATAAATAAATTTCCTTATTTATAAATCTAACTTGAAAAAAAAATAAAGTTAGATAAGCATATTTGATCGTCTAACGGATAAAATTAATTGGGATAACAACCATTTGAAATTCCCACAAAATTGAAAATTTTCGAAGCAACATTATATTACTTCTAAGTAAAAACTTCTTGGATAAATTTATATATAAACTCAAAACAAAAATGACAAGAACGACATGTGGATTATTAGCTCAGCATATTTGGTCAACTAACAGTCAAAATTTTACTTAGATAATGGTTAGGGAAAAATTGTTATGATTTAAAAATTTCTAAGGTAACACCGCAAAACATTGCTCTTAAAAATTTTTAAGACAATAATACTCTTTTGTGAGAACTTCTAAAATAATATTGGACCTTAATGCAATATAATTCAGCAAATGCTGTTTACGTTGTTCTAGTATTGGGCCTTACAAGAGTTAGAATCGATTTTTTTTTTGTCTCAAATCAAACAAATGTCTCATGTAATGGATGTTAGTCCTGACTAGTAGAAAGAGGCTCTGCTCGTTCAATTAAGCTTGAGATCTTGGAGAATAAAACCATGTGAATGCAGAAAAATACTTAAATGGTGTTGGGAGCTCTTCTCCTACGACCGTGGGCCCAACGTGGGGCGAAATCCGGATTAGTCGGGATCGAAGGTTCCGATGAACCGGGTAGAATACAAAAAAAAAAAAAAAATAGTTATATATGAGAGAGATATTCCCAATAAGACCTACTAAAACTTGAATCTGACTTAGTTAGATAGCCATATGAAAAAAGATAAATGCCTCACGTACGCCAATGAGTGGTTTAGTAGAAAGAGTTAGTCTTTCAAAGAACCAATATTTAAATTTTCATGGAAACACAATATTTCATTTTTAATCATGCCTGGAATGAGAATTGTTTTGAATAGGAGGATAATAAAAAGTCGGATATGTCCTTCTCCACAACTAGTAATTGGGCAATAATTTCTTTATGCCAATTAGGTAAAAGACACCAAGTTGTAACTTTTCTCACAAACCAATAATAGTTAAAGTCAATAAAGTTGTTATAGAATCTAAGTAATTTCCAATATTACCCCTACTAATTGCACTAAACTCTAATATTATATTAATTATTACTCTCACCCACTACCCTTATTAATTATAGGCAGACATGGAAAAAATAATTAATACTTATTAGGAACAAGCAAACTAGTAATTGGGCAATAATTTCTTTATGCCAATTAGGTAAAAGTTTGAAGCATGGAAGTTGTAACCTGCTTTGGATTTCTCAATATGCTTATACATGTGCCTTAAATATATTTATCATTGGGCTTTCAGGCTTGCATTTTTTTCTTAAAAAAAAAACTCATTTGTTGAAATTCTTTTTTTGTTTTTGGTAATATTGAAAATTCTTCGAAGTTTGGCTGACCTGCACATGTCACTTGGGCTCTACAATTTCTCTCATTGAGTTTGGTGGTTCTGTCATTTGTCATTGGGCTCCAGTGCCTTTTCTTACATACAGCTCTTATTATTCTCATCAATTTTCACTACAAAATATACAATTTTAAAACAGAAATTTTGGCTGATAATATTTTATATATGCAATTTCTACATGTCCTTGATGCGATATCAGAACTAACTGTCTGTCCCAAGAAATAAATAAAATTTACTAATAACCACTAAGTTAATACTCACACACACACATGGGAATAGGCTTGAGGTTGTAACGATGGCATGACATGGTTGATGACACAAAAATGATATTTCTGTCCTAAATATAAGATAAAGTTAACTTTTTTAAAAAAGATTAAGGAAGCTAATTAAATTACTTTAAAATATTTTTATTTTTATTTTTTTCTCTAAACTAATTAGTTTGACTAATAAACTAACATATAATCTAATGATATACAACATATGATATGATTAAGTAACTTATTTAGCTTTCTTAATCTCTCCAAAAAAAACCAACTCTGTCTTATATTTAGGACTGGAGGGAGTAATATTTTTGTAATATATTCATTAAATTGCGTAAGGGAGAGGATAACTAAAATGTCACACAGATACACAGTTCCTAAATAGTCTGATGTATGTTTAATTGATGGACATTTGAAAATTTTCAAAGATTAAGGATTTGTCCTTTATCAGTATTGTCGGTGCTATTTACTATGTTTGTCCCCATTTTTTCAGTGTGTAGGGACTAGCATTAAGTTTTAAATTTGCCCTCATTTTCCTTTTTTCTGAAACCCCATTTCATCCCATGATATTGACTTCACCTCCCAACTTCATTTTCAGATTAAAGTTCTCTAATTTTGTCACATCCCCATCCCATTTTGTTTTTAAAAAAAAAAAAAAAAATCATCATCTATCAATGCACAAACACATATTAGTTTTTATTTTCTGGTAAAGAAATGTTTAAAATACATGATATAATATTACTGTTTTCAAGTCCCTTGTTACCTACTTGAACAACATTAAACTGGTTTTGAAAAGTCAATCTCATTGTGTCATTTATCTGTTCAAGTCAGATATTTCTGTTGTGCATTACCTATTTCTAACCTAGACTTTTGAAAATGGAAATTTTTGTTAGGTCTCATGTCACTTGCCTCAAAATCAACACTGCCTAGTGCTTAATTACTTAATTAGTTTTGTTATGGAATTTGATAATCATAACAAGACTTTCCAATTCAACTCCAATCAGTAAAATTGCTCTGTAAAAGTTAAAAGTAATGCCAATATGACTATGAGCCTTCAAATTCTGTCCTTTCAAAGTGTTTCTTTTTTCCTTTAAAAAAAAAAGAACCTTTAGGGTATCAATAGGTGTTATAGAGTGGGAATCACCTTATTTGGAGGACATGGACTGCAGATAAAAAAGAAAGAAAAAATCAAAAAAGCTTTACAAAACATCAATCAAACCCACTTACACATTTCAATTATACTCTTATTACAATGACCACTCTATTCAGCCAAGTTCTGACATAATTTTGTGAAAGGGGCTTCTTTTAAAAGGGATCAATCATTAGATACAGCTAACACTCTTTCCCTTTGCCTCTCTTCTCTTACGTACGATCTCACTTTGATCCTCTCTTTGCTTATTGACAATGCATGCAGCATCTTTTGATTTCATTTCCTTCATTCTCTGATTCCCTATTATTAGCATCCACTATAGGACTCACACAAATTTCTCTTTGTACTGCAAAAAAAATTAGGTGGGGTTGACAAGAAAAAAGACAAAAAATTTACTTGAGAGACACCTTCCTGGAAATTTCTATATGCCTTCGTCAAAGATCTGCTTAAATACTAAGCATGCCATTAATTCATTTCACCTTTATCAATTTGTCTTTTTCTCTTACTATAAGTGTTTTTTCAGGCAACATTGTACCGTAATCTTAAACTTGAAGATATATGTATAGCAGTTCTGATTTCAAAACTTTGAATTTTTGAAGCCTTACCAATCTGCCAATTCTCTTGGTCACTTTCGTAGAAACTGTTTATAATTCAACAATTGTTTGCTTATAGGACCCTCAAAGCAATTATGGTCAATAGGTCAGTGCTACAAGAAATGATATTTTTATATACACATCAATCAAGTGGTTGGGGTAAGTAGGAGCTTCATGCCATAATATTTTTGGACCAAGAAATTAGTGCAAAAGTCCCACACTTAAGTCATCCCCATTACTTTCCTCATCAATAGTTATTAATATCATAACTGGTACACACACTTGGGCAGTGCAAAAAAGAAAAGCAGCCAAAGGGACCAACCTCGTGTCACAAAAGCAACCTGAAAACTGGGGTTTCTGCTTCATTGACACTTTTGACCATCTTCAAACAACTCTTTTGTTCCAAGTTCTTTTTTTTCCCTCTAAATATAATAAAAATATAAACATATATATACTGATACAAAAGCAAGAATATATTGCAGAAGTGTGTGGGTTATAGCGGGGCAATGAGAAAGAAAGAAGAGGTGGAGTCAAGTCATGGTTAGAAGCAGAGAGCATTACCCGCTCTATAAGCCCCATCTTTATTGAAAGAGGATAAAGAGAAATAGACCCATTTGGGATTATGACAGAATGTGATTCATCCTTATAGTTCCTCTTTGCCACTTGCTTTGCAGGTCTACCTATCATGAGGCCCCTACACTCCCCCTACCTAAAATATTTGGCAAGAACCTATATATCTTTAAAGTAAAAAAATCAATCCCATGTACGCTAAATAATCATTCAGTATTATCAAACAGTATTCTGTTATTGTATATTTCACAATCCATAGTCTAACTTCATCCCATCATCTAGCCATGTAACAGTCGGTTGGGTTATTAGTTCCTGTTGGAATTTGGATCCGCCCTTGATGGGTAGAATAAAAAGGTCATATTTTAATTAAGATATTATAAGTGGTTGGAAGATATTCCTAATATCAACCACCTTATTCGATATTCGAAAGGTGGATAAGATATGAGATGTTTCATATCGTAAATATCTTACTCACCCACCTCTATAAATAGGGGTGGCTCGAAACACACTGAGTGAAATTCTCTCTCTTTTTCTGGTGAGGTGTATCTGTTGTGCCTAAATAGAATAAGCTCTAGTAGTCGCTTCTTTATATGAATGCACCCCCCAAATTTATTTTCCAGCAGTTCCTATATTTAGTGGCATGCTACTTCATGACCATTTAGATACATCTACCGTTTGGAATCACAGGGAGTGGGTTTATGTCACTTTTTCAGAGAGATTGGAATTCTCAAGTCTCAAACACTTCAATAACGGACCCCACTTATTTATTACATGTGACTTTCTTGCTTATGTTTTTCAGACTCTTGAAATTGACAGGGATATGACATAACATGTTATCTCTTAAGTGTAAATGGATTCCCCCTGGTAATGTTTATGGCAGAGAGTCGTTTGTAGCTGCAACAAGTCAAATAACAAAATTGTAGCTTTTGAATTCAAATTTATCAGTAAGTGGCTTAAGTAGCTGATACTATATATCATGACCACTAAGACCCTATTGGAATTTGAATTGGAAAAAGCACTCTGATGATTCTGATCATCAACATGCATATCCCATGATGTGTATATATATGTGTGGGAATCACAATAAGTAGAAAGGCACAGTGTCACAATACTGTATCATTGCAATACTGGTTTTCTGCACAGATCAGAGAACCTTCTGTGTATTTCTCATTGACGTAGATGGCAACATAATTTGAAGCAAGCAGAGAGAGAGAGAGAGAGTTCTCGAGAGCAATAATGACATGGGAATCTTGTTATCTGAAAAGGGACACAGCAAAAAGAGCTGAACTAAGAGGGAATATAAGGAAGGAGGGAGGCATAGGATTCTCCCAAGAAAAAAAAAAAACTTTTTCTTTTGTTAGAGAGCGTGGTATGGTAGAAAAGATGGGGAGATCGAGAAAGTGAGTGTGAAGTGAAAAACAAACCCACAGAGAGGCTTGAAAAGTTTGGGTCTTTAGTATCAAAAAGTATTGGATGTGGTTCCCACAAGGATGCAGGAATCCCAAGTAGATGAACCCCAACATTCATATAAAGCTATATATATATAATATATATATTATAGTGTAATGGTATTGGGCTTCAATTTCTGTTCCACACGTGGGGCCTTTGCTTCTCCTGTTTATCTTTCGTATGGGATCAACCAAAGGATTTTTCTTTTCTTTTTCTTCTTTTGATCTTTGATTTTAAAATTGGAGATAAAGAAAAGAGGGGTTTTGGTAGGGACAGACATGCTTAGCTTTGTGTTTGTATTAGCTAGCTGCTAATTTTTCTTTTGTTTCATGCCTCATGTCATGCTGAAAACTCTTTACGTTAGTGGATTTCACATTCATTCTTATCTAACGCGCTTTCAAAATATGCAAAAGAATTTAAATTGATCATACCCTCTTTCTTTAATTTTCTTCATATTCACCCCATAAATTTTTTGGAAAATCATTATAAGGTTCCAAAAAAGAAAGGTAACCACCAAATATCCCAATAACGCAATGAGCATTATGAACCTGTTCTCATTTTCTTACACTCGAACTTATCATTGCATATTTTTTACTTATTGTAAATTTTTTTGGTAATTACTTTTTTTTTTTTTTTGAGACCTCATAGTGATTTTTCCTAAATTTTTTCATCGGAATTTAGTGGATCTTAACTTATCATTTCACAAGTGAAATTAGGTACACTTTGGAATTATGAACATTATTAAATGAAATTCTACATATATCATGTCCGTATAAGATGAAAAAAGGGCTTATAAATTTGGTCGTGAGAAAAAATAAAAGGAAAATAAAGTGTGTGTGCTTGTACTGTTTGATAAGGTTGTTGAGAATATTTTGTAATAAAATACAACTTTATATGTAGGGTAAAATGCTGTCTTTTTCCAGCCTTCTTTTTGGAGCTTCTTGTCCACTTTCTTTGTAAATCCAAATTGATTTAGCTAAAAGGGAATGATGAAAGGAGAGGCCTAAACAAATCTTAAGAGCTTCTTTTAGAATGAGAAAAAAAGTATTGATTATTATGTTGCAGGTTGAATAGCCTATGATCAATTGAATGTCAAAAGACAAAGCACAAACATAAAGAGAAATTAATCTGTACTTAGGCTAAAATTTGAACACGGTTCACACACTAAAAGGTAGTTCACCACCTAAAGTTGCTGTCCTTGCTACACATAATATTTTGATTTCTCTTAATTTCTCATCGGTAAGAATAAGTAAAAATTGGGGGAACAGGGTGTGAGACTTAAGTGACTTGATTATATATATTAATTCATGTACCCCCAGATCAATAAACAAAGTAGCTTTGAGAAACAAAACTTTCCATTTTAATTTAATTTGTGGATTTCTCTCATTGGCTTTGCCAACTTTATTTATATGTAAGTTTTGTTCCTTTTTTCCCACATGCTTTATGGTTTTGTTTTATACACAGAAAATTAAAGAAAGGCCGGGAATGATTACTTACCCATTTGTGTGAAGAATGTAGAGATCTTATTATTATCAAAACATATCTTTTTCCAGTTGTATATATAAAAGGTCTAAAGAAGAATTGAGGACATGAATTTGGACATAATGAACACAAGCAAGATCAAATAAAAGCAAACTTTATTAGCATCAATGGGAAGTTGAAAGAGATGAAATTCTCTTCATATTTTCTGTACTAAACACACATATATATAGTTCATGTGTATATAATTAAGGAACATTAGCAAACATTAGGGACTTGGTACAAAATTTGAAGATCATCACCACTCTAATCGTAATATATATATATATATATATATATATATATATATATATATATATATATATATATATATATATATATATATATATATATATATAAGAAAACCTTGACATGTGAAAATGAATAATGAAAATCTCAGTGATTGGATTGTGAATAAGAACAAAGAGTCCTTACAAAGTTAGCATATCGTAATAAAGTGAAGCTACATAGGCAAATCGAGATTAGACCCCCAAAAAAATAATAAGTGGGTGACAATCAAGTTATGATAAGCTCATTGAAAATTTAGTAGTTAATCATTTCTAGTTACACATTTTCTTTTTGTTAAGATTATAGAGTTTAAAGAGAGAAAGAGAGAGAGAACAAGAAGCCCCACGTAGCAAGGTTGTGTCTTTTTCTCAAGAAATTAAAGCATTATTGTTTTGCTTCATATATATATATATATATTGCCCTAATTTTGCGCAAAAGAGAGGTGGGACAGATGATTGGGTGGCAGTTTCAGGCTTGCCATGATGAAAGTGTTATGAAAAGAAGATGCATAAGCCCCACTCTTTCTTATCAAACATCAATCTCTTTGGGAACTTGGGCCTCTCCACCCTTCCTTCATTAATGATCTTTTTTATACTATCATAATTGTTTTCCATTATTATTATCATTATTATTTCAATTTTAATTTCTGGTTTTAATTATTCCTTTCACTTATAACGTAAATCTGTACCTTGTGATATTACCAATTTAATCGATCTCCAGGGCTTGCTTGACCGTTTCTTATGTCTGCTACTTTTCTGGTATATACTGTACCTACTCTATGATTACGTCTCTCGATCTGCATTATAGTCATCGTTTGTCTATGCAAATCTTAAATGTTATTCCTTTCTTGTTTGATTAAAGAGAAACATCCACACTGAAACTAAATAAAAGGAACTGATCACAACAAATTTTTAGTGATCTAGCTATACAAATTTGGCAAGATTCTGAAGTCTTCATCACTTTGGTTTCAGTACCTTTCAGGGTTTTATACTCATGAGACTGATTTGATTTTGAGTTGGTGATTATCATCATCCTCACAACAAATACTTAATTTTAATTAATATTATTCAATGCATTGTTATAAAGAGGGGCTTATATATATATATATATATATATTAATCCTATAGAGATAAGCATTGAGAAACATTAACATCATTAATAATGGGTCCTGAGAAAACCCTTTCAATTAATAAACAATAAATAAAGAAGGCTGGCCATTGAAATTATACCCTATAATAGTATAGACCATTTCTTTTGTTTTACAATTCAATGTGGAGGGATTAGCTATAGCTATATAGGAAAATGCCAATTCAAATGGTGGTGCCAGTCAAAGAATTTGCTGTAAAAGTCCACACAAAACTGGCCGATATATAAGGATTTAAAGGTGATATGTAATAACCAGTAGTCTATTTTCAAAGGGCCCCTTGAATAATACAATGCAATTAATTTCCCCTAACTTTGCCTGTTCATGGCTTGGCCATCACTATTATTATTATTATATATGAAATTGAAACCTCGCTCACAAAAACAATATATTTAGGTAGGAGCTTCATGGTCGCACTAATGCCCATCCACAAGGACCCAACATTTTCCTCTCCCTTAAATGTGCCATATATATTTATATAATTATATCAACAAAGTCTAGCTGTGATTAGTACAACATCTAGAATTACTAAGGAGTAAGGACCATACATAGTCAAAAAAACTCGCCGTTTTTTGGCCCCATATGATTGAACGTTTTGAAATTATTCCATTGTACACATGCACACGGAACGACTTGTAGTTTATGTGTGTTTGTGGGTGTGTGGGTGTGTGTTCTTTGTGGGTGTCCTCTATATATATATATATATATGCATACATATATAGAGACATATAATTAATTAATAGTTTCGTTGGGTCCTACTAATCTCAGGCGTGAGATTTTGTCAAAGATTATAGATGAGCGTTGCGTTTCAAAATACTTCTTTTTACGGGTTTTCTGATCTTTAATAGTGATCGATCACTGACACGCAAGAATAATTATATATATATATATATGATTTGAAAATAAAAAAGAAGGCTATAGATAGAGCTAGGGTTTGTAGGTAGAGAAGGGGTGAAGAATAATGGACAAGTAAGAAAGAATCAATAGCCGAAAATGACAAATTCATGCCATAATGGAAGGAGGTGGCAAAGTTATCACCTTTTTGAAAATGAAACAATCTTTGCTTTCATACGTATATATATTATATATATAATCATATATTTCTCTATCCATATTCACGTTGTGTTATGTTTTTTAAAAAACTTTGAAAGATGAGAGAGAAAGGGAAGCTTTATGGAATTAGGGTTAATTTATTTACAATACATAGGTCTTTGTTCTTTCTTTTTGGTTGTGGCGGTCTTAGTTACTGTCTTTGATGGCTGCTTGTGGGACAAAAACGTGACCGACTCTGATATTTTAGTGGACAATACGTTGCTAGGGTCAATTACCATATTGATCTTTTTGAAGCCATCATCTGATCTTCTTCCTTTTGTACGTGTATCTTGTTGGGGCTTCACCTTCAGATTCCCCCTCTCACAAAAGTTATCTCTTTTATGTACAATGGGGCTTCACTCACATGACAAAAGAAACCTAGTAGGGTGTGTGTGTTTCGATCACATTCTTCACTTAATTAGTACTTAGTTACTTTTTTTCCTTTTTTTTTTTTTATTATCATTCAATTTTCGCCCCATTAATATGCTATTATATATGCTTTAATATATTGGTACATTGTATAGACTTTGTTAAAAGATAAAAAGTTTGTGTGTGATGCGACATTAAAATCGTCCAATATAATTATATGTCACCAAGCCCCCAGTTTGAAGAATATATCTCCTCATCCTTTTGTGTTTGGCCACGTAACCTATCCTTATCCTTAAATTAAGACCAAGCGTGTCAGGATTTTGTTTCCCTCCCTATTTTTTGGATTGGCAGGGAAAGTTTGGCTGCTTTGGATCGTTAGATTTGATCTAGACGGTTCAGATTTATTTTTTAAAAAAAAAATTATTTTAATAGGTAGATAATATAAAAATAAAGATAATCTTTCAACTAATATTTTTTCTAAAAATGATTTCTTATATTTAAAAATCACTGGATAAAAAAATTAAATCTGGATCGTCCAGATCAGATCTTGACAGTCCATGAGAGCCATGCTCTTCCTGCCTATCCAACCTATCCTTGGATAGGCAGGGAAGCCTGGTCCGCTTCGATCATTCCCAGCTCTTTCAGATAGCTTTTCCCTACAATTTTAAATTATTTGCATTTAAAAGAAAATATGTATAGTAGAATAAAGTAACATCCTAATATTATTTTCCGGTAACATTTAGCACCATAATCTTATTTTATGGTGTATCCTGCGAACTATCTAATACTACCTCCGGTCTTAATTATAAGACCTAGTTGACTTTTTTTTGGAGAGATTGAGGAAGCTAAATAAGTTACTTAATCATTTCATATGTTGTGTATCCTTTGATTATATATTAGTTTATTAGTCAAACTAATTAGTTTAGAAGAAAAAATAAAAATAAAGATATTCTAAAATAATTTAATTAGCTTACTTAATTTTTCAAAAAAGTCAATTAGATCTTATAATTAGGATCGGAGGGAGTATTATTTTTCTTGTGCATCTAGCACTCCCTAATGTTATTGTCTTGTTACATACAGCAGTATGTGATCGAAGCATGCGAGGTATATTTTTTTTTTTTTTGAACGATAGGTATAATTGTTGATTATCTTAAAATATTGTTTGGTAGAATGTTGTTGTCACCTTTCAAAAACAAGGCAATGTGTCCCAACACTTATGAAAATATTACTTTGACCATCATTAAGTTGCGTTTGACCGTAATTTGCTACGTTACCTGGTTTCTCAATGTGAAGCTGATTCCTGTTAATTGTAATTTAATTTCAAGGTTCTTTTTTCTGGATTGTTGATTTTTTAATTACTCATTGCAGATTGATTTCTGAATAATGACTGTATTTTGCAATTTTCGTTGATATCGTTGTAAAACTAACTAACAAGGTGTTCCTTTAATTCTAATTTTGATTATTGTGTATGGATTCTCAGGAAGCAAATTAATTGGAATACCAAAGTTTTATTATATATGGATTGGTCTTATCCTTTGAATTGAGCATTTTGACCTCCATTTCAGTTGCTGGCTTTATTGGAGAAGGATGCCCGTGAAGTTTCTTCTTATCCAATTTTATGTTCTCTCTACATTGGAGACCTTTTCGTTGCTGAGTTTTCTAAATCTGTTTTGTTATTTATGTTCTGAATCTTTTTGTATTTTGATTTTGATGATTTTTCCGTTTATTGTGTGAGACCCTGTACCTTTTGTTCGGTTCTAATATAATATGTTCTCCTGGTGTACAATATTGTGGTAGACTGATAGTTGACTTTTTTAGAGATTAAGGAAGTTAAATAAATTACTTTAAAATATTTATATTTATATTTTTTTATACTAAACTAATTGATATATAATTAAATGATACACAACATATGTTATAATTAGTAATTTATTTAGATTTATTAATCTTTTTAAAAAAAAAAAAGTCAATTGTGCCTTGTATTAATGACTGAAGAGATTATATACGTTTTGAGCAGAAAAAAAAAAAAGAAGAGATTATATACGTAGCATTAATGTGTGGGGCCTATATTACGTGTTTAACATTGCCGGGCTCTTTTAGTAGTTTTGGGTCACATCATGCAATTTTTTAAAAAAGAAGTTGGAAAAAAACATTGCTGCAGAAAATACTTGAAAATATCAATTGTGCCTTCACTAACTACTTTGGGAGTAAAATTTCCTTTAACCATATAAAATATGTTTAAAAAATTCGTACCATTTATAAAATTTTAAATCACATTATTCATGATTCATAAATATATACTAAACCTTTCAAAAAAAATTTAAAAAAATCCCCGCATATTTTATTTTGTATTTCTTTAATATTAGTTCACATATTTCAACATAATTAAATATTACTTTCAAATTATGATATGTTGTCTAGCTTCTAAACCTCTTTTTATAATTGAAAAAAAAAATATCACTTGAATTTTAAAATCACAAATCAAAAATTTTCTATTAAAAATGATTTATCAATTATTATACTCTTATAGACAACAAGACTGATTTAGGATTTTAACAGTAGTATTTTTCGTATATTTTACAGGCCATGGTCCACTTTCATTGGATGTGTTGTGATTTTATGTTTCTTTTATTTATTTTTATATATTTTTAACAGTAGTATTTTTCGTATATTTTTCCCTTGATAGATAGCTTTCAAAATAATTTCTAGTCTATCTCTCCTTAACCTAAGCAATTGTTGTTTATTAGGGAACTAATCAATCAAGCCTTGCCAACTAATGATATCTTAAATAGATAAGTGGTTTAGGAGTCATCCGCCGCATTATTATAATGCTACGCAAGCTTTCATTTTATTTAATACTTACAGATGATGAGAATGTTGTCTTATAATTAGGATCAAAACCAACTCTAAAATGTTGTCTTATAATTAAGACCAGAGGGAGTACCGTTTTTATCTTCCAAAACAACAAATATTTACAATCCCTTTTATAGGCCATGGTCTCACTTTCATTGGATGTGTTGTGATTTTATGTTTCTTTTATTTATTTTTATTTATTATTTTTTTTTAAATTTCTTGCAGATGATGAGATTGAAAAGACTGGCTATTTTTTCCCATCATTTATAATATAAATAAGGATATGGATTTGCTGGGCCCATCCCATGAGGATGGCCCGCTTGAGTAGGGACATTGGGTACTTTAAATCAAGAGGCCACTTTTGGCGGGAGTTTGGGTGTCAAGACAAGGACCAATGAGGTGTCCATTTTTGGTGTTTTCCCATTTTGGGCTCCACCCCCTCCACTCACTTTACTTACTTCCTTTTTTTTTCTTTTTTTAATTCTTTTCAACATTCCAAAAAAAAAAAACTTCATTCACCATCCAGATTTCTCACTCATGCTCCTCCTCCTTTTCTTAACTATCCACGTGTCCCACTCACGTCTTGTCCACGTGGCACAGTTGAACTGGTAGGTATATGTATGTGTGTGTCACCTTTTTCTTTGGTTACCAATGATTTATTATTAATTAATAATGCCAAAAAAAATATCATATAGGTTTGGTACAATCACACTTGTAAGGGTTCTAGCTCCTAATGCTATTGTTAACACTTAGCACTTGGGTGATTTTCTATATGCTAGGGGATTATTATATCTATTGAATATTCATTGCCTAGTTTTTTTTAAAAAAAAAAATTATAAAGAAAATTCTTTAGCTTGCTAAAATTATTTAATTGATTATTAAGGTTGATTAATTTATCATTGGTCGGCTATTTTGAGGCCCACGGCATTTCAAAATTTGACGAATAAAATGTTAAGTTATCATAAATAAAAACAAATTGTTGGCTAGCTTGTTCGGTTAAGGTCAATTCAATGAGATAATTGCATTGTGTGGGCTCTCAATTTTATTTGAGATTCAATTCTTTTTTTCAATTTTCAATTTAAAGTTTATAACCTTCATTTTTTTATTTGGAAAATCATTTTTTTAGTTGTGTGTGTGAATTACTTGGACGTGGCTTATCTTCTACTGCTTCTCGTCTGCTGCCCTTCTTTACTTAAAACGGCATCATTTTGGCTCAAAACACTGAGCTGTTGCCCCTTTCTTTTTTTAAAATATGTTTCAGAACACTGATGCTAAAAAGAATAATAACTAGTATTGAATAATACTTTGTTATTTTAAAAAATTACCTTAGGATTTTAAAATACTTTGTGATTTTGAAAAATTACCTTAGGATCTTAAAATGTATTTCAGTTACTAACTAGTACTAGAAAAATACTTCAAGATACTGATTGGTGTTTAAAAAAATATTTTATGATCTTGAACAAATATTTTAAGTACTGATTGATACTAAAAATATATCTCATAATATTTTTTCAAAATCCTAAAATAATTTTTCAAGATCATGAGATATTTTTTCAATACCGTTCAATATCCTGAAGTATGTTTTTTTCAGTATCAATCAGTATTTTTTTTTATATCTTTTTAATATTAGTCCGTGCTTGAAACATTTTTTCAAAAAAAAAAAAAAGGGCACTAGCTCAATTTTTATGTCAAAACGACACCGTTTTAAATAAAGAAGAGTAGCGGACAGAAAACAACAAAAGAGAGAAACCGCGTCCGAATTATTTGTATGCTGCTCTAAATTTGTACCAATGTGGGTGCAGCTCCATGAAGAGTAATGAGCAGAAAGTTTGACTTTTTATAGGATGGTTGAATTTTAAATTTTTAATCATTGATCATATGATCTTTTGTCACACAATCAATCCTAATTGACTTGTTCCACAGTTATTTATTTGCAAAATGATACGACCACGAGCTGAATAATTAGCTTCTTTTTTTTTTCTTTTTTTTTACATACTTTAAAATTAAATTTTTAAAAATTGACAAAATCAATATGAAAAATAAAATTTTGGCCAAAAAATGAAGTATAAAAATTATAACAACAAACATGCTGTTTATAAGTCATAAAATAAATAACACTATGTCCACTTCGTACAAAGGAGATAACACACGTCTAATTAATATCACCAATCGAACATTTTTTTATTAAAAAAAGTTTATATGAGTTGGGTTAAATATGATATCACCAGGATTAAGGTATGCTTTTAACGTTAGAGAACGCTTAAATATGTATTTAAGGATTGTACATCAACAATATCCTTACATCGATAATGGAATACAAATTAACGACCTTGTGGATTGTGAGTTAACTCTTTACCAACTCGATTTATCATTCTTAGCTTGTTAAACTTTTTTTTAATCAACCTACAAAGTTATTATAATTAGTTGTATTTGTCTTTTTTTTTTCGGTTACTCATCCGGTATCCAAAACTTTGTCCTGACTAATCCAGATCCGACCCGGGTCGCGTATCTGGCTATGGTGGGTGAGTCTCCCAATGGAGCTAGTTGTATTTCTCTTTATCAACATAACAAACTCTTAAAACTCGAATTTTCCGTTAAAAATAGCAATAAAATATGATAAGTTAAACAATGACAAAAAAAAAAAGTATTAATGTTTGTCTTTTTGTTGAGATATAATATTCTTAAAATATATGATAAGTAAGTTGTGAATAAGATTTTGTCAATGAATAAAAGTTGGTTCAATTAATGAAGAATTTTCTGACAATAAATTGATAAAGAATTATCTTATTATATGTGTGAAGGTTCAAATTTCATTGTCAATATAAATATTATATTGTTGAGTATGTTATAAGTGTTCTTATAAATACTATTTGAGTCGTTTAGTCATCAATATCACCCCTTAAGGAGTATCATGGCTCAAAATTTAAAATCTAAGAAATATTTTAAACAAATTTTAAGTTTTTAAATTTACTATCAGCACAAGATATAAAAATGAAGAACTTCACGTGCACTTTCCCCAAAGTTAAATGAGAGCACGTGAGATTACCATTATTTAATTGCCATGGTAGTGTCAGAGAAAGCTGTGAGTCTTAGCTGTTTATTGACCAACGGTTTGCTGATCCATATTTTCTCATCTCATTTTAAAAATATCAAAAATTAGCGTACACATATATACATACACTACAAAAACATATCGTTTTCAGTTATCCACGGAATTTCGTGGGTAATCCCATGAGTAATGAAAATTATCCACAGAAAATTTCTGTCGCAGAAAAAGACGTGGTAAAATTTATGTCGAATAAGCCACAACTTTTTTTGAGACGAAAATTTTCTATGGGTAACTGAAATTACCTACGGATTCCGTGGGTAATTTCTGTGTGTAATTTTTACCCACGGAAATTACCCATGGAATTCCGTGGGTGATTTCCCACGGAATTTTTTCCCGTGAGTAATACGATGCTTTTTTGTAGTGATATATAATTATACATTAACTTTTAATAGTAAGATATACACTATCTAATTATTAATATAAGATATATTTACTTAATTTAATTGCATTATAAAAAGTTAGTTATTATGATATGTATTTTCTAAAATATCATAGTCTTCTTCTTTTTCTTTGGTAAGCATAATCTTCTTCTTTAATTTTCTCGGTCTATCTCTTCCTTTATTGTTGTTGAAAGAATATCAATAAAGTAAATTAGGAAAAAAATTGATAAATATAAAAAATATATCTTATATTTAGAATAAAAAAAACTCATTAAATATATCTTATATTAGGAACCAGAGACAATATATCATAGGCCATCAAATATTGATACAGTCGGTAAAATGATTGGTTTATAACTATAAAATTGTGGAATTAAATCCTTTCGATGTGAAGGCTTTGTTAGTGGGTAACGTATAAAATACCTTTGTAAGTATTCTTTGAATTCATAGGCATGCCATAACATTGGTCAACCGCATCACCTATACTTTTTTATATAAACTACGCTATTTAGAAATAATAAACTTTCTGATTCACTTATCAATTCGCTTTATTGTATTAAAAACATGTCTCCTTTGCTTTCTTGTATATAAGTATATATACATATTTGATATGTGTTTTTCTTAATATAACGTTAATATATAATAATGATTTTTATTTCTAAAACAAATTAATATTCAGAACAATTTTGATAAATCTCTCAAATTACTAACCCACCCTTTCAAGGGATGATAATTTATATTCCTTATTTTGTTTAAAAATGTATATCGTTTGAATCTAATTATTTTTAGTAATGAATAATATATTAGGGTTAAAAAGTATGGAAGATATATTAGGGTGCTTCATAAACCTTGACCATACAATGAATCTACTGCTTTCCTAAAATGTCCTTAGTCCTCTTTTAAAATTACTCCTAATTTAATGCATTATTGGAATCCAAAATTAAAGAGAAAAATAGGAAATGAAAAATTGAATGCATTCTTGACTGAGAAAGTAATTTATGGACACCAAATTAATGGAGTCAAATTTATGAAAATACTATTCATTGAATACAATTCACTCTGTTAACAGGGGATGAACCAAATTAATGGGATCAAAATTTTTGTTTGTTTATTATAAATATTTTGAGATATTATTATTAACATCACACACAATACCTTATGGGTTGTGTGAAATGATATTATAGTTAATAATATAACTTAATATATGATTGAAATAAATAATTATAAAATATAATTAACAAAATGAGTAAATTATACTTAGTTTGTAGCACCAGAGAGAAATAATAAATAATTAAATTAATTTTTTAACCTCTATAAATTAGTTAAGTAAATTTTATATTTAAAATCGAAGAGAGAGGACAATGAAACTTTCATGGCAAAAAAAAAAAAAAAAAAAACTTAAAACCTTAAAAAATAAACATCCCCTCTATTTCTATTTATTTGTCGTCATAAGAAAAAAACGCATTGACCAAGATAAAGTGCATCAAAATTCTATAAACGTATAAGCAATGTGTGTGTGTATTAATTTACTCTTATTTATAGAAAAAGTATGAGAAATAATAGTAATAAAAAAAAGAGTATATGAAAAAAAAAATAACGAGAAAGAATGTATGGAAAAAAAGTAATACATATAGTTATTGTTGTCAAACTTGAGAGTTGATTATCCAAGTCTACCGGTTTTACGTTTTTAGTTTACCAAATCGAGACGAGTCATTCGCGCTCCTTAATTGGACCCTGATGCGGACCTGCTACACCAAACCCGGTTAAAATCCCTACTCCGCTTGAATTTTTGAAGGCGGACCCTGCTACACCAAACCCGGTTAAAATCCCGCTCCGTTTGAATTTGTGAAGGCGGACCCTGCTACACCAAACCCGGTTAAAATCCTACTCCGTTTGAATTTTGGAAGGCGGACCTGCTACACCAAACCCGGTTAAAATCCCTACTCCGTTTGAATTTTTGAAGGCGGATCCTGCTACACCAAACCCGGTTAAAATCCTGCCTGCAAAGTACACCAAGTCCTGTAAACTCCGGAATGCAAACGGCAAATAAATAAAGAAACTCTCAATCGAGAGCATTGATTCAATCTCCTTAAATTGCTCTAACGACAAAGACATGAACGAAAGAGCGAATAGGTCACCGAACCCTCGTAATTCAAATACAAACCGAAGACTAAAATCCGCTTTTCACGGAGGAAGTTGCCTCCGTAGAGCTATCGCAGCCTGACGCTTCCTAACTTACTCCGGATATCAAGCGGAATTGTCATGCCGACCTTGATCAGTCAAAATGTGCGACGCTTTGATGAAAAATCAAACCCGGCAGTGACAACTTCCCTTTATCTTAGGATGACTTGGCCAACGAACCTCGAATTATACGAGGCGCTTTGAATACCGATCCTCACCACTTTACGGTTTCAATACCAAACGCGCTTCGCAGATTCTCGCATATCACATCTATGACCCCGGCCCTGGTCACTCAATAGTACTCCTAAAACAAATGTGAGTTCACTATATAGTTCATCGTGGACACGGATGAAACTCCACATAAATACTCGAATTGATCTAGAAGTGAACAAACTTTCATTAATGATCAAGTCAATTTGGAAAATTTGTAACTCTTGTAAACTTGGTTAAATTCACGAGTTTATACACCGAGTTTACTGTTTTTACATTTCTAGCTTGCAAAACTGTGTTAACTCACTTTCAAACCCTTGCTAACTTTTATGTTTTGATCATGCTCAACGGCTTTATATATGAGTTTTATAGAAATTTATTTGTTAAATATGGTAAATATAATTTTGAATGTTGATAAATTTTATTTCAATTATTTGAATTTAAAATATATTTAATTAAATTGTTGTCATTTTTTATATCTAATTATTAATTATACACTACTAATACATACCACCCTCGTCCTATTTATAAGTTCAGTTTGACCAAATCTCACATACCAAGGAGAGGTAGTTAACACAATGATTATGGGGGTAAATTTTCAATTTTACCCTCATTTATGATTGAATGCTTTTCAATTGTTTCTTCTCTCTCTATCTTCATGGGTATAATTATATGAGTTAAATTGTCACAATCTCATTTATTACATGAAACTGGACTTATAAATAGGACCAAATTTTTTTGGTCAAACTGGACTTATAAATAGGACCAGAGTAATATTTAATAGTGAAAGTAAACTCTTATAAATTTATGATACGAGTTTATATCATTGTCACGACTCATAAGTTTACTTAAATTCGTGAGTTTGACCACCTTACATATAATAGTAATTAATGTTTGAGCAAAAAAAAAAAAGTAATTAACTAAAAATAGAATAAATGCATTAAATATTCTGTCTAAAAAAAATTAATAGAATACATTGAGTGGTGACAGAGATTCATGATTCATTCATTGCGTATTAATGTACAGTACAGTGCTCGCAGCAGCACTCCCCACTTTACTCATGGATTTCAGCGTTATATTCAAACTTCCCCTCATACCCGCGCACTCTCTCTCTCTCTCCCCAGCCCATCAATAAATCCGTTGATTTTATTATTTTTTTAATGGCCACCCCTCTTTTCTAGAGAGTGTGATCAGAGAAGAAGAATAATAATACGACGCCATGGCCGACCGTTTTCAAAGAAAAAGCTCACTTTAGAGAGAGAGAGTGAATGAATGAATGAAGGGAAGAAGCATTGGAAACAAAATAACAAACGAAACCAGACACTCCCCAAACATCACTCCTCTCTCTCTGCTCTAAAATCTAAAAGCTTTTCAATCAATCAATCAAATACACATCACTTTCCAAATCCTTAATCGCTCTCTCTACTATATTCCGTCCTTCGTTCATTGCCCAGGTATTTTTCTACTTCTCACACTAACCACATGCTTCAACTTCCTTTTGCTTTCCGATATAGCCAAAGCTCCCTCATTTTTCTTTCTTTTTAGATCGACGCACTTTTCTGGGTAATCGATTACACCCCCCCCCCCACCAAAAAAAAAAGAAATTACGATTCTGATGTAACCCTTTAGTGATCCCATTTATGTAGCTAGGTATTCTTCATTGCTTATTTCCAATCTGTACCGTTTCACTTTCACCTAATTTGAGCATTTGGCTTGTGTTTTTCTTTTACAGAGGGAGATAGATAGGATCCGAGGAGAAGGAGGGTATATAGCTTTTGACAAGGTAACTTTTAGGGAATGGAATTTATGCTTATTACGGTTCCGTTTTTTGAAAAACCCAATGCACACACAGTCACAGTTTTTATTATTAGTAGAATCGGCGTAAAGGTGAATGAAAGAGAAGGAAGTGGGAGAAGGATGGGTTTTTTCCCTTCCTTTCCTTTCTTTTATTATTATTATTTAAAAAAAAAAAAAACTTTCATATTTTATAAAAGCAGTGAGAGCGTTGGGTTTAGCATGCAACTTGGCTCCAGTCAAAGGAAGGAGCGTCCTACAAGGAGAGCCTCACCATTACAATAAACCCTTCAAGCGCTGAGAGAGATATGAGGAAGCAGAAGCAGCAGCAGGGTAAGCAAGAAGAATCTCAGAAGAAGGAGCGTCATATTGTGACGTGGACACAAGAGGTCTTTCAATATTATATTCTTTTGTTGTCTGTTTATTATTTATTTGTCAATTGTCAATCCACTTCACTATCTTATATGTTGTGTGTGATCTGCAGGAAGATGATACATTGAGGAAGCAGATAAGCATCCATGGAACTGAGAAGTACTGATTTGATTCCCTTTTTCACTATTCTTTTGAGTCTTACTAGTGCCATTTTCCTGGTTATTTGAAACTAAGGGGATTTTGATTTTGAATTTGCATAAACTGTTTGCAGTTGGGCAATAATTGCATCTAACTTCAAAGACAAAACGACAAGACAGTGCAGAAGAAGGTGAGTTTTTTTATTTAAAAAAAAAAATTGACAGCCTGGTTTCATGGAATCCTCTGTTTCATCCTTTCACAATCCACAAATGTTTTTCTTAAAAAAAAAATGATTTCTTATTGTTTCAATCCGATGGTTCCATATATCAGATGGTACACTTACTTGAACTCTGATTTCAAGAAAGGAGGATGGTCACCAGAGGAAGACTTGCTCTTATGTGAGGTAAGCTGATGATTTGATGCTACTTCAAATTTGGGATTTCTTTCTTTTCTTTTCATGTTTTCCCCCAACTCCTACATTGACTTGAGGGATATTACATGATGGCAAAAAAAGATTCATTACTCATCAAAATCCTCTATGTGACTAGTTTAGCAGATGATGAACATTGTAATTTCACCAAAAAAGTTTTTGTTCCCTAGCATCATCTAATATTATGCTGCTATATGTAGGCTCAGAAAATATTTGGCAACAGATGGACAGAAATAGCAAAGGTGGTTTCAGGCAGGTAAACAAAAGTCAGTCCAGTTTTTGATTCATGAAAGTATAAAAGGTACTCTACAATATTTCTGTTGTTGACTGTTAAGCTCAATGCAATGCTTTCTATCCAGAACGGATAACGCTGTGAAAAACCGTTTCTCCACTCTGTGCAAGAAGAGAGCAAAATTTGAGGCCTTGGCAAAAGAGAATAACACTTCATTCATTAATTCAAATAACAAAAGGACTATTTTCCAACAGGGTGATAACAGAGAGTCAACATCTGAGGCTGCACCACCTGCTAAGAAAATGAGGTGTGCATTACACTTATTGGTATCAAATCAGTGATTTAAACATTCTATGAAGATCATTGATAAATTTCATTCTATTTCTATTTCAATATAGGAGAGCTCATATCCCTGATGCTGCAGAAAAGATCAACTATGGAGACAGGTCCCATAAGCATTATGAAGCAACAATAAAACAGCAGCCAAGAGCACCGTTTTCTATTTTGGCTCAGAATTTGCCACATGAAGCCTTCGATGACAAGATCAGCAGAAATGGTAATGTGCTTGAATTGGTTGTGGACCTTATTCTTGCTATTGTGGTGCCTGAAATGGAAGAACAGAAAGGATTAGTGCATGACTTTTGGAGCCAAGTTACTACAGGTTTTGGAAATCATTTTATGCCAATATAACTCTTTGTTTGTCATGACTTTGCAGCCCATAATTCTAAGACTCAAGGAACATTTCTTAAAGAGGATGATCCAAAGATTAGCATGTTGATGCAACAAGCGGAGTTATTAAGTTCACTAACTCTAAAAGTTAATACAGATGATGTGGACCAGAGTCTTGAAGACGCATGGAAGGTGAGGGGTTGGACTGAGTTTCTGACCATTGTTTCCTTTGAGTATTGAATACAACAATATGTGCTTCTTCAAGAATGATCTTCTCATTTGGTGTATCCGTGTATATCAAAAAAGAAAGGTAACTAGTCAGGAGTCAAAACCATTCATAGGAAAATCATGAGAGTCGTTTGAGATAGTTGACATTGACTTTGAAAACTCAATAACTACAAACTTAGTCCTACATTTAGGACCGGAGGAAGTAATTATATTTAGGTATGATCTGATAGTTATGATGCTCGCCCAGACAAATCAGAAGAAAATTGCAGATATCAGGCATTACATTTCCTGCATTTGCCTAATAGCAACTACTATCTGAATCATTTATGCTGCTGAGGTTGTCTTTGAAAATTCAGAAATAGCTTTATTGATCAGCTTGGTAGCATACGGTCTGTATTAAATGCTTAATAATGATAAGTTAAATAATGTATCACAGGCCGCAGTCCATAAAACTTAGTTCATGAGCATATAAAGAAGAATGTAATTGTTCGTATTCTTCAAACATTTTATGATACTTTAAAGTGATGATGCCAGGTACTTCAAGAGTTTCTGAACCAAACCAAAGAATCAGACATTCTCAAATATAAGATTTCAGATTTACAGCTCGTTGATCTTAAATACATGATGGAGGAATTTAAGAGTAGTAATGAGGGATGCCAGCAATGCTGGAGGTACTTTTTAAGTTTATTGAAAATTTCACTTTATGCAGGCTCAACCTGTAGTTTTATTTTTGAAAATAAAATAAAAAAATCTAATAGTTCTTAAATATGTTAAAGGCAACCAGAACTCTATGAAGACTCTCCAAGCAGTTCTGAATACAGCACAGGATCAACGCTTCTGCCCCATTCAGCAAGTGATAATCTGGAACACTCTCTGCTTCAGGATATTGGAACTGATCTAAAGCCTATCCAACTTGGAGATCAAAAAGTAGTTAGTGAATGTGGCAAAGAGGATCTCTCTTCTGCAACTGTAGGTCAAGGTAACATAACCCTGGCCCATTATAAGGGCAAATATTGTTTTCTAATTTGTGGTATGCTAATATTGACATGGATCATAATTGGCAAATAATATATTTCTTTCAGTGGCAGATGCGTTTCCATCTTGTGAGGAACAGATAAGCAATGATGGGATTGCTTCTACCTCATCAAGCACAGAGTTTAATTCCCCTCTTCAAGTTACCCCTCTGTTCAGATCTTTGGCTGCAGGAATTCCCAGCCCACAGTTTTCAGAAAGTGTAAGTTAACCATGCACTTTGAAAATATTTAACAATCTTAAGGTCCAAAAGCTAAATTATGGTAGTATGAGTAGTGAAGATTATAGTAATCCTTGTAAAACTATGGGAATTTGGGAGACAAATGAACCCTTTTCTTTCAGCTATAGTAATACTTAATAGTTATTATAAAGTTTCAACATTAACTGGATGCAAGACTTCCAAAATGCTGTTTTGTCATTAGATTACATGACTAACCTTAAGAGTCATTTTTGGAAGTAGCCATAGAGGTGGTAGCAGATGGAAATTAACCGTAAAAGTCATCGATACGTTATTACCATTAGGATTTGGAATAGTGGAAACGAGATTATTATTATTATTATTGCAATAGTACGCTGACTCAAATTTGTCTAAAAATGTGTTTATAAAGAAATTGTGTTAAATAAGACTGACTGGAAGTTTCTGCATTGCCAGAATAACAAGCAGTTTGTTCTAGCCATGCATTATCTTTGTTGTTCTTTCAGTTCAGATGAATTTTAAAAGCATAGTTGAAAGGGAGGTAAATTTTCTGGTGACAATGAAAGCTTTGCTTTTTGATTCTGTAGCTTAACAGATCTCATTGAGGAAAATGTTGTATTTATCTTACTAGTACAAACGTTTCATTAACAATTCCTTCTTATTTTTGGAACAACATAACATTTTCTTTTGAAAACAAGCATCAGTATATATTATCATACATAAATAAGGAATATTTCATATTTCAAATGAATAAATTACAGTTACGACTCATTGCTTCTAGTCCCAAATAAAGTAACAAATATGACAATGGAGCATGAAAGATGATTTTGGTCACAATGATGCAAACCTCTGATCAACAAAGTACTCACTAGTTTTGCTTCTAGTTTCGGATATATCGATCGTTTATATCAAGTAATTGATTTATTTCCTTGATAAGATAGGCCCTTGTAAACTACTGATTAAAAAATATGGACAAGGGAGACATTTACCTTGCATAGGGTCAGCCTATATCACCAAATGATCCCAAAAAAAAAAAAGAAGTAAATAAAAACAGAGAAGAAGAAGCAAACAAAACATCATATTAAACAAGAGTGTAAGCTGTATGTAACTTTGTCTATTCTGCTGAACTATGTGGATTGCATGATTATACTGTACTGCTGAATGGTCAAAGATATTACAACTGAGGAGGTAATAGAGTTTCACATCCTGCATATGAATTGCTTCTCTTCTCTCTAACTTATACTTACATAGAATTTTTTTATTATTAAAAAAGTATCACACACAAGCTATTGCATTATGAAAAGGGGGGTTATAAATATTCATACTAAACTTCTGTTATACTATTATGAATAAGCTTTAAGGGATCTGAGTTTAAATCCCAGTGAAAACCAAAATTATGAATACGCACACATGCACATTCTTTTGTGTTTGTGTGTCAAAATTTGTTGCAAGACTAACCACTTGTTTCTTTGATATCTTTCTCCTGCAGGAAAGGAACTTCCTAATGAGGACGCTTGGATTGGAGTCCCCATCCATGAACCCAAGTGCCAACCCCTCACAACCACCACCCTGCAAAAGAGCCCTACTAAACAGTCTATAATCTAATCCTCTTCCTTTTTCTCTACCCTTGGCAACTTGGAC
Source organism: Acacia pycnantha (assembly GCA_025563575.1). NCBI lineage: Eukaryota > Viridiplantae > Streptophyta > Magnoliopsida > Fabales > Fabaceae > Acacia > Acacia pycnantha. Next base: position 5,482,592 of record JAMWYP010000049.1, on the reverse strand, counting down.
TCAGTTCTTCTTTGCTTGGTTTTGAGATGAGATTCCTGAGATTGCAACCTCATTGTCTTAATGATCCTAAAATTTTGAAAAAAGCCATCATCATCCTCTTCCTCTTCCCCAAGAATGCTCTGGTGCATTCTTGTGATAATTAGACATATCTAACAATGTCATTCCTCCATACCCACAAGTCAGTCAGACTTACCCCCTTTCTTATAGCAGCACTAAAACTAGCTTGCTTAGTGTGTCACTATTTGGCTTGTTTTTTTCCTCTTGATGCCATTCTGGGTTTGTTTTGGTTGAATCCAGCTCTTGGTCATGATTTGGTTGTTTTTTTCTGTACAAAGTCTGCTATGTAAGCAGTATTCATCCTGAGTGTGTATACATCGGCTTATCGCCTGTCCTACCTGAATATATGAACAGAGACAGAAATAGAAGAGAGAAGGAAAAAAAAATTAACCAATGGGAAATTGGATTCCTATTTGTTTGTTTTTGGGTGTGCATAAAGTATAGAATAATATATATATTTGGATTTTTGATGTACTGAAACTTCATAACAGTTGGAGTGGAAATGCATTTTGGTTTTTTGGTGTGCACCTACTGTTTCTGTTCTCTCTCTTTACTTTTCTGGATTGAATCTAGTGAAGCAACATAACAGAAAGTGAAGAAACGCCTTAGTAGAAGAAGAGAAAACTAAACAGAAAAAACCATAGAATCATAGGAAAGCCTATATTGATGTTCTCTCTCACACCCTTCTGCAAAAAACACAGATGTTCAGCCACAAACAAAAAGCAAAAGTATCTTAACAAGAAATGAAGTGTACTTGCTGATACACACACACACACAGAGGAAAACATACACATTATGACCTGGCAGAGGCATGCAGACCTGTCTCTCTCTCTCTCATGGGTACAAGGTTTGTGCTCCATGGAGTGCAATGGAGAATTCTGAGAGAAGTCGGTTGTTGTTAAGTAAGAAGGAGGAGGAGGTGGTAAGAGGTTAATGGTGGTGGAAGACAGAAGGCATAATAATGAGGGAAGCAAAAAAGTAATTGGTTAAAAGAAACTAAGGGAGGGAGGGAAGTCTACTCAAAATAAAGTTATTTCATTTGTCCCTTCACTTTTTCAACGGAAGGTACACCACCTCCCTCCACTTTCCATTTAATTTCAATTCACCCGACAACTTTTTTAAAAAAAAATAATCAATAACTTGTATATCATTTGCAATCTTTGGTGATAAAATATATATATATATATCATGTAACATCTATGATAACATAATTCATAGATTACAAATAGTATAGATTATTCTTGAAAATTTATTTATAATATGTGAGAACTTGTATTTTGTACTACTTAGCCATAATTTATATACACCTAACATGGTTTAAAGTCGCAGCATTTCAAATAGAGTCATCATTTGTCGGTCAACGATGCAAGAAATAAGGCAATTATTCTTCTAAAACTTTTTAAGATTAAAAGGGCAGACACCAACTACTAAGATTATAAGAAAGATCAAACATGTAATTAAACTCTTATTTTTAGAGAAGCTTTCATACTGCTAAACTATAAGGCCATTGACATTTTTCTAAAACATTAACTTGTCATCAACCTCTCACTTACCGGAGAGCTTCCATACCATTTAACTATAAAGGCCATTGGTATTCTTCTAGAACCTTGACTTGCCATCCTTACCACTTTTCCACAGGGATCCCATATTACAGTAAATTCTCATTTCAAAGTTTTCAACATGAATGCTTAATTCTTCGTTTTATTCCCTCCCTGTAACAATCATTGTTTAAAGGAGTGGAAGGGTAAGATCTCAGAACGTGGTGCCATCCAAACTGCCCCTGCACTTGATTTAACGAAACTTCCATCTGTCAGAGGCTAAACATATATAGTGATAGAGTGATTATAACGTTATTACTCCTTTACACGATGATAATTATAACGTTGGGGTAATGCACTCAACAAGAGTCAGATGAAATAGGCAATGAACTTGAAGATTAAATAAGGAAATCATGCTTACAGACAGTACAGCTCATCTACAATATAAGATACAAGGAGACAACTAAAAACCTATCCTTTAGTTGTCTGATACTCCTACAGATCAGGCAAAAAAAATAAAACTCCTATTATAATTTCATTTGACGGCCAAATGAGCTGAAAAAGGCGCTAACTAAATTCAAAATTGCTTGAAAGGGTACTTTTTTCACGTGGTCTTACTCTTGTTCTGAGATCTCAGCAGCTTCTGCCACTTGAGGAAGATCTGGTAAGACAAACCAGAGAACACCATAAAAACACATCCCCATTGCTTGGACGATAAAGGATTGCCGCTCATTATTGAGGACACCACAATGCTACCAAACTTGCGAGTGGTGGTGATGGTGGTGACTGCCAAAGATCCAAATTGGTTTATGGTCAAAAAGATGAAGTTCTGGCCCACCGCACCACAGCAACAATAGAGAAGACTATCCCATGCTGCTTCTGGATGTTGGATGCAAAATCCAATTGCCTTAGATCCACTCCCATAAGGCAACACAAACATGTATATCATATTGTACATGGTGCCCCACAAATTCATGCCCAGCATTATACCCCATGCACTTGTTTTTGGGTATCTGAGCAACACAGACCAACACTTTAGAAAGTAATTACTTTAATAATTCAATATATTTTAATATAAACACATCAAACAAAAGCTCAAACATCAGGAATGTTGCATACTCCCTCACTTTTTATAAGAGCTCGACAAGAGTTGTTTGAACATTTAATGAGTTTTTTTTTTCCATTTTTATCCTTCATTAATTATGTGTATTGTATTAATTAAAAGGCTGAAGATATTTATATTTTATATTTACTTTATTTCTCTCTCATACATGCCCCTCATAAATAAGGGCATACTTAAAAAACAAAGTTTATTTTAGATATACTAATTATTTTTAACTAATTTTAACCGCTTTCTTAAATTACGTAATTTGGTTATTAAGTTTTTATAAATAAGATCGGAGGAAGCATAACAATCAAAAGAAATGATAAGTATCAAACGTATGCAGCTGAAGTTTCCTTTATAAATAGATATATCAAACCATCAACCAGAGGTAATATTAGGGACGATATCACCAACATGCAAACAGATATCACATGGAAAAGGAGGAGATAGAAGAGAAAGCCAGAAGAAAAGTAATGGACAAACAAGTAAACCTTAAAGTCTATTACAGTCATTTTAGATACCGTCTTCCACACTGTATTGGATTTCCCTTTGCCAAGTAAACCAAATCGAATGTAATGAAGAGTAAACAATAATACCATTTCATAAGCTTTCTTTTTTTGCCAGAAATTTCTTTCAAAAAATTCTTTATTGGGCCTTCTTTATCTCTATTATCTATCAAGGTAAAACTTGTTTATTAGCTGAGGTCAGGCAACAGAGAAACATTCGTTTTGACAGAAAAACAAGACTGATATGTGAAATGAGTAAAAGAAGAAGCTTCCCTTCTATTACCTTGCATTTAAGGAATCCTGAGTAGCATTTGTGAATCCATCAAAAGCAAGGTTCAGTAAACATAGCCCATAACCGAGGGGAGCATTAGGATGTGCAAGCTTACTGATAGTCTTGGAGCTTGTCTGCAAATAATATAAGCAAACATAAGAAACTGTCCTTCAAAGGAATCTAGAGTGACGCTTGAATCCTCTAAGACGTTCCCAACCTTTAGGATTGCAAATGTTGATACCCCTCCAGCTACAACGAAAGAACAAAGGTACTCCGGAATAGTGTATCTTATACCATAGAATAATGTACCCATCAGCATGACTGCATTATTTGAGGTAAGATTAATAATCTGTTAAATCAAAGATATCATTTTAATTTTAGAGTATTTTACACATAATCCAGAAATTATTGATTATATACTCAAGTAAGCAGAAAGAAGAAAAAAAGACAAAACACAAACTACTGACCTGGAATCATTTTAGAGGACTTTGCAAGGACCTGCAAGTAGTAACAATAATATCATGACGATCCTAATCAAAATTAAAAGAAGAAATAATAATGAAAGAGGCTATAAACAAAGGACCGCTTAGTGCACAAGCTCCCACCCGGGTCTCGGGAAGGGATAGATATACGCAGCCTTACCCTACAATTGAAGAATTGAAGAGGTTGTTTCAAGGATTCGAAACCAGGTCACATGGCAACTATCTTACCTGATCACCCTCTCAACGAAAGAGGCTATAAAAGAAAAGAAATTTGTAAAGGGCCATACCTGCGCCGGGTAACTGATATATTTCAATGCTTCAATTCCCATAGCTGGACCAATTGTATTGGAAATGCCAGCACTCCAGTAAGACCACCAAGGAGCACCACCGGAACTTTCATTGGACGACCATATCTTTATCACTAGTGTGATATACCAGCCGGGTCAAAAAAAATAAACATTTACAGACCATTGTGCACAAATTATGAACAAAATGAGCAATTAGTACAGAAACTCACTGATGTAAGACCAGACTAAACATACTACATTCTGTGCCAAGTTTAGAAATGCCAGGTGCTCGAACCTCTGGCCATCAGGACCAAATCGCTTGGTCGACCTATGGGACAAAGGACGAGAAACATGAGAATGTTCATAGCTTAGAAGTCATACCGAAGAAACGCTCATTTGGATTCATATGCACAAATTAGGAAAAAGAATGATCTGTACTCACAGAGTTTCCTGGACCAAGCCCTGGTAGATATAGGCAGAGCAAATCCCGGCGATACAGAACACCAATAGTAACACACGGCGGATTCCGGCGCCGTGAGCCTCCATTAAGGCCCGACGATGGCCCGCCGGTTTCTTCTGCAAGTCGCTTTCTGGTGGAATGGAACAGAGCAGAGAGAAGCAGGAGAAAACGCCCTTGTTGAGACGACGTCAATAAAGAGAAGAGCGCGAAGTTACGCAGAAATTCCACGTGGAGAGATATGATTGGATACTCCACGCGGATCTCCCGTGACCGTGGGAGAAAGTGGCGTAGAATTAATCTCATGGTGACAGGGGAACTGGGGTCTATCCAATCAGAATACAACAGATCACTCAACTTTCATCCAAGTTGTCAGCTTTCCTGCTATTTACCTAAGATTTATTTAAATTGGTGTTGAAAAAGCATCTTTCAAAAACTAAACCATGTTGTAAAAGCAGGTTTCCACTATTAATCCAAACCTGCATTTAATCTACACTTCCTCTGTCAAAATGTAAGTCCAAAAAATTAACTTACGTGATTTTTTTAAAAAAGTTAGTTAAAATTAATTATAGGTAAAATTAAAAGAAACATTAAATAATGAGAAAAGAACAAAATGTATTTTTATAATAAAAAAAACCACACCCATCACAAATTTAGTGTAGATATTTTGAAGGGAAAAAGACAAATAAATACCATATAAATTTGTAAAACCTAGAAGCCCACTGAATTTATAAAAAGACCAAGAGGTGACAAAGAATTTTAAGAGTTATGCAAATTCATGTAAAATGACCATAATACCATTCCTCTCTGAACCAGGACTAGAATATTGCTCCGCCGACGTGACTGCCAAAGAGAAGGACAGTTCGCCGCTGTCTACCTGTGCCGTCGACGCCAACGCCGCACCCGCCCACTTGGGACGCCGCACCGGTGAACTACAAAAGTATTCTTATAATTAGGACTGGAGGTAGTACGACGTATCAACGTGTCCATCACATTCTCTCATCATATAGTATCATTCCATGCCATATTGGCATATTCTCCCACTTTAGTTCTCTATCTCCAAACCTTTTCCCTGGGCCAAGCTCAATTCTATCTCTTGCCTATTAACTTTTCTATTGGGCCAACTTTCAATTGCTGAACACGTAACTATGTAAAGTCTCTTCTACTCCCTCCAATTCTATGCTATATACATGAATGTTTTTTTCCCCCAACTCAAAAGCATTCAGTATCATTAACAGTTAAAGCCTTTTTGAATTGGTGTTAGAAAGTCGAGACAAAACTCCTTTTATAAACCTACCCCGTATATAGTAAATCAAGTTGAAAAAGTAGTTCCTACAGTTAATCCAAACAAGCACAATGTCTCAGTACATGAAGTAAGGAAATAAAACCTGAAGAAAAAGAGCGAAAAGAAAACTAGCAACAAGAAACTGTAAAAGAAAAATGAAATATAAAACCTATAATCCAAGAATAAAAAAAAGAAAAAAGACTCTTGAGGACTGTTGAGCAACAGCTTCTGCAAAGGGAATGGAGGTGGCAGCACCGAGCTGAAGGGCAAGACTCGTCCAATAATCATATTCAGAATAAGAATGAACCCCCTAAATAAATAGAGTATGATATTCCCATTCTTTATTTTCTAACTACTTTCAATAATCATAGTTATGCTCCAGTACACAATATTCCAGCAAATTGGATTATTTCTGGTTTTGAAAAAGGTCAACATACAGGTCAACAAACAACAATACTTAACAACCTAACCTCCCTCTTAATGGCCAATTAATAATGGTAAGATAAGATTCCACCTGCCATTTAATTTACATCTCCACAGCACAGCCACAATGGTAAGTTGGTAACATGAATCATTGTAATTGACCAAAAGGGGAAGGAGCCTCTCTGAACCAACATTCTGAAACACGGACCGGATCGGAAAGTGATGAACCAGTCAGTAAACCAGTCCGGTCTGGATATTAATCAGGTTCAGTTTTTTTTTTAAAAAAAAAAAAATTGATTTTTTTAAAATTTTTATATTAATTACTCTAAAATCTTCAATTTCTCATCAGTTTAATTCTGGATTAGCTCCGGTTTAACGTTGATTTGACTTAGTACCCAACTGGTTTAATGGTCGAGGTTTCGGAACCATGCTCTGAACTAGTCAAGTGGGTACAGTTATAAGGCAACTGAAGATAGTGACTGAAGGCAAAGGCGATGGCATTAGCATGTGCCCTGTCGCTTTTATTTGCATTTGATTTGATGTTGTGAATCTTGCCCCCACTTGACGTTTCCAATTCTCAATAGTTCCCTTTTTAATTAGACTCGGTCAACCATCCATTATTTTAACTAGATTCTAGATTTTACCAATGTTGATGTATCCAATTAAAAAATTTACTAAATTAAGGGTAAAACAAATTATTATAATTATTATGAGCTTTGCGTGTACAAGATATATTAATATCATTATGGTTTTTATAGTTTGTGTGGATAGATTCGTTGGACTATGTAGGGCTAGCATTTAATAATATTAGGTAGATAAATATAACAGAACAATTTATTGTGAAGCCCTAAACCGTACATCAATTTGTAATATTTACTAGTAGTTCCTGAACTTTGTACTTTTCTAGAACACTTTTTTTTTTTATATATATATATATATATAAAATTGCGAATTATATTAGAGTGTGCAAAAAAGATAAGTGGATAAAGATGACAACATATATAAAACAATGACGCTTTAGCTTAAAACAAAGTTCACAAAGCAGAATATAAAAACTCCAAATACAGCTGTATAACAACCATTCACACTTATGATCAAAATAATTAAAATGTAGGATAAATTGAGGGACAAAAGGTTATTGCAGCAAGCAAACTTCTAACAATATAAATAATATTTCTTCTGATCCTAAATATAAGATAAAGTTTACAGTACAAATTGTACTATAAATTTTATTCTATATTTAAGACTGGATGTGGTATTGTAATGACATATCAAGGCGAAGAGATGCGTGTGCAAGGATCAAGGTGCTAAGCGGATGCGCGTGGACCCTTGGGCAAGGTCATGGCAAGTGCGGGCAATCCGCGGGGACCCTTGAGCAAGGTCCTCGCAAGCGCGAGCAATCCGTGCGGACCCTTGGCCAAGGTCCTAGCAAGTACGGGCAATCCCCGTCGACCCTTGGGCAACCTCCTCGCAAGTACGGGCAATCCCTGTAGACCCTTGAGCAAGGTCCTGAAAGTGTGGGCAAACCTTGGACAAGGTCCGGGCATCCGCAACCTCGGGAAAAAAGGATTGGCTCTGAGGGCTGGGCAGGAGTCCCAGCCCCGAACCCGTCGGCTGTCGGCGAACTGTTCGAGCTGCTCTCTCGGCGAGAGCAGGTTGCCGCATGCCAGCGGGGGGACGGACTGGGAACGGGCCCTTCGAGGTCCCTTCCCCAGACATTGAACATTCGACTCAGAACTGGTACGGACAAGGGAATCCGATTGTTTTTTACTTTAAATAGAGCAAAGACCAATATTTGCATAACAATAAATTTGGCTTAATTGAAAAGGATTAGAGTACTATGTGCTCGTTTGGGTTAACGTTAGAATTTATTTTCTTAACATAATTTAAGATTTACAAGGTTAGTATGTGAGAAATTTTGGCTTGGACGTTCTTTCCAATCATCAACTCAAACATATACTATAACTATGAGAAATAAAAGTCTAAAAATTACACACATTGAGGTAAACGCCATCTGCAACATCCCATTACTAAATTTTTATGTGTGATTGTCGAAACCTTAGGGATTGACCTTAGGGCCTCCACACTAAATCCATCACTAAATTTTTCTGTTTTTAGTTAGTTGATGTAAGCTGCAACAGCTATTAGTGGGTGTCATACACGCATGCGCCCCTGATGGGGACTAATGTCTAAATGAATGAAAGTTTTGGGGCTAATATAGTAATAGTATGGAAGTTTAGGGGCATATGATTAATTTGGGCTAATATTAGATGAGAGGACAAGTTTTGAAAGGGTGAAGTCACACGAAAATGAATGGTTGACTCACAAAAAATCAGTGAGAAAGGAAAGGAAGGTTTCTGTTTTTGTGGAGGGTGGGTGGGTCCCACATGCATATACCGGTGACTTGCGGTGATTAATTACGCGCTCGCACCTGTGCCGTGAACCCTGGTGTTTTCGTTCTTCTTTTTTGTTCGCTCTGGACATTTTTGTCTTTGTCCCCTTGAAAACGACGTCGCCTCTTCCATCTCTCTCTCACACTAGCATTTATCTGTCTCACGTAATTAACCTGTGTCGTTGAGTAGGGCCCAGGCTTCCCTTCATTTATTCTCACGTGTCATGGTGTGTGGACGACTTTATAGTTTATATAGACATCGTTCTTGACCAGCGAGTCATGTCTTGCGCCCCAAGTGCAATATATATATATATATATATATATATATATATATATATATATATATGAGGAAAATTTCGGAAAATATATTGAAAATATCCAAATATCAAGTTTATTTTGTTTACTACACTTAACAACAAATTACGGCATGTTTTTTTTAGTATGAATCACTTGTGTGAAATTTTCAAATAATTCTGAAGTGTTTAATTGGAATTTTTACAAAATAAAAATTTATATAATACTTGTACGTAGTAATTGATACTAGTATGTAAAAAAATTAGTTACATGGGTCTGTACCTTTTAATTAAGAGAAACTTAATATCAAAAAAATTGATGACTAAATATAAAACTATTACTCATTTTTTGAACAAATGACATACTAATTAATTAACTGTTGTTGAAAATATTTTAGAATTGGAATATATTTAATTTCATTAGGGTCAAAATTTGTGTAATCAAGATGAGACAATCTATAACAATTTTGGATAAGAGAGTAAATAGTAGAACTCACAGTATATGAGAATTAGATACAGAAAAAATGATGAAATCCGAGCTAAACAGATATTGTCTCCTTAAAACAATGTGTTTCCTCCATACTGATGTCTAATGATCGTGAACAATTGTCTCCCAGGATAGAATGAATTATGTTTCCAGAGTGATGGCACTATCAATCAATTAGCCCCACAAACACAACCAAATGTCATAAAAATCGGACCCAAGAGATTATAGTAGAATGCAATATATTGTATGTATAAGAGCGAAGTGTTAAGAAATCAAGTTGATTTTTTTGTCACATGCACATCTATTTATAAACGACAAAAAACGATCAAATAGTCTCCTGTTGGCGAATCGGTTTTGAAAATTAACAGTTACAAAATTCGAAAACAACCAAAATCGTTACTGGCGCTGGTTGGGAGAGACATGAAGGGGTTGATAGAGAATTAGTAAAATATTCAAGGACTATTTGGACATAAACTAAAAAATAATTTTTAATCTCTCATACACACACATGCGACCGACTGAGCCGTGCCGCCGTTTGTGGTGGAACAAGGCTCACCTGTGTCCTCTCTCCTACACAAAAGTGGTGTGCCCCAAGAGGTAATCTAGGGAGGTGAAGTAGAGGCTTATAAACCCTTCCCTCTTCTCGTATCTTGTCCAATGTGAGACTTCTATTCACACACCCATTTCACTTTCCTTTTGTTTTATTTTTTCCTCCAACCCACCTCTTTTTAATTCATAACACAGGATTTAGATACAAAATCTAACAATAACTTCGACATGAAAATTAAAAAGGAAATTAATTATGAGAGTGTACTTTAATCAGAGTTGTGATTAAGTTGAAACAAAACGCACAAAAGGTAAAACCACGGAAGAGGATCTTCTCCTCATCATTTTTCTCATTTTCTCTCATCAGCCCATCTGGGTCGTTGATTGGGAAGAGGAGAGAGAAGTTAAAGTAGTATTGTGATTGATTGAACAAATATAATTTAGAGATGATGAGGGATAATGAGAAAAAGATTAGGAGAGAAACCCAACCCGTAAAACCACAATACGTTACACACCACCAACAAATTAAAACCATGTGCTTTGTCCTTGTCACGCTTTTCTAGCTGCAAATCACCAAATTAACATATTCACTTCATGAAACTTAATACTAATGTTTTCCATGAAAGGAAATGAAAATTTCGTGGAAAATCAAACTTCAAGAAGTCAAGTAGGAATAAAACGTAGATTTGAATGATTAGAGAAGAAGCATTACTATTTCACTATGTGCGTTGTGGTACACCTTAAGTGCATTTTATTCCTGCTTCGTGTTTAATTTTCCATCTGATTAATGTGCATCACATGCTTTCCCTTAGTAGTTATCAAATTGGTTTACATGTTGAATTTATTTTATTTAAAATCCTTTTTTTAAAAAAATGAGAAGAGATGGATTTAATTGATATGTAGTAGTACATGTAGGGTGTGCATGTCAACCATTTTGTTCCTATAGTACTGTTTCTGAGATGAAACAGTTTTTTCTGATTCTGTGCCTTGGAAGAGTTCTGAGAATCAGAATTACGTTTGTTGACTCATTTTATTTTTACTCCAAGAATAAGAATTGCGTTTGTTAACACTTTTTTTTTTTTCATTCCGAGAATCAATTTTTAGATCAGTTAATTTGTTCAAACTTAAAATTCATATATCATCATCTTCACATCTGCAAGTGACAGGTGATTTTTTTTTTTTGACTTACTGACAATTTTTCTTGTTAATTTTAACACAAAAACAACATTTACCAGTTCCATATAAGCCAAACAATCTTATCTTAAACCAAAAAAGATGAGTAATGACACTTAACTGATGCACTGAACTGCTTTCTTTCGGGAAACACAATCTTTGCATTCATTGAAAACTCCATAAAGTTAGCCTCATGACCCCCCCCCCCCTCATCAATGGGAAGGAAAAGAAAACATAAAATTGCAACTATGATATTGTAACTTAAAGATCAGAGCAAAACAGTGAACACACCTCTTTATTGCCCTGATTATAAAATTGCAGCCATAAAGAAAATCAACAAGATAAAGAATCTCCCTAATACCATGCTAATGTAAATTCAACTCTACATTTGTGAGTTGTACCAAAATGGCCATTGTTTGATGAGGATTAGGAAGGTAGGAAGTAAATATAAGGAGCAAGATATTTCAAATCCTACATTGCATACATATTCTCCAACAAACCAGAGCAATCCAAGCCAGAGTCACCAATTTTGTCCTAATTTTACCTAAAAAAATTATGATCAAGAAAGTCTCTATCATTCACAGCATCATCTTCCTATCAATACTTTTAAAGACAGATTTTCTGAAAAAGGAAGTGCACCCATTTCACACATGAACATTAGTGAATTCAGAGAACGTGAAGAATCTTGGTGAATGCAATCCCACAACAAGTAGCGGCAAAATAAGGGAAGAATAGTAGCAGATTAAGCAAGGCGAGACTAAGATATCGGTTCCAAAACCATCATAAAGAGAGACATTATTTCAATTTAATTGAGATAAATCTCTCCCTAAACACCCAATAAATACTTAATCGGCCCTTATGTCGAGTATGAAGAAAATAATCCCAATTTAATTCAGATTGCTTCACATCACTCCTCAGCAGAAGAATTACGACGCCAACACTAGCCACTGTGAGCACGAAATTGGTCAACCCCATCCTCTTTTCAGACTTCATACCACAATATCCCGTACGGAAGCTCCAAAATCGTAACAAAAAACGTCAGATGGTTTTTCGTCTTTCTCGGGGAAGACGAAGCTTTCAAACCCTCTTCTCTATTGTCGCGTCCGCTTCTCGCGTCTCTATTATCGCGTTTTGGTGGAGGGTGGAGGAGACTCACCCGCCGGCGACGAGGATTTATGGTGACGGTGAAGCAAAGGTCGCCGATGAGGAAGGAAGAAGAAGGCAAAGGTCGAGTTGTGAGATCGAGCAAGCAAGGTTGTTGAGAGAAAAATGATTTTGATTTTGTGCTCTGGAATAGAGAAGCAGAAACTTTCTGCTTCTTTTTTTTTTATTCCCCAGCACAAAAAATAAACCAGTTCATCCTGGGAACAAAAAAATAAACCGGATTTACCAAATATAATTCCTATCCATTTTTGTTCCTGGAAACAGAAAAAAAAACTCATTCTGGGAGTGTCACCATGCACACCCGTATTATGCGTGAATAGATTTTTTTCCTTAGAAATATAAGATCATCCAACTATTTGTAACCTGTAAATAATTTATTTTTAAATAAAATTAAATAATAACTAATATAATAATATTATAAATATTATTTTAGTAGAAAATTTTAAATATAATATTAATAACTAATAATATAATTGTAATAATTAAGATTAAAAATAATTACTCAATAATTAATATTTTAATGTTACAAATATTAGTTTTTATAAATTTATGAGTATAACATTAATTAAAAATAATGTAATATTTATTAATAATATATTTTTAATTAAAATTATTTAATAATTAATTTTATAATATTATAAATATATAATATAATAAATTTTTAATTTTTTTCATAGAATTAGCCACGAAAAAATTCCGTCAGAATTTATCATGAATTTGTTTTCATTGTGAATTACTTGAGGAATTGAGTGTTTTTTCATGAGAAAATTTCAAATAAATACCAAATGAATTTGTAAAACCCTTAGAAGTCCTCCGAATTTGCAAAAAGACTGAGAGGTGATAAGGACTTTTCAGGGTTATGCAATTTCGTGGCAAAAGACTATACTGCCCTTAACTTATGTGAGATTATTAAGAGGTCAGGCACTTCACTTCTTCTTCGTGTTCTCATTTCCAAATTTCCAATTCCAGTTGCCCACCTCCTGCCCTAACGCGCGATTTCTTCACCCACTGCCTTCGCCGCCGTCACCGTCGCCGTGGAAGCCATTTTCGCCGACGCCGTCAGGTATGTTCGTCCTCCCATTAGTTCCGAGCCCTAAACTTCTTCTTCCTCTACGTTTTTTTTTTTATTTTTGTTCTAAGTTCGAACCTCATATCTGAAATTGTTTTGAGGTAGCTTATGATCACAGAAGCTTCAGTGTCTTTCTTATGTGAAGAATTCAAGGGATCTGAAATTGTTCTAAGTTCGAACCGCATATCTCATGTTTATTGCTAATGTAGCAAAAAATAATTAAACAGTAATGAAGATCTGTAACGTAGTTTATCTTGATATTGATCACTAGATTTGATCTTGATTTTATTTTGATGCAGACTTCAGGTAACCATTGCTACGACAATAATTTGTTGTCATCGATTCTTCCTTCGTCATTCCCTTGCAAGGAATGATAGGAGGGTGAATCTGAATTTTGTTTTAGTAACTTAATGTGGTAATTGTTATATCTGTGTGAACTCTTTAAGTAAAAATCTCTTATTTTGGTGTAACTAGATACATTTCCCCATGTCAACAAAAATAGGAAGAATAGGTATGGAGTCCAATGAAATGTGTCAAGAAAGATTTTAAGAGTAAAAGAATTGTATGATGCCCAATGAAACGTGTGAAGAAAAATTGTAAGAATATAGAAACATTGTGAGATTTGAGAGCAGCCACAAGTTTCATGATTCATGAATTGTGTTGTTCCTTATATTCAATATCATATATTGATTAAATTAGTGCAGTTAGGAGATACATTGATTGGCAGGTTTAGCATCATAGTGACACCCTTCATCAGAGTCGATCAATTTGCTTATAGAACCTTGTGTTTTGTGAAATCTACATGATAATCAATCTACCATTAAAATCATTGGCATGCTAAAAAAAATTCTCTTTGCATCCATATATATTTAGGTAATATTGGAATAAGGCTTTGTTTTTGCTGCTACTGCTATCTATTCTTCATGTTGAGGTTGATGGTGGGCAATATGTGAATGATGTGGTAAACTTGTGCTTGGACTTTTGTGCTTGTCTGGTGTATTTAGCTATCTCAATTATAGTCATACTATGATGAAAAAAAACATCTTTTCATGATTTGATGTTTATAACTTGTTAAGATATTTCTATTTATGCTTTATTAGTATTTCTTACAAATTTGGTGTGTTTGGACTGTTTTAGTATTTCTATTTATGCGCATCTGTCTGTGTTTGTGTGCATGCACACATATAAGCTTAACGTTAGTAGCATGTAAGGTTGTAACTGACTCATGAGATTTAATCCAGTAGGACTTGAGTGGGTTGACTGTAATTTGTATTAAAGTTGCTCGTATGTCACAGATGATATTTTGTTAAGGTCTGGTTCTTGTATGTTGGGCTCTATTTATGTATTAAAAAAATTACCTTGCCACTTGTTTGAGCTCTTGGTGGGTTATTTAGATTATTGATAACTGCTAACCGAGAAAAATATTACTAATCTTATGTTCTAGCTCTCGAATGAGTTTCAAACAATCCATTGTCTGGTTTCCACTGTTTGCAATTAAAGTTTTCTGTTGGTATTTTGTTTTCTTATCTAAAAATTCTGCATCAAAGATCACCTTGTTGCAACAAGCTGTCAAGGTATTCATCATTTGTTGGTTTGGCACAGTGTTTTCTATTGAAATTCTTGTTGTTGCTCAAATTAGCATTGTATTGAATTTCTTGGAAACAAAATTCTTGGATTGTGCTTTAAGTGTCGTTGTGGTCACATTCATTACAAGATCATTAGTCTCTTAGAGTGTATTGAGTTAACTTGTTATTGCTGCTATTATTGGATTCAAATTTTTGGAACTTCTTTTGCTAAATTAGTAAAAGTATTTGCTGTTATAGATGGTTCATGAACTCTCTTAATTGTTGTCCTGCCATTTCAGGTTTAAACATAGTTCACAGTGACATATGGCATCTACAAGTCGGCCTAGAAAGGAAAAGTCCACCGTCATGTACCCCAGTAATGGGTACATTTTGTTCCGCAGCGAGTTCATCAAAGACAACAAATTCACTGACTTCAATGTCATGAATACGGAGTCCTCAAAGGCATGGAAGGCTTTGAGTGTAGCTGAGAAGAAAAAAAATACTCGGATAGAGCCATAGAAGCAACGCATGAGAAGAAGAAGGGGACTAACATCGCATCTTTTCCCTCACGGTGCTCGATGAATAAATTTTCAAAGCTTGTAGCATACGTGAACTCCGATGAAACCTTAAAAGCTAAGGTCCAGCAGTTAGGGTTTGGAGAGTTGCTTCATATCAAAAGTCAAAAATGGAGTCGGGTGAGAAGTTTGAAATGTTATTCATGATGCACATGTTGGGGACTTTTCTCGCTCCTACATCAAGCACAACTCCTGCTGAGAAGTTGCTGAAGGTGTTAACCTCGACGAACAATGGCTTTGCCCGCTTCGATTGGGCCACATACATTGCCAAGGACATCCAAAAAGAGCTCGCTGATTACGTGAATGCGATAAGAGGAAACAACAATTGCAACTCCTATGTTGGAGGGTGCATATACATGTTGTTGGTAAGTTTTATGAGTTGTTTTGTGTTAATATTTTTTGGTCATAAGTTTTATATGTTTAACTTTGTTGTTGCAGTTATTTTTTGGCGAGCAGTTTCCATTGGCAAAGCCAGTACAACATGTAGGCAAGAGTCCAGTTGAGTTCTGGACCAAAGAAAAGGTCAAGGAGATGATCGACATAGAGAGGAAGAGCAACATGGGACTGTTGTATGACAAAAAAGCCGGTAACGACAAGGCTAACAAGGACACGTCGGAAACGAATTTTGTGGCTTCTTTAGACCCAGTAAGTGCTTCTACTAATGACATTTAATTCATCCTTTAGAATTATTTATAATGACCTGTGGTAAATTGTCTCATGATTAGGTTTTAAAGGACTTGCATGGAGAGTTGATGGGTATAATCAACGATAGCCACAAAAGGCTTGTTGCTGCTGTGGAAGATAAGTTGCGAAAGGCACAAGATCACATTGAAAGGAAAATGTGCTTTATTCATAACAAATAAAATAAAATAAATCAAGGTGCTTCCTAACTTCTCACAAACTAGCCCCAACCTCGAGAACCTACTTCACTGAAAATCTGCTCCCCAGAAGGATCGTCGTGACCATAACACACAAAAGTCGCAAACGCTCGGTAATCCTAATAAATACAATTTACCTAACACAAATGTATTAATTAAATCAAGCATCAACAATAATACAATAATTGCAGCAATTATCATTCGTTATCATTTTAAATTAGTTTAGACCAGGAAACCACGCCGGTCGTTCTAGTGGGAAGAGAACCAAATGGTAGACCTGAGCACCCGAAATCGGCCAATCACTCCTGTGACCCGAACACCCGATGGCTGGCCAGCCACTCCACGTGACCCGGAACACCCGATAGCCGGCCCGCCACACCTGTGACCGGAGCACTGAAAATCGGCCAGTCACTCCACCGTGACCCGAACACCCGAGCAACCGCCAATCGACGCTAATAATCAAATTGGCCATAAAACATTTCGTCCTAATGTGCACACCTCTTCCCAAAGTTGCTACTAGTGTCAAGGAAACCCCACCGCACGCCACTTTAGGAAGAACGGATATAATCGGTTCATCTCATTAACATATCGGAGGCATAAAGCCTGGTTGTGTTCATCACTTTAGGAGGTACCATCCCAAAGCTATCCTCCCATGATTTAAATTATTTTAATTCACACACAAAATGTATTTTTCAATAAATAAATAAATAAATAAATGAATAATTAATACATATATAGCATTTATATATATATATATATATATATATATATATTGTATTAAGCATGAATTCGCATCCCGAAACAAGAACACAACAACGTACAGGTTCAATTTCATTCAATGTATACAGGTTCAATTTCATTCAATGTATATAGGTTCAATTGGATGAAACGTAATAAAATATATTATAGTAAACACGAAAGTCGAGGCAACACAACATGAATTTTTCTCAATGACTAAGAAAACCAAGTGTCGACAAATAAGGCCACAAAGTATTTAAAACAATTGGTGCAAAATCCGACGGACCTAATCGGGCAAAGCGTACGAAAGGACAAACAAAAAACGCAGCTTTATTGACCTTACGCAAATCGTGAAAGAAGAATATATACATGTACAATGTTTTGTTTTCCTAAGGTTTAGGGATTAGGGTTACATATGACTTAGTCTAAACTATATGGGAATTAGGATTACTGGTCTCCGTCTTTGCTAGCCTTCTAGAAAACGATTCGGTGAGAGTGCGGGAGGAGGATGCCGTAGCAGAGAAAAGAGTCGAGCGTTTTCTAGGTTTAGGCGGCTAAACCTAAATTTATAATTAAAATCTAGGGTTTTAGCTATGGGCTGGGCTATTTAATTATTGCCAATTAATAAATTAATACTAAAAACATTATTAATTTCTAGATATTTTATATATTATTATTATCTTTTGTTGGCCGGTGAAGCTGAAGATGATGCTAATGATAATGGCCAACATGCTGATGCTAATGATAATGGCCAACATTTGGATTCGGATGATAAAGGCGAAGAAGGTGATGGTGATCATCATGATGATGGAGAATCTGGTTATGACGATGACAAAGCTCCAGGAACGCCAATCGACATTGATGAATCTGATGGCCTTCTCCTTTGCCCGATATGCTTGCTTATATGTCAAGTGCACACCAAACTCTCTTTGCAAACTATTCCTTATATCAGTCGGACGCTTGTCTGTGTGATTTCTAACCTCTTCAAGAATAATTGTACTTGTCAAGGCAGCACTTCGAGCATATTTCACCTCAAGATTGTCTTGTGCTGTATGATGATGGTCTTCAGTGTATCTTGTCACACGTAAGAAAGGATTGTTCTTCCCAATCGCCCTTGCAGTTATCCTCCATGAACAATCTTCAACTTTACATTTAACATACACACAATGGGTTGAATTCTTCACATATGTGTACTCAAATTTGTGGACAATACTGAACTTGTGCAACACCTTCTTGAACTCATCCGAATTTGCAAATGTTTGATTCACTCCTATGAACAAGTCCTTCCACTTCTTTGAGTTCATCTCTGGCATCGGCGTTGGTGCACTCTGACTTGCACACGGAAGGCTCAAAAGATGTATTCCACTGCACTCATTGTTTGCATAATCATCACTTGCTCCGTATGACATCGGCTCCTCAATGTAAGTCATTTCCTTTGTAAGACCAACCCTGCATAGATAATGACAAAATTTATCAAGATATTACCCACAACCCTATATGAGATTATTATTGTTCTAACTAAACTAACCACCACATAACTTTCTTGATCATCAATCTCCCTTGCTGCAGTATCAGTACCTTTACATCCTACATACACATGTGCACTTCTTTCATTATAACTAAACAGATTTTCCATTTCATTATCATCAACCATGTCTACTAAAATATTTTCGTCAACGCTTAAAGTGTATTTAATTTCACACCCATTACCAGCTAAACCAAACCATTGTCCTATCATTACACTCAATTCTTCAACTTTCATACCTTCCTTTATCGATTTTACCCTCACACTCCCACCATTATATTTAACTTCACCTTCATCATTGGCTACGAACTCCCCCAACATGGAAAAAACAAATTAGTGACTTTGGAGAAGGTGACTTTGGAGAAGGTGTTGCCGTCATATTTGTTGTCATCTTGCATTCCAACCTGATTCTGTTATAAGAGGCAAGGGAGTCAGCTATACTTAACCGAAGTATTTTGACTATAATCATATGTTACCTTTTAAATACAGTTTTTCAATATACTCATGTATGCATGCCAAAGAGTTTCAATTTAAACATTAACCACTATTTCACATTGTAATATTTGTTAAGTTCCTCTAATATTGCCATGCATTTCTTCTGTTGGTCTAATCCCTAAAGAATGATTCATTTAATGCAAATGTTATCCAAATAACGTGTCTTACTCTTACTTGGCCACCTTAGTGTTAAAGAAAATGATTGCTTTTTATATAAAAGAACAAACTTTTTTGTTGGCATCCATATCTCGTATTCATATTATATCAATTTACTTTAGGTTCCAAAAAAACCAATGACATCAATTTATTTGGACAATCTATTTGCTTGATTGCAATTGGAAATGTGATGCGTTTTCATGAATTGAGTTACATTTCTTCTTCTGTTGTGTTGGGTGTCACTATAAAGAAGAAACAGAGGAAATGGAAGCAGAGATGGAAATTGGATATCCAACAGATGTGAAATACTTGACACACATAGGACTTGATGGTTCTACTACCACTACAAATGATGACAAGGGGTGGGACAATCTCAAGCCTCCTCCTGAACTTCTGTCTCTCTCTTCGATCTCCTTCAAGCAGTTTGAGATTGCCATGGCCGCCCAAGCTCACCACCCTCCCATGAATGATCTCAACTCAAAATTTGGTTAGCAAATTTGTGGCGCTCATTGTGGCATTCCTTCATTTTTCTTTTAAAAGAGAGTAAAGATGAAAAGAGAGGAGAATGAATTATATTACTTGAGTAAGTTTGTATAATATATATGTTGATGGTCTTTATATTTGTTCTGTGCTTGCAAAACATTAAACCCGAGATAGAAAATGTAGGCCGCTTGTAATAACCCGACTTTTTAAAGCGGTATAAATTTTTTTTTAAAACATCTTTTCAAACCATCGAGTAGAGCATTTGAACGGAAGAGTAAGCGATATATAGATTCAAAAGCCAACGGTAGTGTATCGGCCGATTACAAAGGCGGTTCAATAACCGAGCGTTTTGAAATAAAGGACAACATCAAAAGGAAGACTCGCCCGATCCACGAAATGAAGTCTTGATCGGGCTTTCTATGCATGCCGCTTGCCTCTCTCCTGGTCCTCGGTCCTCCCGAACTCCGACGCTATGTTAAGGGCCGAGATCCAATTTACCACATTGGATCTCGTAAACGTGTTAACCTCATGTTTATGTATACACATACAAACGACAGACATCCACAACATCATCGCACATACCATCACTCTATCACAACCCATGCATATGTATTGCCCCAAAGATGCAGACAAATTGCACCCAAAGATACTGACCAGGTGCACCCAAAGATACGGACAGAGATTGCACCCAAGATACTGATTAGTATTGCACCCATAGAGACAGATTGCACTCAAAGATACAAACATAACCTCTAACCACTATATGCATTCAAACAATTATAACATCTATACAACACACCTACCACATATATGCATACCATAAACATCGAGTTAGTGTTACGAGACGCGAACGTACCTTCGTTGACGGTAGACTATGACTTCCGTCGGAAATCGTATTTTTACTAAAAACGTGAAAACGTCCAACGGCACTTTGGCGTCGTAACGGCAGCAGATTAGGATTTCGACGTCCTATAGAGTAATATCACTTTCATTAGTGATTTGGCATTATAAGCGGCATTTTAGGTAAAAATTACCATTTTGCCCCTATACCACTACTAGCGGAATTTCGCACGCTTCCGCTACATAGGCTATTTTCTTCCCAAAATTTTGCCAGAACTTCGACCCAATCATGATTTTCGAAATAATGACTAAAATAGCCCTATCATATGATATCTAATCATACT
Source organism: Acacia pycnantha (assembly GCA_025563575.1). Taxonomy (NCBI): domain Eukaryota; kingdom Viridiplantae; phylum Streptophyta; class Magnoliopsida; order Fabales; family Fabaceae; genus Acacia; species Acacia pycnantha. Next base: position 5,461,458 of record JAMWYP010000049.1, on the reverse strand, counting down.
TGAAAAATTAAAGGCTACTCTAGCATTACTACTCTAACTATTGAAAGAACTACGAAAGCTTAAAGCTCAGTACCGGAAAACTTACCCAGAGCTTCGCTACAGATTTCCCCAGAGCTCCTCTCTCTTCTTTCCCTCTCTAGATTCGGCCAAGGCAAGAAAGAAATGGATGTGAAGAATTCAAGAGCACCTTAGGCCTATTTATAGAATTTTCAAGGGACATAAAGGTCATTTTTGAGTTTGTTCTAAACCATTAGATCTAACTTGTTTTGAAAGGCAAAATCTTGGCCTTTGATCCCTTTGGTCGACATAACAGCCCTAGGTGGCACCAAAATTGCATCATCTTGATGATGTAATTAACTTGTTAAGGAAGGTTTTGTATAGATAAACCTCGGTCGGTACCCGATTCGCGTAATTTCGGAAAAATCTCAAAATTATGGATTTACAACTTTGAAGACCTTCTCTTCCTCATCAATAATATCTATTTAAACTTGAATTTTGACTTTAGACGGGGTTCCAAGCTGCCGATTGAAGTTTCCTCGAAAAACGTGTCAGATCGCGTCTAGGTTTGAACGCATTTCGAAAATACCAACTTCTTGAGAAAAATTCACTGATTCCAAATATGTCAAAATAAATTCAAACTCATGCCTAGATGTTGAGTTAGAATTTATTTTTCTATATCCAAAATATGCCTATATGCATTTTTCCCTATTTTGTTTTATTAGGAAAATGCACAAACTACCTCGGAATTAACTTAGGAAGAGGTCACTTAAAGGTAAAAACTCAGCGATCAATATTTTACCTTGACCTTGGGATTCCTATTCCTAGATCTCTAGATAGGATCCGTTTCCTAATTTTAAAATTACTATTCACAAAGTTTCACTTTAATTAATTATAATATAAAATAATGCCACTTGCATATAAAATCTTTGGATATTATTTTGCTCAAACTTAACCCCTAAGGCTCCCATATTTCGGTCAACATCTCTGGCCCTTTTTATTTTATTTTAATTTAATTATTTACTTAATTATTGATTTATTTTAATTTTCCCAAAATTTCACAAAATTCTCTAATTGGTCCATACTTGTATTTAGGCTTAAAAATACCTAAACTCAACTATTTTTCTCCAAAATTTCCAATTAATTAGTAAACATATTTTTACTAATTTTAAACCTTTTTCCACAAATTTTTGAGCTTTACATAATTATTTCATAATTTTCTTTGCTCAGCTTGAGTAATTAGCTCAATATTACTTAATTACTTTATTATCACTTGTTGATAATTTTCTTAATTAAGACACTCCTTTATCTTCAAACTTTTGCCTTAACATTAGAATTTCCATGCCTCATGCATTATTTTATAATTTACAAGGGTATTTTCCATAATTTTTCTAAGTCATTTATGTCCCTTAGGGGCATTTTCGTCATTTTGGCACTTTGGCCCTTAAATTCCCTAATTCAAATTTCGGGGTATTACATTTCTCCCCGTTAAACTAAATTTCGTCCTCGAAATTTGCACTCTACCACTATACTTTGTACTAACTAGACTTCGTCCTACTCGGACCTTGGACTCCACGCATCGGATCTTCACTTTGTGCGTGCCCGCTCCTCCTGGCGATCGAGAATTCGCTTTGGTTTGACCATAAAGATCTTGTCATATTGTACTTTGATATATAGTGTCTCCCAGGCGCCCATACACCGCGGTCAACACCACAAATACCAAAATGTCTCCATGGCGCCCATACACCATGACAACACAAGATATCATACATGTCACCATGGCGCCCATACACCATGGCAACACAAGATACCTCCTACTCAATGACATGATCACGGTCGAATCGTAATATCTAAGAAACATGGAATACATCACGGAGGTGGTTCTCGTATCGTATAAGTCAATCGAATAGCTAACACCTAGTTCATGCAATGCATAGAGAAAATTCCTTACTAAGAGAGATAGTACCTTGGACTCTCTCTGGAAGTTCTCTGTCCATTGTGTCGGTTAACGCGTACATTCGGCCGGGTTACGTGGCCTCATCTTCGCAGCTATCTCGGGACAATTCGGGGCAATGTGTCCTTGTTTCGACATCTATAGCAAACTCGTCTCTCTACGCTTTTCTCGGGGCAGTTTGAAATGATGTGCCACAGCTTCCGGCATCCGTAACAAACTTGTTTACCACCACAGCTACGAATGGTACTTCCCGCGATCGAGGACACGGTGGGTTCTGCGGCATCCTCGGGTTGCTCTGTTGCTCATCTTGGAATGGTCTCTTGTTTTCCCTTTGCGAGTCCTCCATGGTGCCTCTCTTTTCAGCGAGGAATTCTCACGGTGACCTCGCTACGATCATGCTTGCTTGTGCTTAAGTGCGGGGTTTACGCGGCTCCTTTCGGTTGCGCTCAATTAGTCGGCAAGATTCTACCGCTTGGGCTAGTTTAGGAAGCTATTTGAGATACCGACCTCTTCTTTATCTCATATTTTGGCAGTGTGTCAGCTTTGTTTGACTTCGAGGTTTCGTTATCATTACTCTTCGGATACGACGAGTATCGTGTGATTGGTAAACCGAGTATAGTAATCGTCGAAGGATTCCTCGAGAACCTTGTTGGATGCTAAGAAACTCCGCCTCCTTGATCACTTGTATCGGGGAGGAAAATATTGTTCATTGAATTCCTCCATGAACTTCTCCCATGTGACGAGGGCAATATCGGGTCCGCAGCGTCGTGGCGGCGCTCTTCCACCATCGATGCGCATCACCATCGAGCTTAAAGATCGCAAGTTGAGCTTTAGATCATCTGGGCATTCCATAACTTCAAATATTTTCTCCAGGACTCGGCAACCAATCCTCTGCCAATTCGTTCTTCCAGTGGAAACAGGGTGGCTTGAGCTTACAAATTGAGTGACCCTGACTTTGTGTGAGTGCATATCTCTCCCTCGTCGTGGAGGTGGCGGGACCTATCGGATCCCTCGGCTTCCTCATCGTGTTCATCACTCTGCTCGTTTTCTTCTTCTTAGAATGTTGTTCTTCCTCATATCGCAGCTGCCTTTCGGCTTGCCTTTCGGCAGAAGTTCCTCTATCATCATTCTTTGTTCATCTAGCATCTCTCTTTGTTCACGCGCTACGGCCCGGCCTCTTGCAAAGCAATCTGTTGGTTTGGTTCATGAATTGTCTGCTCGGGATTTACTCTGGAATCGTCCAGGGTTGTCTACCTCGTCCTCGGCCTCTGCCTCTGCCTCGGCCTCAGGGAGCTCAGGCTCCTCTTAAATTCGCCATGTCGCGTTCTTTTCCTTTATTAAGGGAAACGTTAGATATAGGGAAGACATTCCGCATAACGCGAGACTTTATCATTCTAGTCTCTAGACTCTATCACGCTTTACATTGCACCCGGCCTTTATCATTCTATTATTCACCTTTTGCTCCCGGCCTTTATCATACTCACAACAATTAAACTCTATTATACGTAGTATTCACGCCGCGTGCAACATTTACGTCGTCGGATTCTCGTTGGTTCTCTCTACCCAAAAGCAGATGCGAATACCAAATGTAACAACCCGACTTTTTAAAGCGGTATAATTTTTTTTTTTTAAAACATCTTTTCAAACCATCGAGTAGAGCATTTGAGCGGAAGAGTAAGCGATATATAGATTCAAAAAGCCAACGGTAGTGTATCGGGCGATTACAAAGGCGGTTCAATAGCAGGCGTTTTCGAAATAAAGGACAACATCAAAGGAAGACTCTGCCCGATCCACGAAATGAAGTCTTGATCGGGCTTTCTATGCGAGGCTGCTTGCCTCTCTCCTCGGTCCTCGGTCCTCCCGAACTGACGCTATGTTAAGAGTGAGATCCATTTACCACATTGGATCTCGGAGTAGCAGTTAACCTCATGTTTATGTATACACATACAAACGACAGAGACATCCACAACATCATCGGCACATACCATCACTCTATCACAACCCATGCATATGTATTGCCCCAGCATGCGAGACAAATTGCACCCGGCATACTGAGGCCAGGTGCACCCGGCATACGGACAGTTGCACCCAAGTCTGACAGTTGCACCCGGCATACGAGACATAACCTCTAACCACTATATGTACTCAAACAGTATAACACTCCTACACACATACCACATATATGCATACCATAAACATCGAGTTAGTGTTACGATGCGCGAACGTACCTTCGTTGACGGTAGACGGCTTAGTCGGAAAACGTACTTTTTACGAAAAACGTGAAATCGTCCAACAGCGGCACTTCGGCAGCGTAACGGCAGCAGATTAGGATTTCTGACGTCCTATAGGAGTAATATCACTTTCATTAGTGATTTGGCATTATAACTGGCATTTTAGGTAAAAATTACCATTTTGCCCCTATACCCCTACTTGGCGGAATTTCGCGGCGCTTAGCTACATAGGCTATTTTCTTCCCAAAATTTCGCGAACTTCGACGCATTTATGATTCTTGAAAATAAAGACTAAAATAGCCCTATCATATGATATCTAATCATAAAAATAAAGACTACTCTAGCCTTACTAACTAACTATTGAAAGAACTACGAAAGCTTAAAGCTCGGTACCGGAAAACTTACCCAGAGCTTCGCTACAGATTTCCCCAGAGCTCCTCTCTCTTCTTTCCCTCTCTAGATTCGGCCAAGGCAAGAAAGAAATGGATGTGAAGAATTCAAGAGCACCTTAGGCCTATTTATAGAATTTTCAAGGGACATAAAGGTCATTTTTGAGTTTGTTCTAAACCATTAGATCTAACTTGTTTTGAAAGGCAAAATCTTGGCCTTTGATCCCTTTGGTCGACATAACAGCCCTAGGTGGCACCAAAATTGCATCATCTTGATGATGTAATCAACTTGTTAAGGAAGGTTTTTGATAGATAAACCTCGATCGGTGCAGATTCGCGTAATTTCGGAAAAATCTCAAAATTATGGATTTACAACTTTGAAGACCTTCTCTTCCTCATCAATAATATCTATTTAAACTTGAATTTTGACTTTAGACGGGGTTCCAACTGTCAGTTGAAGTTTCTCGAAAACGTGTCCGACGCGTCGGTTTGAACGCATTTACGAAAATTACCAACTTCTTCAGAAAAATTCACTGATTCCAAATATGTCAAAATAAATTCAAACTCATGCCTAGATGTTGAGTTAGAATTTATTTTCCTCTTTTCAAAAATATGCCTATATGCATTTTTCCCTATTTTGTTTTATTAGGAAAATGCCAAACGACTTCGGAATTAACTTCGGAAGAGGTCACTTAAAGGTAAAAACTCAGCGATCAATATTTTACCTTGACCTTGGGATTCCTATTCCTAGATCTCTAGATAGGATCCGTTTCCTAATTTTAAAATTACTATTCACAATTTTTCACTTTAATTAATTATAATATAAAATAATGCAACTTGCATATAAAATCTTTGGATATTATTTTTCAATCTTAACCCCTAAGGCTCCCATATTTCGGTCAACATCTCTGGCCCTTTTTATTTTATTTTTAATTTAATTATTTAATTAATTATTGATTTATTTTTATTTTCCCATAATTTTTCACAAAATTTTCCTATTGGTCCAAACTTGTATTTAGGCTTAAAAATACCTAAACTCAACTATTTTTCTCCAAAATTTCCAATTAATTAGTAAACATATTTTTACTAATTTCAAACCATTTTCCACTAATTTTTGAGCTTTACATAATTATTTCATAATTTTCTTTGCTCAGGCTTAAGTAATTAGCTCAATATTACTTAATTACTTTATTATCACTTGTTGATAATTTTCTTAATTAAGACACTCCTTTATCTTCAAACTTTTGCCTTAACATTAGAATTTCCATGCCTCATGCATTATTTTATAATTTACAAGGGTATTTTCCATAATTTTTCTAAGTCATTTATGTCCCTTAGGGGCATTTTCGTCATTTTGGCACTTTGGCCCTTAAATTCCCTAATTCAAATTTCGGGGTATTACATTTCTCCCCCCGTTAAACAAAATTTCGTCCTCGAAATTTGTACTCTACCCACTATACTTTGTACTAACTAGACTTCGTCTACTCGGACCTTGGACTCCACGCGTCGGATCTTCACTTTGTTGTCGCCGGTTGCTCCTCCTGGCGATCGAGAATTCGCTTTGGTTTGACCATAAAGATCTTGTCATATTGTACTTTGATATATAGTGTCTCCCAGGCGCCCATACACCGCGGTCAACACCACAAATACCAAAATGTCTCCATGGCGCCCATACACCATGACAACACAAGATATCATACATGTCACCATGGCGCCCATACACCATGGCAACACAAGATACCTCCTACTCAATGACATGATCACGGTCGAATCGTAATATCTAAGAAACATGGAATACATCACGGAGGTGGTTCTCGTATCGTATAAGTCAATCGAATAGCTAACACCTAGTTCATGCAATGCATAGAGAAAATTCCTTACTAAGAGAGATAGTACCTTGGACTCTCTCAGGAAGTTCTCTGTCCATTGTGTCGGTTAACGCGTACATTCGCCCGGGTTCTGTGGCCTCATCTTCGCAGCTATCTCAGGACAATTCGGGGCAATGTGTCCTTGTTTCTGACATCTATAGCAAACTCGTCTCTCTACACTTTTCTCAGGACAGTTTGAAATGATGTGCCCTGGCTTCCGGCATCCGTAACAAACTGTCTACCACCACGGCTACGAGAATGGTACTTCCCTTGATCGGGACACGGTCGGGTTCTTGGCATCCTCGGGTTGCTCTGTTGCTCATCTTGGAATGGTCTCTTGTTTTCCCTTTGCGAGTCCCTCCATGGTGCCTCTCTTTTCCGCGAGGAATTCTCACGGTGACCTCGCTACGATCTGTCTTGCTTGTGCTTAAGTGCGGGGTTTACGCAGCTCCTTTCGGTTGCGCTCAATTAGTCGGCAAGATTCTACCGCTTGGGCTAGTTTAGGAAGCTGTTGAGATACCGACCTCTTCTTTATCTCATATTTTAGCAGTGTGTCAACCTGTTTGACTTCCAGGTTTCGTTATCATTACTCTTCAGATACGACGAGTATCGTGACAGATTGGTAAACCGAGTATAGTAATCGTCGAAGGATTCCTCAGAACCTTGTTGGATGCTAAGAAACTCCGCCTCCTTGATCACCTGTGTCGAGGGAGGAAAATATTGTTCATTGAATTCCTCCATGAACTTCTCCCATGTGACGAGGGCAATATCGGGTCCGCAACGTCGTGGCGACGCTCTTCCACCATCGATGCGCATCACCATCGAGCTTAAAGATCGCAAGTTGAGCTTTCCGATCATCTGGGCATTCCATAACTTCAAATATTTTCTCCCGACTCAGCAACCAATCCTCAGCCAATTCGTTCTTCCCGTGGAAACGGGGTGGCTTGAGCTTACAAAATTGAGTGACCCAACTTTGTGTAGTCCGCATATCTCTCCCTCGTCGTGGAGGTGGCGGGACCTATCGGATCCTCAGCTTCCTCATCGTGTTCATCACTCTGCTCGTTTTCTTCTTCTTCAGAATGTTGTTCTTCCTCATGTCTGGTGCCTGGCCTGCCTTTCGGCCCGAAGTTCCTCTATCATCATTCTTTGTTCATCTAGCATCTCTCTTTGTTCACGCACTACGGCCACGGCCTCTTGCAAAGCAATCTGTTGGTTTGGTTCATGAATTGTACGCTCGGGATTTACTCTTTGGAATCGTCAGAGGTTGTCTACCTCGTCCTCGGCCTCTGCCTCTGCCTCGGCCTCGGGAGCTCCGGCTCCTCTTAAATTCGCCATGTCGCGTTCTTTTTCCTTTAGGGAAACGGAAACGTTAGATATAGGGAAGACATTTCGCATAACACGAGACTTTATCATTCTAGTCTCTAGACTCTATCACGCTTTACATTGCACCCGGCCTTTATCATTCTATTATTCACACTTGCTCCCGGCCTTTATCATACTCACAACAATTAAACTCTATTATACGTAGTATTCACACCGCGCGCAACATTTCCGTCGTCAGATTCTCGTTGGTTCTCTCTACCCAAAAAGCAGATGCGAAGAAAAGTGGATCAAATCCAGTTTTCCGGAAGAGTATGAAAATTCGTTACGAAATTTCTCGATAGAAGTTCTCAACATGGGTCAAATACCGGCTCAGAATGGTATACCGAAGTAAGGTAGTACACCGACCTTAGGCTATATCAGTACTCATTTTCAAAATATGCTCCAAGTTTAAAAGGCATTTTGAACATAACTCCGTTATCCGAACAGGATGGCCAGGTAAGTGTCTACCATGGGGGCCTCACCGAGTTCACGGCGACTGATTGGCACACCCACGTAGACTAGCCTTGCCTTCGGCACCAATGGTTTGTATATAACATAGTTAAATTCATGCCAGGACTACTGCTCTGATACCAAATGTAACAACCCGACTTTTTAAAGCAGTATAATTTTTTTTTTTTAAAACATCTTTTCAAACCATCAGAGTAGAGCATTAGAAATAAAGGACAACATCAAAAGGAAGACTCCTGCCCGATCCACGAAATGAAGTCTTCAGTCAGGCTTTCTATGCAGGCTGCTTGCCTCTCTCCTCGGTCCTCGGTCCTCCTGAACCTGACGCTATGTTAAGGGCTGAGATCCAATTTACCACATTGGATCTCAGGTAACGGTTAACCTCATGTTTATGTATACACATACAAACGACAGACATCCACAACATCATCAGCACATACCATCACTCTATCACAACCCATGCATATGTATTGCCCCCTACTCAAACAGTATAACATCTCCTACACACATACCACATATATGCATACCATAAACATCGAGTTAGTGTTACGATGCGCGAACGTACCTTCGTTGACGGTAGACGGCACTTAGTCGGAAATCGTATTTTTTACGGAAAAACGTGAAAACGTCCAACAGCGGCACTTCGGCGGCGTAACGGCGGCAGATTAGGATTTCGACGTCCTATAGGAGTAATATCACTTTCATTAGTGATTTGGCATTATAAGCGGCATTTTAGGTAAAAATTACCATTTTGCCCCTATACCCCTACTTGGCGGAATTTCGCCGGCGCTTCGCTACATAGGCTATTTTCTTCCCAAAATTTCGCGAACTTCGACGCATTTATGATTTTTGAAAATAAAGACTTAAATAGCCCTATCATATGATATCTAATCATAAAAATAAAGACTACTCTAGCATTACTACTCTAACTATTGAAAGAACTACGAAAGCTTAAAGCTCGGTACCGGAAAACTTACCCAGCGCTTCGCTGCTTTTTCCCCCAGAGCTCCTCTCTCTTCTTTCCCTCTCTAGATTCGGCCAAGGCAAGAAAGAAATGGATGTGAAGAATTCAAGAGCACCTTAGGCCTATTTATAGAATTTTCAAGGGACATAAAGGTCATTTTTGAGTTTGTTCTAAACCATTAGATCTAACTTGTTTTGAAAGGCAAAATCTTGGCCTTTGATCCCTTTGGTCGACATAACAGCCCTAGGTGGCACCAAAATTGCATCATCTTGATGATGTAATCAACTTGTTAAGGAAGGTTTTGCAGATAAACCTCGATCGGTACCGATTCGCGTAATTTCGGAAAAATCTCAAAATTATGGATTTACAACTTTGAAGACCTTCTCTTCCTCATCAATAATATCTATTTAAACTTGAATTTTGACTTTAGACAGGGTTCCAACTGTCATTGAAGTTTCTCGAAAACGTGTCCGATCGCGTCCGGTTTCAGAACGCATTTCTGAAATTACCAACTTCTTTAGAAAAATTCACTGATTCCAAATATGTCAAAATAAATTCAAACTCATGCCTAAATATTGAGTTAGAATTTATTTTCCTCTTTCCAAAAATATGCCTATATGCATTTTTCCTATTTTGTTTTATTAGGAAAATGCACAAACGGCCTCGGAATTAACTTAGGAAGAGTCACTTAAAGGTAAAAACTCACCGATCAATATTTTACCTTGACCTTGGGATTCCTATTCCTAGATCTCTAGATAGGATCCGTTTCCTAATTTTAAAATTACTATTCACAAAGTTTCACTTTAATTAATTATAATATAAAATAATGCCACTTGCATATAAAATCTTTGGATATTATTTTGCTCAAACTTAACCCCTAAGGCTCCCATATTTCGGTCAACATCTCTGGCCCTTTTTATTTTATTTTTAATTTAATTATTTAATTACTTATTTACTTATTTAATTTTTCCCAAAAATTCCACAAAAATCCCTAATTGGTCCATACTTGTATTTAGGCTTAAAAATACCTAAACTCAACTATTTTTCTCCAAATTTTCCAATTAATTAGTAAACATGTTTTTACTAATTTTAAACCTTTTCCACTAATTTTTGAGCTTTACATAATTATTTCATAATTTTCTTTGCAGAGCTTAAGTAATTAGCTCAATATTACTTAATTACTTTATTATCACTTGTTGATAATTTTCTTAATTAAGACACTCCTTTATCTTCAAACTTTTGCCTTAACATTAGAATTTCCATGCCTCATGCATTATTTTATAATTTACAAGGGTATTTTCCATAATTTTTCTAAGTCATTTATGTCCCTTAGGGGCATTTTCGTCATTTTTGGCACTTTGGCCCTTAAATTCCCTAATTCAAATTTCGGGGTATTACCCCGGCTTCCGGCATCCGTAACAAACCTGTTTACCACCACTACTACCGTAATGGTACTTCCCTTCATCAGGACACAGTCGGGTTACTGGCATCCTCGGGTTGCTCTGTTGCTCATACTGGAATGGTCTCTTGTTTTCCCTTTGCGAGTCCCTCCATGGTGCCTCTCTTTTCCGCGAGGAATTCTCACGGCAGACCTCGCTACGATATGTACTGCTTGTGCTTAAGTGTCGGGTTTACGCAGCTCCTTTCGGTTGCGCTCAATTAGTCGGCAAGATTCTACCGCTTGGGCTAGTTTAGGAAATCTCACGAGATACCAACCTCTTCTTTATCTCATATTTTAGCCCGTGTGTCAACTTTGTTTGACTTCCGGGTTTCGTTATCATTACTCTTCGATACGACGAGTATCGTGACAGATTGGTAAACCGAGTATAGTAATCGTCGAAGGATTCCTCGAGAACCTTGTTGGATGCTAAGAAACTCCGCCTCCTTGATCACCTCGTGTCGAGGAGGAAAATATTGTTCATTGAATTCCTCCATGAACTTCTCCCATGTGTGAAGGCAATATCGGGTCCGCAACGTCGTGGCGACGCTCTTCCACCATCGATGCGCATCACCATCGAGCTTAAAGATCGCAAGTTGAGCTTTCCGATCATCTGGGCATTCCATAACTCCAAATATTTTCTCAGGACTCGGCAACCAATCCTCGCCCAATTCGTTCTTCCAGTGGAAACGAGGTGGCTTGAGCTTACAAAATTGAGTGACCCAACTTTGTGTAGTCTGCATATCTCTCCCTCGTCGTGGAGGTGACCGGGACCTATCAGATCCCTCAGCTTCCTCATCGTGTTCATCACTCTGCTCGTTTTCTTCTTCTTGGAATGTTGTTCTTCCTCATGTCCTGCTCCGCTTCGGCTTGCCTTTCGGCCAAGTTCCTCTATCATCATTCTTTGTTCATCTAGCATCTCTCTTTGTTCACGCACTACGGCCACGCCTCTTGCAAAGCAATCTGCCGGTTTGGTTCATGAATTGCTCGCTCGTGATTTACTACTGGAATCGTCCGAGGTTGTCTACCTCTGCCTCGGCCTCTGCCCGCCTCGGCCTCTGGGAGCTCGCTCCTCTTAAATTCGCCATGTCGCGTTCTTTTTCCTTTATTAAGGGAAACGTTAGATCTGAGTGGAAGACATTCCGCATAACGCGGACTTTATCACACTAGTCTCTAGACTCTATCACGCTTTACATTGCACCCGGCCTTTATCATTCTATTATTCACACCGCTCCCACCTTTATCATACTCACAACAATTAAACTCTATTATACGTAGTATTCACACCGCGCGCAACATTTCCGTCGTCAGATTCTCGTTGGTTCTCTCTACCCAAAAACAGATGCGAAGAAAAGTGGATCAAATCCAGTTTTTCAGAAGAGTATGAAAATTCGTTACAGAAATTTCTCTGATAGAAGTTCTCAACATGGGTCAAATACCGCATGTACTTATCTTTATTGGTCTCGGGGTTTTCATCCGGCGTGGCCTATCATCGCATATAAGCTCGATGCTAGGAAAGAATCACCGTCCAGCACAAACTGGCGGTTATCAGAGTGATGCACCGACCAAGGGTGGTACACCGGTTCAAGATGGTATACTGGCTCGAATGGTATACCGAAGTAAGGTAATACACCGGCCTTAGGCTATATCAAGTACTCATTTTCAAAATATGCTCCAAGTTTAAAAGGCATTTTGAGCATAACTCAGTTATCCAGAACCAATGGCCGAGGTAAGTGTCTACCATGGGGGCCTCACCGAGTTCACGGCGGCCGATTGGCATACCCACGTAGACTAGCCTTGCCTTCGGCACCAAACTCGATAATAACATAGTTAAATTCATGCTGGGACAACCGCTCACGATACCAAATGTAACAACCCGACTTTTTAAAGCAAGTATAAATTTTTTTTTTAAAACATCTTTTCAAACCATCGAGTAGAGCATTTGAGCGGAAGAGTAAGCGATATATAGATTCAAAAAGCCAACGTAGTGTATCTCGGGTCGATTACAAGGCGGTTCAATAACCGAGCGTTTTGGAAATAAAGGACAACATCAAAAGGAAGACTCTGCCCGATCCACGAAATGAAGTCTTCGGGCCAAAGGGCTCTATGCAGTGCCGCTTGCCTCTCTCCTCGGTCCTCGGTCCTCTGAACACTCGACGCTATGTTAAGGGCCGAGATCCAATTTACCACATTGGATCTCGTGGTAACGAGTTAACCTCATGTTTATGTATACACATACAAACCACGGTTATCCACAACATCATCGCACATACCATCACTCTATCACAACCCATGCATATGTATTGCCCCAAAGATGCGAGACAAATTGCACCCAAAGATACGAGACCGATTGCACCCGCAGATATTGGACAGATTGCACCCAAGATACTGGAGCGAGATTGCACCCAAGATACGGACAGTGCACCCTAAGATACAAACATAACTCCTCTAACCACTATATGCATTCAAACAAGATAACATCTATACAACACACCTACCACATATATGCATACCATAAACATCGAGTTAGTGTTATAATGACGCGACGTACCTTCGTTGACTGTAGACGGCACTTAGTCGGAAATCGTATTTTTTACTTAAAAACGTGAAACGTCCCAAGCGGCACTTTGGCAACAGTAACGGCAACAGATTAGGATTTCGACGCCCTATAGGAGTAATATCACTTTCATTAGTGATTTGGCATTATAAGCGGCATTTTAGGTAAAAATTACCATTTTGCCCCTATACCCCTACTTGGCGGAATTTCGCAAATAGCCTCCGCTACATAGGCTATTTTCTTCCCAAAATTTTGCGAACTTCGACGCAATCATGATTTTCAAATAAAGACTAAAATAGCCCTATCATATGATATCTAATCATACTTGAAAAATTAAGGCTACTCTAGCATTACTACTCTAACTATTGAAAGAACTACTTAAAGCTTAAAGCTCTGTGCAGGAAAACTTACCCAGAGCTTCGCTCACAATTTCCCAGAGCTCCTCTCTCTTCTTTCCCTCTCTAGATTCGGCCAAGGCAAGAAAGAAATGGATGTGAAGAATTCAAGAGCACCTTGGGCCTATTTATAGAATTTTCAAGGGACATAAAGGTCATTTTGAGTTTGTTCTAAACCATTAGATCTAACTTGTTTTGAAAGGCAAAATCTTGGCCTTTGATCCCTTTGGTCGACATAACAGCCCTAGGTGGCACCAAAATTGCATCATCTTGATGATGTAATTAACTTGTTAAGGAAGGTTTTGTACCGATAAACCCTCGGTCAGCACTGCGATTCGCGTAATTTCGGAAAAATCTCAAAATTATGGATTTACAACTTTGAAGACCTTCTCTTCCTCATCAATAATATCTATTTAAACTTGAATTTTGACTTTAGACAGGGTTCCAACTGTCCGGCTGAAGTTTCTCGAAAAACGTGTCCGATCGCGTCCGGTTTCAGAACGCATTTCTGAAAATACCAACTTCTTCAGAAAAATTCACTGATTCCAAATATGTCAAAATAAATTCAAACTCATGCCTAGATGTTGAGTTAGAATTTATTTTCTCTATATCCAAAAATATGCCTATATGCATTTTTCCCTATTTTGTTTTATTAGGAAAATGCACAAACTACTTCGGAATTAACTTAGGAAGAGGTCACTTAAAGGTAAAACTCACTGATCAATATTTTACCTTGACCTTGGGATTCCTATTCCTAGATCTCTAGATAGGATCCGTTTCCTAATTTTAAAATTACTATTCACAAAGTTTCACTTTAATTAATTATAATATAAAATAATGCCACTTGCATATAAAATCTTTGGATATTATTTTGCTCAAACTTAACCCCTAAGGCTCCCATATTTCGGTCAACATCTCTGGCCCTTTTTATTTTATTTTTAATTTAATTATTTACTTAATTATTGATTTATTTTAATTTTCCCAAAAATTTCACAAAATTTACCTAATTGGTCCATACTTGTATTTAGGCTTAAAAATACCTAAACTCAACTATTTTTCTCCAAAATTTCCAATTAATTAGTAAACATATTTTTACTAATTTTAAACCTTTTCCACAAATTTTTGAGCTTTACATAATTATTTCATAATTTTCTTTGCTCGAGGCTTAAGTAATTAGCTCAATATTACTTAATTACTTTATTATCACTTGTTGATAATTTTCTTAATTAAGACACTCCTTTATCTTCAAACTTTTGCCTTAACATTAGAATTTCCATGCCTCATGCATTATTTTATAATTTACAAGGGTATTTTCCATAATTTTTCTAAGTCATTTATGTCCCTTAGGGGCATTTTCGTCATTTTGGCACTTTGGCCCTTAAATTCCCTAATTCAAATTTCGGGGTATTACACGTGAGAACATTAAATGATGAGGGTGGTCTATAGCGTCAATCTACTGGGCATGTGTTAGACTCCTAAACCTTCAAGCAAATAATGATGCCAGGATAATCATACAAACATGAATGTACACACAGAATATTAATGATGGGAGAAAGCACAGTTGTAATCAAACCTGATCCTTGTTGATCAGCCATTCTCAACGAAAAAAAAACGGACGATTTAAGGTTATGAATGCACTTTAAAAATTTAAAACCCAGTTTTCATGCTTCATTGCAAACAGAAGCTCTGTCATAAAGGGAGGGAGAAAGTTGATAAACTCTGTCATACTGGAGTTGTTTTGTCATTTATTGCAAACTTTACAAAGAAAGGGATGTCCAGTAAAATAGGGAACAGTAAGCGAAGCTTGCCTCTTCTTTGTGCTTGACGGCGGCGTCCACGGCGGAGCTTCGGCTTCAACGGCGGCGGGTGGGTGCTCCTCGGCGGCGCGTCCAGACGACGCACACGGGCTCCGGCTGTGGGTGTCGAATTTTTGTCTTCCTGCGTGCGATGGGAAATGGGAATCACCTTTGCAAAATGATTTTTGCAAAAATCTTCTTCTCCCATAAGGCAAGGGCAATGTAGTCTTTTCACACGAAATTGCATAACCTTCAAAAGTCCTTATCACCTCTCAGTCTTTTTGCAAATTCGGAGGACTTCTGGGGGTTTTGCACATTCATTTGGTATTTAAATGGAATTTTCCCTTTTTTCATTGTGATTTGACTGAAGCCAAGATTTATATTTTATATTGATACTCACTACTCAGTATTCTTTCTGATCCTCGTTATAAGGCACCAACTAATAATTCTCATAAACTAATAAAAACAATTAAGTCAATAAAGTTGTATTATAATTTAAGTAACTTCCAATATTATCTCTACTAATTGCACTAAACTATAATATTATATTAATTATTGCTCTCACCCACTAGCCTTATTAATTATGAGCATGCATGAAAAAAAATAATTAATGCTCCTGGGAATAAACAAGTGTCATATAAAAAGGACAAAAATACTAGTTGACGAGAGTATTTATAAAAATAAGGAAAAATCATTATTTGAGGCATGCAACTTATAGTTATTCACATACATGACCCCACAATCTGGTTGGTCCCATGCCCACATTGCAAAACGCTCCTCATAAGTCAGGCCACACATTCTCTTGTTTTTTGGCAGTGAAAATTAAAGGCACGAAGTTTGAAAAGTCAACATTAGACAATTACACATTTTAATTTCATCACACCTTATCTTATGCCAAAATAAGTTTATTCATGCCTAATATAATGTTACAGTTCTTTTTACGACTAGCTCATATTAACTATAACTTTCGGTCCTAATTATAAGATCTAGTTGAATTTCTTTAAAGAAATTAAGGAAGCTAAATAAGTTACTTAATCATTTCATATGTTGTGTATCTTTAGATTATATATTAGTTAAATTAATTAATTTGAAGAAAAATAAAAATACTTTAAAGTAATTTAATTAGCTTTCTTAATCTCTCTAAAAAAGTCAACTAGGTCTTATAATTAGGATCAGAAGAAGTAACATGTTTCGAAGTATGTTGTATAGGTCAAAACGTGATTTTAATACCTTTTCAATTGACTGATTTTGATGCAATAAAAAATGGTTAATATAATATTTTTATTTTTATAATTAATTAATTCAGAAGTCACACATTCCCATACTTCTAAAATAATTTTTTATATAAAAAAATGTTTAAATGAGTTGAATTTTAGAGAATTACAAACCAATTTTTATTGACTTTAAGATCAAAATTATTATATGTATGTCTTGTCGTATAAATGAAATATAGGATATTATTAAAAGAATAAAACTATTGTATATGTATGTCTTACTCCATAAACTTCTATTTTATTTGGAGATTTATCAACATGACTATGTTTCGTCATGAATGATGTATTGTGGGCACTATGAAAGTGAAGTTGGAGTAAGTCAAAAGTTACCTTTCTTGGAGCTATGAATAATACTCACACATACCCCTCGTTCTTGGGTTCAACTGGCAAGGGGTCGGACTTCCTCACCTCAACCTCAAAGGAGGGGGTTCGATCCCTGCGTTAGTCAAGGCGTTGGGGGAGGCATTCTAGGGGTCTGGGAAGCAGTGGAAACGCTGGTAGAGGTGGGGGCATGTGTACTCTCTGTCCCGGTATGCCTATGACCCGGGCTCCAAGCGCCTGCCCTTGGATTGTGGGTGAGCCTAACCCTTTCCTAAAATTTTTATAGCAAAAAAAAAAAAAAAAAAAATACTCACACATATTCTAGAAAATTATAAGTGTCAAATTTAAATGTTTTTCTTTATTCATATGAATTTTAATTTGAGATCTTGAATTTAACCAGTCAAAACTTTCTCACTAAATTTGAGATCTTTTGAAATCATTATTTCAATTAGAAAGCATGTGGAAAGGACAATTATAAGTTCGAGAAGTATGTAGCAAAGACTGTTGATTCATTTTTACTTATATTATTTTATAAGTCTTCTTTCAGATAATAAATGAAATTTTGACCATATTAATTGTATTAATGAAAATAGAGAGAGGAGAAAGAATGAAGGTAAATTTGAAAATTTATCCTATAATCGTTGAGCTAACTATCTCTCCTTGGTATGTGTTATTTAGTTAAAAAATTTATAAATAGGACCAGTGGTACTTATGTATATAGATAGGACCTAAGGATATTAATTTTTAAGTTAAGATAAATTATTTTAATAAAAATGATAAATATATAAGATAAAATCAATTAAAATATTATGTTTAAAACCAATTTCAATAATCGATTGTTATAAACCCACTAATGAAAAAGCAATAAAAATTAAAGACAAAGATAAGAATAAGAGTCATGGTTGAGTAGAAGAAGGCATCCAGCTTTATTAGGTTAGGAATAAAATAATGATACATTTATTCAAATGGACCATGATGGTTCCAAGAGAAACAAATAAATAAATAAAACCCTCCGTACCTCACCAAATTAATAATTAATAAATAATATAGTTACGATTTTTTCTGTTTTGTTTGTACAATGTGGGGGCCAGTGTTGACGTTCTTGCTGAGGTAAACATGACGATCAACAATTATTACCAACTTTGGCACTCTACCACTCTTCCCATTTTACCCATGACTATTTTTCCCATTTTCTTTTTTACTTTAAGGCTTTAAGCAAACTAAGCGAAATTATATTAAATTTTGACTAATCTAAATTAAACTTCATACCCTAAAAGTGATATTTTCTCAAAAGTGTAATTTACATTTACACGTGTGTTGACTTTAGATTCGCGATTAAATCCACATATAATCCTTTTGATTAATACCATTGCCTAATTCTTTTTTTAATTTTTGTGACTACAAACATATTAAGGCTTGCAGTGCGATCTTTTGCTTTGTAAGTACTTCTCCGGTCCTAATTATAGGAATATATTTTATATCTGTGTTTACGTGGGTACACACACACACACACACACACACACACACACACATATATATATATATATATATATATCTGTGCGTGTGTAGATATATTGGTGTGTGTAGATAGATCTATATGTATATACACACACATATGTTTATATAGTAAAACCATTATTTTAATTAAAAAGCGTGTGAAAAAGAAAATTGGTCGGAGAGTATGTGGTGGAGTTGTAATTTACTTTTACTTATGTCATTTTAAATTTATATAAGGACATTTTAGTAAAATGAGTAAAATTAACTAATTTAACTCCTCTCTTTAATCCCTCCAAAATTGGTTAAATAGCTCCCATAATTAGGACCGGATGGAGTATTTTTTGGAGGAGGTACAAGAATCATACAAAAAAGTCTTAAGAGAAATTCATATATCAGAAAAATCTCATTAATAACTCCATTTGTGGGATTAACAACTCTCCACTTAGGATTCACAACTTCATCTGTGAGATTAACAACTCTTTGAGACTTTTTTGATATCTGAATTTTCCTTAAGATTTTTTTGACATTTTCTTAGTTTCTTGGAACCTATAAGGAATTTTCCCTAAAATCAACGCATAATTTTTTTTTTTTAAAAAATGATCCAATATTAATTTTTAAAATTAATGTTATGTCAATTGTTAATGCAAAACATGGAGATTGCTTGCACTAATTGTAAAATATTATGTACTTGGATAAAACAATGCACTAGAACCCTACTATATTTAATACTACTCTGGTATTATTTATAAGTCTATTTTGACTAAATCTCACATACTAATGAGATATAGTTAACTCAATGATTATGATGTAAATTTTCAACTTTTCCCTCATTTATGATTAAGTATTTTTCAATTGTTTCCTTTATCTCTATCTTTATGATTACAATTAATATGGATACAATTGTCATAATCTCATTTATTATATAAAACTGAACTTATAAATATGACTAAATTTTTTGGTTAAAATGGATTTTTAAATAAGACCAGAAACCAGAGTGGTACTAAAATCTGAATTATAGTTTACTTGGAAGTTAAGCAAATAAATAAATAAAAAATTGCTTTCGTTGTTTCCCTTTGACTTTTATGAATAAATAAATCGTTCCATTTATTTTTGGGGATAAAATTTCATTCCACACTTCATTGTCAGCGTAGGATACAAGCGACCATCCCCAGCTTTTAAGTTTTATAATGTAATGTGAAACCAATATTCCGAGCAAAAAAAAAAAAGAAAAGAAAAAAGAAACCAATATAATATAGTAATCACTTCATTCTTATATATTCCTCTGTCCTATTTATAAAAAATAAAATAAAAAGCGCCTTTTTTTCTATTTATAATCCGTATCATTAATTTTTTTTCATGAATAAACAATTTTTGTAATTTATTCATTATGTAAATTGTTATTTTCTAAAAAAATGTTAATAACATTTAATATTTTTCTTAATTATAGTAAAATATGTTTAAAAATGTTGGGTAAATTTGTTAATCCAAGAATTTAAATTGACGTCCATACACTATGATTAACTAATATTTACAAGATAATTCAGGATTTTACCACCGACATGATCATGTGGTAATAATCCTTAAAAAAAGTGTTGACATGAAAAGAATAAGATCCATGCAAGTCAAGGCCAGCACAATTTCTTTTTTAAAATCCTTTAGCAACGTGTTCTATTCTATCCAGCTCTCCAAATCGTAATAAAATCAAGATAAAATGATAATAAGAAAAATTATATAAAAAGATTTTTATATATTTCGAATTTCCAGTTTCTTTTTATTTTGGTCATTTTCTCAACTCCAAAATTGATTTGAGGGGTATTATTGTAAAATCACAAGCATATGAGCCAACGACGCCTGACGCGGAGAGATTGAAAGGGAATATAAGCCCTCCTACGCGCTACGCTACGGTTGTGTCCGCATACTCGAAGCCAAAAAGGGTGGTTCCTTTTATCTTCGTTTTTTCTCCTTTGCATTTTTCGCTATACACTTCTTTGGTTCGTCAATCAAGAACCCACTTTTCCCACTTGCTTTCTCGAAGACTTTACAAGAAACCAAAATCAAGTTTCCTACTTTCTCCTGTATTTCCTCCGCAGTATCCATAGCAGAAGCTCAATCAGCTCCCAGGGGGGAGAGAGAGAGAGATAGGGAGGGGGGAGAGCTCTGGCAGAGATTAATGGGTAACTGTCTAGATTCTTCTGCCAAAGTAGATACATCTCAGAGTTCCCGAACTTCTGGTAACTAATCCAATTCTTTCTTCTCCACTTCCCCTAGATTACCCTCTTTCAATTTTTCCGAGACTTGTGGTTCTCCTCATTTTGGGTAATCAGTATTTGTTTTCGCGGTTTCCTGGGGTTCGGGTTTTGAATGGGTTGTTGTTATGTTGAATTTCTTGGTTTGGGTTGCTGGGATTGAATCTGCGAGCTCATTTTTCTCAGATTTCATTTTCTTAACTACGGTGCTGAATTTTCTGGGCTTATGCATAGTCTTTGGTGTTTGAAGTTTGTATGCCTTGGCTCTGGATTATTAAAAGTGTTGCAATTCTTCAAAAACATCATCTTCTCCAGCTTTGATGATCATGGGTCCTGTCATCCCTCCATGGGTTGTAAATAAATCTTATTTTAATAATTTATCATAAATTTCTAGTTTTTTTTTTTTTGGCATGACTGTTTTCAGAAATAAAGCGGGTAACAGGATTGGATATTGATGCGGTTGGTTCCTGAGCAAGTTCTTTGGGCTTTGGGAGATTAATTTTAATCTCTGCATGTGTATGATCTTGTGGGATGATTGATGTGCTAATTTTTCCTATTTAAAATTAGCTCTACCGCTTAAAGTATGATGCATATTGGTACTTAGCTACATGGGTTATAGTATTGTGGTTAGTTGACCTTGAAAGGTCTTCTGAAACTTCCTGCTTGGTGTATTGGCATTATACGCGTATAACTGTTTTTCCTTTTTTTCCCCTTCTGTTAGGATCTGGAATTTCAAAAACTAGCCCTTCATCTGCTGCACCTTCCACCTTATCACTTCCATCTAGTGAACAAAGCAATGCCTCAAGTCTTCCCACACCAAGGTCTGAGGGTGAAATCTTGTCTTCTCCGAATCTAAAGGCCTTTACATTCAATGACCTAAAGAATGCCACCAGAAATTTTCGTCCTGATAGCCTTCTTGGCGAAGGCGGATTTGGCTATGTTTACAAGGGATGGATTGATGAACACACGTTCCAGGCTGCAAGACCTGGATCAGGCATGGTTGTTGCTGTGAAAAGGCTAAAACCTGAAGGCAGCTTTCAAGGTCACAAGGAGTGGTTGGTATGTCTCTGCTTTTCACACTTTTATTTATATAAAAGTATATACTTTTGTTTGTTTTCAGTTACGAATGGCTTGCTTACTGAAAACTTGTGAATTTTTAGACTGAAGTTAACTACCTTGGGCAACTCCACCATGTGAATCTGGTTAAATTAATTGGGTACTGCTTGGAGGGAGAGAACCGGTTATTGGTCTATGAGTTTATGCCCAAAGGGAGCTTAGAAAATCATCTCTTTAGAAGTAAGTTACGGAAGTCATTACGCTGCTAGTTGATGATTTTTTATGTTCTTAACTATTATATGGTGACATTCATCTGTCAATTCATTGATAGCAGATAGGTTAAAAATCATATATGGTTTGCTCATTGCACTTGGAATTGTAGAAACATAGCGTATTTGGACTTATGAGTTCATTGTTTTACAGGAGGGCCTCAGCCACTCTCTTGGTCAGTGAGGATGAAAGTGGCCATTGGGGCTGCCAGAGGGCTATCTTTTCTCCATAACGCCAAATCACAAGTCATATACCGTGATTTTAAAGCTTCCAACATCCTACTAGATGCTGTACGTTCCATGAACGAGGATAGCGTTATACTCCGTCACTTATTTGTTTTTATTAGATTGTTTGGACTAATCGCTTGTCACACCATGGGATTGCAGGACTTCAATGCTAAACTCTCTGATTTTGGCTTAGCTAAGGCAGGTCCTACCGGCGATAAAACTCATGTGTCTACTCAAGTTATGGGCACTCATGGATATGCAGCTCCTGAATATGTTGCTACAGGTCTGGTTTAACTTCACGCAAAACATTACCGGTGCTTTAAATTGTTGGCGGCCCTCAATCATTGAATGCCCATTTTAATATTTTATTCGACAAATCAATCCTTTGAAAGTCTAGTATGAATCTGATCATTGTGTTAGGACTTAGTTCCTTCTTGGCGGTATATATATAAAGATTTGCATTTTAGGAAAATAATTAGGCTCTATGGGGTTAGTGATTTTCCTTTAGAAAGTCTTTTTTCTTTTTTTATTTTTTTCCCATTTTTGTTGGCACAGGAATGTGTGTCTCTAATTTTTTGTTCATCATGTCTGCTCTGTTGTTAAGCGTCATACTAAAGGCCCAATTGATTGGCAGGTCGGTTGACAGCAAAGAGTGATGTGTATAGCTTTGGGGTTGTGTTGCTTGAACTTCTATCTGGGCGGCGTGCAGTTGATAGATCAAAAGCTGGTGTGGAGCTAAATCTGGTAGATTGGGCAAAACCATATTTGGGTGACAAACGAAAACTTTTCCGGATTATGGACACCAAGTTGGAGGGCCAATACCCTCAAAAAGGAGCCTACACAGCCGCAACTCTTGCTCTACAATGCTTGAATGCTGAAGCCAAGGCAAGGCCTCCTATGACCGAGGTCTTAGCAACACTCGAACAAATCGAAGCTCCCAAGAATGCAGGCCGGCATTCCCACTCAGAGCCACCGAGAGCCCATGTTCCTATAAGGAGCTCTCCTGCGCGAACCAGGTCCCCACTACATTTGACTCCAACTGCATCCCCATTGCCGGCTCTCCGGCAAACTGCTCGTGTACACTGAACTACAATCATCTTGTGTAAATTCTTTTTTCTTTTATTATGAGAATGTGTTTTCTATAGGATTTGGTGATATTTGTACTTAGCAAATTTTGATCTATAATCAAGAGAATATTGCCGCCTTCTTTCCACAATCTATATGCAAGTATAATTCTGCCGTAGTTTCTTTTTTCCCTTTTTCCTATTTCTTGTTCATATTTGCAGGTAGTGAGAAGAAGTGTACTCAAAACAAGAAGTTGGAAGAAGCTTTCGCTTTCCCCTTTGTATTCTTACATCCTTGAACTGAAATAGTATGCAGAACTTGGGGGTTTCAAGAGTGAGAATAAAAATGAGTTCTGGTTCTTCCGTTAAACATTCTCTTACAATGAAATCCTATGTTTAGTTCTATCTGTTCCAAGGCAGCAACAACCTCAGCCATTGTTGGGCGATGTTTGGGGTTTAAGCAGAGGCAATTTAGGATTAGTTGAGCTAACTCATAGGCTGCTTCCATAGGAAAATTTTGTCCTAGTCTCTTGTCTATTACTCGGTGAAGTTCAATTTTGTTACTTAGAAATGGTTCAGCCCACTGGGCAAGATTCCCCACCACCCCATCTGAATATTTCCTAACTGCAACAGAGCCCGATATCTCTAGCAGAACCACTCCAAAGCTATAAACATCAACATTTAGAGTTAAATGCCCTGTAAAATAACAAAAACATAAGAATCAAGATTTACATATTTCTTAGGGTTAATATCACCTTTGGTCCCTTAAGTTTCAAATCGTATGTTTTGGTTCCTGTAGGAGCAAAATGGTTCAGATTTTTTTTTGCGTTATAGGGACTAATGTTTTAAAGAAAATGAAACTTGAGGGACCAAAACCAATATGAGGGTAAAGACCACAGATTATATTAACCCTATTTCTTGTGCCTATGAACTGAGTATGCCTAATTAAGAGTTTTTCTGATGAAGTTTCTGCAAATGATCAAGGGTGTGTTTTAGTACCTGTGGCTATGTACTCAGGGGCAAAATAGCCTCTAGTGCCAAGGATTCTTGAGGAAACATGGGACTGGTCATCTTCTTCAGGTCCATCTCTAGCCAGTCCGAAGTCAGAGAGCTTTGCATTGAAGTCCTGCAATATCATCATTCTTACGCAGTCGGATAATATGAAAAACGAAAGGTTGCTATCTGAAGAGGTACGTAGTAGAGAGAGTTTAAGCATCAATTTTAAGCGGCTCACAGCATCTAGCAGGATGTTGGAAGATTTAACATCACGATGAATTACTGGTGTTTCATAGCTGTGAAGAAAGTCTAAAGCCCTTGCAGCCCCAAGTGCTATTTTAATTCTTCTATTCCAGTTTAGCTCACTACTGTCTTCTGTTCATACCAAGACATAACATAGTATACAAATTACAAGGAAACATGGTTGATGCTCATTTGTTTATTATTATGGCTGTTGGTTCTTAAGTCTGTCTCAAAGTGTGGTTACTTACCTTTCAAGAGATGGTCCTCCAAGCTTCCTTCAACCATGAACTCAATCACAAGCATTCTATGGTGACCCTCACGGCAATACCCTATTAGATTCACCACGTTCGGATGGCTAATTTTGCTCAAATATATTATTTCATTCTGCAGCCGCAAAAAAAGTATTCAGATACTGACAGGTACAGAATTTTTTTTTTTTTTCCTGCGAACACAAACACCCACACAAAGATGCTTAGTCAAAAAAAACCACATGAAAGAAAAGGAAAAATTACTATGAGGTCTTAAGGAAAAGTAGCATGCAATTACAAATTCCAATACAGGGAATGATAATAAGCCTATGCTATTCACTTATTATTGGGACCTTTTGGTGATTATATTCATTACTTAAGACCTCATAGTGATTTTTCAAATAAAAATATGAACTTTATAGACCCCCATGAATCATGTGAAAGAAAAAGTGTTAATATCATTGATAGTCCTTGCTGTTTGATTGAATTTTGGTTTTGGCCATTGTATTTTCAAATTGTTAGTTTTTGTTCCTATAGTTTCATAAAAAGTTGGTATATGAGTTTAACAACCAGTCCGTAAATACTTTTAACAAGTTTTGATTATGGTTCCTAAAACTGTAATTCAAGATCAAGTTTTTATGAAACTACAAGGACTAAAACCAATGATTTGAAAATACAAGACAAACTAAAATTTGATCAAATTGTAAGAACTAACAATCATATTAAGGAAGAAGCATTAATTTATTGATCTGTAATGTGTATAGGAGAGACTAGACCAGCCATTCTTCGTGTCCTCCTGATCCAAGCCTTCTTATTCTCTTAACAGCAATGGGGAATCCTTCATTTGGTTTTGCAGCATTCATGGTGTCGTGTGATAGATATCCCTTATAAACATCAGCAAAACCTCCTCGGCCAATCAAGTTTTTAGTTCTGAACCTGCGTGTGGCATCTTCCATGTCTTTATAGGAGAACTTTTTGAGCTTATTCCGAATTTGAGATCTTAACTTGTCTACTTTCAGAGCATGCAAATCCCTCGGGTCAGCTATATATTTCTTCTTTTCATCTCTCTTCCTCCTTCCTGACATACAAATCGTTTGAATTATGACTAACAAAAAGTTGGGGGAAAAAAAAACCAGCCACGAAGTTTAATGTTGTTGTTCTTTACCTCTGTGATTGTCTGAATCAACAAACAGATTCTCAAGTTCATTGAGAATCCATGGTCTTCCCACGTGGGCATGTCTTCCTGCACATGGAAAAAAATTCATAAAGCAGTTAAATAACAGAACATCTGAAGAAAGCAGAGGAAATCAGTTTAGTATTAGTTGAAGACTTTTTCTGAAGGAACTTGAACATGAAATGCAGTAAAATACCATTAGGAGAATGAACTATATTATCGTAGGATTGGTTGGGTTTGTGATTGGGATTCAGAGAATTCGTGCTTAAACAAACTCCCATTATTATTCCTTTTGAGAGCTAAGATCCACACACAAAAAGAAAAGAGATCCAAATTGGGTTATTTCAACTTGAAAATACAGAGCCTGAAAAAAAAAAAAAATTAGCTGCTTAGTTGAAGCTGGTAGGGTGAAGTCGACTAAGTGAAACCTGTTTGTGGCGTCTTTTACTGATTTGAATACAAAATGGAAAAAAATCGCAACTTTTTCATCGATATAAACAAAGTAACATGTCATTCTGTTTTTTAATATAAGAGTTGGTTGACTAATTTGGGTAGATTAAGAAATTTAGTTATGTTAGTTATTAGTAGTAAATATAGATTGATTTTCTTAAAATATCATATTTCATCATGATTACTCTTAAAAAATCTCTTCATGTATGCAATCAATAGGAATATTTTGAAGGGAAGATTATAAACTTGAGAGACAAAACAGATTGATATTATATTTTGGACCAAATTAGCTTTTATATTGATGACTGGAGATGGTAATTAATTGGATGGTCATTTTAAATTGATTGATTACAAAGATAGGAGACAAAAAAAAAAGGATGTTTGCAGGTCGCCACTTCGCATTCTAACATCACCTTTGATTGGGGGAATTAAGAATAAAATAACAGAGTTGTAATCATCCTTTTTTAAAGACCATCGTACTATATTATATACATGTAAAAAAGGACGAAGCTACTGATAAATCGAGGTCTCTTGATTGGATTTTGTGGGCTCTTTTGAATGATAATATAAAAAATGAAAAGAGAAGGAACTAATTCATAGGTAAGAAAAGAATCTAAGGTCTAAAAGAGAAGTCACGTTAAGTCATAGTTGAGCGACTGAGTTTACAACTGAATTGAAAGTTGATGGATAAAAGATTAATTTTCCCTTAAATTCAAAAAAGAGGAGAAGTTGAGCCTTGAGCGGGGACGGCGCGCCCATATATGCAGATAGATATGGTCGGATCAAATAAGAATAAAAGGACGATATATTAGGTGTATCTCATATATATATATATATATATATGAATAGAATGAAAATCATTGATTATATTTTGGTCAAAAAACGAGTCAGAAATGAAATAGTCTTTCTTTTTTCCCCTAGGAATCAAAGATTGCATCGAGATCGAAGTAGAGTACACTGTAATTTTCTCAACAATATAATCTCAAATCTCAATGGCTAGGAGAGCTGTTATATGGATCGCAAATCTAATCAAGAAGAGGTTTTTACTCCAAAAGGGTTTGTATTTAGTTACTTCACACATGGTTTTTATGTTCTCGTACATATTTGATGTTCAATGTTTGAGAACCAAATAAAGGCATCACCATAAAGCACAAGTGAACCTGGACGCATGTATATACAGACTATATTGTGAATAATGAATGCCACCAACATGGGAGAATCTGAGTGTGTTTAAGTTTGCTTTTTTAATTTTTTCCATTGACCTGTCCATTTTCCTATACCTTTTGTGAGTTTCTTCTATTATTCCTTGGCCTCGCTTATGAAGTATATATGAACAACAATACTAACATAAATATATCTTTTTGATTTCCAGATAGATTCTGGCATGTCAAACTGTGGTGATCATCACCAACAGAGTACCTATTCTTTGCAGATTGTTTGAAGCAGAGCTGCAGAGGAGAGATCACTGTAACTTTTTTTTTTTTGGGGGTGGGGGGGCGTTGAAGATTCGATTCTAGAGTGAAATGCAACAAAAGTTGGTGTACTGTGTAAATAAGAAGGAAAAGTGTATATATATATATATGTATATGTATGTATGTATGTTGTACATTATCATAATAATCTTTCCCTCAATCATGACCAGGTTCAACTAAAGATCATTATAGAAGAGATGGAGACAGATTGGTATAAATATGGTGTGTTTTGCTTCAGATTTCTTCACCGTCGGCAATATAAAACAACATAAACAGTCTCTTCGGATTTCTTTATTATAGAGGGTGAGTCTTGGGCACAACGATAAGGTTGTTGCCATATGACTTGAAAGTCACGGGATCAAATCTTAGAAATAACTTCTCTATTTAGGACTGTATTTTTTTATAGGTCAGGTGTCCCCTAGAGTTCACCCAAATACTTCATTGAGTTATGACTTATAAGTATCTCGCTGAAGTGTTTGGGGGAACTCTGGATGCCATACACATTACTCTGCAACTCCAACACTAATATATATGTTTAGGTTTCAGTAACTATATACATATTCAATATTCTTCTCTCTCTCTCTCTATATATATATAGTCTTGTTTTTAAAATAATTGTGCTCTACTTTATGTTATTTTATGCGTTTGTATTTTGCTCATATAAGCAATTTATTTGTTTGTCACTTTTTCTGTGACGGATTTGAGGGACAATCTGAAAATGAAAAGCATGATTTGAAGGAGAAAAGTGATAAGTAGATTGTTGATGACTGAAGAGAAATAGGGAAGGGAATTCAAAAGTGACAGCAGCAAAGTGCATCTTAATTTTTGTAATGATTGAAAATGTAAAATATATATAGATTAAATTTGAATTTTATGTACTTATGCTGGAAATTACTAAAAACATCATTCTTTATGTACATGAATACTTAATAGTATATGAGATCATCAAGGGGGCAATCAAGAATAATTTTTCGTTATGATTATTTGTTTGAGTCAGATTATTTAAGTACTTTGAACCCATGTTCATTACAACGTAGAGAGGCCAAAGTTTAAGATTATTAGCTTAAAGAAGAGGCGCAAGAAAAATAGATGGCATAAAACTAATTAATCTAAAGTGGAGAGATATATATACAACTTGTGACATGCTTGAAGACTTTAGAATGTTTGAAAAGCTTACTTCCTCTCGTCCTAATTGTTAGATATAGTTTGTAATGGAGTAGTTTTTATTGTCTCCTTAACTCCTTATTTTGATAGTTTCCTACTTTTTATGGTCAACCATCAAAACTCAAAAGTCTTTCGTTTCTAATTTTTATTTTTTTATCATTGTTTTTTTGGGTTAATACAACTTTTTGTCCTTAAAGTTTGATCTAATTTTGATTTTGACCCTTTAAGTTTGAAAAGGACTTGGTCCTACATTTGATGATGTTAATTCATGATGTTAATTCGTCTGATGTGGGTCTAACACCGTTAAAATAACCTATGTGGCATGCTTATTAGGACCACTGACATGGCAAATATAATATACTCCCTCCAGTCCTAATTATAGGAGCAAATTATCGAATTTGGGAAGATTAAGGAAGGAAGTTAAATTAGTTAATTATGTGAATTTTCCAACAATACCCCTCTAAAAATGAGTTGCTGGAGTAATATTTTGTGGTATATTGCCGGAGGTGTGTCACTAAACTATAGTGGGGTGATACTTTGCTGGCCCAAGGATTGAAAAATCACCCGTAACTAAAATGGCAACGAGAAAAATGAAAATTCAAACTAAACAAAAATAAAATAAAAAATTATTTATATTCCTTTTCAAACTGTTTTTAATGTAACCATGCATATCTATATATAATATAAGGGAAAAGTATTTCTCCAATCAGGATAGAGTTATCTCCAATGACCCCAAAACTACGCTTTTGAATTAATGAAGGGTGTGTTAGTAATTTTAGGTGAATTAATAAATGGTGTTTCGGTAAAATTTATATGATTAAAAATAAACAAAATTACGTAAACACCATTCATTAATTCGTAACGACGTAGTTTTGCACACTGAGATAACTCTATCTCCAATGACGGAGAAATACTTTACCCATAATATAATCAACTAACGGAAAAGCACCAAAGTAGTAACTTTTAACAAAAATTATACCTAATCGGAAGTAGCTTTCAAAATATTTTCCAAACTAAGTAAATCAAAGGCGCGTACCAATCGACGCTCCGACGGCTTAAAATCGACACCTCGACAAGTGGCGTCGGCCAATCGACACCACCTCGGCCAGAGGTGTCGCTGACCGACGCCTACCCTCCCCCACTTCTTTTTCTTTTTTTGGGTAATTTACCAAAATAATTTTTTTAAAAAATTTACCGATTTGAAGACTTTTGAAACAATTTACTGGAGTAATGCTGACGTCACTAGTGGCGTCGTACTTGCTGACGCCGTATGACGCCACTAGTGGAGTCGCATAGCCGACGCCACTAGTGGCGCCGATTTCTCGACGCCACTCGGGTGGCGTCAAGAAGCACGACGCCACTAGCCAAGCCAAGATTACTCCCAGTAAATAGTTTCAAAAGTCTTTAAATCGTAATTTTTTTTTAAAAAAATTATTTTGGTAATTTTCCTTTTTTTCAAAAGCCCCCAACCCAACCCACCACACACGTCCCCACCCCCACCCAATACACACACGTGGCCCCCACCCCACACCCCCTCCCCCACTTATCCAGCACACACACATATTCCCCTATTTAAATTTATAAGTAATATTTAAATTTATAAATAATAATTCTAATTAATAATAAATTATAAAAATAGTAAATAATAATTTTAATTAATAATTAGTGAATTAATAAAATATTTTGTGAAATATGTTGTATATTATTATTTAGAGTAAATACCCTTTCTGGTCCCTAACAAAAACATGAACCCCATTTTGGTCCCTAATAAAAAATCGATCCTTATTCGTCCTTTTATGGACTAAAAGGCGACCTTTTGAAATTTGTGAGGGATCAAAATGTCCACCAATCTACCCTTATTCATCCTTTTTATGGATTAAAAATGACATTTTTTTGTCGGCACCAAAATGGGTCCGTGTTCTTTGTTAGGACTGGAAATGATATTTACTCTTAAGTTTATCTTATCTATCTTAGGATACTCTATAAATAATAGATCCTTTTTAGGACTAGAAATGGTATTTCTAAAAGGTCCTTTTAGCCCATAAAAAGATTTAATAACGATCGATTTTTTTATTAGGGACCAAAATGGGGTCCATGTTTTTGTTAGGGACAGAAAATTATTTACTCTAAATAATAATATACAACATATTTCACAAAATATTTTATTAATTTACTAATTATTAATTAAAATTATTATTTACTTTTTTTATAATTTATAATTAATTAGAATTATTATTTATAATTTTAAAAATTATTTATAAATTTAAATATGGGGAGTGTGTGTACGTACAGCAGGGGGTGGGGGCCAGGGAGGAGGGGTGGGGCCAAGGAGGGGGGACGTACAGCAGGGGTGGGGGCCAGGGAGGACATACAGCATGGGGTGGGGGGTGGGGGACGTGTTTGGGGGCTTTTGAAAAAAAAAAAAAGTGGGGAGGGTAGAGGCGTCAGTCAACTGACGCCTCTGACTTGACTGACGCCTTTGACTGCCTTAGTTTGGGAAAATGTTTTGGAATTTCTCCAATTAGGTATAATTTTTGTTAAAAGTTCTACTTTGATCTTTTTCCATCAACTAACTATCATTATTTTATATAACGCAAAATACTATCTTATCCTAATATTATTTTATATAAAAAATTATAATTTAGGTGTATATGACATTAATGAGTTGCAAACATTATTTACTTTATAAAATATATAGGTGTATTATTAAATTATTATTGTCTTTAATTATTATTGAGAAAGTATAAATAGGCGGGACAACACCGTCAAAGGAGAGATCGAGAAAGAAAAGGGGGAACGGTTAGGTCAAAGAGGACCCACAGCCGGCGAAGTCTGACGTGGCCGTCGCCGGAGCAGTAATCGTTGCCGGCTACTGTCGAGTGAAGATCACAGCTGTATTGTCGTCGTCCTTCTCTTCATTTAAAGGTAAGAAAATTCTTTCTATCAACATTGAAGTTGGACCCTTATTGTACCATAAGAGTAAAGCAGTAGACTTGAGAAATAGATCAGTGGGAATGAAATGTTTTTGTTTAATTTGTTGTTTGCTTTGAACTATTTGGTCATTAGCTCTGATTTACACCTTAACTGTAGTATAATTTTATGCTTGCGTACATAGTTCTTACGTGACTATTCGTTTTCTATAGTGTGCGTTAATGATGCTCTGTTTTTTCTTACTTGACTGTTCAATAGATGGTTACCTTGTTCACAACTCCTTTCGTTTCATCGTCCCATTATCTTCGATACTTTTTGCTACTCTTGAATCTTCCCAATATCTTTGCAAGGTATCATCAAAATCTGTAATAGTATTTTTTGTATCTGTATATACTTGTATATACCTGAGTCCATTGCTCTGTATATAAAGCCTATAGTTGATCTCTGTAATTTTGTTTCTGTAATGCAAACAAAGATCTCTAACATTGAGATGTTTTATATATATGTGTGCATATATATTTATGACTTCTTGTTTATTGTCTTTGCATTATAAATTATAATATATCAAAGGGTTAAGGTGCAGGTTGACCAAAGAAGTGTTACGCTAGGAGTATCTGGCACAAAAATACCAATGAACAATTGAAAGAAGCAAAAATACTAATAAAGAAATAAATTAATTCTGATGAAAGTAGCACAATCCCATTTTGGTCTATTCTTTGAAGTTTTAAATTTTTTATTGGTATTTTTGCTCCCTTTCAATTGTTCATTGGTATTTTTGATACCTTCAAAACATTTTTGTGCCAAATGTTCCTAACGTAACACTTGGTTGGCCAATCTGCACCTTAACCCATATATCAAATATTGTGTTTTTTATAGGTGAAATATGGATTTGGAGAAAGAGAGCAGTGACACTAGTGCATTGGAGGAGAGTGATAATGGTTCAGAGGCGTTGTTATCAGATTTTGAGACTAGTGATGAAGAAAATGTAGATGATGACTATTTTAGGCAATATGTTGATTTGGTGTGGGTGATGTATTGGACGAAGTTGTTGGCAGTTCACAGTTCATGAGAGTTGAGACTGATCAAGCTGAGCAAACAAACGCGGCTGAGGTGAGAGAGGAGGATATCTTGGCTATGTTATCTGATTATGAATATGAGGAGATTGATGAAGTTGATGGAATGAGTGATGATGAGAATGAGATAGTGATTCAAGAAAAACACCCGAAGTATAATCCCTTAGACTTTGTTTGGGAGTTTAGAAGGAAGGGAAATGAAAGGGATGCAAGGAGAATGGAGGGGAAAGTGGATGGAAGGAAAATAGAGGATATTTCCCCACCTTGTTTGGGAGTTAAAAAAATAATAAGGGAAGAAAATGAGGATTAATGAGTTATTTTTACCATTTTTTCCCTTTCTTTAATAATTAATATAATTATTATATTTTACAAATAGATTTAGATTTTCTAAAAACTTTAATTATGTAATTTTTATATTCAAAAATTATTTATGTGGTGGCGGCGGTGGTGGTGGTGGGGTGGCGGCGGCGCGGCGGGGTGGCGGCGGTGGTGGCGGCGGCGCGGCAGTGGTGGGGTGGCGGCGGTGCTTGGTGGTGGTGGTGGCGGTGGCGGTGGTGGTGGCGGCAAGTGGCGGGGGGTGGTGGTGGTGGTGTTGGTGAATAAGGGTAACAAAGTAATTATTTTATTTCCCTCTTAAAACCTCCCATATTGGGGGAACTTTATTTTTAGAAGAATGAGGGTTTGGGGGATTTGTAAAATCCCCGATTCCCTCCCTCCTATTTTTAAAACTTGCAAACAAGGGAAGGGACTACCAAAACCCTCCATTCCTCCAAAATGGAACTTCCAAACAAAGCCTTAGAGATGTGCAAAGAGTTTGAATTTGAGTTGGGGATGGAGTTCACTTCACTTCAACAATTCAAGACTGTAGTTAGAGAGTATGCCCTGCTCAATGGATATGAAGTGAAGTTTATAAAGAATGATAAGGTGAGGTGCAGATTAAAGTGTGCACATAAAGAATGAAAATGGTTAGTACTTGTGAGTCAAGGAGGGGGTGGTGAGTGGTGACCTAGCATATCAGTTGAAGACACTTTACTCTAAACACACATGTGGGGTGTCTGGAAGAATGCTTCGTACAATTGGATTTCAGAGAAAATAGTTAGCATCATGAAGACAAACAAAAACTTGAAGTTGGCAGATGTGATTGCATCAGTAAGGGAGCACTACATGGTTGATGTTTCTATGTGGAAGGCATACAAGGCAAGGAACAGGGCGGAGTCATTGATTGAGGGTGTTTATAAGTTATGTTTTGAATAGCGGGTAGCGGCCGACCCCAAAAATGGTATAGCGGTATAGCGGGTAACGGTAAAGCCGCTACTGTGAAATTCATATAAATACTTGTAATAAATTATACTACATATATAAATGCAACATAAGATAAGAAATCACCCAAAATATTACACATTCAAAATAAGGATTCAAGAAATATAAAGGAAGCCACATACTAGTTCATTGAATGTAACTAAATTAATAACATTTTAGAAACAAAAACCCATTTTAGCCCACATGGTCCATTTTAGCCCATTGGCATGGCATCGGAAATTTTACCAATCAGGTCATTCTAGAACCCGATGGACGCGAACAAGAGGGACCTTCGACGACACGAACAAACATGGAAGAGTGAATCAACTCCACCTCCTCGAACAAACAAGGAAGAGTGATGCGACGCAAACAGGGAAGAGTGAAGACGGACGCAAAGAGGGAAGAGGAAGAGGGAAGCGTTTGTACGTGTATGCGTGTCGAGGAGGAAGTGACCGAAAGAGAAGAGGAAGAAGAGAGAATTAGAGAATTGGATTTCGAGAGACGCTATTGCGCATCAAAACCCACCAAAAACTTGAAGTTGGAAGTGTCGCCACCGTCAGCTAAGGGAGCACTAGCGTTGTGAGCGGAAGTTGCGTATGTGTGCCGCAACCCGCAGGCAACCGATATAGCGCGCTATAACGCCGCTATTTCAATCCTAGTTTATAAGGAGCAATATCATAAGTTGAGAGATTATTGCAATGAAGTGAAAAAGTGTAACCCGGAGACAACTTTTGTTTATATATGGCTGGCAAAAGGTACTTTAACTAATGTTTATATATTCAAATTAAATTCATTTTTGCAAGTAAAGATCTGACCGACAATGACATGCAGGGTCTTGTTCCTACATTAGAAGAGCTACTTGAAGGTGCAGAACATAGATTTTGTGTTCGACATTTGTATGTGTGGGAATATTATGGATTATTTAGGGTAGTTATTATCTTATTATTATATTAGATATAGATATATTATATCATATCATATCATATCTTAAGATTAAATATAGGTATATTATATGTTAGGATATTTCCTATTATATCTCAATCAGTTTGATTGATTTTGATTTGATTAGATTTTATGAGATTTTAGGATTAATTTTAGGTTTGCCTTTATGTACTCTTTTTGATAAAAGAGATTAAAAATAATATTTCTCTCTCATAAATCCACATTGTCACGCCCTGAAAATTGAGGGGTGGCCGACATGGAATATGAGTGGACTCACATTCCTTAAGCCTTAAACTTATATACAAATATTAAATAATACTCATAATAACATTTGGAGATATGCTCCACTACGACATACATATGTACATATATTCCAATTTACAAGGGAAGACAAGGATCCTACCTATAGACTACGTGAAGAATCTAAGCTATAGATGATTATACCATGAAGCAATAGGAGAAAAATAATTAATAACGAGTAAAATCATCAATCTTTGCTCATACAATATCAATAAGAAAATGAAACAAATATTATAAACATTCCTTTAGAAATTCATACTTATAAATATGGTATTTAATAAAAAGTACGACAACTAGTAAAAATATCATTTATAAAAATTATAATGTGATGCTGTTCACTCACCTGTAAGACTTATGTTATGTCTCTTTCTCCAACTTATCAATTTCCAAATTATTTACTTTTTTTTTGATCGGAAACTATATATATATTAAGCAACAAACATATTACAATATATGGATTCAACTAAAGCCAAATCCAAACCAACAAAATACAAGAAATACAAAAACCAAACAGCCAAATCACCATCATTCATAAAATAATTAAGCATAAAATTTCCTGAGGAGGCTGCTCTTGTTCATGATTCTCCAAATTATTTACTCCTTCCTCTCCTAACACCCAAACAAATAAATCAATTATAGCTTTACATAAAATTTCCTATTTCCACATTCAATTCCAATTCTTCATATCCACCCCATTCATAGCTCATGCAACAATTGACATAATTTCTAATTTACTATAATTTTTTTAAAAATAGGATAAACTTAAGCTTTAATCTCTTTCATTTCACCATTCTTAATTAATAGATACACTCACATCTGGTTCTATTCTTTTCTCATTTCAGCCCACAACTACAATAATAATAATAATAATAATAATAATAATAATTAATTATTATTATTATTATTATTATTATTTTATTTTTTTACCTCTCTTGGAAAGAACCAATGAAGACCAAAGAAAAACAATGGAGCCCACATATAAACATGGTTTTCACATTTAAGGTAACACAAATTTCAATATTATAACTACCTTTTCTTCAAAGTCCTAATTGAAAAAAACACTCAAAACCTTTCTTCAAAGTCCTAATTGAAAAAAACACACAACGATAGGGGAATACAAAAATCCAATCAAATACGTAAGGCTTACATCCACACACCTAAATAGCACGAAAGAATAGTATACAGAAAGAGTAATTGAAGATTCATAAATCCCCTCACCCTACACCAACTGCCGGAAAAATTAGCGCTGAACCCCCCCTTTTTTTTTCTTCCTAAAAGTAAAACCCTTGAAGCCCCTCCTTTCCAATACTCCTTCACCTAAAATAACCTCCAAACTACCTACCTTCTTTAATCAATTAGAAGCAAAACGAAATCATTCTTCAATCTTAAATTTCCAAACATCACAGCAACAAATAGAACCAGCGACACAGAACCAAAACGAAACAGAGAAGAAAAAAATAAAAATAATAACAGCAACAAGAAGATTCAGATCGCTACGGAGGAGCATTCATTGCCCGCTCCATCCTCTCCGTTCTGAAGCATCTCACGCCTCATGATGTCCCATTCTTGACTCATCTGTGTTGCTTGTCGCTCCACCAACGCTTTCATCTTCTTGACTCATTCGCAAATACATTATGAAGTACATTTATTATTTGTACTTCATTTGAATAGACAAGAGAATGGAAATTATCAATATGAAATATATTACGTGTACCTGGAGAAACACCTTCACTGCTGGATGAGGAGCACTTTGATTGCTTCGATCGGCCGGCAGAGGCACCGTATCCAAAGACTCTCCCTTTCTTGTTAAATCCGCTGCGGCCTCAAAGAACAGACTCTCATTGTCTGACTGAGAGGATGCGGGGTCGACCCAGTTGCGACCCTCTCTCTGCGACACTTCGAAAGGTTTCCTACAAGCGCAAAAATACATAGCTTATTAGACATGTAAAATAAAATAAATATGGTGGTGCATAAAACAAGTAATAAAGGCAATAAATGTCTAACCGCTACTTGCGGCGCCTTTTGGTTAATCCATTGTCTCTCACTCCCTTGATCACGGAATGGGTCCGCTCAAAGGTAGCCCACTCAATTGATCCTTCAGAACTTCCCTGAGACTCTACCCGCAAACGCGGATGAGAACCTTAATTAATTACTTCAAAGTATAAAATATCAAATACCTAAATAGAAAATAGAGTGTACTTACAATTTTCCGTCGATGCTCACTAATAGGAATGCGGCTTGACAAAGATATGACGGTCCTTCCATTTTGGCTCTGTTTTGCTTATTTTTCGTGCTCATGTTTTGAAACTTTTCATTTGTGGCCCAATTCTGCAATAATTCGTCTACGAGTGTCCTGGGAATCCAGTCTTTCTTGCCTCTTTTATTTCTCAAGCCGTAAAGCTTTTGGCGCAAAAATCGGCCTCCATTATGATTATAATTTGCTTTCGCCCGCACGATGTTCGAGCAACGTCATATCTTTGGCGCGAAAATCAATAACGAACCGTTAGTGCTCCAAATTTTTAAAGTACTTAATTAAATAACCATAAAACAAAAACTTACCAAGAACTCATCGAACCAAGCATCTCGAGTAGTGCTAGGAATGTCATCCACTTGGCCCAAGGATGGTTGTAATTGCGGAATAATTGGGCCGAGATGAAGTCCTTACCTCATTATGAGGCTCAAATTTGATGAGAGATGACATCATGCAAATATTACCATACAAACCATTTACATAGAGAAAATTGTAACATTCGGTAACTTGGCATGACTTACCCGACGCCGTCGGACGGATCCAAAGCTTCCGTGTCAAGGATCTCTGGAGCCCAGTTGGTGGATCGGAGGAACTACCTTCTTCCCCAACGTGGCTATGAGGCGACGCATTGTGCTAAGGAAGGAATGTGAAGTATTGAAGATAAACATATGTAAATCATATGTAACTAAACTTATGTAAATCAATCAGAAATTATATTGTAAACCTGTGATCCCCCTTGTTGTGGATCAGTGGGGGGGTAGACAGTGATGGCGACATATACAGCGACGGTGATGACGACATATAGAGCGACGGTGAAGATGACAAATATGTAGACGGTGAAGATGACATATCAAAGGATGGCATATCGGGGAAGCGCTGGACCCTCTACCTCCATAAGGAGCGAGATGACGTCGCCCTACCCCCTACGATAGGACGGGGTTGGGCTCGACCACTACCCCGTCCACTACCCGAACGTCATCCTAGATGCTCCATCTCTAAACACTCATAGACATAATGTCAAAAAATATATAACAATAAGTAGCGCATTAACAAAGTATGTAGTATAACAAATCATCACAAACAAAGAACTAACAGAAATCAATCGGACGATTCTTGTTCATCAACATCAACATTTGCTTGCACGTCTTCCTCTGAGGAGGTCTCATAGTCGTCGAACTCCGATTCACTATCAGAGTAAATCACTTCTGCCTCATCGTCTGATTCCTCATTGTCAATTTGTATTGGAATTAATTCTAACCCCGCACAGAATCAAATAGATTGCTTGGTACTTCGTCATCGAAGATGTTTATGGGAGTACATGTTCTACATCGGCTTGGAACGGTTCAACCATACCGTCATTTGATTAAGCTCTTTCGACTTTGGTATAATATTTTGTGCTTTGGTTTTAATAACTCCTCCAACACAGGCGGGATGTAGGGTATGATGTATAGTAAACTTGTTCCTTTGTTGAGCAAGGATGAATGGGTCATAACCAACCGTATATCTCCTTGTCCAAGTGGATCTCAATATTTCCATGTTTGTCCATTTTTGTCCCACGCGGATTTGTTATCAAGCCACTCACATTTGAAAAGGGTCACTACCTTGTCCCACGGGTAACTCGGTTGAATTATGTCAACTAACTTCCCGTAGTAGTCGATCTCCACCCCATCAACTTTGTCACCTCGACAACATACACCATAATTACAACATAGTGTACTTGCATTTGCCTCGGCAGGTTGAAAACCGATACCCATTGATTATGTATTTCTTGCACCGGTAACACTAATTGCAGCTCCATAGGACAAACTCCACGCAACTTCATTGGGATCGATGGATTTTCCACGAAGTAGGATCGAAGCCATTTTGGGAACTCGAGACATCGTGAATTGGTCAACTTCGGATTCCGCCATTGAAGGATTTCCGATCGGACCGAATTAGAGAAGTAAAGCGTAAGAAGAAAAATGCTCTTAATCTTGGAATTCTTAGCGTAACAACAAAAAGAAAAGGAATCTTACTTTAAATACTGGGCGGTCTCTTCACAGTTGTTTAGAATGTACCACTCCGCTACTCGCTTATCTCTTCCGTCAAGAGTTGACCTAGAACGTTTTCCCACGACTCGCCACGGAAAATTAAATATTGATTTTTGATCGCTCGTATCACCGACATCATCGTTGCGAGGTACCCTCTCCATCTTGACATCATTTCGGGGGATAATAGTATGAAGCAATTATTTGCCTTTAAAATCATCCTATATAAAGATTTATGTATCATTACCAATTATTTGCCTTTAAAATCATGTAATCTATAATCTTCTACTAACATACATATTTAAATTATGTAATAAAGCAAATCTAACATAAATATTTCCATATAATTATAAAAAAAAAAATCAAGCGAACCTGGCGGTGACCGGAACGGAGAAGATGACGACGATCGAGCTGAAAGTAGGGGGGCGAGGAAGGCGAAGGGGGACGAGTGTAATACCAGGATATTTATCGGCATATTATAAATAAAAGTTGGATAATTCGATAAGTGAAAATTCAATCTCCAGTCTTGTATAATTATAGCATATTTTCTAGGTAGAATTTCTACAAGAAATTAGGGAATTTAAGGGCCAAAGAGCCAAAATGACCAAAATGCCCCTGAAAGGGTAATCAACTTAGGAAATTATGGGAAAAATACCAAAAGGCGGTATAATGACCAAGTAAATTAGGAGAGTATATTATCCATAATTATGGTAATTTAATAAATTATGAATTTGGAAAATTGTATAAGAGTGTTCAAAAGTAGTAAAAAGACCAAAATACCCTTGTAATTATGGAATAATGTTAGAGGTATGAAAATACTAATGTTAATACAAGAGTATGAAGGTAATGAGGCTTTGTAATTAAGAAAATTATCAACAAGTGATAATGAAGTAATTAAGTAATATTGGGCTAATTACTTAAGCATAGGCAAAGGAAATTCATTAATAATTATGTGAAGCTCAAAAATTATTGGAAATTAGTGGAATATTAGTAAAAATGTATTTACTAATTAATTGGAAATTTCTATGAAAAATAGTTGAGTTTAGGTATTTTTAAGCCTAAATACAAGAATGGACCAATTAGATAATTTTGGGGAATTTTTGAGAAAAAGTAAATAAATAAATCATTAAATAATTAATTAAATAAAAAAAATAAATATTTATTAATCTAAAATAGGGCCAGCCGAAATACAAGAGAAAGGAAAATGGAAAAATATATAAAAATGAAATAGAAGAAACAAGTGGCCAAGTTGCACATTATAAAATTAATATAATTAAATTAAAGCAAAAATTGTGAATAGTAATATTAAAATTAGGAAACGGATCCTATCTAGAGATCTAGGAATAGGAATCCCAAGGTCAAGGTAAAATATTGATCGGTGAGTTTTTACCTTTAAGTGACCTCTTAGGAAGTTAATTAGAGGTAGTTTGTGCATTTTCCTAATAAAACAAAATGGGGAAAAATGCATATAGGCATAATTTTGGAAAAGAGGAAAATAAATTCTAACTCAACATTTAGGAATGGGTTTGAATTTGTTTAGACATATTTGGAATCAGTGAATTATTTCGAAGAGATTGATATCTCAGAAAACGAACCCGACACCGACGCGTTCGACACGTTTTTCGAGGAAACTTCAACGGACTGTTGGAGGCCTATATGGAACCAAAATTTAGGTTAACTTGGACATTTTTACTAAGTGAGAACATGTCTTCGAGTTGTAAATCCAGAATCTTGTGAATTCTCCGAAATCACGCGAATCGGAGTACCGATCGGGAAAACGGTTATACGGGCATCAAGTGAGCTAAGTCACCACTTTTGGACCAATGAGGTGCTGCCACACAGCCCCCTATGTTGACCAAGAGTGTGTGTGTGTGGAAGAAGTGGCTTCTTGAACAAGTTGAATTAAAGAGTTATTACAACTTTGATTTTCCAAACAATCCTTAAAATTTGCCAAACAAGTCCCTTGTTTTTACCTATAAATACCCCCCCTTCATAATTCTCACACCTTTTCTTCCTTCTCTTGGCGAAATTTTTGGTTGAGAAAGAAGAGAAAGGAGCTCTGGGGAATTGTGCAAATGAAGCCTCAGTAGAATTGTCAGGAAAGTCTTCAACGGGTAAGTCTTTCTGGTCTTTAGTTTTTAGTTTAGTAGTTAGTAGAATTGTTAGTTAGATTTAGAAAGTAGGTGACAAGATTCCTACAAATGTTTTAGAGCCTTGTTTGCGTTGAAAAATATGCGAGGTGTAAACATAGTAGGGATCGAGTCGCCGAAAAGTTGAAGTTTTATAGCTTCTTTTAAAAGTAAGGGTAGAATTTGTTAGAATAGCCTTTAAATTTCAAGTATGATTGGGTATCATATGGGAGGGCTATTTTAGTCATTATTTTCGAAAATCATAATGGCGTCGAAGTTCGGCAAAATTTCGGGAAGAAAATTTGTCGAGTAACGAAAATCTTGGCGAAATTCCGCCGATTAGGGGTAGAAGGGCAAAATGGTAATTTTTACCTAAAATGCCGCTTATAATGTCAAATTACTAATGGAAGTGACATTATTCTCATAGGATATCTGAAACGTTGATTCTGCCGCCGTTACGCCGCCGACGTGCATTGTAGGATTCTTGCACGTTTCTCCGTAAAAGTACGTTTTCCGTAGGTAGTACCTAACGTTGCCAACGAAGGTACGGACGCGTCTCGTAACACTAATCTTGTGCTTCTTAAATGCATATATGTCAATGATATGTTCGTAGACCGTTATACGTACAGTTATACGGGTTATAGTTTTGATAACTTGCCGTTTTGTTTTCCTAGCGCCGAGGACACGACTAATTATCGTGGCACCGTGAATAGTGCAGTTGTTGTTGTTATTTACCTTATGGGGCTTTACATATTGCTCGTGCTTATGTTTTGTC
This sequence comes from Acacia pycnantha, assembly GCA_025563575.1. Classification (NCBI taxonomy): domain Eukaryota; kingdom Viridiplantae; phylum Streptophyta; class Magnoliopsida; order Fabales; family Fabaceae; genus Acacia; species Acacia pycnantha. The sequence continues at coordinate 5,418,610 of JAMWYP010000049.1, read as the reverse complement.
GGCATAATGATCATGCATCTCTAGTATGCTTATGATATACCGTTGTATTAGCTCTAGAAATATCTCGTTGTCCGTATACCGTATTGTTTGGGTATGAGGTTAACTGCTACCCGAGATTCAATGCGTTGAATTGAATCTCACCGTAGCTTCAGGTCGGGAGGACCACGGTTCGTGGATCGAGGCAAATACCGTGAGTAGGCGTGCGGTTGAAGATCTATCTATCTTATCGTTTTGCTTTTCTTTCGTTATTTCCTTCCTAAACCTTAGGATTACCGTAATCATTACGATGTTACACAATGGTTGTTGTTTTGGCTAAGAATCCAAATGCTCTTTCGCTCTATTGCTCCACTCTGATTGTTTGTTTGAAAAAAAAAAAAAAAAAATTCCGCATTTCAAACTTGGGATGTTACATTTTATGGTATCAGAGCAATTTTCTCGGCAAGTGTTTAACTATGTTACCACGGACAACTTTGGTGCCGAAGGCAAGGCTAGTCTACGTGGGTGTGCCATAAGTCACCGCTAACCCGGCGAGGCCCCCATGGTAGACACTTACCCGGCCATTCTGTCGGATAACTGAGTTAGGTTCTTAAGCCTTTTGACTTTGAGCACTTTTTGAAAATGAGTACCGATACGACCATTGGTGTAATGTGTAGAGATGGACGAGACGAAAACCCCGTCTTAGGATACTATCACAACCTCCTTATCAATCCAAATTTCTACGTTGAACAACCGGAGGAGCTGAGCTCGAAGACCAACCCGAGCCAGGAGCCCGCCGGTCAACCCATTCCTCGCAGGGGACAATTTCGATTATCCTGAAATCCAAAACCTAGACGATGCGGAGGCCAACTTTGACGATTACCGTTACATCCTGAATGACAATGCGGCACTAACACGGCGGTTAGTGGTCATATTATCGCAGCCCGAGGACTACACCACCACTACCAAAGAGAAATACCCGATGTTCCTAAGCCTTGTCAAAACTCACCAAAACGTCTACGGTCACTCGGCGGGGGACCGGATTAGATCCACCCCGTACTACTTCCCTCAAACCCAACGCCGGCGTGAATTATCAATAAACCGTTAGACGACGGGCCTATTCTCGAGTGTTCGTATCTATCTCGCGATACTTGAAGAGTATGGTTCGTCTGTACATGTGAAAGGAAAAGCATCGATACAAGGAAGTCGTGGATTGTAGAAACTAGGAAGTTTGGGTTGTATCTCCAAGTACTTTGGAATATTGTAAATACGTTTGAATAAGGAGATTGTACAAGAAGACTTGTATTAGGATTAGAATGACCAATATGTATTAACCTTATGAAATGAATATATGTGAATATATGTTTGGTGTGCAAATTGTTGTGCCATTTCTAATGTTTACATATTTTGTCATAATTATTTAAAGGAAAAAGAATAAAACATGGCGATACTAAGAGGTGCCGGTGCACCAAGAGGCCGAGGCCGTGGTCGAGGCCGAGGTAGAGGAAGAGGCATGACATGCCTCGGGATGAAAGAAACAATGAACCGAATCAACCCTGACGTGATGAAATTGAAGAAATGCGTAGAACTCTACAGAACAAAGAGTTCGATTGATACTCTTCTCGGCAAGACAACCAACAGACCAGGAGGCACAAAGACAATTGGAAGCACGACAACATGAAGAGGAGCGAGAAAATGAAGAAGAAAATAACTACAATGATGAAGAAGAATATGATGACAATGATGACAATGACAATGATGAAGAACACGAAGGGTCCGAGAGATCCCAATCACCACCTGTGCACGGACAAAGAGAAAGGACTACCAAAACCTGGGTAAACCAGCTTCGCAAGTTGAAACCACCCGGTTTCCGAGGGAGGAGTGAGCTAGCCGAGGATTGGCTTCGAGTCTTGAGAAGATTTTTGAAGTCATGGAATGCCCCGAAATCGGATGGCCCACCTAGCAATTTACAAGCTTGAGGGAGATGCTCACGATGGTGGAAGAGCGTTTCCACAACTCGCCCTACCCCGTTACGTGGGAGATGTTCCTTGAGCAGCTTCAATGAACAGTACTTTCCTCCATCAACACAGTAATTAAAGAAGAAGAATTCCTCGCAGATCAAGCAAGGAGCCGAGGAGTCTTTTGACGACTACTTCGCCCGCTTTACCAACTCGTCGCGTATTCATCATACCCGAAAATCTACAAGAATGAGAGCCGGAAGGCTAACCGACTGTAACCGGCTGAAATATGATATAAGGGCAAGGTTAGTGTCTCAAGCAATTTCCGAAGATGGCCAAAGCAGTGGAATCTGCAGATGACAGAGCGCAACTTGAAGGAATTGCGCAAATCCGGCCGGGACGGAAATAATTCAAGTCGCGGTGGTTCCAACCGCGGAGGTTCCTCACGTAAGAGGAAGGCACCTTGGAACAACAACCGTGGTGGAAACAAGAGACCCTACCAACCGGGCAACAAAATTACCCCATGACCGGGATCCCGGACGTGTCCTAAATGCAAGAAGTACCATCCAGGAGCCAACTGTGATGGAAAACAAGTCTGTTTCAAGTGTCAGAAGCTCCGGACACATTAGCCGGGATTGCCCCGAGAAGACCGCAGGCGAGACCTCGTAACACCGGCCGAATCTTTGCATTGACAAACACAGAGGCCAAAAAGTCCCCGAGAGATGGTTCAAGGTACCATCTATCTCAATGGAAATCTACTTGAAGCATTGTATGACTCGGGTGCTAGTCACTGCTTATTTCCTATGATTGTGCAAGTCGTTTAGGATTGCATGCCCGTAGATTGCCATTTGATCTTGTTGTATCTACACCGTTGGGTGTAAAGTCTTTAGCTTCGATGCATGTATGAATTGTCGGTGCGTGAAGCAAGGATGTCATGCTTTCATGGTATTCTTTTCAGTCAAAGCTGAAGCTGACCTTTCACTTCATGACATTCCTGTGGTGAATTATTTTCCTGATGTATTTCCGGAGGATCTTACCGAGTTACCTCCTATCCGAGAAGTGGAGTTCAACATTGACTTGATGCCTGGCACAGATCAATATCAAAGGCGCCGTATCGTATGGCTCCTAACGAGATGCGGGGAGTTGAAGAAGCGAGTTGGAAGAGCTTTTGAAGAAGGGGTTCATTCGACCTAGCGTTTCACCGTGGGGAGCCCCCGGTGCTTTTGTAAAGAAGAAAGATGGAAGTTTCCGACTCGCATCGACTACCGCGAACTCAACAAGGTGACCGTTAAAAACAAGTACCCACTTCCCGGATTGATGATCTTTGGATCAGTTGTCCAGTTCCACGGTCTTTTCAAAGATTGATTTGCGTTCGGGATACCATCAGTTGCGAGTTAAGGATGGCGATGTTCCCAAGACAGCTTTCGTAACCGAGATATGGGCATTATGAATTCCTTGTGATGCCCTTCGGATTAACAAATGCACCTGCGGTATTCATGGATTACATGAACCGTATCTTCCGACAACACCTAGACCAATTTGTGGTGGTGTTCATCGATGACATTTTGATATATTCTAAGAGCAAAGAAGAGCACGAAGAACATCTGCAAAGGTGTTGAGCATACTCGGGGAAAAGCAACTATATGCTAAGCCGAGCAAATGCGAATTTTGGCCGGAAGTTAAATTTCTGGGCCATGTTATATCTAGCGGCGGAGTTGCGGTTGATCCTAGCAAAGTGGAAGCAGTTACGGACGGAAACGGCCGAGAGGCGTGACGAGATCCGTAGTTTTCTTGGTCTCGGCGGGATACTACCGCAGATTTATACGGGATTTCGCGTCTTGCCCTACCATTGACAAAGCTTACGAGGAAGAATCAACCCTTTATATGGGGAGATGATTGTGAGGAGAGCTTTCGAGTCCGAGGGAGAGGTTGACTACAAGACCGGTATTGATTATCCCGATCCGGATGAGACCTATGTTGTCTACAAAGTGATGCCAGTGGGCAAGGATTGGGATGTGTCCTAATGCAGCGGGGGCGTGGTGGTGGCCTATGCCTCTCGTCACCGAAACCTCACGAGTTAAACTATCCTACACACGATCTAGAGCTGGCGGCTATCGTGTTCGCTTTGAAGATATGGAGGCATTACCTGTACGGTGTAACCGTAGAAGTGTATTGTGACCACAAGAGTCTGAAATACTTGTTCGATCAACGAGAACTCAACATTGATTAAAGATTACACCCTGGAGATCAAGTATCATCCGGGTAAAGCAAACGTTGTTGCTGATGCTCTTAGTAGAAAGACAGTGCAGGTATCATACATGATGATACAAGAGCAGAAACTGCTGGAAGATTTCAGAGATCTGAATCTATCCAACCAAATTTGCATGGGTCTTCATGCACCAGCTGATGCCTATCTTGCAACTTCTTGTTAGTCAAGGGGAGTATGATCCGAGAGATGAAGTTGAGAAAGCTTCGAAGCAAGATGATTGGGCAAAAGAGATACGTGAGAAGATCTCTCGAGGTGAGACCCAAGACCATGACCTATCACTTAGTGGTTTGGTCAGTATAAGAAGCGAATCTATGTACCGCCGCTGATGAATTAAGGCGGAAGATAATGGATGAGGCTCATAAGAGTAAATACACTCTACATCCGAGGCATGGTCAAAATGTACCGTAGTATGAAATCCGAACTTTGGTGGCCGGAATGAAGAAAGACGTAGCGAGAATACGTGGCCAAATGCTTGACTCGTCGAAAGTAAAGATTGAACACCGTCGACCCCCGGTCTTTTGCAAGGACTAGAGTCACGAATGGAAATGGGAGAACATAACCATGGATTTTGTGGTAGGTCTGCCCAAAATCGAAATCATGACACAATTTGGGTAGTTGTTGACAGATTAACCAAGTCGGCACACTTTATTCCCATCAAGATCCACTATTCTCCTAACGATTGGCGGAGATTTATATCAAAGAGATAGTGAGATTACATGGTGTTCCTAAGAGCATTGTCTCCGATCGTGATACACGATTCAAATCCCGTTTCGGCAAGCATTACATGAAGGTATGGGGACTAAGCTAAGGTTCGGTTCGGCTTATCACCCACACGATCGACGGTCAATCCGAGAGAACCATACGTATTTGGAGGATATCTTTGCGAGCATGTGCCCTGGATTTCAAAGGAAGTTGGGATCAACATCTTTCGCTAGCAGAATTTGCATATAACAACAGTTATCATGCTAGTATACAAATGGCCCCGTTCGAGGCATTGTATGGGCGGAAGTGTCAATCACCATTATGCTGGACAGATGCGTCCGAAAAGCAGTTACTTGGGCCGGATATGCTTGAGCAGACCTCTGAGCAGATCGCGTTAATCAAGAAAAATAATTATAGCATATTTTCTAGGTAGAATTTCTACAAGAAATTAGGGAATTTAAGGGCCAAAGAGCCAAAATGACCAAAATGCCCTGAAAGGGTAATCAACTTAGGAAATTATGGGAAAAATACCAAAAGGCAAGATATAATGACCAAGTGAATTAGGAGAGTATATTATCCATAATTATGGTAATTTAATAAATTATGAATTTGGAAAATTGTATAAGAGTGTTCAAAAAGTAGTAAAAGACCAAAATACCCTTGTAATTATGGAATAATGTTAGAGGTATGAAAATACTAATGTTAATACAAGAGTATGAAGGTAATGAGGCATTGTAATTAAGAAAATTATCAACAAGTGATAATGAAGTAATTAAGTAATATTGGGCTAATTACTTAAGCATAAGCAAAGGAAATTCAAGAATAATTATGTGAAGCTCAAAAATTATTGGAAATTAGTGGAATATTAGTAAAAATGTATTTACTAATTAATTGGAAATTTCTATGAAAAATAGTTGAGTTTAGGTATTTTTAAGCCTAAATACAAGAATGGACCAATTAGATAATTTTGGGGAATTTTGAGAAAAAGTAAATAAATAAATCATTAAATAATTAATTAAATAAAAAAAAAAATATTTATTAATCTAAAATAGGGCCAGCCGAAATACAAGAGAAAGGAAAATGGAAAAAATATATAAAAATGAAATAGAAGAAACAAGTGGCCAAGTTGCACATTATAAAATTAATATAATTAAATTAAAGCAAAAATTGTGAATAGTAATTTAAAAATTAGGAAACGGATCCTATCTAGAGATCTAGGAATAGGAATCCCAAGGTCAAGGTAAAATATTGATCGGTGAGTTTTTACCTTTAAGTGACCTCTTCTGGAAGTTAATTCCGAGGCCGTTTGTGCATTTTCCTAATAAAACAAAATAGGGAAAAATGCATATAGGCATAATTTTGGAAAAGAGGAAAATAAATTCTAACTCAACATTTAGGAATGGGTTTGAATTTGTTTAGACATATTTGGAATCAATGAATTATTTCAAGAGATTGATATCTCGAAAACGAATTAGACACCGGACGCGTTCGGACACGTTTTTCGAGGAAACTTCAACTGGACTGTTGGAGGCCTATATGGAACCAAAATTTAGGTTAACTTGGACATTTTTACTAAGTGAGAACATGTCTTCAGAGTTGTAAATCCAGAATCTTGTGAATTCTCCGAAATCACGCAAATCGGTACCGATCGGGAAAACGGTTATCTAGGGCATCAAGTGAGCTAAGTCACCACTTTTGGACGAATGAGGTGCTGCCACACAGCCCCCTATGTCTACCAAGAGTGTGTGTGTGTGGAAGAAGTGGCTTCTTGAACAAGTTGAATTAAAGAGTTATTACAACTTTGATTTTCCAAACAATCCTTAAAATTTGCCAAACAAGTCCCTTGTTTTACCTATAAATACCCCCTCCTTCATAATTCCCACACCTTTTCTTCCTTCTCTTGGCCGAAATTTTTGGTTGAGAAAGAAGAGAAAGGAGCTCTGGGGGAATTGTGCAGCGAAGCCCTGTAGAATTGTCCAGAAAGTCTTCAACGGGTAAGTCTTTCGGTCTTTAGTTTTTAGTTTAGTAGTTAGTAGAATTGTTAGTTAGATTTAGAAAGTAGGTGACAAGATTCCTACAAATGTTTTAGAGCCTTGTTTGCGTTGAAAAAATATGCAGAGGTGTAAACATAGTAGGGATCGAGTCGCTGAAAAGTTGTAGTTTTTATAGCTCTTTTAAAAGTAAGGGTAGAATTTGTTAGTAATAGCCTTTAAATTTCAAGTATGATTGGGTATCATATGGGAGGGCTATTTTAGTCATCATTTTCGAAAATCATAATGGCGTCGAAGTTACAGCAAAATTTCGGGAAGAAAATTTGTCGAGTAACAATCTTTGCGAAATTCATGGGATTAGGGTAGAAGGGCAAAATGGTAATTTTTACCTAAAATGCCGAGTTATAATGTCAAATTACTAATGGAAGTGACATTATTCTCATAGGATATCTGAAACGTTGATTCTGCTGCCGTTACGCCGACGTGCCATTGTAGGATTCTTGCACGTTTCTCCGTAAAAAGTACGTTTTCAGCGGTAGTACCTAACGTTGCCAACGAAGGTACGGACGCGTACTGTAACACTAATCTTGTTGTTATTTCCTTCCTAAACCTTAGGATTACTGTAATCATTACAATGTTACACAATGGTTGATGTTTTGGCTAAGAATCCAAATGCTCTTTCGCTCTATTGCTTCACTCTGATTGTTTGTTTGAAAAAAAAAAAAAAATTTCCGCATTTCAAACTTGGGATGTTACAATCGAGGCGGAGAGCCAGGGGCGGGGACGAGGGGAGTGGGTCGGATCTGCAAATTTTTTTGGGGGTGTGGGACGAAGAAGAGGAGGCAAAGTCTCTTAAAGAGACTTTGCCTTTTTGCGGCTTTGAACCCATAGGTCCGTCGCAAATTGCGACGGACCGAGAGGATCCGTCGCAATTTGCGACGGACGTCTGGGTCCGTCGCAAAAAATTTGCGACGGATCCAATATCCGTCGCAAATTGCGACGGATCCAATATCCGTCGCAAATTGCGACGGATATTGGATCCATCGCAAATTTAGCCAAATTTGCGACGGATAATTTTCCCCGCAAAATTGCCATCGCAAATTTGACTTTTCTAAGTAGTGGGAGGACGGCCGTGGCAACGGATATACAACAACGACGGTGGCACGTGGACGGAAGGATGAAGGAATAAGGTTGAATGATGGGGCTGGAGTTTGTTCCAAGAATCACGAAGCTTCCACACTCTCGTTTCAGCGATTTTCGTGCGTTTTAAAAAATAAACTTGCTGTCCTCTTTTTTTTTTGGGTTAAGGAGCGAAAATACACATGAGCTTTATCCCCAGGAGCACCCAGCACCACGAGCTTTTTTCTGGAGCAAAAGTACACACGCGGTTACGTTTTATCGGCGTCCACGTCGGGTGTCACCCAAATCGGCACCACGTCATCGTTTCATCCATGTTAACGGTTGACTAACGGTCAACTAACAGCCGTGGTCTTGGCGCTCTGAAACGTAACCACGTGTATACTTTTGCTCCGAAAAAGCTCGTGGTCTTTGGCGCTCCCGGGGTAAAGCTCATGTGTATTTTCGCTCCTTAACCCTTTTTTTAAATACAAATAAGGGTATTTTGGTAATTTTGCTAAAGTGAAGCAAAAATAAAGATCACACCATACCTTAATGAGGATTTGAACTCGGAACTTTTGACTTTTCGAAAATAGAGATTCCGCTTCTCTCTCTTCTTGGTTTTTCTCCATCTTCTCTCCACCGCTCTTCCAGCTTCTCGCCTTGCTCCATCGCCGGCTTGTGTCTTACACACAAGCCGCCGGCGAGCTCCATTTCTTAGGCTTGGAGACAAGTCAGAGTGGTAGTTTGGTGTCCGAGATCTTGGATCTGCGATTCAGTGTTTTGGAGTCCAAATCTTTAAGCCATGGTCCTCTCCCTCGAGTTATGTCGGATGTGGACTTCCCTCGTTCTTGTGGCGAGTCCTCTCCTCTTCTTCTTGAGATCCGATCCGTAGAGGTGAGAGTTATACGCTTTGTTTTTCCTTTTTGTGTTTAAGGTTTCGTGGAGGTGTTTTGGCTCGGAAATAGCGGATCTGTTAGATCTGTGTTCGAATCCTCTTGGTTGGATGGTTTTTGAGCGTTTTAGATCGATTATCACTTGATAATTGATTTGCGTTCTTGGGGCGGATCTAAAGAGGAGTTATTTGGTGTGTGACCTAGATTACGGATCTGTTTCGGCAATGGAGCATAAGTGTTTTTCGGGACATCATGGGTCTTCTTAGTCTCGGGTTGGGTTTTGTGTTCCTTTTCTTAATATGGGGATCTGTATTGAGGACTGTTCAGTGCTCTAGTTGCGGCTCTTGCTTATAAGAAGGTGTGCCCGTTTGGGTGGGTCTTACAAGAACTCGGAACCTATGACCATTTCCAATACCATAAAACTACAAGCTTCATCTTGATACCATGCTACAAAAAATAGTAAGTATATAATTAGTTTATATTCATATAATTTAATTAATTATCTTATTTTATTTTCTTAGCCATTACATGGTGAGAGAGGGAAGTAAGAGAGAGAGAGAGTTGACTATGGTGACTGAACACAAATTTCTAAATGTCTCCACTTGAGACTTGGAGACATGTGGGGCCCACAAAAATAAAAAGTGATGGACATTTAGTGTAGATAATGGAGATGATATTTTTGATCAATTTAAAAAATTGCATAGGTATGTTTGCACCTAAGAAAAATTTATGGTGCTAATTGCACTTTCGTAAAAAGTTTATGGATAAATTTGTCCCTTAATCCTTATTTTAAAATAATTAGTGTAAGGCCGAAAAAACCAAAAGTTAATGGACGTTGGTCATATTTAATGGAGTTGACATTTTTTCTCTATTTAGAGAAGTTCATGGATATTTTTGCTCTCAAGTAAAGTTCAAGTATATGGTGCTAGACCCACATATGGAAAAGTGTATAGGTATTTTTGCACCTTAACTCTATATTATTAGTAAAAAATGTCCCATTACAAAATAAATTACCACCACAAGGAAGATTGGTATTGTTAAAATTATATTATGCGCATTAATAAGGCTGCTTTGTAGTGTATGGCCAAGAGCGCCCTTGAAGCAATATTTGTGAACTATAGCCTCATCCTAATTAACTTTAATATGTTATATATCTTCTGTTATGCTAGGACAATCATATATGAGTTTAGTATTTTTTTTCATGAGCAAATAGTTGTTCAATAGTAATTGAAAGTAATAAGTAGCCTTTTATGCTCATAATTTTAAAGTACCTTTGTCATAATCTGTTCTATGATCAACTCATTGTTGTCATAGCTACTATAGTATATTGTCAAGTGCTTCAATTCTTTTCAGGAGTGGAGAAGTGATAACTCTATACGTGTGAATCAAGATTTCCGGGAAAAGCCAACAAATGTTGGTTTATTTAGTAAAGGGGTTGGCTTATAACTATAAAGTTATAGGTTCAAATCCTACTAATGTGAGGATCTTTGTTAGTGGACGTTCTGTAATTATCTCTATACGCGTTCTTTGAGCTTGAAGGTATGTTCTGATTCTGGTGAGCCTTGTGATCCAACTCATCTATACTTTTTCATCACACAAAAAAATCTCCGAGAAAAAATAGGAGGGAAGATAATATGGAAAAAGATAAAAGAAAATTCTAACCCAAAATTCAAAAATTTCATTCAAACAAAATACACTTACACATTACAATCAAATTTAATTTGAGCAAGAAAATTGATTTTCTTCTACTGTAGCTATATGTTATTCAGTACTACCACCAAATCATCAGATTTAAGTACTGTTAGGTCAAATTGAAGACATTTTCTACTTTCACATAAGCTCGAACCTGTTATTTCATACATAGCCATGACCCTTTCTATTAGAGAACCAACGCTTGATGATTGACTTGATGGGTTAAAAATTATTGCTCATATCTAAAGATATTATATTATAAATGCTTGATTAAAACGCTACCAAACAGCTAACCTAACCAGAGAAGGAATTGTATATCAATCAAACTAGTTATACGTTTATAAATTCAGTGTGTGTATGTGATGAGCTAGAGCAAAATTGAAGATATACATAGAGAGTATCTAATTAAAAGGTGAGTCTCATGATGAGTTGCATTGTTCTTGGCCTTTTTTTTTAAATAATGGAGTAAGGAAAAAAGAAACTACAGAACAGTAAGCATAAACTTGCATCTTCTCTCTACGGAAATAGTGAAAAAACGGAACTAAAAGAAGCCATTAAAGCAGCTGCTGCAGGAGGTTCCTTAGTAGACAATCCGAGCACATCTAAATCCTAAGCCATTTTAAGTTTAGGATATAGTGTTAGCGTTGCTAAAAACATTAACTTCATAGAAGCAAGGATTTTGAAAATACACTAATAAGTACTTACCAAAACGAACGAGTAAGAGAAATTGAGAGTAAATGATTTTTGGAAGTAGTTAGAGAATGATATATTTCAACTATCAAGTGGCATCCAGAGTTCCCCCAAACACTTCAGTGAAGTTAAAAATAAACCATTGATTCAATGATAGCCCACAGTGAAGTGTTTGCCGGGAACTCTAGGGTTCACCTGATTTAACTTCTAAGGGTTTTGGCAAGACATGTTAGTAAGGAAACATACACCAACATGTCCTATTTATATATAGTTCTGAGCTATACATACGTTTTTTTTCGTATGATATCGTATGCTTTGAACGCACCGAAGAATAAAAGCAACTCCACAAATTAAAGCAGAAAGTGATGAGGCACACAAGTGAACCTGTGCTGAAGTATAGACTATATGAATTATGATGAACGTAACGCCACCAACTTGAGAATCTTAATTAAGTGTGCGTGTCAGAGTTTACTTTTCTTTTGATATGACCATTTTCCTTCCTTTCCATTTTCTGATACGCTTGGCTTCAGTACTTATCAATAGTTTCTATAAAGAAATTATTTTTATTTCCAGATTCTGGTATATATGTGTAATAGTGGTCATCATAAGGATCTATTCTCTGCAAATTGATGAAGACTAATACTAATAATTATGACTCTATGTATATGTGATTAATTCTTAGCATCATCAATTAGACTAATTAACTTCATTCTAGAAAAAGCAAAGGAGAGATCTGAGCGAAATGATGGTTGAGCTGGCCGATGAAGATTTGATTCTAATATGAAAAGCAACAAAAGTAGTGTGTTTTGATAAGAAGGGAAAAGGATTGAAGATGATCCAGGATGAGAGCAAAAGCAAAGGAGAGCTACGCTAGCTTCCACTTCAACAATGATATATACAGATATATTCTCTTGCCGTAATCTTTCCCTCAATCACGACCAGATTCAAACTACACTTGTATATATATCCTGATAGTGATGGTACACGTGGGCTTAGCTTTGTTGAGGCTCTTGAACTGATATGGTCCAACATAACTAGTTATATATGGAAGGTACTTACCGAGACAGATTGGGTGTGTGTGTATGGTGTTTTGCTGCACAAAACATGATGAACCAGACAACATAGTACAGATCATGATGATGATAAGGTCGGGTGTCCCCTAGAGTTCCCCGAAACACTTCACTGAGTATGATATTGTTGGAGAATTAGATTGCATTAGTTGGTTAAAGCTTTATAATTAGAGAGCTTAGTATAAGGTTTAGAGGCGTCTATGATAATGAGATCTACAACATGTTAAAAGAGAGATTGATGTAAACTTGAAAGAGAGATATTTTAGCATGATTTTTGACTATTATTACATGTTAAAAGTCAAATTGCTTCTTCCATAAGCCAATATTTTTGGCCAAGGACGAGAGATCAAGACAAATCAAGAATCTTCTAGAGGAAGGGAGAAAGTTCAAGAGAAAATGGATAAGGATGAAAGGGTAAAATGGTAATTGGACAAAAGGGATATTTTGGCACCTCCTTAACCATTATTTAAGGACTTCTTTTCTACATTTTCATGTAGAAATTCATTGCACACAAGAAGAGCAAGAGAAGAGGAGACAAACTTGAAGAACTTAGGAGTTAAGAGAAGTAAGGAAGCTAGGAATAGGTAAGTGCTCATGGATTTTCTTCCTACTTCCTTCTATCTTCTCTAATATACTTAAGACCTTAATGAACAACTCCTTCATGTTATTTGGGAGCCTAGGTCGAAAGGAAGCAAGAGAACAAGGAAACAAAGTTCCAAAGAAAGATAAGCATCCAAGACAAGTAAGCTTCTTATTTAACCTAGTGATTTTGTAGTGGTTTGGCTTGGAAATAGGTATTATCTTGAGTTTCAAGCATGTTGAGGGTTCTATTTACATGATGGAAAAGATGACTAAAGGATTAAAGCTAGTTTTTATGATTTAGGAAGAACGAACAAGCATGAAACAAGAAGAATATATTGTGAAAATGAAAACTTGGTATGATTGCTCTAGGGATTGATTTTCGGCCAGCAATTATAACATGAGGGTATGACTTAATTTTTCTAATTTTAATGGTTTTAAATTGTTTAAAATGGAATTTTGTATGAAAAGGATCATGAAGCATAATTTTGAAGATATTAGAGTCAATTTGCAACTTGACTAGCTTTGGAATCCTAAGAAGCAGTCAGTGTATTCGAGGGATTTTACTGATATAATGAATTCTAGAAATTATTAAACTTTCCAGATATAAAGTAGACATCCCAAGCTTTAATTTGATAGGTAATTCATATTTTTCGGAGTTAAATTCAAGGAGATATGAATTTTTGAAGTTAACTCATGAAACTGAAACTTGTTTCTGACCAGAGGGGATATTTTTAATACAGAAACATTATACGAATTTTTCTGGTCCCAGAAGGTATTTTTATTCAAACATAGACATGTTAAGGGTTACATAGCCTTTAGAATAATCTCAAATGGATTTTTCTAGAATTAGTTATAAATTTTTGAAGTTGGAACACAAATTTTGGAATTTTCTGGTAGTTGGCCAAAAATAATGAAAATAAGAGGAAAGTTTGCATAAGAAATAAAAGTGGTTGTATTGTATTGTTTGTAGGGTTGTTAAGTACCCGGGATACTATTTGGACATCTGGGAAATATTTCACATATTGATCAACTATCAGATAGTAACTGTTTACTTATATACTTTGTGTTGCTTTGTATATTTGTTTTCCATGATTGTGGACCCGTGTCTCGTGAGTGGGACATGTGTTTGGCCTGTAGGGCCTAGTGGACTGAGGGCCCTGAGGTCGCTACTGAGCTTGTGATGCATTCAGTGTAGTTTGGGTGTGAGGCCTAGCTACTGTGTTTTTCCTAGCGCTGTGGACCCGGGGCTTGTCTTATGAGGCAGTCCTGCGTTTATTAGGACTTGGTCTTTCCACCATAGACATTTGCATATGTGGTATGCTATTTATGTTACGTACTGCGCTTGATGATTGTATCGAATGCTGTCATTGTTATTTTCCTAATTATGGTTACCTGCATACATATATTTTATATGAGTTTAACAATTACTCTGGAATTCAATTTTGAATCCTAGATTATCCTAATAAAGATATAGGTGGTTCTACTTGAGCTGATCGCGAGTTTGAAAGGTAAGGGTATGAAGTTGCAGGGTGAAGAAATAGGGGATGCCCTATACTCTTTTTTTGTATATTATATTTTTGGGATGATTGTATAATTTTACTACTGCCCAGTATTTTATTGGAAGACTATACCCTAACCCTTCAGGGTGTTATTTTTTGTAACTATGTAAATATTTATTTACTTTACCAATATTACATGCTTGTCCAAACCGTTTGCATGCTTTGTTGCGTAGTTCACTCTGATACATGATGTTAAGTAATATTAAGTAATAAATAAGGATAAATGAAAGGTATCACACTACCTGCTACCTGAAGAGGGGAGGCCGGTAGGAGTGTAACAAGTCTATTGATAGTCGCGCTAGAGGCTGGTGGATAAATATTAAAAACAATACTTTTTTTTTTATATAATAAAAAACAGTATAGAGCAAGAGGCCTACTAGATATAGTCTCAAGGTCACGCATCCACTACAACAATGATCGTGTGCTCCTCTAGTCATGCAAAACAAATTTATCTAATTTGATGAGATTAAAAAGCTAAATAAATACCAACATTGAATTGATCTAGTTGTATAAGGCCCTACTAGATCCCTCCGGGTTTCAAGTTTGAGTTCCAGAAGAGATACCTGTGTTAGGAAGGGAAGCCAAAAACAACGAACCAAATATATGATAATAATATAAAAAAAGACTAAATAAATTACTCACTACAAAAAAATTGACTTTCGGCGGCGACGAAAAGTCACCGCTGAAACAGCTGTCGCTGATACTTTCGGTGGCGACATTTTAATGTCGTCGCCGAAAGTAGACAATTAGTGGCGACTTCTTGTCACCGCTGAAAGAGGGGTATCAGTGGTGACTTTTCTCGCCACTGAAACATTTATCAGCGGCGACTTTTAAGTCGCCGCTGATAAATGTTTCAGTGGCAACAAAAGTCGCCGCCAAAAGTCACAATTTTTTTAAGAATTAACATCAGCGGCAACAAAAGTCGCCGCTGAAAGTCACATTTAAAAAAAAATTAAATGGCAAAAATTCCAACAGCAATTGTATCACAGTGGCAACTTATGCACTTCACAATAGCATGTCAATTAATACCAACATTGGTCAAAAGGGCCAAATAAATCATTTGAATCATTACCCACGGAATGATATAACTAATTCATATCAAGACTATTGGAGTGATTTCAAGATCTAGATAAAGTTTAGCACTCACATAATTTGGAAAAATAAACATATTAACATTCCCAGGCACATCCGACAACAACTGTCTTAGAGAATACTCTCGTGTTCCTGCTGGATAAAGCAGCTCATCAGCGTCAAGATGGATGATTCAGTCCATGCCAGAATCCTGAATATGAAAATATTGCAAAAGAAAACTAAAGATCTTAACATAATTATAAATATGAAAAAATGCTGATTGAATACTTTAATTATAGTAATCGTAATCCTTACCCTTGCCATGACAATAGCCATTTCCATGTTTAAAGATTGCTTCGCAAAAAAACTCATAATTACAAGGCTTGTAGAAGAAGCTTGCCAACCAAGATTCATTCCATATCCGGCTGATCATAAAAGAATGTAAATTGCAAACATGGTATGAGTCATCCTATCAATGCACTCGTTAACAATATGATTTTTTTTTTTTTTTGGAAATTGATACATTTTTAAATCTTTAAATCCCCAACGTACAATTAGGAAATTTTTAAATCTTTAAGTTTTACATAGAGAATAAAATCTCCAGGTGAGACTCATGACTTACTTGTCCACAACTAGTAAATAAGGTAGCAAGACGCTCCTCAGTAACCTATATCAGTCTTTCTATAATCAGAATCAATGCAAGGAAAACTATATAATTCATAAATTCATAAGTTAATTCATCCACTATTGCTTACATGCTGATCTATATAAGAAACATATACTGTTCTTCTAATGCTATCTTCTCTTGAGCCTTGTGCGCTCTTCCATTACAGATACATAATCACAAATTCATGCCTCTCTGTTTTCTTTTTCGGCTCGAAAGAATCCTCCGATTGATCTCCACACACAAATTTTAGTCACTCGGTGAAGGAGTTTAAGCGTATTAGACCTCTTACTACCATTGACTCAAATTCTGTTTTCCTCATAAAAAATAAAATGGCTAGATTTTGATTCAATTTCATCTTTACGTGATTAGAGAAGCAAAATATGTAGTTCAAGATTTTCTCTCCATCCAGGGTGAATTTGAGTTGGCTCATCTGGACTTGTCAAACATCCTCATAACTCACGCGAGGCCATCAAACATAAACCTTAGGAGAGAAAGGAGAAATGTAAAAAATGATGTTTTGAACCTTTCTATAACCTGAAACTTGTTTTTTTTTTTCATCTCATTTTTTTTTTTAAAAAAAGACTTTTGATGGCAAGCCACCGAAACACACTTTTGGCGGCGACAAATATCGTCGCCACTGAAAGTGTGACTTTTAGTGGCAACAACTGAAAGTATTACTTTCAGCGGCGACGAAAGGTCGCCATTGAAACACCCTTTCGGTGGCGACAAAAATTGTCGCCACTGAAAGTATTTTTTCATATAACTTTAAAAAAAAAGTTAAAATTTTAAACTGGATTTTTGGTGGCGACAAAAAGTTTCCATTGAACCTTCGGTGGCGACAAATAGTTGTCGCCGCTGAAGGTTATCAACTCCAAAATGTCGCCGCTGAATGTATTATTTTTAGCGGCGACACTATTGTCGCCGCCGAAAGCCATACTTTTGGTGGCGACATTTTATGTTGCCGCCAAATGTCGCCACTAAAAGTCCATTTTTTTGTAGTGTTAATTATAATATATATGACTTGATCTCATTACGGTTGATGACATACTTAAAGTTGACTATTCATTAATGAAGAATTGAGTCTGAATCATTTAGCTTATTCCTCTTAGTTTCTCAAACTCCTTTGAAGCACTGTGTGTATCTTATTCATTAATGGTATTTCGAACATCTAAGAATAACCTGCCAAACAAAATTGTAGCTCTACTATTCTTTTCGCTAGTCATAGTTTTAAATAGCTAAATGTTAGTTTAAATATTAATGTTATCAAAAATAATATTATATTTTAATATTATCTTAATTAATTATAGACTAAAAATATACTCTCCATTTCCCCGGCAAGAAAAAAAAATTCCCCATTTCTGTTTTTAGTGGATCTTTTTAATTCGCCTAAATATAACCTCATGATATCAAATCATGAGGTTATATTTTACAAGCATTACCATCGCACACGCGGTGATGGCGGCGGTGGGGGTGGTGGTGGTGCGGCGGCGGCGGGGTGGTGGGGGCGGCGGCGGCAGTGGCGATAGGGAGGGTAGTTGATCCGTCGCTTAGGGTGATTGGAATTTCTTCGCTTCGTCAATGTCACCATCGAGAGAAGGGAAAAAATAGATTCTGGCTTTGTGCCCTGGAATAGAGAAGCAGAAATTTTCTGCTTCTTTTTTTTTTTATTCCCCAGCACAAAAAAGAAACCGGTTCATCCCGGGAAAAAAAAAAAAAAAACCGGATTTACCCGATAACCGAATTGCGTGGTTTAAGAAAGCAGTTAAAATTACTTAATAATAAATGTATCTTGAAATAAACTTTTTCCCAAGTGCTCCATTTGGTTCACAATATAAGTCACTTTATCTAATTCATTATAACTAATAAATGGTAGTTAACTTATTAATTTTCCCTTGAATTTTTTTTTTTCAACTTTACCCATATTAAATATGGTATTGAAGGAGGAAAAAAAATATAAGACGTCACATTCAAGCATTATTAATTGCAAGAGAAAAATTGACAAAGAAACAATAATTACTCTTTAAGTCATTTATACTGTGGACTAAGTCATTCTTCTAAAAATGAATTATAGATTAGAGGGAGTATGCCCTTATTTATAACTTATAAGGAGGTAAGTATGAGAGAGAAATAAAGTTAATATAAGTATAACAAATCTTTTGATTAATGCAATATATATAATTAATGAGGGGCACAAATAGAAAAAAAAACTCTTGTCGAGCTTTTATAAAAAAGACAAAGATAATTCAAATTTTAGGTTCATATAAAAAGCACAAAGAGAGTATTAATTTCTTATCTTAATCCTTAGTTAAAAAGGATTTTATATTTAAAAACTGGATAGACCACTCCTTTCAATCATATTCAATGTTTATAGGTCACTCCACGAGCTTTTCAATTTTCGTAGTTCTACTCACGTCACCTTACAAAGTCAACGAAGTAGTAACTAATACTAGTAGTTTTTTCAAGGGTTAAGGTGCGATTTGGCCAATAAATTATTGATTCAGGAGTATCCAACACAATTAACTATTGAGTAGATCAAAAATACCAACCAACTTTTAAGAAGGTTCAGTCAACAAAAAAAAAGTTTTACTCAGGAGCGCCCAGCACAACGCCGTTAGACAAAAAGTTAACGTCTGTTATCTAAGGTGCAGATTAGCCAACAAACTTTTACCCTAGAAGCGCTCAACACAAAAAAGTTTTACTCAGGAGCGCCCAGCACAAAATTCTAAATTTTACTAAACTAAATAATTTTTTTTTTCTCAATTGTCATTATTCAAAACTACTTGTATAATTTTGTCAAAATTATAATTTTCTAAAATAAAAAAAATTTTTAATTAAAAATATAATTATATGATTTAAATAAAACTCAAGGTGTTTTATTGTTTATTATATATGTTAAACAAAAAAATTATATGATTTATTTTTATTTTAGAAGGAATTTAAGTGAGTTAAAAATTCATTTAATGTTAATAAAATTTTCGTGGGCCAAATTGCTTCTTAACCTATTATTAAATGGTCCTTCATCAAGCCTCTTAAGTTATCTTTTTTTTTTTTCCTACAAGTCTCATATTCATATAATCAATAGAATTTTGAGAAATTTTTTTATTTAATTTAGTAAAATTTAGAATTTTGTGCTGGGCGCTCCTGAGTAAAACTTTTTTTGTGCTGGGCGCTCTGGGTAAAAGTTCATTGGCTAATCTGCACCTTAGATAACAGACGTTAACTTTTTTTAACGGCGTTGTGCTGACTGCACCTTTTTATAAGTTTGTTGGTATTTTTGGTCCACTCAATAGTTAATTGTGTTGGACGCTCCTGAGCCAATAGTTTATTAGCCAAATCGCACCTTAACCCTTTTTTCAATGATGTCCTTGATATTAATAAGTATAATTTACGGTGGAGAAAGTTATTAAAAGAAACGAGTAAAGATTGGGTAATAATTTATTGTAATTAATTGATTAAGGATAATACTTAAAAGATGAGATGATTTAAAGAACATTAACTTAATTTAATTAATTAGCTCATGACTAATAACGTGGGTGTAATTTATTGGCATCCTCATTTTCAAAGTTCTTGTGTCATGTGAGGCTTCTCTCAATCCCATCCCGCGCTTTTTAAATTTACAATAATATCCTTCCTTCTTCCTTTCCCACATGTGCCTCTGAGCAATTGAACCTGGACGCTTTTTCGGCCTCCGGGGAAGAAATATCCTCATTGATCAGAGTGGAGGACGACAAGAATCTTATCAGTCAGCTTTCGTTACTCTACGCCTCTTTTCTTTCTTATTCTGCAATTTAGGGTTATCTCTTTTTCCCCAATTTTTCCTAGAGGAGTCGAATATTATTACTATTATGGCATCTTCTGTTACTTTTGGTTTTGGTTGATGCTTCCAAGAGTCCACGATCTGTATGTACCTCACTGCTCTATGCGGATCTCTCTTGGTCCTCCTTCTCGTCCAGGTTCATTGATTCCTGAATTTTAGTAATTAGCTACCAACTTCTTCATCTTCACTTTTGATTTCTTTTGCTTTGATTCTCTTCTTCCTAGCTTGCTTCTGTATTATAAATACATTTCGATTGCTCATAGTTTCCTACCATAACAAACACTTGTATGTATATCAATCTGTTGGGTGTCTCTTGGAGTTCCTCTGAACACTTCACCTTCATCATGGCGGACGCACACACAGTGTCCCTTCATCGATCAATGAAGTGTTTGGGGGAACTCCCCGGTTCAACCAACATTGCTTCTCCTTCGATAATATTTACACACACATATATATAGGAACTGAATTTTTTATTTTTAGACGTAGGGATCCTCCTATTGGAGGCATTTACGAGATTCTTCTGCTAGACTCAATCCTGTTGTTGGTATATAGGAAATGAATTAAATGAAGCAAAATCATTTTATTCCCAACATGCTCATAGAGCACATACATAAAACATCTGATTTGAAGTGTTTGGGGGAGCTCCAATATGGTTTTCAAACCTAACTAACTCCCTGGATTATTTTCAGCAAAATTAGTTAAAAGTGCTTGTTTAAAAATTTTATTAGTTGGAGGGGGCATGAGTTCAACGAGTGCACTTTTTTTTTTTTTTCAATTGTATGTAACATATATTCAGTAACTATGTGCAATTAACTTTTGTTTTGAAAAATTTAATTTTACACATAGGTGAAGATAGGTTACCTACAATTCAAGATATGTTGTATCACGTCTATCTAGCCAATAAAATTTTCAAACAGCTACCTTTAACCAATTTTTCCTTATACTTTTTCTATTCTATCATCTTTCCTTGCATTTTCAAACAACAAACAGAGAGGTTACATAAGAGGGGAAATAAATCCCACACAGTCTTGGTTAATCCAAGATCTCAAATGAATGCCCTCTTCGTTTGAGATCTTGGATTAACCAAGACTGTGTGAGATTTATTTCCTCTCTTATGTAACCTCTGTTTGTTGTTTAGGATTTTTCCCTCTCCTTAAAATCAAAAAAAAAAAAAAAAAATCTTTCCTTGCATTTTCACGATCTCATTATTTTGCACTACTATTTATCTAGAAAAGCAAACAAATTCATACTCTCTAATATAATCTAAAGGTTATGCTTTGCCTTTATAAAAACTCTTGTACTCTTATTGATTTAAGGATTAGATATCAAGGATTCAAGACTCTTGTATCCTCGTTACTTCAACCCTTCATATTCTAACATGTTCATCAGAAGTATATACAACGTTAATTATACTCGATCTCTGTGTTTTTGTTTTGCTCTGCAAATTATGAAAATGATTACTTCAAGGAGCTATAGCTAGAAGAAAGAGGGTCGTAACCAGAGAGACATATAGGGATATGGAAGTTATTAGCTAGCTACAAAACGACAAAGCAGAAAGGGCGGTTTAGTTTGTATGATGATTGAAAATGTAAAATATAGATTGAAGTTGAATTTTGGGCTTACGTAATTACGTAGTCCTCTACATTTCTGCTACTCAATCTCATACAGGATAACAGGAATTTATTTAAGCTGCTACAAGAGAATTATTCTTAATCTTATTGTTTATCAGTTCAGGCCCAAGCTAAGAAAATATCTTTATAGTTTCTGCAGTTTAATTTAAACTTCATGATCCAATAATATCTAGTCCGGCAAGAAGAACCCAAATGGAGTCAAGACCCTTTTCACTTTTCAGTTTTAATAATTGATGTGGAAAAAGGAAATAAAGAAATGCTATTTAATTTGCTAGAGAATAATAGCTATAAAAATAATGATTAAATATGCATAACGTGTGTCATTATATTAATTTGTGATTCGAGCTAGTATCTTGTCCGTTTTAGATTCCTCTTCCTTAATAGGAGCTTGCCTTGATTGCATTTGAAAACTGGGTGGAATAGCAGGCTTAGTACCAGATGTAAACTCATGTGCTTGATTCAAATTGTTACCTTGACTCCAAAAATATTGGGATGAGTTCTCCAAGCACTATTGTAAGTTTGTGAATAGGGGTTACCTTGAGGATGTTGAAACTTGCCCATGTAGTTGACAGATTCAGTAGCCATGTAAATAGGACAATGGTCAGGCATATGGACCTTATGACATTGATGACATACAATTAGTGTAGCATGAACCGAATGCACACCTTGAAAAGTGCTCTTTTGCATTTGAGACTCTGGCACATCAAAACGCTTATTCAAAGCGGATAAGATAGTTGCAATTTGTGAGGAAAAGTCTTCTTTTGTATTATGCATGGCTTGGCTAGTCTTCTTATCATTGCCTTGAGTATTTTGTTTGTGGACAACTACTGATCCAATAATTGAATCACCTCATTCACAGGAACATTCCGATATCCTCCATTGGTCATAGAATCAACCATTGCTTTAGATTGAGGATTAAGTCGAGTACAAAAAATTTGGACTACAACCCATTTGTCCACCCCATGATTAGGGCATTGCTTCATTAACATCTTGTATCTCTCCCAAGCAGCATAAAGATGCTCATGTGGATGTTGTCTAAAGCTTAGAAATTCATCCCTAGCTTCCACAGATTTGTCATCAGAAAAGAATCGAGCTCTAAACTTAGCCTCAATATCAGCCCAAGAATTGATAGATCCTTTCGGAAGATTGTTGAACCAATCCCTAGCCTTGCCTTGTAGAGAAAGAGAAAATAACCGCAGCCTCAAAACATCTTGGGGAACTCCATTTTGCTTGAAAGAATCACGTACTTCTAAAAAGTACATCAAGTGCTTGTTGGCATCTTCATTGTAAAGACCATGGAACATCCCATGCATTTGAAGCAATGTTATCATAACCGGCTTGATCTCAAAGGTACTTGCTTGCATTTCCGGCATCCGAATGCAAGATTGAGGTCCTTGCATATTCCAAGTTTGCTAGCAAAGTCATTGTCCCTTAGGCATTTTGGTAGCTCTATCATATTCATCGTTTGCCATATGGTTTTAGATGTAGATTCAGTCTCTTCTTCAATGAGAGGCACTTCGTCAAGTACTACTATCAATCCGTCTGGATGCAAGTTTTACCTATATTGAAATGGTACCTACAAGAGATACAAGCAAGAGCGAGTATCAAACTAAAACAAAAAACAATAAAGGAAAAAGAGAGAGAAAAATTGTATTCCTAACTAAAAGCTCAATCGAAATTTACTAACACAAGCCTAAGGTTGACCAAAGGATTTGTTTGTACAAATCCCCGGCAACGGCGCCAAAAACTTGTTCGCCTCATAAGTGCGTGAGTTTCGCAAGTATTAAAGTGATAAGTAAAGTATCGTTCTCATAAGGATTTGTTTAACAAATTGGTCAAACAAGAGATTTAGTGAATTTCATCAAGTTGAGCTAGAACAAAGTGTTGATGTGGAATGAGAATTTTTAAAAGCTATTTCTAGAACTAAGAATTGATAAAGGCAAATGAATCTTTGACTTCAAGTATTAAATGGAGCCTAGGATTCTTCTTCCCCTTTTGTATTTCATAAGACTTGTTAATTTCCTCTCTAGTAGTATTTCAATACATATATGTGTTAGTCTAAGGTTCAAAAACATTTGACAAGCTCTCTCAAGTCAATATCAAGTTTCTCTTCTCATTAAGATGCACAATCTCTTGCTACAATTAATGAGAATCAATCTTTAAATAACAACCCTAATGTGACAATGCAAGATTAGTAAATATATATCTATTTTACCAAAAAACCATCCATTTATCAAGTAAACTTTAAGACAAGCATGATTTCAATTAAGTTCTACACCTAGATTAGCTCTCTCAAGTCAAACCTAAGTGAATAAATCATCTAAATGGATGTCAATCACTTAGAAGCATTAAGCTAAGGTTGAAACCAACACACACACACACACACACACACACACATATTTATCTACCAAAAGAGAGGAATATTCAAGTATTAATCCATACAAAGGGTCAAAAGAACCCTAGAATGAAAGATTTAGCTACTCATGTCCAAATAAAAAGAGATTCTAAACAAAACTAGTGAATACATGAAGAAACTAAGTGGAAAAGAGGAGAAAAGAGGAAGAACCAAGGTGAAAACCCCAAAATCACTCTTAGGTTGAGCACCCAAGCCTCCAAGGTTGTTCAAATCTCTCTCCCAAGCTCCTTCCTTTTGTGCCCAATGTTTTCCTTGTGCAGAGAATGTGTTTTTTGTCCCTTCCCTTTAGGTTAAATAGGGTTTTTCTGCTTCTGAAATAAAAACGCGCAGCTGTACTGTCACTACTGGCTATGGCCAGTTGGTCAACTTGCTGCAACCAGTTTACACAGAGAGCTATTTTTCTTGACTTGCCACGACCAATTGCACAGGTTCCTTCTAACTTTGCAACGCTTCACTTCCTTTATTTCTTTCCTTGTTTCTAGGTTCCTATAGAGCTTCAAAACTTGTCTTCATCCTCCTACAAAAGAGGGAGGATTTATCAATTCTTAATTGAATCACAAACTCTATAGGATGTAACAAGAATTTCTTTGATTTTGCTTGATACTTTGAAATGCACATTTTCTTCTATACACTTCATTTCCTATGCACATTTTAACCCAAACATAGGTAAAAATAGATAGAAAATGTGCTTGAATGTTGTCAATTTCTAAGAGTTAATTAACACAACACATATACTTGCTCAATGATTAATTAATAGAAATAGCTCCTTTTGTGGCAATATCCAATACCCACTTTATATAAGAGCACAAACAAGGTTCATCCAGCCTTTGAGTGGTGTGGTTAGAGCCAGGAAATCGGGCCAAGCCCATCGGGCCAGCCCTTTTAAGCCTTAGCCCTTCAAGGGCCGAGCTTGTAAATTGAAGCTTCTAAATGAAGTTGGCCTCACAGGGCTGGCCCTACGGGCCTAAAAGGGCCAGCCATGTAGGACCAAGGGCTGGCCCGTTAGGCCTTTTAATTTTTAATTTTTTCATTAACTTGACTTGACTATTTAATTTACTAATTTGTATGTATTTTATAGAGTTATTTATCTATTTAATTACAAATACATAATAATTATACTTTAATTTTATGATTTGATTTAATCTTTGTTGCAAATAAAGATTATGGATGTATTCATGATGTGAGGGAAGATATTCTTGATATTTTTACCCATGAAGCAGAGCCTACTACTTGAAGTGAAGCACAATTAAATGTGTTTGAAATTGATGATAGTAGTGAGAAGATGAAAATGATGGTCATCGTATTCATGTTGCTTAGTGGTAAACTTGTTATGCTTTGTGTGAGTTACTTGTGGACAATAGTTTACTCTTGATTATGAATTAGTGACTGCGTTAGTTTATTGCATTAAGTGTGTTGTGTAGACATTAATGTTGATAACATTTATTTGATAAATTAGAACTTTAATTGTTGTAATTTACAAATTAAATTTCTTTTAAGAAAACTGAGGAAAAATAATTAAAATTTGGAATACTAACTTCTTGGCCCTATAGGACTAGCCTTAGCCCTAGTGCTATCGGGCCGTGCTTTAAAAAATAAATGTTTTTCTTATTCTGGGCCCTGTAGTACTGGCCCTGTTAGGCCTTGACCCTTCAACGGCCGGCCCTGATTCCCAGCTTTAGGTGTGGTAGGCTCTTGAATCGCGTTGCGTTAATGTCTCCACTTCTTCTTCGATCCACTTAATTTATGTATCATTGGATTGACTTTTAATGATTGAGATTTATTCTATAAAAACATTATTATCATTCAATATTTAATATTACAATAATATTATTAATATAATATAAAACCCCAACCATAAAAAAAAAATCTAATAGTGGATAAATTAAGTAGAGAGAGGGGTTAGTGGATGGAGATCCCCTTTTCCCGTAAAAGCAAATGCATAACTGACTCTACGGTCGTGGTATCAGCAACTTTTCAATTTCGGAGTTTTGCTCTTGTAGTTGCCTTGTCATCATTTGGGATATAAACGAGGCTTATACGGTCGACTATTTGAACCGTGATCGACTGAAATTTTCGGCTCAACGTCCGGTTTGGCTTTTAAAATGGTACATTAATTGGAATAATACACTCCGTGTCAAAAAGAAAGAAAGACAAGGAGACAACAATTAATTATTGATATCATAAAGTATTTGAAATACAATTACAAAACTATTTTAGGCCTTCCGTTGTCATTGACCTACGAACATGATCATATCTATATATTAGAGAAGATTGAACGTACGTGGGAACAAGTCCCATATATATAACCAACAGAGGTTGGGTATAGCATAATGGCTAGCTCCTCATAGAATAATGAACTATGAACTATGATTTGAATCTCCATAGAAAAATGTGCCCACATTTGGTGTCACAGTGCCTCATACATAAAAATATTAAAAATGTCCCATATAAATAACATATATAGAACGGTTAATTCTTTTACGATAAATAAAAACTAATCCATTTTACATGCATAACCAAAAGCGTAGGTAAGAGCATTAAATTAAAAGGAGTAAGAATTTTATCACTCACACACATACATACATATATAGATATATACATATATATACATAGATATATATATGTGTGTGTGTATTTTGACACACACACATATAAAGGAAATATTACTGAGTATATCAAACAAATGTAAGAGCAACATATATGGAGTGTGCGTGCTTATGTGTGTGAGCAATTAATCTCCATCTCTATCAACTATCAAGTGGTGCCAAGAGTTCCCTCAAACACTTCAGTGAGAGATGAGAAAATCATCAAGAGCCCACAGTGAAGTGTTTGTGAGGAACTCTAGTGTTTTAAAGTCTTGTGTTGGTAAGCAAAATCCCCACTTCGCATGCTATTTTTATATAGTTCTCATACATATGTTATGTTCAATGTTTAAGAACCAAATAAAAGCGTCACCATAAAGCACAAGTGAACATAAACGCATGTATAGACTACGTACCCATTGTTCACTTCTTAGTGACAGATTTCATCTAAAACAGTCAGTTAATTCCTTGCAGCTGGTAAAATTCTGAACCTCCCATTTTTTTGTTCCTTCTTTCTGCTGTTAAAAGTCTCTCATGTATGGCTAACCACATGAATATCTGGCACATGACGAGGCCCCTAATTTCATTTTCACACTTTATTCCATATTCCATCTCTGCTTCCCTTCTCATCCCTCATTATGCTGTACATATCTATCAGCAACAACATAGTCCTTCTTCAGATACAAGCCCCTTCAACTTTCTATCGTCCCATTCCCCTACCAAATTTAAAATTTCCAATAATATTTTGCTAAATTTTTGGGTGTATGGTGATTGAATCTTCTGAGTTTGCAGGATATGGATTAAGAGAATCCCACATCCACCATGTTGAATTTTTAGATATTTATGTATATATAGGTTGAGTTTTTATTTCTATCAAAATTATGACTTAAGTTTAGTGATATAGGATGACCTAACTCAACTTTGTTTACCTTTAGTTTAATGTCCAATTCTGGCACTCTCTTAATCCATTCTAATACTCATTAGTACCTGCATCAAATATATATTTGAGATTTATTATACATGTATACTTCACATAACAAGTAATATATTAAATATTTTTATTATTGATTTTCTCTCTTAATAAATGTTCCATAAATGACTCAAAAAATTTAAGAGTTGCCGGAGTTTTATTGCAAAATCTTTAGTATATGATGGTTTATAAGAAATTTCAAACCAATGCACGAAAATTAGAAGAGGCAATTGATCAATAGGAATTTAAAAATCAACTTTAAAATATGATCACATATATTTTTAAATCGAACTATATGTGGAATTATGTAATTACATATAGTAATTACATTTAGAATAAGTCCATATAGTAACCATATATTGATGAAAGAAAATATGCACAATGTTAGCTGTTGAGCCTTTCAGAATATAAAAATACCTATGCACTTTTTCTTTATGTGCATCTGGCACCATATACATTATTTGGGTGCATAAATGCCAATGAACTTTTCTAAATGGGGTAAAAGTGCCAGCTCCATTAACTAATGCAAACGTTTACTAACGTTTGATTTTAGTGGGGCCCACACTAACTATTGTTACCCATGAACTTTTTTGTAAAAGTACACTTGACACCAAATAAACTTTTTTTAGGTGCGAAGATACCTACAAACTTTTTATAATGGTGCCAATAGTTCCCTCAAACACTTCAGTGAGAGATGTAAAAATCATTAACTCAAAGAAGAGCCCGCAGTGAAGTTTTTGTGGGGAACTCTAGGGTTCACCTGATTTTTTTCCTTTTGGTTTTGAAGTCTCTTGTTGGTAAGTAAAACACACACCAACGGGGTGAAAATACCACAACCGTTATCTACACTAAATGTTCATCACTTCTTATTTGTGTGGGGTCACATGTGTCTAAGTGTTAACATTTAGAAATCTGTGTGCTGAGTCACCATGGTCAACTACTAGACCTTTGTTTTACTTTAGGTTAGGGATCCTTAAAGAAGTCCTTCATATGCCAAAGCTCGTCTCTATCTTTGTTTTCAAAGTTGTATCTATTTTAATAGATTTACAGATGAAAAATAAAGAGACAGAGAAAGAGAGAGAAGGGGGGAGTGAGTGGGCACTTGTGGTGAGGGAGGGAAGTAAGAGAGAGAGAGAGAGGAAGGGTGGGAGAAGGAGAGAGAGTTGACCATGGTGACTCAGCACACATTTTTTAAAGTTTGAGACTTGGAGACATGTGGGGCTCACAAAAATAAACAGTGATAGATATTTAGTGTGGAGAACGGGGATGATATTTTTGCCCAATTTTAAAAGGTTCATAGGTATTAATACACCTAAGAAAAGTTTATGGTGCCAGGTGCATTTTCACAAAAAGTTCATGGGTAA
This sequence comes from Acacia pycnantha, assembly GCA_025563575.1. NCBI lineage: Eukaryota > Viridiplantae > Streptophyta > Magnoliopsida > Fabales > Fabaceae > Acacia > Acacia pycnantha. The sequence goes on along the minus strand of JAMWYP010000049.1, from coordinate 5,389,591 downwards.
ATTTGCCCATTGATCCTTATTTAAAAATAATTAATGTAAGGCCCAAAAAAAAAACAAAAGTTATTGGTCGTTTGTCTTAGTTAATGGAGCTGGCATTTTTGCCCTATTTAGAGAAGTTCATGGGCATTTTTGTACTCAAGTAATGTATATGGTGCTAAATGCACATATGGGAAAAGTGCAAAGGTATTTTTACACCTTAACCCTATATTATTTCTCAAAGATGTCCCAGTACGAAATAAATGCCACAAAAAGGAAGATTGGGATTGTTAAAACTATGCACATTAATAAGGCTGCCTTAGCTTGTAGTGTATGGGCCAAGACCCTTGAAGCAATATTTGTGAACTATAGGAGCCTCATCCTAATTAATTAACTTTAATTTTTTTATATATCTTCTGTTATGCTAGGACAATCATATATCAGTATTTGTTCATCATGAGCAAATAGTTGTTCAATAGTAATTGAAACTAATAAGTAGCCTTTTGTGCTCATAATTTTAAAGCACCTTTGTCATAATCTCTTCTATGATCAACTCATTGTCGTCACAGATACTATAGTATATTGTCAAGCGCTTCAATTCTTTTAGGGAGTGGAGTAGTGATAATTCTATACGTGTGAATCAAGATTTCCAAGAAAAGCCAATAAGGTTGTGGGTTCAAATCTTATTAATGTGAGGATCTTTGTTGGTGGGCGATCTATAATTACCTCTATACGCGCTCTTTGAGCCCAGAGGCATATCCTGACCTTGGTGAGCCCTAGAACCCAACTCATCTATACTTTTACATTACAAAAAAAAAAAAAAAAATCTTTGGAAAAAATAGGAGGGAAGATAATATGGAAAAAACACATAAAAGAAATTTCTAACCCAAAATTCACAAAATTCATTTTAAACAAAATACGCTAACACATTACTATCGAATTTAATTTGAACAAGAAAATTAATTTTCTTCTACTGTAGCTATATGTTATTTAGTTCTACTACTACATCAGATTTAAATACTGTTAGGTCAAATTGAAGGCATTTTCTACTTTCACATTAGCTCGAGCCTGTAATTTCATACTTAGACATGAACCCTTCTATTATAGAACCAACGCCTGATGATTGACTGGGTTAGAAATTATTGCTCATATCTATATAGATATTATATTATAAATGCTTGATTAAAACGCTACCAAACAGCTAACCTAACAAGAGAAGGAATATATATCAATCAAACATACGGTTATAAATTCAGTGTGTGTATGTGATGAACTAAAGCAAAATTGAAGATATACATAGAGTAACTAATTAAAAGATGAGTCTCATGATGAGTTGCATTGTTCTTGGCCTTTTTCTTTTCTTTGATAATGGAGAAAGGAAAAAACAAACTACAGAACAGTAAGCATAAGCTTGCATATTCTCTCTACGGAAATAGTGAAAAAAGAAAAACCGAACTAGAAAAAGCCATTAATTAAAGCAGCTGCTGCAAGAGGTTCCTTTAATTTGCATTGAGCAACTTCGCAGACCATCCGAGCACATCTAAATCCTAAGCCATGTTAAGTTCAGGATATAGTGTTAGCGTTGCTAAAAACATTAACTTCATAGAAGCAAGGATTTTGAAAATACACTAATAAGTACTTACCAAAACGAACGAGTGAGAGAAATTGAGGGTAAATTATTTTTGGAAGTAGTTAGAGAATGATATATTTCAAATATCAAGTGGCATCAAGAGTTCCCCCAAACACTTCAGTGAAGTTAAAAATAAACTATTGATTCAATGATAGCCCACAGTGAAGTGTTTGCGGGGAACTCTAGGGTTCACCTGATTTTACTTCTAAGGGTTTTGGAAAGACATGTTGGTAAGGAAACATACACCAATGTGTCCTATTTATATATAGTTCTGAGCTATACATACGTTTTGTTCATATGATATCGTATGCTTCGAACGCACCGAAGAATAAAAGCAACTCCACAAATTCAAGCAGAAAGTGAACCTGGACTGAAGTATAGACTATATGAATTACGATGAACGTAACGCCACCAACTTGAGAATCTTAATTAAGGGTGCGTGTCAGAGTTTACTTTTCTTTTGATATGCCCTTTTTCCTTCCTTTCCATTTTCTGATATTCTTGGCTTCAGTACTTATCAATAGTTTCTATAAAGAAATTATTTTTATTTCCATATTCTGGTATATATATATGTCTAACAGTGGTCATCATAAGGATCTATTCTCTGCAAATTGATGAAGACTAATGCTAATAATTATGACTCTATGTATCTGTGATTAATTCTTTAAGCATCATCAATTAGACTGATTAACTTCATTCTAGAAAAAGCAAAGGAGAGGTCTGAGCAAAATAATGGTTGAGCTGGCCGATGAAGATTTGATTCTGATTTGAAAAGCAACAAAATTAGAGTGTGTTTTGATAAGAATGGAAAAGGATTGAAGATGATCCAGGATGAGAATAAAAGCAAAGGAGAGCTCAAGGTCACGCTAGCTTCCACTTCAATAATGATATATACAGATATTAGTCTGTTGCCCTAATCTTTCCCTCAATCACGACTAGATTCAAACTACACTTGTATATATATCCTTATAGTGAAGGTACACAAGGGCTTAGCTTTGTTGGGCTGTTGAACTGATCTGGTCCAACATAACTAGTTATATATGGAAGGTACTTATGGAGACAGATTGGGTATATATATATGTGTGTGTGTGGTGTTTTGCCCCACAAAACAACGTAAACCAGACAACAAAGTACAGATGATGATGATGATTAGGTCAGGTGTCCCCTAGAGTTCCCAGAACATTTCACTGAGTATGATATCGTTGGAGAGTTAGATTGCATTAGTTGGTTAAAAAGGTATAAATAGAGGGCTTAGTATAAGGTTTAGAGGCGTGTAGAATAGTAAGATCCTCATCATATTAAGAGAGAGGCTAATGTAAGTCTCTCTTTAGAGAGAGAAGTCCTTCCAAGATCCCTAGAGTTAGGATTAGTCGTTAATCACCTTCACTAGTGAGGGATGATCATGGTTAAATCTAAGTGGGTTGATTTGTTTCTGGTAAACATTCATTTTGTTATCGATGAAGATTCTTTTTGATTTTATTGACACACACACACTCTGCAACTCTGAGACAACATTATGCTTTAAGGTTCAGTGACTATATATCTTCAACATTCTTAAATTCACCGCGCTTTGTTCTTCACTGTATCATCGTTCTCTTGTCCTTCAACATAATATTACTGCTTTATAAACTCAATCAAAATGCGAAACCCAATTTCACCAGCAGTATATATACAATGTTAATCATATTAATTATACTCTGTGTGCTTGTATTTTGCTCAAAATCTATGATTTTTTTTTGCTTTAATTGTTGGACTTGAAGGGCAGTCTGCGAAAGAAAAGGATGATTTCGAGGAAGAAGTGGGAGACGGATATATGGTCACACCCAGAGAGAAATATAGTGATACGGAAGCTGGCTAGAAAACAAAAGAAGAAAAGTGCAGTTTAGTTTGTCTGCGATTACTGAAAGTGTAAAATATGCATTAAATTTTAATTTTAATTTGTGCTTAATTACGTACTGAGTAGTCCTCTACATTTCTGTTACTTATGCAGTTATTTAATTGAGTTATAATAGATACAAGCACGGACAACGTTCGTCAAGTCTTTAAGTAGTTACATTAATTTAACTGTTGCACACTATAACTTAAAATTCTGGGTCCGGCTGAGGTTTTATGATTAAAAAGCCATGCCCGAACTTAGTCCAACAATAAATTGAATTGATACTTTTTTTTTTTTTTTCACGTAAGTAGTAACAATAATTAACTTTCAATTGAGAGAGTTCGTTGTCTTAAATTAAATTTGATAATACTCAAAATTTGATAGAGTACAATTTAAGAATATTTATTAATAATGAAAAATGGGTCTGAATCATTTAAAGTATAATTAACATTCTGATTTTATTTATAAGTCTAAATAAACTAACTCTCACATACTAAGGAGAGTTAGTTAACTCATTAATTATGAGTTAACTTTCCAATTTTTTCCTCATATATTTATGATTGGTTCCAAAAGTCAAGATAAATAAATTCTTTTTCTTTGTTGCAATTAATAAGGGTAAAAAAGTATATTATTCTGAAACTGAACTTATAATAAGGACCACTTTTTTTAGTCAAAATGGACATATAAATAGGATCAGAGGTGGTAGTCTTTAGCCCCTTCCTATTAGTTTCTCAAAATCCTTTGAAGCAGTGATATCCTTCTTCATTGGTGCTATGGAACATATAACCTGCCAAACAAAATAACGAAATAGTCAACTGACTGAATCTTTTAGGAAGTGTTCTGAGTAAGATGGAAACTTCATTTCTTTAATATGTCTTATATCTAAGATTAAGATTAATTCCTTAAATAAGTCTTATTTTAAAGATCGGAGGGAGTACAAGACATCTTCCAAAAGATCCTTGCAATTTCGGCCCCAGGACTTGTATATCCTATATATATACCCAATATAATCCTTCTAATAATATTCAAGAGATTTATTCATTGTATAGCAAAGTCAATTGATGGATTTGCAAGCTCACCAGCCAATATATATTTTTTTTTTTATACCAAACTCACCAGGCAATATAACTCAGTCAGGTTTCAACTTTCAACTACCTGAATCAATTAAAACCCAAAATACATGCTCTCAGTCTTTTACAAGCAAAGCCACAACTTAAACAAGGGCAATCTGGCTAATTTGATAGATGGCATACATAGCTCTCATATTGAATACATTTTAAAGTACAATTTATTAAAGCTAACTCAAAGTAACTTTGGTGAATATTATTGTACATGACTCGAATTGTATATTATTGTTGTGATTTTGCAGGTGACCACGTTAATTAACTTAAATTTGTTATATCTTTTGTTATTTTGCAAGGACAATCATCAATGAGTCAAATAGTTGTTCAATAGTAATTGAAAGTAGCCTTGTTTGTTTATAATTTTTAAGAACCTTTGTCATATAAATTGTTCGATATATGATCAACTCATCGTCATAGCTACTAAGTACATTATCGAGTGCATTTTCTCGGGATTGTTGGAGAAGTGTTGTTTCTGTGCGTGTAAATCAAGATCTCGGGGGGAAAAAAATAGGGGAGAAGAAAATATGGAGGAAGCACATAAAAGAAACTTCTAACCCAGAATCAATAAATTTCATTTGAACAAAGTACACTTTCGCATCATTATAAAATTTAATTTTGAGCAATAAAATTAGTCTTTTTTGGCTATGTTATATGATATTCAGTACTACTAATAAATCAAATTCAAAGATTACTAGGTTTAATTGAATGAGGATAGTTCTTCCCAAAGCTTTTTTTCCCATACACACAAACTAGCTCAAACCCAAAATCTCGTATTTAAAAGCAACCATAACCTCTTCCATTATAGAACCAACCTTGATGATTGAAAATTAGAATCCTCACTTGATGGGTTAAAAAATATTGCTCACGTCTCTAGATATTTGATAATAAACACTCATCCGGTATTTAATACAAGACATCTTTACCTAATTTTATTAGATTAAAGAAATTAATTAATATGACATGTATTTTCTAAAATGTTAGATTCCATGTTTTGATGATAACAAAGTTTAGAAATGTTTTGCAAAGGATTTGAAAGATGAACAAAGTATTTTGAACAATAAAATATCAATGTTAGTTCGGCAAAAATTGTTGGATCCCTCAGTGATATGAATTCATCACTACAAATGATCACTGGAAGAAGAAAAACATATCACTCGAGTGATGTGTTAAATCCTAGCCAAAACCATCATGGTGATTTTTCTAGGGAAATAGTTTTACAAACGAAGTTCACTCAAGTAACCACTCGCGTGATGTGTTCAAAAAATTCATCACCACCAAATCACCATAGTGATTCATTTAGTAAAAAGTGCTACAAAATTTTCAAATGGAAAATCACTCGAGTGATGTTCCAAGCTCACTCGAGTGTGTGTTAAAACTCATCACTAGCACACCACTTAAGAGATTTGTTCTAGTGATCTGCTCTGAAGTATTTTGAAGAAAATGTCACTCGAGTGATAACTTGGGATCACTCGAGTGATGAGATAAAGAGCATCATTAGCACAACACTATAGTGATCTTGGAAGTGTTCTGAAATCAAGAAATTTTTTTAGGTTGCTCGAGTGATATGTTAAAACAACATTACAAGCAGAACACTCCAGTGATATGATTAAGTGATATATATATATATATATCTATATATATAGAAACACCCCAATTCCTAATAATTATAATAACATAAAATTGCAATACTTTTATAAAAATTTACTGAAATTCCAACTAAACAACCTTGGGAAGTGTTACGCCGCACTTGTCTTGGGACAAGTGCAATGCTACTTAGTACAATTACATAAATCCAAACTGAAATAAAAATGTTTTATTAAAAGAAAAAGAAATTAAAAGCTAGCTAGAAATAATCCTAGAAATATCTACGTCGTCATCCTCACTTCTCACTGCTAGCCCCAACCTTGAGAACCTGCTTCACTGAAAATCTGCTCCCCCGAAGGATCGTCGCAGCCCATAATACACAAAAATCAGCAAACGCTGGTAATCCCAATAAAATAGGATTTAAGTGGCTCAAATACCTTAAATAAATCAAGTAAAATAATCATATAGAATTTACACCAAATATCATTCTTTATCATTTTAAATTAATTTAGACCCGGGAAACCCTGCCAGTCTGTTTAGTGGGAAGAGAACCATGGTAGACCCGGGAAACCCTGCCAGTCTACACTGTGACCCGGGAAACCCTGCCAGTCACAATCGATCAAATTGGCCATCAAAATATTTCGTCCTAATGTGCACACCTCTTCCCAAAGTTGCTACTAGTGTCCCGGGAAACCCTGCCAGACACCACTTTAGGAAGAACAGATATAATCGGTTCACATCAAATACATATCGGAGGCATAAAGCCTAGTTGTGTTCATTACTTTGGGAGGTACCATCCCAAAGCTATCCTCCCACTGTTAAATTATTTTAAATATACACATAATAAAATTCCTAAATTAGTTCCACCGTGGGGTAATCAATTCACCAAAGCCAAAGGAAGTCAATATACATGTACAGATATAATGGGTAATCAATTTATGATGGTTAATCTACTCAAATATATATATGGCAGCATGCGTACAGGGGTGATCACGTGAATCGAAGAAAGAGAAATATATATATATATATATATATATATATATATATATATATATATATATATATATATATATATATATATATATATATGATATACAAATATGTATGCCAAGGGAAATTGTGCAATATGCGTACAGGGTGATCACGCGAATCGAAGCAAGAAAAAAAAAGGGCAATTGCATTTGTTATATATATAAATATATGCACGGAATTCATATGTATGCCAAGAAATTGGGCAATATGCGCACAGGGTAATCACGCGAATCGAAGCAAGAGAAAAATGCAATTGCATTTGTTTTATATATATATATATATATATATGCACGGAATTCAAACGACAATTCTGATCAACCTAATATAGGTACAGTAAACACCAATCTGAATTCAAATATAGAGAAACACAAGATTTGAAGAAGTCAATTTGTGATTTCTATTGATCTAGGACTCATGGGATTAGGATTACATATAGGATGGATTAGCCTACGCTATATGGGAATTAGGATTACCTGGTCTCCGTCTTTGCTAGCCTTCTAGAAAAACGCTTCGATAAGAGTGTGGGAGGAGGATGTCGTAGCAGAGAAAAAGAGTCGAGCGTTTTCTAGGCTTAAGTATCCGGGTATTACATATATATATATATATATATATATATATATATATATATATATATATATATATATATATATATATATATCTATATATATAGAAAACTTGAGTGACCCTATTATTCTTCATCACTAGTTGATCACTTAAGTGATGTTTCACGTGACCTTAAAAAGATCACTCGAGTGATCCTATTTTTTTACATCATTAACACATCACTCGAGTGACCTATCCAGTACTCTGTAAGATTTTCAAACTGCAAAAAAAAGATCACTCGAGTGAAGCTTTCCTATAAAATAGAGCATCACTGTACTTCAAAATTTTTAAAATCATTGGAATGATTGTGTAATTTGTTCTTATTGCTTCTAATCACTCTAACTCTTTATTATACTATTACTTAAATGTTTTCTAGGTGATAAAACAAGGATTAACTCACAAATTGGAAAAAAAAACACTTTTGTGTCAGAAGCATTAAATGAGAGGGACATTCAAACGACAAACATTCTCTATACTCCAATGGCTAATTTTTTACACACAAAGAATGTTCAGAGAGTTCAAAGGCTATATAATAATGACCAAGGACATTCCAACAAATACATTCAACAAGATAACAATAATTAATTCAATCTACCTATAAATACCCAAAACATTAAAGATAAAGCAACGAACTTTTGCGAAAAACTTATGTTACATTCATTACAAAGTCTTAAAGCTCTTAAGTTTGAGTCTATGCTTTAGTGATCATGCATCTACTCTTGTAAGATTCATTTATTGATTCATTTATTATTTGAGAGGCTTAAGATTATTGTGGGATCTTGAGTGGGCATTAAATTGCAAAGTGTAAGTGGGAGCGATTGTTCTTAAGAAATAACTAGTTTAAACTGAGGCACCAAGAGCTCGACAAATCTTGGAGAAGAGAGAAAATCTCATATGGCTTATGGGGACTAGACATAGGTCAAGTGGTTTGGACCCGACTAGTATAAATCTCGAGTGTTCATCCTTACTGACATCTCTTCAACTCTATTTTATTTCATTAAAGCTTACATTAAATTTTTACTTTTTAAGTATCATCCAATTCACTCCCTCTTGGGTGAAAGTCTTGTTCAAACATAAAACATCCTATCCATTGTCCTTAATTCATTATTCCCTGTCCTCATTGATTATTGTTGAATGGGCATTAATAGGGAAATTTGAAAAATATGAAAAAACATGTCTTATATTTAAGACAAAGATTAACTTCCCGAGTATATCTTATATTAAGGATCAAAGGGAGTACTTGATTAAAAAAGGCTACTCAAACCAAACACTTACCTAATAAGAGGAGGAATATATATATATATATATATATATATATATATATTAATCAAACTAGTTAATGCTGTTACAAACTCAATGTTTGTGAACAAAATTAAAGTAAAATTGAAGATATAGAGTATTTAAAAGGCGAGTCTCATGATGATGAGTTGCATTGTTCTTGACCTTTTTGTTTCATTGATAACGGAGAAAGGCAAAAAAAAAAAAAAAAAAAAAAAAAAAACAGAATAGTAGCATAATCTTGCATCTCTCTTCGGAATTTGTGAAAACCGAACTAAAAACAAAAAGCAGCTGGTGCAAGTGCTTCCTTTAATTTGCATTGAGCAACTTCGTTTCAGAGGTGTTTTCCATCATACGCAGACCATTCGAGCACCTAATTAAATCCTAAGCCCTTTTAAGTTTAGGATAGCATTAACGTTGCTAAAAACATTAAGAAATAATAGAAGCAAAAATATTTGAAAATACATTAATAAGTACTTACCAAACGAATTTGAGAAATTGAGGGTAAATCATCTTAGGAAGGGGCCATAAGTTATATTGGTGAACAATATCTCTATTTCAACTATATATCAAGTGGCATCAAGAGTTCCCCCAAACACTTCAGTGAAGTCAAAAATCATTGATTCAATGAGAACCCACAGTGAAGTGTTCGCGGGGAACTCTAGGGTTCACCTGATTTAATTTCTTAGGGTTTTGGTATATAAGGAATACATAAACCAAGATGTCATATTTATAGTTCTGAGCTATACATACGTTTTGTTCTTATGTTTGTATACTTTGAACGCAGCGAGCGAGAAGAAAATCAACTCCACAAATTAAAGCAGAAAGTGAGACATAAGTGAACCTGGACTGATGTATAGACTATATGAATTATAATGAAGAATGCCACCAACTTGAGAATCTCACGTAGGTGTGTGTGTGTGTCAGAGTTTGCTTTTCTTTTGATCCGTCCATTTTTTGATATTCTTGGCTAGATGAGTCAACAACTCTTTTAATTAATAAATTCTTTTGATTTCCTCATTCTGGTATATATATGTCAAACATATAGTGGTCATCAGGATCTATTCTCTGCAAATTGTTGAGGTCTAGTAGTAATAATAATAATTATGACTCTATATACATGTGATCAATTAGACTTATAAGCTGAGTGAAATAATGGTTGAGGTCGTGAAGATTTGATTCTGATATGAAAAGCAACAAAAGTAGAGTGCATGTTGATGATAAGAAGGGAAAAGCATTGAAGATGATGGATGATGAGAAGCAAAGAAAAAGAAATCTAAAGAAGAGCTCAAGGTCACGCTAGCTAGCTAGTTTCCACTTTAACAATCATGTGTGTGTGTGTATTCTGTTGCCCTAATATTTCCCTCAATCACGACCAGATTCAAACTGTATACACATATACATCCTGATAGCTAGTGAAGATACTCGTGACTAGCTTTGTTTAGGCTCTTCAACTTCTGGTCCCACCTAATTAGTTATGGAAGGTATGGGGACAACAAATTGGGTATAAATATATATACTTCTCCAATCCTTAATACAACACATATTTACCTAATTTGATAAGATTAAAGAAGTTAGTTGAGTTGAATAATATAACATGTATTTGTTAAAACACCCTAGTTATCTTCCTTAATTCCCTCCTTCTCTTTCTTCCTTGATTATTGTTGAGGAAGCATTAATAAGGTTATATTAGGAAATGATTAACAAATATACAAACTATGTCTTATATTTAATGCCAAGATCAACTTCTCAGATATGTATTATATTAAGGACCGAAGGGTGTGTGTGTCCACAATAAGACATAAACAAACAGCACAGTACAAATGATGATGATAATTACAGGTCACGTGTCCCCTAGAGTTCCTTGGAACACTTCACTGAGTATGATGCTTGCTTTGGTGTTTCCAATTGATATATCCCTATTTTAACATATTTTCATATCTTTTTTATGATATTTTTTTCTTCATTTTTGAGCTTACATGTGATTATTATGATTATTTTGGATTAAAAAGTATTGCACAAAAATATGTCATAAAAAGGGCTTATTTTTCAATTGATTTTATGATTCCTCTTTTTTGGATTAAAATGGTATATTTGTTTTGATTTCAGGATAGTGCATGGGAGTTTGTAGGCTAAGGCGAAGACATTGATAGAAGCTCAGCCCAGAGGATGAAGAAACAACCTAAGCTTTGAAGTCTAGAGGGAGTGAGAATTCACAGGTGCTAGAGCACTCAAGAAGAACAAGGCCTGAAGACAAGATTTAGGCCAACTTACAGCATGATTAGGACTCATACATGTCAACTTATCAGCTATATGCACTACAAAAAAAAAAAAAATAGAGTTTAGCGACGGACAAAATCTAACGCTATACAGAGGAAATCCGTCGCAAACAAGATTTGCGACGGACCAACTTCCGGTGCAACAACTCTCGCGGCAAAGCAACTTTGCGACAGAAAACTAAAATCTGTCGCAATTAAACAAAATCCGTTGCAAGACATAATATTGCGATGAAATTGTACTCCGTCGCAATCCATCGCAAATTGAATTCTTCAGCAACAAGAAACAAAAAAAAAAATTACTATGAAATTTTAATAAATTTTGCGACGGATTTGTGAAAATAATCCTTCGCAAATTGAAAAATTATATTTAAAAAATATTTATTAGGTTTCTTCCTCAGCAACCAGTAGAAAAAATTACAAAATAAAAAAGATGTATATGATGAATAATATATAGTTGCAATCACAAAAATGTATACATATAGAAAACGAAATATAAACAACAATGTTGCCAACAAAATGAACTAAAAAGAACAAAAAATATCATAAATAATGTCTATACAGTAGCAGTATGGTGATGCTCATGATCATCACTAGGTGCTGACTCCTTATCCTTCTTGTCCTTCAATAGGGACTGGAGTAGATTCTGCATTTGCTCCATCATCTCCACTTGCTAATTCATCATCTCCTCTTGGTGATTCATCTTCTCCGCTTGCTGATTGACTAGCTATGTCGTAGCCTCCAGCTGCTGTGTGGTAGCAGTGAGCTGCTATTCTAACGCCTTCACCCTTTTAAGCTCATTTGCAAAAAAGACAAGAATATAAGGTATAAAAAATTTCATCTTTTAGACCGATTATTTGTAACACTCAGTCTTAAAAGTAATAGACACTTTTTTAAAAAACTTTTTAGATCGGTTATTTTTAACAACCGGTCTTAAAAGTAAAAGATATTTTAAAAAAAAAACTTTTTAGACCGGTTGTTTGTAACAACCAGTATTCAAAGTAATATAATTTTTTTTTTTTTAACTTTGGTCTTAAAAATAATAGACTTTTTTTTATAAAAAAAAATTTAGACCGGTTTAAATAATATCTTTTAGACCTCATATTAAAGGAACCGGTTTAAAAAGTTCTTTATATTTACGAAACTGTCACCGGTCATACTTTTTAGACTTTATCCTCTAGAACCGGTCTAAATGAGGCAGTCTAAAAATCCCATTTTTATAGTAGTGTCCTTTGAAGCACTAATATCCTTCTTCATTGGTACTTTGGAACATATAACCGGCCAAACAAAATAACAAAATAGTCAACTACTGACTGAATCGTGTAGGAAGTGTTCTGAGTAAGATGGATACTTCATTTCTATAACTGCTACTTCGAGGAGCAGATTTCGATTGGCTAATTTATTGTACAAACACAAACGAGAACATTTTCTTTCGATGTTATTAAGCGTAAAATGTACTCTCACATATCTTTAATATAAGACATATTTATCTAATTTGATTAGATTAATAAAATACGTTAAGATAATAATATGATATATATATTTTTTAAACACCCTAGTCATCTTCTTTAATTCTCACATTTTCTCTCTTCCTTGATTATCGTGAAGGAAACATCAAAAGGGATAAATTATAAAAAGACTAACAAATGTAAAAAATTAATGTCTTATATCTAAGACTAAGATTAATTGCTATCTTAAGGATCGGAGGGAGTAAAAGATATCTTCCAAAAGATCCTTCCAATTTCGGCCCCAGGACTTGTATATACTATATAATATATATATATATATATATACCCAATATAATCCTTTTAATAATATTCAAGAGATTTATTCATTGTATAGCAAAGTCAATTGATGGATTTTGCAAGCTCACCAGCCAATATAACTCAATCAGATTTCAACTATCAACTACCTAAATTAATTAAAACCCAAAATACACGCTCTCAGTCTTTTACAAGCAAAGCCACAACTTAAACAAGGGCAATCTGGCCAATTTCATAGAGCTCAGACATAGCTCTCATTGAATACATATGGTTAAAGTACAATTATTTTGCCAGCTAAAGTACAATTTATTTAAGCAAACTTAAAGTAAGTTTGGTGAATATTATTGTAAAACGTATAGATGTCTTTTCCTTTTGTAGCTCTACTATTCTTCTCACCTTCCATAGATTTAATCTTATTCTCCGAGTCACTTTTAGCCACATGTTATGTATTATGCACCACGTAAAATAATTAAATGTTATTAAAGTGGTCCGATAATACGATTAGATTTTAACATTATCTTTATTAATTACACTAAATTCTAAAAGCATAATCCCTCCTATATTCATTTGAATAGCCTCTTTCATCCCCCCTATTCATTAGCAACGCATTTCGGTGCCTATCCAAAGAGCTTGTTCCATCTGGAAGATCCATATGGGATCTAGACAGTCCATATTTGATTTTTCTAACTTTTTATTTCTTTTAAAAAATATTTTAATAGGTAGACAATATAAACTAAAAATAATCTCTTAACTGCTATTTTTTCAAAAATTGATTTTTTTATTAAAAAATCACCACTTAAAAAAAATTAAATCTAGACAGCCTATATAGGATGAGTGCACGGTGCCTATCCTTGCATTAATTTTACAATAATCTATTTCCTTCCTCGTTTCAAACAAACTCTGTGCATTGAGATGTGTTCATTAGCTATTTGTGCGTCTCCATGGGACTCTAAGCCATTGAATCTGGACGCAGTTTTGGTCTCTGGGGGAAGAAATATCCAAATCCGATATCATGTGGAGGATAACAAGAATATTGTCTTTTGACTACCAAACACTTGGATCGACAGATTGTTGAGTTGTTCTAACTTAACCAGTAGTCTTACGTTTGAACCATATATATGCAGCTGTGATAATTACTTAGAGGTAGTGAGGATCTTGAGCCTACATTCCTACGAATCAAATTAGTCTATTGATAGTCGCACTAGATGCTGGTGGATAAATATAAAAAACAGTACTTAGACAAACTTCATTCTAGAAAAAGCAAGAGGCCTAGCTGAGTGAAACGTTTGAGGGTGAAAATATGATTATGATATGAAAAGAAACAAAAGTAGAGAACGTCAAAAAGAAGGAAAAGGATTGCGGATGATCGATGAGAGACGAAGAAAAACCAAAGGAGAGCTCAAGGCCACGCATGCACTACAACAATATTGATATAGTGCTCCTCTAGTCATGTAAAACATATTTATCTAATTTGACGTGATTAAAAAAGCTAAATAAATACCAACATAGAATTTGTATAGTGGTATAACTCCCTACTAGATCCCTTTAGGTCTCAAATTTGAGTTCCAGAGAATATACTTGTGTTATAAGGGAAAGTCAAAAACAATGAACTGGATACAAGATAATAATATAAAAAAATAAAAAAATTATTTAATTATAATATATATGGCTTGATCTCATTACGGTTGATGACATACTTAAATTTGACTATTCATTAATGAAGAATTGAGTCTGAATCATTTAGCTTATTCCTCTTAGTTTCTCAAACTCCTTTGAAGCACTGTGTGTGTATCTTATTCATTAACGGTATTTCGGAACATCTAAGAATAACCTGCCAAACAAAATTGTAGCTCTACTATTCTTTTCGCTCGTCATAGATTTAAATAGCCAAATGATAGTTTGAATATTAATGTTATCAAAAAAGTAAAATTATATTTTAGTATTCTCTTAATTAATTATATATACTAAACTCTAAAAATATACTCCCCAGTCCCCATTTCCTCAGCAAAAAAAATACCCCCCAGTTCTTCTTTTAGTGGATCCTTTTTAATTCGTCCTAAATATAAAAATTACTATCTCAAATCATGAGGTTATATTTTTACGATGCATTACTAAAAGCATCCTTATTTAATTAAATTCAAGGTACTTTAGAAAAGAACTAGCTAGCTAGTTCCCAAGCGCTCTTGGAAAAAGTTGTTTTACAAAGACGTTACTATCATTTTCTTTTGGAAAAAAAAAAAAAATTAGACATTGTTAACTAACACTCCCTCCAGTCCTTTTTAGAAGAGCCGGATAAGGCGATAATCGAATTACGTGATTTAAGAAAGCAGTTAAAATTAGTTAATAATAAGTGTGTCTTGAAATAAACTTTTTCCTAAGTCGGTCCACAATACAAGTCACTTTAACTAATCCATCATAACTAATAAATGGTAGTTAGCTCATTAAGTTTTCCTTGAATTGATTTTTTTTATCAACTTTACCCATATTAAATGTGGTTTTGAAAGAGAAAAAATAAATATAAGAAGTCACATTCAAGCATTAATTGCAAGGAAAAAATTGAGAATGAAAACTCTTTAAGTGACTTATATTGTGGACTAAGTCATTCTTTTAGAAGTGAATTGTAGGTTAGATGGAGTATGTCCTTATTTACAACTTATAAGGAGATAAGTATGAGAGAGAAATAAAGTAAATATAAGTATAACAAATCCTTTAATTAATGCTATGTATATGATCAATGAAGGGTACAAATAGAAAAAAAAATTATTGTCGAGCTCTTATAAAAAAGATCAAGACAATTCAAATTTTAGATTCATATAAAACGCATGAAGGGAATATTAATTTCTTATCTTGATCCTTAGTTAAAAAGGATTTTATATTTAAAAACTAGATGGATCACTCCTTCCTATCATATTTAATGTTTATAGGTCACACTCTAAGGACCCGTTTGTTACAAAGAAAGCTTGGGAGGAAGTATAACAGATGTGTCACACGGAGTGCATAAAGGTGGGTCACACGTAGTGCATGTAGATGGGTCACACGTAGTGCATGTAGATGGGTCACACGTAGTGCATGTAGATGTGTCACACGTAGTGCATGTATTCAAAAGCTCATAACATTACTCACAACATATCATCGACTCTCAACCACAAATACGCATACAAGAAACATCGAGTTAGTGTTACAAAGACGCGAACGTACATACTTTTCGTAAACCGAATGAGAATGGCTGTGTAAGTGTCTATCATGGGGCCTCACCGAGTTCACGGCGACTTAATGGCTTACCCACATGAACTAGTCTTTCCTTCGGCACCAAACCTGTTCTAACATATTTGCATTCAATAAACATACCATAACAATACACATAGCACATACATGCATACCATGAACATCGATTAGTGTTACGATGCGGACGTACCTTCGTTGGCGGTATTCGGCACGTTTACGGAAAGCGGTCGTTTGGATGAAAGCAATAAACGCCCCTGTCGGACAACAGTAACGGCAAGAAATCGAGTTTCGACGTCCTATAAGAGTAATATCACTTTTATTAGTGATTTGGTACTATATCGGCATTTTGGGTAAAAATTATCATTTTGCCCCTATACCCCTAATGGCGGAATTTCGCCAAAGACTTGTTACTTCGACAAATTTTCTTCCCAAATTTCGCGAACTTGACGCAATCATGATTTTCGAAAATATTGACTAAAATAGTCCTATCATATGATATCTAATCATAAAAATAAAGACTACTCTAGCTTTACTAACTACCGAAAGAACTACTTAAAGCTTAAAGCTCGAGCACCGGAAAACTTACCCAGAGCTTCGCTACTGATTTCCCCAGGCTCCTCTCTCTTCTTTCTCTCTCTATTTTCGGTTTTGCTCAAAGGAAGTGGTGTGAAATTTCCAAAGGAGCAAGGTCCTATTTATAGAGGATTTTGTGCTACTATTCACACTTTACCAGATGAATTCCCGTGTCGGATCGCATTACGATTAGGTGGCACAATCTTGGCCATCCAACCCTTTCTCTTTCCTCCATATGACATCATCCCCATGATGTCATCCATGTACTTTGATGATGTCACTTACTTCTTCAAGAAGTTTTATACCGATAAAGTCTCCGATCGGTGTCCAAACGCGTAATCTAGGAAATCTCAAAACTCGGTTAACTAGCTTTGAAGACCTTCTCTTCTATACTAGAAATGTCTATTCCAACTATTTTTTTGACTCTGCCTAGGTCATTTCCTGATTGACGGAAGTTTTCTCGAAAACGTGTCCGAACGTGTCCGGTTTAAACGAAAATCCGAAGTTCCAAACTTATAGACATAGATGCACCGATTTCAAATATGTCCATAAAAATTCCCAATTCTTTCTCGGTTGTCACAACTCTAATTTTGAAGTCTTTACTTCCAACCCGGCTATCTCGCCCTTTTCTCGAATTTCTCTATTTCGTCTTATTAGGAAAAGTCCTATTGACTTGAATTAACTTAGGGAGAGTTTAACGGAAGATAAAATTCTACCGATCAATATTTTATCCGACTTTGGAAATCTCATTCCTAGATCTCTAGATAGGATCCGTTTCCTAATTATTAAATTACTATTCACCCTTTTCACTTTAATTATTATATTATTAAAATATTAAACTTAACTTAGCAACTAAGTTTCTTATTTCTTATTCTATTTTTATTATTTTTATTATTTCTTTTTTATTTTTTTTTTCTGCCTTTTTTTTTTAAATTAATTATTTAATTAATTAAATAATTATTTTTACATAATTTCTCACAACATTTTCCTATTGGTCAATTCTTGCATTTAGGCTTAAAAATACCTAAACTCATCCTTTTTCCTTCAAATTTTCCAATTAATTAGCCAATATATTTATGCTAATTTTTAGCTATTTATCACTAATTTTGGAGCTTTACATAATTATCTCTGAATTTCCTTTGCTTAAACTTAAGTAATTAGCCAGTAATTACCTAATTACTTAATTATCACTTGTTGATAATTTTCTTAATTATAATATCTTATTACCTCATAACACTTGCATTGACATTTGTACTTCCATGTCTCTTTCATTATACTAGAATTTGTGAGGGCATTATGGTCATTACCATATTTTTTGGGTCCATCTTCCCTCATTTGAGGGAAAGTGCTTTCCATCCGAAAATGGAAGGAAAGCTGCCATCTTCCAGGAAGATGGTTTTTTGACAGATTTACCCCTGAAATTCAAATTTGGCGGGAAGTTCGAACTTGGCGGGAAAGTTCAAATTCGGCGGGAAAGTTCAAATTTGGGCGAATTTTTTTTCTTCAAAAGTTCGAACTTAACAATAATTGTAATACCCTAAAACACTGTATCATAATTGGGTAAAATTATACCTATAAAAAGTAGGTGAATATGAGGTGTCAAACACTAGGTTATAATTATTTTATTTTCTAAGGAAAAATCTCTAAGAAATTAGAGAATTTAAGGGCCAAAGTGCCAAAATGACCAAAATACCCCTGGGAAGGGTAAATAACTTAGGAAAATTGTGAAAAATCCTAAAAGGCAGTAAAATGATCAACTGAATTAGGAGAATATGCTACCTCTAATTATTGTAATTTTATAAATTATGAAATTGGAGAAATTGTGGGAAAATACTCAAAAGAAGTAAAATGACCATAATACCCTTGTAATTTCTAAAAATGCAAAAGGCATGAAAATACTAATGTTAATACAAGAGTATGAAGGTAATGAGGCATTGTAATTAAGAAAATTATCAACAAGTGATAATGAAGTAATTAAGTAATATTGGGCTAATTACTTAAGTATAAGTAAAGGAAATTCACAAGTAATTATGTAAAACCCTAAAATTAGATGTTATTGGCTTAAAATTAGTAAAAACATGTTTACTAATTAATTGGAAATTTTGGAGAAAAATAGTTGAGTTTAGGTATTTTTAAGCCTAAATACAAGAATTGACCAATAGGAAATTTTGTAAAAAAGTTATATAAAATAATTATTAAATAATTATTTTATATATTCTTAATTAATTAAATAAATAATTAAAACGAAAATTAAAATAAAAAGGACCAGATTTGACCGAAATATTGGACCCATGAAAAGGAAAAAATGAATATATATATGTATATATGCAACTTGATAATATTATATTAATATAATTAATTAAAGTAAAATTTGATGAATAGTAAATTAAAAATTAGGAAACGGATCCTATCTAGAGATCTAGGAATGAGATTTCCAAAGTCAAGGTAAAATATTGATCGCTGAGTTTCTACCTTCAAGTGACCTCTTCCTAAGTTAATTCGAGGCCGTTTGTGCATTTTCCTAATAAAACAAAATAGGGAAAAATGCATGTAGGCATATTTTTGGAAATGAAGAAAATAAATTCTAACTCAATATCTAGGAATGAGTTTGAATTTATCTGGACATATTTGGAATCAGTGAATTTTTCTGAAGAGATTGATGGTTCCGAAAACAAGTTTCGACACCGGACGCGTTCGGACACGTTTTTCGAGAAAACTTCAACTGGATGTTGGAGCCCTATATGGGATCAAAATTTAGGTTAAATTGGACAATTCTACTAAGTGAGGAAATGGTTTCAAAGTTGTAAATCCAGAATTTTGAGATTTTTCCGAAATCACGCGAATCAGTACCGATCGAGAAATCCGGTCGAAAGCTTCGGAAGGTGACACTTGGCCACCTCCCATTGGCCAACCCCTTGACTTTTGGGGCATGTTGAGGACGTCCAAGGAGAAAGAGGAAGAGGGGAAAACTTGTTTCAAAAGTTAGAATGGACTCGGTCCAGATCGATTCTCACAAAGTTGATCCGACAGTAGAAATCCTACCTCTTTTTCTATAAATACCCACCCCTTCCTCTTCACAATTCACACCATTTTCCCTTGTTTGGCTGAGCCTAGAGGGAGAAAGAAGAGAGAGAAGCTCGGAGATTTTTGCGCGAAGCCCTGGAAAATTGTTCGGAGATCTTCAACGGTAAGTCTTTCGGTCTTTAGACTTTAGTTCGGTAGTTAGTAGAATTGTTAGTTAGATTTAGGAAGTAGGTGATGAGATTCCTATTCTTGTTTTAGGCCTTGTTTGCATTGAAAAAATATGCAGAGGTAAAAACATAGTAGGGATCGAGTCGCCGAAAAGTTGAAGCTTCAGCTTTTTCAAAAGTAGGGGTTATAATGTTAGAATAGCCTTTAAATTTTCAAGTATGATTGGATATCATATGGGAGGGCTATTTTAGTCATTATTTTTGAAAATCATAATTGCGTCGAAGTTCTGGCAAAATTTCGGGAAGAAAATTTGTAAAGAGTAACGGTTTGGCGAAATTCCGCCAATTAGGGGCATAGGGGCAAAATGGTAATTTTTACCTAAAATGCCGCTTATAATGCCAAATCACTAATGGAAGTGATATTACTCTTATAGGACGTCAGAAATCCTAGTTTTCTCTGAATACTGCTGTCCAACGTGCCGTCGGACAAACCGTTTTCCGTCGAGAAAGTACGATTTCGCGAAACATCTACGTACATCAACGAAGGTACGTTCGCGTCTTGTAACACTAATCTAGTGCTGCTCATATACATATATGTGATAGGTACATTCACGGATAGAGATTCTGTCAGGGGTCACCGAGATACATTCACGGTTAGAGACTCGTTGGGGTTACCGATTATTCATACGATTTCACACGGGTTATAGAGATATTAATACCGTTAGAGTTTTCCTAGCGGCGAGGACACGACAGTACATCGTGGCACTGGTTTTTGTGCGAGGCTATTATTGTGTAGGACTTATACATACCGCTTTAACGCTTATGTTTCATGCGTGTCACAATCATGCAATCATGCATTCGCTATATGCATAAGAGATATGTCTTTGTTATGTTTTGAATATCTCATCCGTATATCTTGTTTTATTTGAGCATAAGGTTAAGCAGATTTACTTTTCTAATTTTTTACCAACTTTCCCTCTTCATTTTCTTCCTACCAAACAACTCAAGCCATCTTCCCTCATCTTTCAAATCTTCCTTTCTTTCCTTTCCTCCTCCAAAGTTCCTTTCCTCCCAAACTTTCTTTATAACAAACGGGTCCTAAGAGCTTTTCAATTTTCAAGTCACCATACAAAGTCAACGAAATAGTAACTAATAGTTTTTTCAATGATGTCCTTGATATTAATAAGTATAATTTATGGTGGAGAAAGTGATTAAAAGAGACGAGTAAAGATTGGGTTAGAATTTATTGTAATTAATTGGTTATGGATAATACTTAAAATATGAGATGATTTAAAGAACATTAACTTAATTTAATTAATTAGCTCATGTGAGGCTTCTCTCAATCCCATCCCGCGCTTTTTAAATTTACAATAATACCCTTCCTTCTTCCTTTACATATCATCATTTGCCTCTGGGCCATTGAACCTGGACGCTTTTTCAGCCTCCGGGGAAGAAATATCCTCATCTGATCAGAATGGGGGACGACAAGAATATCATCAGTCAGCTTTCGTTACTCTACGCATCTTTTCTTTCTTATTCTGCAATTTAGGGTTATATCTTTTTCCCCAATTTTTCCTAGAGGAGTCGAATAGTATTATGGCATCTTCTGTTACTTTTGGTTTTGGTTGATGCTTCCAAGAGTCCACGATCTGTATGTACCTCACTGCTCTAAGCGGATCTCTCTTGGTCCTCCTTCTCGGCCAGGTTCAGTGATTCCTGAATTTTAGTAATTAGCTACCAACTTCTTCATTTTCACTTTTGATTTCTTTTGCTTTTATTCTGTTCTTCCTAGCTTGCTTCTGTATTATAAATACATTTCCCTTGCTTATAGTTTCCTACCATAACAAACACTTGTATGTATATCAATCTGTTGGGTGTCTCTTGGAGTTCCTCTGAACGCTTCACCTTCATCATGGCGGACACACACACAGTGTCCCTTCATCGATCTTGTGAAGTGTTTGGGGGAACTCCCCGGTTCAACCAATATTGCTTCTCCTTCAATAATATTTATATACACTTACATACATACATACATACATATATATAGGAAGTTAGGAACTGAATTTTTTTATTTTTAGACGCAGGTATCCTCCTATTGGAGGCATTTACGGGATCCTTCTGCCAGACTCAACCGGTAATAGAGGAACTGAATTAAATGAAGCAAAATCATTTTATTCCCAACATGCTTAGAGAGAAAATACATAAAGAGATCCGATTTTAAGTGTTTGGGGGAGCTCCAATATTGTTTTCACACCTAACTAACTCCCTGGATTATTTTCTGCAAAATTGGTTCAAGGTGCTTGTTTGAAAATTTTATTGGTTGGAGGGGCATGAGTTCAACGAGTGCAATTTTTTTTCAATTGTATGTAACATATCTTCAGTGACTGTGCAATTAACTTCTGTTTTGAAAATTTTTATTTTGCACATAGCTGAAGATAGGTTACCTACAATTCAAGATATATTGCATCACGCTATCTAACCAATAAAATTTTTAAACAGCTACCTTTAACCAATTTTCCCTTATATATACTTTTTCTATTCTATCTTCTTTCCTTGCATTTTCACGATCTCATTATTTTTCACTGCTACTTATCTAGAAGAGCACACAAATTCATACTCTCTAGCATATAACCTAACCAGAGTTATTCCTTTGCACTATCCCAACTCAAAAGCTTAAGCTGTTATATATTCTCTGCGTCTCAGTCTGTCACAAGAACAAGAGTTGCACTGCTGCACCGGCATGTTGACGTAGAAGATGTTCTACCTTGTTCCTTCCAGTCCTTGGCCATATCCTGTATGGTCCTAGCTGGTGCCATTTTCCATTTCCCATGTACACTCTAGGACGAGGGTCCATCTCCATAATTTGAGGTGAAGTTGCATTCATCAGTAGATAAGTCGCAATCTCGATCTCGCTTCGTTGGCCTTTCATGCCGCCTATCAGTACCTCTTTGAGCTGGTCATGTTGGCATCTTGGAGGCCAGTTTCTGTTGGGTTAATGTGCTCTTTAGTCACTTAAGCCCAATAAGGCTTAAGTGAGACTATAGCCCAAGAGCTCTATGGCCCATGTGGTTTGGGGTTAGGTCTTGGATGTAGTAGTATATAAACCCACTTTAGACTGTTTGTGACATATAGAAACATCCTCATGCTCTTTGAATTTCGGTATTTACCAAAGGTCTAGAGAGGAAGATGTGTTATCCATAAACAGAAAAAAAGAGGAGGCTTTCATCAGAAACAAACCCTAGCTAGAGGCAGACATTCATCATCTGAATGGTTGCCCACATAATCATCCTATCCCCCTCGAGAGATAGTCTGGAAGATCGATCATAGAGCGGACTTGGATTGTTCGTGTGTTCGTGGAGAGGCTTTCAGATCGCTACATCTTTCTAGGTAATCAAAACGATGAAGGTTTTAAATTTTCCTATATCGTGTCGTTACGATTCGCTTCCGCGTTTCTGGTGAATTTCCAACAATTGGTATCAAAGCCGAATCGCGATAAGGAAAAGAACCAGTTTTGATTTTCTTTTCATGTGATTAATTTCAAAAAAAAAATATTCTTGAAAAATATGGCATCTCTTTCTATATTTGTTATTTATTTCATGGTAATTATTCGTTTATAATTCATATTTGATATTAGTTTTAATCGGTTAATCGCTTTAATCCATGGTTAGATTCTCTCGTGTATTTCTTGATTTGTAACAAGGAGGCTAATCCCATATGATTAGGTTTCCTCCTTGCTGTTTTTTATTTTCTTTTGGAATTTCTATGTATTTTTCGAATTTCTGTAAAAGTTGGAGATCAAGAAACTGCAAGAAGATGAGCATTCAACACTGTCAGACACTTTTCGTGGACCTCTGGACCTCAGATTTGGACGATCCATATGTCGTTGGAAAGAGGACGGAAAGACGAACAAAATGGTAGGTGGAACGAGGCCAGGAGAGCCTCCACACACCGCCACGCGCCGCCACAAGCTTTTGCTAGTGGCCTTCACGCGCCGGCAGTGGATCGGCGCGTGAGGGCGCGTGGGCCACCCTTTTTGGGTGGTTCTGGCGACCGTGTGGTCGTCTCTCCATGGCGGTCCTTCCCCTGGAGTTTCATGCTGAGATGACTTCGGATGACGGAGCGGCAGACCTGACGGCTAGGGTTCCTCTTTTGCATCCTAGGGTTTCTCGCCAAGGAGTGGGTCTTTGGGCCCATGAATATCCTAAAGAGGCTTGAGACAGATACTATGGGCTGGACGAAAGAGGAATTCCAAAGTTGTAATTTTTATTTTTATTTTTAAATAGGAATGCCATGGATTAAAGTTATTTTTCTTTAATTATTAATGTTTTTCTTTATTGAATTGTATGAATTATATGTGCGATTAACATGATGTTTGTAATAACATGTCATATAGAATAGGAAGATGTCATATTGTTGCATAATCACATGTAATAACAGCATAGTACCAATTATGTCTTGAATCGACTAGGATGATAGTTATTATGCAAGATTATTTAGGTTATCTACTAAACTAATTATCAATTATTATGATTTTAAATTAAAATCTAGAATAATAATTGGATTAATTAATTGTGAAATTAAAATCTAGACAAATAATCCAGGAACTTTCCTAAGAGAATTGTATTTTTAAGAGTAATTTATGGGTTATTTAAAATGGTCATCATGACTAGATTTTAGATACCTAATAATTTATGGGTTGATCTCACTCAATCAGGAAATTTCCTAAGAGAATTGTATTTTTTAGAGTAATTTATGGGTTATTTAAAATGGTCATGAGAAGCACACTCTGCCAATCACGACTAGAATTTAGATACCTAATAATTTATGGGTTGATCTCACTCAATTATAGTTGTTACTCTAAATTGAACGAATTCTTGGAAATTGAAAATTCTAAATTTTAAAATATTGAATGGGTGAAGGTTTTAAATTAAGCATTTAATTTTAAAACCTACGGGCCCCAATTGTGGGTTTATTAGTGAAATGGTTATCGCTGAAGCCCCATCGGATAAGGATAATCGAATTTCGCTAGATTAAACCCTAATACTTTCACAATTTTAGTAAAGTTTTGCACGGCCCATCGTCGGCAACACTTAGACACTAAAGATAATTTTGAAAGTAAACAATGGTTAATTACATTCAACTTTGGTAAAATTGTTAACCCTGCCATCGAGGCTCTAGCAATGGAACTGAAGGCTCAAAAAAATAACAATATTAGTTTTACAAGAATCTTGCCCATCGTAAGTCTTGTAAAGATAACTAATGGATTGTTAAACAATAAACGAATAGTAGTTATTAGAATCTACTAGCGCTATATCTGTTTGTTGTTAATTATAGTTTGTAATTAGTGTGTTTTTCCTAATTTTCAGAAAAATGTCTTCATTCAATCCTTTAGCTACAATCTTGAGCCAAAAACCTATGGATGGTACAAACTACAAACAATGGAAAACTAATTTGGATATTGTTCTTCAATATGAAAAGCTCAACTTTGTTCTAACTACCCCTATGCCAATAAGCTGCTGCTGCAGATGCGTCTGATGCAATTCGGACTCAATTTCAACAGGAGAATGAAAGATGGGAGAAGGCGAATGTGGCAGTTCACTTATATTTTGGCCAGTCTCGCCAATCACCTTCAGGAGCAAGTAAGCATGATTGAGAGTGGAGCAACAATGCTCCAGACTCTTGATGACATGTTTGCTACGTCTAGCAGCTCTGCTAGGCAAAATGCGTTGAATTCAATCACCAAGGCAGTGATGTCTGGAGGAAGTGTGCGGGATCATTGTCTAACAATGATAGCAAACTTCAAGAAGGCTGATGACAATGGTGTCAAGTTTGAACAAGAAGTAAAAGTTGACATTCTCTTACAATCACTGCATGAATACTTCAATCAATTCAAGATGAATTGTAATATGAACAAGATGAATCTTGACCTCACTCAACTGATGCACGAGCTTGAGAGTGCTGAACAGTCTCTAGTCAAGCAGGGAAGTGCATTATTTTTGGGAAAGAACAAGAACAAGAAAAAGAAGAAATCAGGTACTCCAGTTGCCAAAACAGTTGCAATGAAGCAGCCAAAAGGCAAGTGCTTCAAGTGCGGACAAAAGGGGCATTGGAAGAAAAATTGCCCACGTATGAATAAACCAGGTATGGGTAATTTACATGTGATTGAGGCTTGTTTAGTGGAGAATCACGATGATAAATGGATCGTTGATTCAGAAGCCACTAACCATGTTTGTTACTCTTTGCAGTGGTTCAAACATAGCTTGCCTGTAAGTAAAGGACAGAGATTTGAAGCTTGGAACTAGGGCACTTGTGTCTGCACTAGCAGTGGGACAAATTATTTTATCTTTTGATAATTGCAGAACTTTGGTTTTAGAAGACTGTTTATTTATTCCAGATTTTAAGAGGAATTTAATTTCTGTTAATTGTTTGGATAAACATGGTTTGACAGTTCAGTTTAATTCCTCGTTTCAATAAGAAGTTCATCTTCTTTTATTTGTTCAGTGTAAAGTCTAATGGTCTTTATTTCCTTAATCATGTTCCTGTGAAGTTAATCATGTTGAATTAAGAGATGTTGAGCATATTAATTCATCAAAGAAAAGAAAAGTTTCCAATGAAACTTATCTTTGGCATTTGAGATTGGGTCATATTAACTCTAACAGGATACAAGTTTTGGTCAAAAGTGGGATTTTAAAATCCTTGAACTTTGAACTGATACCTGTATGTGAATCTTGTTTAGAGGGTAAAATGACCAAGCGATCTTTCAAGGCCAAGGGAAAACGTGCCACACTTCAGCTGGAATTGGTACATACTGATGTATGTGGACCAATAAATGTCTAAGCCAAAGGCGGGTATCAGTATTTCATCACATTTACTGATGATTACTCTAGATTTGGACATGTGTACTTGATGCGTCACAAGTATGAAGCTTTTGGAAAATTCCAAGAGTTCAAGGCTGAGGCAGAAAAGCATCTTGGTGTTCAAATTAAGACTCTTCGATCTGATCGAGTGGGTGAATACCTATCTGGAGAGTTCAGGTCTTAGCTGACCAAAGAGGGGATAGTTTCACAATTATCTTCTCCAAGGACACCCTAGCAGAATGGAGTTGCTGAAAGGAGAAATAGAACCCTTTTAGAAATGACAAGATCTATGCTCAGTTATTCATCTCTTTTTGATTCATTCTGGGGATATGCCTTAGAAATTGCTATGTATCTATTAAACTTAGCTCCGTCCAAGTCGGTTTCAAAGACACTAATAGAATTATGGAAAGGGTGTAAGCCCACCATGAATCATATTCGGATTTGGGGTGCTCCGGCACATGTCTTGCAACAGAAACCAGATAAGATGGACTCGCATCTTGAAGTATGCATGTTTATAGGCTATCCTAAAGGAACCGAGAGGTTGGTTGTTTTATAGTCCAAAAGAAAAGAAGGTCATAGTGAGCACTCACGCGACTTTCTTAGAGGAGGACTATATGACAAATTATAAGCCAAGGAGTAAGGTTATTCTTGATGAGCTAGTCTCAGATCAAGTTTCACCGCAACCTCAGGCGGTTCCAGCTTTTATTCCTGTGGTTGTTCAAAGAGGGGAAAATATACCTGAACATACACAGGAACCAGAGACAAAACCAGAAGTTCAGCATGATGATGAAGTTCAACATGATGATGAACAAAATCATGAATTGGTTAATCCACTTAATGAGGGTCCTCATCAAGAAATTGTTAACCCACAAAATATGGACCCCCTGTAGATGCACAACATCAAGTGCGACAAAGTCGTAGTGGGAGATTGATTCGTAAACCTGCAAGATATCTCTTGTTGGGTGAGTCAAATCAGGATATCATCATTGATGAAGAAGATGATCCCACGAGTTATGACGAAGCACTAGGAGATTGTTAACTCTTAGAAATTGACAACATTCCAGCACATTTTCTGTCTCTTTTACCTATTTTGGGCTTTAAGTATGCATAGAAAATGAAGTGTATAGAATAAAATGTGCATATCAAAGTATCAAGGAAAATCAAAGAAATTCTTGTTATATCTTGTAGAGTTTGTAATTCAAGTGAGAATTGATAATTCCTTTCTCTTTTGTAGGAGGATGGAGTCAAGTTTTGAAGCTCTATAAGAACCAAGAAACAAGGGAAGAAATAAAGGAAGTGAAGTAATACAAAGTTAGAAGGAACCTGTACAACTGGCCGCAGCAAGTGGACAAACTGGCCGCAGCCAGTCGTGAAAAAGTGCAGAAAGTACAGCTGCGCGTTTTTTACATTAGAAACAGAAAAACCCTATTTAACCTAAAGGGAAGGGCCGAAAAATAGACTTTTTGCACAAGGGAACAAGTGGGCACACAAGGAGAGAGCTTGGGAGAGAGATTTGGGGACCTTGGAGGCTTGGGTGCTCAACCTAGAAGAGATTTTTGGGGATTTCACCTTGGTTCTTCCTCTTTTCTCCTCTTCTCCCTTACATTCTTCATGTATTCAGTATCTTTGCTTAGACTCTCTTTGTATTTGAACATGAGTAGCTAAATCTTTCATTTTAGGGTCATTTTGACCCTTTGTATGGATTAATACTTGAATATTCCTCTCTTTTGGTGGATTAATATATATATGTGTTGATTTCAACCTTGGCTTAATGCTTCTAAGTGATTGGCCTCCATTTAGATGATTTATTCACTTAGGTTTTGACTTGAGAGAGCTAATCTAGGTGTAGAACTTGATTGAAATCATGCTTGTCTTGAAGTTTACTTGATAAATGGATGGTTTGTTGGTAAAATAGAGATATATTTACTAACCTTGCATTGTCACATTAGGGTTGTTGCTTAAATATTGATTATCATTAATTGTAGCAAGAGATTGTGCATTTTAATGAGAAGAGAAACTTGATTTTGACTTGAGAGAGCGGGTCAAGTGTTTTAGAACCTTAGACTAACACATATATGTATTGAAATGCTACTAGAGAGGAAATTAACCAAGTTTTATGAAATGCAAAAGGGGGAAAAGAACCCTAGGCTCAATTATCCTTGAAGTCAAAGAGTCATTTGCCTTTATCAATTTTAAGTTTTAGAAATAGTCTTTAAAAATTCTCATTCCAACTCAAAACTTTGTTTTAGCTCAACTTGATGAAATTCACTAAGCCTCTTGCTTGACCAATTTGTTAAACAAATCCTCGTGGGAACAATACTTTACTTATCACTTTATTACTTGCGAAACTCGTACACTTACGAGGCGAACAGAGATGTTGATGCTCAGGAATGACTTGAGGTTATGAATCGTGAAATGGATTCTATGAATTCCAACTCAGTTTGGTCTCTTGTAGATGCACCTGAAGGGGTAAGACCCATTGGGTGTAAGTGGATTTACAAGGGAAAGAGAGGATCGGACGGGAAGGTTGAAACCTTCAAAGCTAGATTGGTGGCGAAAGGGTACTCCCAAAAGAAGGTGTCTTTTCTAAATGGAAATTTGGAAGAGGAAATCTATATGCAGCAACCAAAAGGGTTTATAGCCAAAGGGCAAGAAGAAATGGTATGCAAGTTGCAAAGGTCCATTTATGGACTTAAGCAAGCGTCCAGATCATGGAACATCAGATTTGATCAAGCCATTGAGTCTTATGGTTTTGAGAGAAGTCCGATGAGTCGTGTATGTATAAAAGGATCCAAGGTAATGCGGTATCTTTTCTGGTACTTTATGTGGATGATATACTCCTTATCGGAAATGATACAGAGGTATTGTTAGGCATAAAAACCTGGCTGGGCAAGCATTTTGATATGAAAAACCTGGGGGAAGCCAATTATATTCTTGGTATTAAACTCTTACGAGACCGCAAGAATAGGGTTTTGGCATTATCCCAGGCTAAATACATCGACAAACTACTTGTCAGGTTTAGCATGGAGAATTCCAAGAGGGGAATCATACCCTTCAGGCATGGGATTCATCTCTCTAAGGAGCAATCTCCTAAAACTCCTGAGCAGAGAGAACGCATGAGTAGGATACCTTATGCTTCAGCAGTAGGTAGTCTCATGTATGCTATGCTTTGTACCAGACCAGATATATGCTATGCAGTGGGAGTAGTAAGCCGGTACCAATCTAATCCTGGAGAGGAACACTGGTAGCGGTTAAACATATACTCAAGTACCTACGGAGAACGAGAGATTATATGTTGGTCTATTCTAGTGGGAGTCTTGAAACCATTGGTTATACGGACTCAGATTTCCAAGGAGATATTGACTCAAGTAAGTCCACCTCGGGATATGTGTACACCCTTAATGGCGGTGCCATTTGTTGGAGAAGTGTAAAACAATCATGTGTGGCTGACTCTACCACAGAGGCTGAGTATGTAGTTGCTTCTGAGGCGGAAAAGGAAGCTACATGGTTAAAGAAGTTCCTGACAGACCTTGAGGTGATACCAAGTGTTAATTGTCCTATCACACTTTACTGTGACAATAGTGGGGCAGTAGCACAGTCCAAGGAACCAAGGTATCACAAGAGACAAAAACACATACAGAGAAAGTACCACTTGATCCGAGACATAATTAAAAGAGGAGATACATTGATAGCAAAGATAGCATCAGAAGAGAACCTTGCTGGCCCTTTTACTAGGAGTTTGCCTAAACGTGTGTTCGAGATGCATGTTTCATCTATGGGTCTTAGGAGGATTACAGATTTGCTATAGCTTTAGGTAGTTGTTATTTCACTTTGTTATTTTGTGCTTTTTGAGCAAGACATTATGACATTGCATTTTTTTTCTGAATGTTAATAAATGAGGTCTGTTTTCATTTATTTCGCACACTATTTACAAACTCTAAGGTCCGGATCAATTGTGGAGTATATGATCATATGGATACGTTCATAAAGGACATGGTGATAGGTTCTCACAATTGATGAATATGTTCACAGCTATTAAATTAAGTTGGGCACTTTATTTAGGCTGCAATATTTTATGAAATGGTTTTGTCCGAATCATTATAAAATATTGGTGTGAGTTAATACTTACATTGAATGGATCAAGGAGAGATTTGATTAAGGTTGTTCTTTCTGTCATAAGGAATCAAATCTCCAGCTAACTATAGTCATGTAGTTTAATCCTGAGTTTATTTTAAATAGGTAGTCGAATAGTTTTCATTCTTTGATTTACCAACGGGTGAGGTTTGATCTATATGACGGCCAATAACTTGGTATTTTGGGATTGAGACTATTTGGTTATCGGTGTTTATGAGATAAACAACATGGAATTTATAGGAAATGTCCCTTTGGTATGTTTCGGTACTTGGATATTGAAGACACTGGCCAGTGCATGTAATCCATTAGAGAAACTATCACAGTCAAGGGAATAAGTAATTGATTGGGTTATAGAAAACTGGTCAATCAAATCATAGACATTCTATAAAGGGGTAATGCATATTCGTGTTATAAGTGTCATTATTCTTGGAGTTCACGTTCGGGCTTTTAGTGGAGTAGCACCGAACTAGATAATCTTCTGTAGACTATCATGAGCCTTGATAAATGACAAATGGTAGATCCCCAGGCTAGCTCGAGATAAGGGATAGGGTGTAATATCAGATGATGATGGCTTATGGGCTACATGGTCTTGGGTTTACGAACTCAAGTTTGTATCTTAAAGAGCAAGTGGGAGATTGTTGGGTTAATGTGCTCTTTAGTCACTTAAGCCCAATAAAGCTTAAGTGAGGCTACAGCCCAAGAACTCTATGGCCCATGTGGTTTGGGGTTAGGTCTTGGATGTAGTAGTATATAAACCCACTTTAAACTGCTTGTGACATATAGAAACATCCTCATGCTCTCTGAATTTCAGTATTTACCAAAGGTTTAGAGAGGAAGAGGTGTTATCCATAAACAGACAAAAAGAGGAGGCTTTCATCAGAAACAAAACCTAGAGGCAGACGTTCATCATCTGAACGGTTGCCCACACAACCATCCTATCCCCCTCGAGAGATAGTCTGGAAGATCGATCATAGAGCGGACTTGGACTGTTCGTGTGTTCGTGGAGAGGCTTTCAGATCGCTGCATCTTTCCAGGTAATCAAAACGTTGAAGGTTTTAACTTTTCCTATATCGTGTCGGTACGATTCGCTTCCGCGTTTCTGGTGAATTTCCAACAGTTTCTGCCCCTCAATTATTCTCCAACATAAGAGTCCATTCCTAACTGTGAAAATAGTTATCAAACTTGTGGGTTTTCACATCATATGAAAGTAAATTATGGTTACTTCAGGGTTGAAATTTGATAACTAATATACGTGGATCTTATATTGAGGACCGAAGGAAATATATATATCCAGCATTAGTGAGATTTAAGCTTTGCTAGTTTCAATGATGCCTCTTCTAATGAATCATACAAAGTTCAAATCTTCTATCTTCCTTGAAGAAAATCGAGTTCTTGGTCTAGTTTCTTTTTCCTTCAAGATTTGAACTATATTTTTTAATACTCTGCAACTTTATACAATATTCAATTAATTAATTATTTATTTATTTTTGCTATTCTATCCTGCATTTTAGCAAAGAACTTTGGCTATGACACAATCCAATCAGTTAGTAATAAAGGAGTTATTTAGGCTTGCCCAACAACTCGTGTCCCCACAATTATATTTATACTTGCCTAGCAACTTGTGTCCCCGCAATTCAGTAGCACAATCCAATATCAGATATGCAAAACTTTTCCATTTTCCGAAGCAGTGTACGGACACATATACACTGGTATGAATGCAAACTTTACATTTACCTTATGTTTTGATAGAAAGAAAATTAGGATAGAAAAAATATTAGGAGGAAAAACTCCCAAAAATAGTAAATTTTGTTACCGTTTTATACAATTTTTTTCTTAGTATTTCCTCCCCCTATTTCCTCCTCACTTTTCTCTCCACCAAACAGTGTTTGGATGGAGAGAAAAGTGAGAAGGAAATAGGGGGGAGAAAATACTAGGAAAAAACTTCCTAAAAATGACAAAAGAATTTACTATTTTTAACAGTTTGTCTTCCTAGTATTTTTTTTCTCCCTTAATTTTCTCTTCATCTAAACATAGAGTTAGTTTATAAAATATCTATTTATAAATGAAAAAAAGGGGGGGTGAATTAAGATTCTAATGAACCAGATCAAACTAACATATTTAATTAAAAAAGTTAAGATTGACTAATTCCCAGCATGAAATCTTAAGAACAGAACAAGTTGCAAGGTGAGAGTAAACTTACTGTGACTGATGAAGCTACTAGCAAGACTTCTATTGGGAATATAATCACAGATCACGAGCTTCTCATCCTCTATCGAGCAAAACCCACGAACTTTAACCAAATTGGGATGGTGAATCTTAACAATCATTTTCATATGATTCTCAAAATCCTTCTTTTTGTCTCAAACCCACATTTTCCAAATCTTCCTACTGCAAAAGCCCTTCCATCTTCAAGAACTGCTCTGTACACTATACTCCCACGCCTCGTTGTTCCCAACATACAAGCTGAAGCCTTGATCAGAGTCTCTGAATCCAGATCAGACAATCTACTGTTGCCAGTTCCACCGGACGACTTTCGAATCTATATTTGACGATCTACTATTTTTTCAAGCTCTGTACACTATGTTTGCCATTGTTTTTCACTCTCCAAGTCGAAGCAGAGAAACTAATGAGAGAAGGCTAAGAAAAGTTGACTGGTATGTTGCTTTCTGGTTCATCCAGGTGCGGAATGAGAGTAGAGGTTGGAGAGCTAAATTCAATTTTCAGAGCAGGAGAAAAAGATTCATCTTTTAGGTTTTTTAGATACTTTTTAACTATCCCGTCTTAAAAGTAGATTGTTTAGACCGGACTTTTAAACATTTAGTCTTAAAAGTTTTAATATATTTACAAAATTGCTACAGGTCATACTTTTTTGACCGATTGTTTCAACTTTTAAATATCCGGTCTTAAAAATAAACTTTTTAGACCGGACTTTTAAACATCTAGTCTTAAAAGTTTTAATATATTTATAAAAGGGTTATGGTGCAAAAATAGACATATGCTTTTGTCAAAAGAGCGTCCAGTGGCAAATACTTTTTAGGTGCAAAAGTAACTACGTGGTTACAAAAGTGGAGCAAAATTAGCTTTGACCGTTAGTTTGACCAAAAACATAAACATGGATCTTGACTCAAGAAATTTTTTTCCTACTTGGCGAGTGCAAAAGAAAGAAGAAATTAAAAAAATTCCACACCTCCTTTCTTCTTCCTCCTTCCCCGTCAAACCCACCCCCCACACTCCACCATCGACGGCCACCCCCACTCCACGATCGACGGCCACCCCCCCCCCCCACGATCTCGATCCGCCGCCCCCCCACGATCTGCCACCACCCCCCCCCACTCCACGATCGACGGCCACCCCCGATCTCCGCCGCCCCCACGATCTCGATCCTATAGGCTCTCTAATCATCTTCACCAAAGCTTCAATTACACCTTCGGTTTTAGCAATAGCTCATGGGCATTTCCTTGAGCACCATGGCTGCATTTTGCCTTGCTGAAATGTCGTTCCCATTCAGAAACCAAACCAAGCAATTCAAACATGTCTCAGACCTCAATTTCGATCTTGCATCTTGGGATGGATTATTGCATCTTTCGATAATTCAAATGTTTGTGGGGTTTTTGGTTATGCTGTGGTTGTGTAATTTTTTCGATTGAGTTTGTATTGAGGTGCTTGTGGGTTCGTGCTCTGGTTTCTTTGCCGTGCTCTGTTTTGCCGTGCACCTTCGTCACCGGAATCTGGGTATACCGGGAAGAAGAAGGTCCCCTGGTCAAAATGCAAGTTTTGGCCGGGGACTTAAATGAAAATTTTAAAAGTTTATAGAGGACTAAATTGAAATTTTTGAAATGTATCCGGGCTAAACGTAATTTATAAAGCATTAACATCCACGTCATCGTCCACGTCATCATTTTCAAATCAGAAAAAGTCAACTAACGGTCAATGCTAATTTTGCTCCACTTTTGTAACCACGTAGTTACTTTTGCACCTAAAAAAAGTATTTGCCACTGGACGCTCTTTTGACAAAAGCATATGTCTATTTTTGCACCTTAACCCTTTATAAAACTATCACCGATCATACTTTTTAGACTAGTTGTTTGGATTTTTTAAATATCCTGTTTTAAAAATAGACTTTTTAGACTGGACTTTTAAACATCCAGTCTTAAAAGTTTTTTATATTTACAAAAATGTCACCAGTGATACTTTTTAAACTAGTTGTTAAAGGAATCGATCTAAAAAGTTCATTATATTTACGAAATTGCCACCAGCCATACTTTTTAAATCTGATCATCTATAATCCGGTTTAAATGAGGCGATTTAAAAACCATTTTTTATACCAGTATAAGAGAGGGAGAGGGAGAGGGAGAGAGAGTTGACCATGGTGACTCAGCACACAAATTTCTAGAGGTTGAGACTTGGAGACATCTAGGGCCACAAAAATAAAAAGTGATGGACATTTAGCGTAGATAACGGAGATGATATTTTCACCACATTTCAAAACGTTCATATGTATTTTTGCATCTAAGAAAAGTTTATGGTGCTAGGTGCATTTTCGTAAAAATTTCATAGGTAAATTTGGCCATTAATCCTTATTTAAAAATAATTAGTGTAAGGCCCAAAAAAAACAAAAGTTAATGGACATTTATCTTAGTTAAAAGAGCTGGCATTTTTGCCTTATTTAAAGAAGTTCATGGGCATTTTTACATTCAAGTAATGTATATGGTGCTCATGGTAATTAAACCCGGACCGGACTGGCCGGTTCGGACCGGAAACCGCCGAACCGGCCGTGAAACCGGTCCGATCCGTCATAGAAAATGGGGTTGGATTTTTTTTTTTTTACGTCAATGCAAGAGAGAATGGAGAGTCGGCGATTTCGACGATTACAGAGAGGGAAAGAGAGAGAATGGACGGAAGTCCCCTGTTGGACGTCCTGGTGTGCGATGAAGATGAACAGTACCTACCTTGTGCGATGAAGACGATGAACAGTACATTGTTCGCGCTCTCTCCCTCCCTCTCTGGTTCAGATGAAAGGATGAGGATGACTCCATGTGAAGTCGTGCCTCCTTCCTTCTTTTTTACCGATTCTCCACCTCTTTTTTTCAGTTGCTTCGTCTCGTCCTTCTGTTTTTTTTTCCTCCATTGTTCCTAAGCCTCTTGCTCCTGCGTTTATGCTGAATTTTTGACTGAATAATGAAAGAGAAACTAATAGAATAGAAGGACATGCTTTAAATGAGATGTAGAGAGTAGGCTTTTTGGCTTGCACGCCACCTCCTTAATTAATGAATGAGCTTGCACGCCTATATTCATTTCTCAAAGGTTGTGCATTTTTGGCTTTTTTGTATTCTTATGTTTTTAATTTGTGGGAGCTAATTAATATTATATAATAAATCCTAGTTATTTAATTGCCCGGTTTAGTTCCGGTTTGACTCTGGTTTGACTCCAGTCTGACCCACTAACCCTTGACTCAATACTCCGACCGGTTCAATGACCGGTCCGGTCATATGGAAAAAATGCATAGGTATTTTTGCACCTTAACTCTATATTATTTGTCAAAAATGTCTCATTACAAAATAAATGCCACCAAAAGGAATATTGGGATTGTTAAAATTATGCACATTAATAAGGCTTCCTTGTAGTGTATGGTCAAGAGCCTTGAAGCAATATTTGTGAACTATAGAAGCCTCATCCTAATTAATTAACTTTAATTTGTTATATATCTTTTGTTATGCTAGGACAATCTTATGATTTTAGTATTTGTTCATGAGCAAATAGTTGTTCAATAGTAATTGAAAGTAATATGTAGCCTTTTTTGCTAATAATTTTAAAGCACCTATGTCATATTTGTTCAATGCTTTTAGGGAGTGGAGAAGTGATAATTCTATATGTGTGAATCAAGATTTCCGGGAAAAGCCAACATAGCTTGGTCTATTTAGTAAAGGAGTTGGCTCATAACTATAAGATTAATGTGGGTTCAAATCCCACTAATATAAGGATCTTTGTTGATGGCCAATTTGTAGTTACATCTATATGCGCTATTTGAGCCTAGATGTAACGCCCCTAATTCCTACGTCCATTATGATGTCCATTTATGTCCTAAATTCCTTATTAGACTAATTGGTGTGAAGTTATCAGAGTGAAGACGTTAACAGATCAGAGTGAGTCATAACAGAAAGCATGCGTAAACATTTGGACGAATGAGTGACCGATAACATATGCCCAGACATATGCTGGTTAATTAAAATTCCCGAAGGAATATAAGCGTGATACAACTTAAATTCTTTGCGGTGTATCCAGTCGGCACGTTAGTGGTACAATTATCCGACTATTCAAAAATTATACATAATACTATCCCAAAATAAAACTCCGGCTGAGTCCTCAGCGTGCTGCTTACCCTTTTCTCCGGCTCCCGATCTTCCAGATCCTGAAGTTAGGGTAAATTCTGATATTCAATGCCCATTGAATCTTAGGTAACAGTTAACCTCATGCTCAAGTATAAACAATATATATGACAGATATTCATTACATTTCAGCATTAACAATACATAGCACACAACACATGTAATGTCCACAACATTTGCACTCACCAGTGCCACGTCTCCACGTGTCCTCAACGCTAGGAAAACATACATACGTCATTATCATGACTATAACCCGCACAAAGCTGAATGTATATAAACAAGTTACCTAAGTCCGAGTCTTAGCCATTGTGCATGACCCAAGACCTAGTCTTGTTAATGACTCTATGAATCATCCTATCACATATAAGCATACAAGACACGTCAGAGTTAAAGTTACAGTATGCGTCCGTACCTTAGTCTGCGTAGCTAGCGGTACTTTCACTTTTTGGTACTGATTCCTGACTTTCCCGGATATCCTATAATAGTATCACCGCATTATTTTCTTTATAAATAATATCCTAAGAGATGTCATTTCCACTATTGACCTTTCTATTTATTATTATTTCTCTGCAATTATTTTAAACCCTCATAGGTTATTCCAACACTTTAAATTAGGAGCTTAATAATTGCTAACTCCATATAAACTCTAATCAAATGCACAATTAACAACTTGCGTGACTATTTAAAGACTTGTCAAAATTTCAGCCTTTAACTTTTCTGAGAATTTAGAAAATTCATAACTTCACCAATACAACTCCAAATGGAGTGATTCCAATTTCTTCATAAACCTTGATAAGTCTATTTCCATAAATTAAAGTCACCAAGTTGATTTATGGCTGAGAAAATTCCCAACTTTCGAAAACATAAATAATGTCCAGAATTTTCTGGTAAGACTTTGAAAATTCGTAATTAATTCTGAAAAAATCCAAATGAGGTGCTTCCAAAATTTATGTGTCCCTTAGTATGTCTAATTTCACATAAAAATAATAACAATAGCCATATCACACTATATCATTCCCATATTTCAAAAACGTTATCATTGTCTAGATAACTTTCCAAAATTATGACTCAACTTCCAAAAATTATATCTCGAGTTACAGACCTCTGCTTAAGGTGTTCCAAATCTCGTTTTAAACCTTATTGAGTCTACTAATTACTGTAAAAATTTCAAGGAAAAAATCAAAGTTTTTCCATTTCAAAATCAAGCCCGAAAATTACTGTTCACCGGAAGTGCAGAAAACGTTTCCAGATTTTGGCTAAACTTTGGAAAATCATATCTCTCATTCTACAAGTCCGATTTGGGTGTTATTTGGCTCGTTGGAAAGCTTGATATTTATAATATGTACTGTAAAAATTTCAAATAAAAAATCAAACGTTTTCCATTTCAAAATCAAGCACGAAACCGATGCACTCTCATAATGAGTTGCATTGTTCTTGGCCTTTTTCTTTTCTTTGATAATGGAGAAAGGAAAAAAGAAACTACTGAACAGTAAGCATGCTTGCATCTTCTCTCTACGGAAATAGTGAAATTAAAAAACCGAACTAAAAAAAGCCATTAAAGCAGCTGCCGCAAGAGGTTCCTTTGCAGACCATCCGAGCACATCTAAATCCTAAGCCATTTTAAGTTTAGGATATAGTGTTAGCGTTGCTAAAAACATTAACTTAATAGAAGCATGGATATTGAAAATACACTAATAAGTACTTACCAAAACGAACGAGTAGGAGAAATTGAGGGTGAATTATTTTTGGAAGTAGTTAGAGAATGATATATTTCAACTATCAAGTGGCATCAAGAGTTCCCCCAAACACTTCAGTGAAGTTTTTAAAAAAAAAAAAATCCATTGATTCAATGATAGCCCACAGTGAAGTGTTTGCGGGGAACTCTAGGCGGTTCACCTGATTTAACTTCTTCGGGTTTTGGCAAGACATGTTGGTAAGGAAACATACACCAACATGTCCTATTTATAGATAGTTCTGAGCTATACATACGTTTTGTTCATATGATATCGTATGCTTTGAACGCACCGAAGAAAAAAAAGCATCTCCACAAATTAAAGCAGAAAGTGATGAGGCACACAAGTGAACCTGGACTGAAGTATAGACTATATGAATTATGATGAACGTAACGCCACCAACTTGAGAATCTTAAGTGTGCTTGTCAGAGTTTGCTTTTCTTTTGATTTGTCCATTTCCTTTCCTTTCTTCTGATATTATTGGCTTCAGTACTTATCAATTGTTTCTAAATAAAAAAATTATTTCCAGATTCTGGTATATATGTCAAACAGTGGTCATCATAAGGATCTATTCTCTGCAAATTGTTGAAGACTAATACTAATAATTATGACTCTATAGATATGTGATTAATTCTTTAAGCATCATCAATTAGACTAATTAACTTCATTCTAGAGAAAGCAAAGAGATCTGAGCGAAATAATGGTTGAGCTGGCCGATGAAGATTTGATTCTGATATGAAAAGCAACAAAAGTAGAGTGTGTTTTGAAAAGAAGGGAAAAGAATTGAAGATGATCCAGGATGAGAGTAAAAGCAAAGGAGAGCTCAAGGTCACGCTAGCTTCCACTTCAATAATGATATATACAGATATATTCTGTTTCCCTAATCTTTCCCTCAATCCCGACCAGATTCAAACTACACTTGTATATATGTCCTGATAGTGAAGGTACACATGGGCTTAGCTTTGTTGATGCTCTTGAACTGATCTGCTCCAACATAACTAGTTATATATGGAAGGTACTTATGGAGACAGATTGGGTGTATATATATGTGTGTGTGGTGTTTTGCTCCACAAAACAACAAAAACCAGACAACATAGTACAGATGATGATGACGATGATTAGGTCGGGTGTCCCCTAGAGTTCACCGGAACACTTCACTGAGTATGATATTGTTGGAGAGTTATATTGAATTAGTTGGTTAAAGCTTTATAAATAGAGAGCTTAGTATAAGGTTTAGAGGCGTGTAGGATAGTAAGATCCACACCATGTTAAAAGAGAAATTAATGTGAGTCTCTCTCTATAGAGAGAAGTTCCTCCAAAATCCCTAGAGTTAGGGTTAGTTGTTAATCACGTACCTTCAACTTAAGGATGATTATGGTTAAACCCAAGTGAGTTGATTTGTATCTTGTAAATATTCATTTTGTTATCAATGAAGAAATTTAGTGTTGTGGAAGTTGGCTAGGAAACGAAAGAAGAAAAGTGCAGTTTAGTTTGTCAGCGATGATTGAAAATGTAAAAATATGCATTGAATTTGAATTTTGTGCTCAATTAAGTAGTCCTCTACATTTCTGTTATGCAGTAATTTAATTGTTATAATAAATACAAGCATTAATCTTAATATTAGCTTATCAGTTCAGCCTCAAAAAATATATTGGTTTCTGCATTTTTTAACTTCAAGATCCAATATCTAGTCCTGGAAGAAACCAAATGGAGTCAAGACCCTTATCGCTTTTTAATTCTAACTAAGCTTTGATGAAGTGAAAAAGTAAATTACAAAAAAAAATGCTATTTAATTTGCTAGAGAATAATAACTATATATATATAATAATTAATTAATATCCCCACTGTATAAGACGGCACGGACAACGTTCGTCAAGTCTTTGAGTGCTTACATTAATTTAGTTGTTGTACACAATATAATTAACTTAAAATTCTGGGTCCGGCTGAGTTTTTTTTATTAAAAAGCCATGCCCGAACTTAGTCCAACAATAAATTGAATTGATACTATTTTTCACGTAAGTAGTAATAATAATCAACTTTCAATTGAGAGAGTACGTTGTCTTAAATTAAATTTGACAATACTTAAATTTGATAGAGTACAATTTAAGAATATTTATTAATAATGAAGAATAGGTCTAAGGAGAGTTAGTTAACTCATTAATTATGGGTTAATTTCTAATTTTATCTTTATTTATTATTAGTTCCAAAAGTCAACATAAATATTTTTTTTTGGTTTATTGCAATTAATAGAGGTAAAAAAGTAAAAAATACATTTATTAATAGGAAACTAGACTTATAATAAGAATTAATTTTTTTATACAACATGGGGATCATGTGATAGTCTTTACCCCCTTTCTATTGGTTTTTTTTTTTTGCTCAGAACCTTTCTATTGGTTTCTCGAAATCCTTTGAAGCACTTATATCCTTCTTCATTGGTACTTTGGAACATGTAACCTGCCAAACAAAATAACAAAATAGTCAACACTGACTGAATCTTGTAGGAAGTGTCCTGAGTTAGATGGACACTTCATTTCTATGAGTGCTACTTCGAGAAGTAGATTTCGATTGGCTAATTTATCTTACTAACACAAACGAGAACATTTTCTTGTGATGTTATTAAGCGTGTCTCTAATCCTTAATATAAGACATACTTATCTAATTTAATTAGATTAAGATAATTAGTTAAGTTAATTAATATAATATTTTTTTAAACACCATAGTCATCTTTTTTAATTCTTTCATTTTCTCTTTTCCTTGATTATTGTTGAGGAAGCATCAATAGGGATAAATTAGAAAAAGACTAACAAATACGAAAAATTAATGTCTTATATCAATCTTCCCAAATACTCCCTCTGGTCTTTATTATAAGGCATCAACTAGCAAGTTTATTTGGTCCTTTTTATAATGCACTTGCTTGTTCCCAATAAGAATTGATTATTTTTTCCATGTCTACCCCTAATTAATAAAGGTAATGGGTGAGAGTAATAATTAATATAATATTAGAGTTTAGTGCAATTAGTAGGGGTAATATTGGAAATTACTTAGATTCTAGGACAACTTTATTAACTTTAACTACTTTTATTGGTTTGTGAGAAAAGTTGGTTGATATCTTATAATAAGAATCAGAGGGAGTAGGTCTTATCTTAACGATTGGAGGAAGTATAAGACATCTTCCAAAAGATCCTTGCAATTTCGGCCCTAGGACTTGTATATACTATATATACCCAATATAAATCCTTTTAACAATATTCAAGAGATTTATTCATTGTACGTATAGCAAAGTCAATTGATAGATTTTGCAAGCTCACCAACCAATATAACTCAATCAGATTTCAACTTTCAACTACCTAAATTAATTAAAGGGGAAATCCTTTTAAGATCCCAAGGGATCAAAAAAAAATGTTAAAAAAGGTCTCAAAGAAAATTTTGATGTCAAAAAGGTCCTATTGATAACTCCTTCAGTAGGGGATTAACAACTCTATCTATGGGTTTTAATAATTTCTTATGACTTTTTTTACATCAGAATTTTTTTTTGAGACTTTTCTGACATTTTCTTGGTCCCTTAGAACCTTAAAAGGATTTTCCCTTAATTAAAACCCAAAAAACATGTTCTCAGTCTTTTACAAGCAAAGCCACAACTTAAACAAGGGCAGCCTGGCTAATTTGATAGAGCTCAGACATAGCTCTCACTGAATACATAAGGTTAAAGGACAATGTTTTTGGCCAGCTAAAGTACAATTTATTTAAGCTAACTCAGAAAGTTGGGTGAATATTATTGTAAATGTCTTTTCCTTTTGTAGCTCTACTATTCTTCTCGCCTTTCATAGATTTAATCTTATGCTCCAAGTCACTTTTAGCCATGTTATATATTATGCACCACGTAAAATAGTTAAATGTTATTAAAGTTGTCATATAATACGATTAGATTTTAATACTAATGACAGTAAATTCTAAAAGCATAATCCCTCCTATATTCTTTTTTATAGCCTCTCTTATCCCCGCTATATTCATTAACTTTACAATAATATCTTTCCTTCCTCGTTTCAAACGAACTAGATGCGTTCATTAGCTATTTGTGCGTCTCCACGGGACTCTGAGCCATTGAATCTGGACGCAGTTTTGGTCACTGGGGAAAGAAATATCCAAATCCGATATCAAGTGGAGGATGACAAGAATATTGTCCGTTGACCACCAAACGCTTGGATTAAGAGACTGTGAGTTGTTCTAGCTTAACCAACATAACCAGCAGTCTCGTGTTCGTTCTATATATGCAGCAATGATAATTACTTAGAGGTAGTAAAGATCTTGAGCGTACATTCCTACAAATTGGACTAATCGATTGTTAGTCGTGCCAAATGCGATTGCTAGTCGCACCAGATGCTGGTTGATAAATATAAAAAAAAAACATGTACTTAGACAAACTTCATTTTAGAAAGAGCAAGA
The DNA here is from genome assembly GCA_025563575.1 of Acacia pycnantha. Classification (NCBI taxonomy): domain Eukaryota; kingdom Viridiplantae; phylum Streptophyta; class Magnoliopsida; order Fabales; family Fabaceae; genus Acacia; species Acacia pycnantha. The sequence goes on along the minus strand of JAMWYP010000049.1, from coordinate 5,345,907 downwards.
GGCCTAGCTGAGTGAAACGGTTGAGGGTGAAAATTTGATTCTGATATGAGAAGCAACAAAAGCAGAGCGCGTCAAAAAGAAGGAAGAGGATTGCAGATGATCAATGAGATGCGAAGAAAACGCAAAGGAGAGCTCAAGGCCACGCATCCACTTCAATGATGATATAGCGCTCCTTTAGCCCTTAATGTAAAACATATTTATTTAATTTGAAGAGATTAAAAAAGTTAAATAAATACTAACATAGAATTAATCTCGTGGTGTAAGACCCTACTAAATTCTTCTGGGTCTTGAGTTTGAGTTCTAGAGGAAACACCTGTGTTGGGAGGGGAAGCAACAAACCCCGAATCGGATATCGGATAATAATATTAAAAAAAAAGGCTAAATAATTCATTTAATTATAATATATATATATATATATATATGAATTGATCTCATTAAGGTTGATGACATTACTCTCGTCTTATTTATAGGTCATTTTTAACTAAATCACACATATCAAGAAAAGGTAGTTAACTCAATAATTATGAGGTAGATTTCCAACTTTGCCCTACGAATGGTTATTTTTCAACTCTTTTTTCTCTCTCCATTTTCATTGGTAGAATTAATATGGAGAAATTTGTCACAATCTCATTTACTACTTTGAAACTATACTTATAAATAGAACCAAATTTTTTTGGTAAAAAAGGACGTATAAATAGGATCCGAGTGGTACTTAAATTTGACTATTCATTAATGAAGAATTGACTCTGAATCATTTAGCTTATTCCTCTTAGTTTCTCAAACTCCTTTGAAGCACTGTGTGTGTATCTTATTCGTTGATGGTATTTTGGAACATCTAAGAATAAACTGCCAAACAAAATTGTAGCTCTACTATTCTTTTCGCTGGTCATAGATTTAAATAGCTAAATGTTAGTTTAAATATTAATGTTATCATAAAATAAAAGTATATTTTAATATTTTCTTAATTAATTATATATACTAAACTCTAAAAAAATAGGGAAAATCTCCCTCAAGACCCAAGTGACCAAAATATTCTCAAAAATGCCCAAAGAAAAGTCACATGTTAGAAAAGGTCCTAGGGCCTTTTTGGGTATTATGTCAGAAAACAACGAAATTATAATGTTATACTGATATGGTTGTTAACGTGTACTGATTTAGTTGTTAAGATATAATTGTTAACGTGTAATGATTTAGTTGTTAATGTTGTACTGATATAGTTGTTAATTCTAACGTAATACTCAAAAAAGCCCTAGGGCTTTTTCTGACATGTGACTTTTCTTTGGGTTTTTTTCTTAGAGCCCTATTTCGTTTCCCCGGCAAAAAAAAAAAAAAAAACTCCCCATTCCTTCTTTTAAGTGGATCCTTTTTTTTTTTTTTTGATACACGAAAGAAGAGGGATCACCCTCAACTTAAACCCCTGCCAACAGTAGCATTTCCCTTGTCCTTATCCAGGACCTCCCCTAACCCACTAAACTCAGAACGAAACTGATGTAACCCTGGCCATGCCTTTAAAGCCTGCTTCGCTACAAAGTCAGCCGCCCTATTGGATTCACGAGGAACCCAACGAACCACCACCTCCCAGTCCCTGTCTATCATACTTTTGATTTCCTGAATCGTCGCCGCGTCTGGATGGCTCGGCTGCACAGGTCCAGATATCAGTGACACAACAACCTCCGCGTCTGTTTCCAGATTCACCTTCCGTTCCCATGATTCCCAGCATACCTTGAGCGCCAACAGTACCGCCCACAGCTCTGCACGAAGGCTATCAACAGGTAGCTCAAATTTAAACATGAACCCGTTCAGGAGATCACCATGGATGTTTCGTAGAACCCCCCCACAAGTGGCCTCTTGGTCTCGCGTGCAAGCCCCATCCACATTCATCTTAACCCACCCTAGTTCCGGTGGATCCCAAACAACGCAGGTAGGCCGAACAGGATGGCCATTCAAGTTAACTCCTTGCAAACGGACTCTGGCCATCGAGATGGTTTCAAGGATGGAATTAGCTCGAAAAATAATGGACTCATTACTAGCAACAGTATTTTCAAAGATCCTTGCATTTCGACGTTGCCAAATGAGCCAGCATATCGTAGTGAAAAACGCACTCCAGTCTTCCTTCCCACGGTCATGAACCCGCTGTATATTGGTTCTGGTCCATTGATGGAAGTTTTGGTGAAAAAATCTGTACGTGAACGCTGGATCCACCATCCCCATCCAGAGTTTCCTTGTCTCCACACAGTCACGCAACACATGAGCCAGGCTTTCAGAATCAGCCCCACACCAGGTGCACCCAACTTCCCCTCCCATTCCTCGTCGGACTCGCTCCTCATTTGTAAGCAATCTATTGTGAAGCGTCAGCCCCATAAAGGATTTACACCTGGGAGTAGTGCGTAATTTCCAAACTCGTTGCCATGCTCGTTCCTCCCCCTCAACCTCCTCAGATAGTGATTGATAAGCAGATTTAATATTAAACTCCCCATATCGGTCATGTTTCCAACGGACACTCCCTGATGGAGAAACCACCTGTACTCCTGCGGCCACTGCCTCCCAGGACTTCTTGATCCCTGACCACGTATTAGATCCAAGACGCCTTAAATTAATATTTGGGATCATATCATCCCCACATTTATACTTACTTCGTACCACCCGTACCCAAAGGTCATCTCTCCGTTTAATCAAGTTCCATCCCAACTTCATCATGTATGCTTGATTCTGTTGGTGAAGGTGTTTCACCCCAAGGCCCCCCTGCTTTTTTGGTTTACACATCGTATCCCAAGATACCAAATGCGTTTTCCTTTTCTCCGGAGTTGTGCCCCATAGAAACCTCCTATTCTGTTTCTCAATGTCTTCACAAGTTCCTTTAGGTAGAAATGCGGTTTGCATAGTATATCCCAGAATGGCAGAAGTAACAGAAGAAACTAGGGTAGTTCTTCCAGCTAATGACAACGCTGCTACCTTCCAGTTGGACAAACGATGCCGTACCTTATCCACAATCGCTTGGTAACTATTCTTGGTGACCCGCTTATGATGTAAGGGTACCCCAATATACTTCCCAAGGTCTGGAGTCACCTGAAATCCCAACACACTACACAACTCCGTTCTCTTTATATGATTTACATTTTTTGAGAAGAAGACGTGAGTCTTAGACTCATTAACTTTCAAGCCCGAAGCCATACAGAAGGAATCCAGACATTTTCTTACTTCTGCCGCTTGAGTCACCGATGCTTCCGCAAACAAGACAATATCTTCTGCAAAGAACAGATGAGAGGTAGGGGGACCCCCTTACCTAAGTTAATAGGACGCCACTCACCAGTTGCAATACTTTCCTGAATCAGATGGGCCAACCTTTCCATACAAATGACAAACAGGTACAGAGATAAAGGATCCCCTTGACGGACACCCCTGGAAGGAGTGAAAGCACCTGCTCGTTCCCCATTCCATAACAGTTGCATACTCGGAGTAGAAACACAGGAACAAATAAGGTCAATCAGGGAGCCAGGCACATTCAAGGTCGTGAGGCAGTCCCGGAGAAAGAGCCAATTTACACGATCATAGGCCTTCTCCAAATCAATTTTGATAGCCATGTACCCTCGTTTCCCCCGAAGGTTCCGCATGGAGTGAATAACTTCCTACGCAACAATAATATTATCCGAACTATGCCTACCAGGAACAAAGCTGCACTGGTGGGGACTGATGACTTGTGGTAATACCACCTTAATTCGGTTTGCAATGACTTTGGTAATAATCTTGAAAATCACATTGCATAGGCTAATGGGACGAAAGTCTTTAACAACTTCCGGGTGGTCCTTCTTAGGAATAATCACTATTAAGGTATCATTAATAGCCTTAACATTGGTTGGTGAATCCTAGATAGACTTAATAAGATTACACACTGATTTCTCCACCACTTGCCATTGACTCTGATAGAATAGAGCATTTAGCCCGTCAGGCCCAGGTGCCTTCAAAGAGCCCATACTAAATAAGGCGTGTTTGATTTCTGCATTCACAATACCTTGCCCCAATCTGCTGATTTCGACCGAATCAAGCTCCGGGAAGGAGGTAGAACAAACCAAAGTGGGCCGCCTTACTTGGTCTTCCATAAATACCGTCAAAAAATAGGATATTACCATCTCCTTAATCTGGTTACAATCATACACCCATGCCTCATCCCCTCCTTTCAGAGCCCCAATAAAATTCCTTTTCCGTCTCCTATTTGCCCGGGTGTGGAAAAATCTAGTATTTCTGTCACCATCTACCAACCACTCACTTCTTGCTTTCTGAGCCCATATCAATGATTCTTGCATCAGAACCTCATCTAACTGCTTCCAAAGAGTTTTCTGTAAATCTTCCAAATCCATTGATAAGCCAAATCTCGCCTCTGTTCTTGTAATCCCATTAAGTCTGCTCAGTAGCTTTCTCTTTCACGCATTTGTATGACCAAACACTTGCCCATTCCATTTCCCACAAGCTGACGTGAATTGATCAATGTTTTCCGTCCAGGACACGTCTGCCTGCCAATTATCCAATACAAAAGGGGAGAACCTCTCATCGAATACCCAGGCCGCCAAAAATCTAAATGGTCGTTGCCCACGGTTCTGGACACACACTCCATCTAACTATAAGAGAAGCGGCCGATGGTCACTCTTATACCAGTTGAGATGCTTCACAACAGCATTAGGAAATGTCTCCTGCCATGTAGTAGATCCCAAGACCCGATCCAGCCTACTTTCCACCCCAGTACGTTTCCACGTGAATGGAGGTCCTATAAAACCAAGATCATTTAGTGCCACGTCCTCCAAAAATTTACAAAACTCCCTATCCGGACCTCTTGGTGTACCACGGGAAACACGTTCATCATTCCCAAGGGTCACATTAAGGTCCCCACCTAAACACCATGGTATAGTGATAGAAGTACTTAGATGTAAAATATCTCGCCAAAGTGAACGACGTTGGACGATATTAGGGCTGCCATAAACGAGGATCATTTCCCACACTTGTAAGTCATTGTTCGTGATCCGAACATGCACATATTGGTTTGACGAGCCCAACACTTCCACCTGTCAGAATTTATCCGACCAGAGGCACCAAATACCGCCTTTAAAACCATCAGCGTCAACTATTTTAACATTAGGAAAACCCATACCTGCTGCAATGCTCTGTGCTTTAGTCCCAGAGCATCTAGTCTCAAACAGAGCAACAAAGTCAATATCAAAATTCTGGGCCAAACCTCGAATTAATAAAGGAAATGACCGGGCCCCAGCTCCTCTTACATTCCAGAGGAGAAAATTCATGGATAACCAGTATGTTGAGTGGGGAGCACATCCCCTAGTCCATCTTCAGTCCCCATAGACACATCCACAATATCCATTCCTGAACTAGCTCTCACCCCATTACTAGATTCTCCATCCTCCGCTGGCCCATCAGTCCCAAGAGCGAGCCTGGCCCCATGATTAACCTGATATACGGCTTCCTCCTTCTTTTCCTTTCTCAAAGAATTCAGTGTAGGCTCGGTATTACATGTCTCTAATTTTTCCAAGACGGGCTTCCCACTCTGCTCCCCTGTTGACATATTAGTTCGTCCTAAATATAAAACTTGCTATCTCAAATCATGCGGTTATATTTTTACGATGCATTACTAAAAATATCCTTATTTAATTAAATTCAAGGTACTTTAGAAAAGAACTAGCTAGCTAGTTCTTCACGGCTCTTCGAAAAAGTTGTTTTACAAAGACGTTACTATCATTATTTTTCAAAAAAAAAATAAACATTGCTAACTAATACTGCCTTCGGTCACCCCTTGTCCTTGGACTCAGCTACCAAAGGGGTTGGACACTCTCACCAAAGAGGTTGGACACTCTCACCAAAGGGAGGGGGTTTGATCCTAGAGTTGGTCAAGGCTGGGGGAGGCATCCTAGCTCCTAGTTGCCTAGGTTAACGCTGAGGGTAATAGACGGCTCGCCCTACCCAACATTGGTATCACCTAGGAGGAAGGGAGATTTCGCCCTGCCCTTGGATCGTGGGTGAACCCAACCCCTTTCCTAAAATTGGTGTATCGAAAAAAAAAATACTGCCTCCGGTCCTTTTTAGAAGAACCCGATAACTGAATTACGTGATTTAAGAAAACGGTTAAAATTAATTTAAAATTATAAGTATTTTTTGAAATAAATTTTCCCAAGTACTCCATCTGGTCCATAATGTTAGCTCTTTAGTTTTGTTTTGATGATGACTAACCTTTGGAAAACAATGACATAAGCAAAATAATTTGAATTCAGTCAAAACGAGTTTATATCAGAAAAATAAGTTTGTTGTCAAATTACCTCGAGTTAGAATTGCAGCCTCAAGTCAATAAGTTTGCTCATGTTACAAAATTCTCATCTTGCCTCGAGTTTGTAATAAGTTCGCCTCGAGTTAGAGTATAGACTCGAGGCAGTAAACATTGTCTCGAGGTAAACTCTTGACCGTTATGTTTTAAAAATAAAGTTGACTCGAGGCAACACATAATGCCTCGAGCCAATGGTCTATCTATCGTATGCCAAAAATTTTCTCATTCACGATTGCCTCGAATCTGACTTACTACCTCGAGGTTGGAAGCTAACTCGAGCCATGTACCTTGCCTCGAGTCAAGTCTCTTATATATGGTTTAATGATTATTTGTCGTTGCCTCGAGTCAGGATTTGATGTGCCTCGAGGTTAGGGCAAGACTCAAGCCTATGATTGAGCTGCCTCGAGGTAGATGGTAATTTCAAATTACACCCTGTGTCCTGATCGATTCATTAACTCGAGGCAGAGATAAAATTGCCTCGAGTCAAGCTTGTCTCTGTTTTTGAAAAATATCCAATTTCAATCTGAATGTTTCTGAGTATCTTCTTTGGTTCTTCATATTAACTATCATTCATTTCCTAATTACATTTAACCAATTTGTTATCAAGTTGCAGAGATTAGATTGCAGATTAAGACAGAATTTTGAATAAAGCAGTCCGACATGTCAGAGCATTTAATGCACTTACCTGTTTCAAGACACTCTACCAACGGACATACCTCTGGGCAACAAAAAGACGTTCAGGATTATTTCATTCCCTTTGCTGTGCTTCCAACGGTCACAATCGAATGAATAAAAGAATAAAAGAATATTGGAACACATTGATGATTCTGCTTCTCTACGCTCTAACGGCTATATCCAAGAATCACAACGAATATTTTCTCAAGCTTTTCAACGGTCATAAATGCCATCACCTATAAATATTAGAAACATTGAATTCTCCAGCTAACCCAAAACTCTGTGCATTCAATTAGTCTCAACTACTGCCTACTGTTTCATTAAACTTTCTTAATATCTTCGGATATCTCTATACTTCAACGATTATTATATATTTACTCAGTGAGGAGCTAAACACTATTTGATTATATTAGTTGTCAAATCTTAAGGTTGTGGAACCTTAAGTGCGGGTGTACAATTACAACTTGTAAGGGGGAGTGAGTCCGAGTGTGAAAGGATCATCCTATACAGAGTGTGTAATTGTATTCATTTGAAGAGTTAGTGGAAATCTCAAGGTGTGCTTGGGGACTGGATGTAGGTCAAAGTATTAGACCACTACTAGAAAAGGGTGAATTTGTGGCGGATTTTGCGAGGAAAAAAAATTCCCTCGCAAATTTGGGTTAATTTGCGAGGGAATTTTTTTCCCTCGCAAAATGGGTATTTTTGCGAGGGAACCAGGATTCCCTCGCAAAATATATGATTTTTGCGAGGGAACTTTCCCTCGCAAAGTAGGCAAAAAAACAAAGTGTCGGAAAAATACACTCAGTTTTGCGAGGGAACGATGGTTCCCTCGCAAAAGTGACTCATTTTTGCGAGGGAACAAGCGTTTCCTCGCAAAAATGAGTGAGTTTTGCGAGGGAACGATTGTTCCCTCGCAAAAGTGAGTCACGTTGGCGAGGGAATCTTTGTTCCCTCGCAAAAATGAGTCACGAGGGATTTATTGTTCCCTCACAAAAATTAGTGACATTTGATAAAACCCTAACATCTTCAAGAGACAACAGCCGACACTCGCTCAGCTCCATCCTCCATCCCTCGCTCTGCCCTTTGCTCGTCTCTTGCCATCTTGCGTCTCTCGTCTCAAGCTCGACAGACGACAGCGACACTCCTCCTAAGACCTCAGTCCTAACTCCTAAATCGAAAGCCTCTCATTCTCTCGGTTCTCAATCTTAGCTCGATGGTGCCTGTCCATAAATCTCGATCACGATTCACACAAGCCGAGTCCAGGATCTGATTGAGAAAGCCGAGTCCGGGATCTAATTGAGAAAGTCGAGTCCGGGATCTGATTGGGTATTATTGGGGTTATCGGAGGTTTGCTAGGTAATATTATATATCTTCGTTTTGTCCTGAATCTTATATTGAACTTCACTTGGTTGATTTACTTAATGCCAATGATTTGCGGGAGCCTTGTTTAACCAACTTACTCGCTATATTACTTCTTGGCGCCGAAATTATCTGCACAAAAAGGGATCCGTGTCAAGGTATCTTTGTTGAATTTTGATACATCATAATGTGGGTTGGTTTATTCGAATCTCACACCCGTGGGCTAGTACCAAATTCTTTGCTTATCAAGAAAAGTGTGAATCGTGTGTTCGAGAGGTTTCCCCCAATGCTTGGGAACTAGGATTGATTTGGTGGTGATATCCATAATTTTCTTCCTTGGAATTACTTTGACGGTAAGGTGTGCATTTTTTTCTTTTTCTTTTTGTTGTTTCAATCCTGGGTCCTTATTGTTGCCTGGGCTAGAGTTGGAAATGACAATTTCTTTCAACGCTCTGAAGCCAACGCTCAGAAGCCACTGAGATTTTTCCATCCACCGCATTTTTTGGTGTCTGAACGCCTTCTCCAAACAGCTTCGATCATCTGTTCACACAGCTTTGGCTTTTCTCCAAATGAAAGTATTTTAAGGTATCGACTTTGATTTGAATAACCACGTCAATTTTAACTGAAGTATTTCATTTCTTTTGTGTGAAAGAAGCAATTTTGAAAGTAGGGTTGTACAGGGACACTCTCTTTGAGTAGAGGGTTATAATGGAGTTCTTACTTTCCTTAAAAATAGGGAAAATCACATTTAGTTCCCAAAAGAAATAATATCATAAAAGAAATAATATAAAAAAAGTAATAAGTTATTATTAATGGTAAATGATCCACTTTGTTAATGGTTGATGTTTTACTTGTTACTAACGGTATTTTTCTGATATTATTTCTATTGGGATTTAAACGGAATTTTCCCAGAATGATTTTCTGTTGCAAGCCCAGTATAACCAAAGGCCAGTATCTTTTGAAAGAAACGTCGGTGAGCCTTTTCATATTGAGAATTGAGAACAAGTTATCTAATCAAATGGAATTCTTGGCCTTATTTCATAATTGATGTAATTGCATCCAAAGCTTTGTGCGTTGGTTTCAGTAGAATATGACAATAAACTGTCTAATGATTTGTGAGAGTTATTTTGGCTCTATGGCAATGAGTAAAACAATAATTTATGTTCATTGCCTTTGCATTGTCTTATCTACATGTGCTAACCATTATGAGGTCTGATTTGATTTAAGTGTTCTCGTTTTGGGGCCTGATTAAATTAGATTTGGTGAGTTCCAATTACTTGAGACTTGCACCTGGTGGAGAACCAATCATGCATGCAAATGATCGGAGATCTGAATTGCAGCCTCATGTTCGTAAAGGAGTTGTCCAACAAATGTAGGTCTTAATCTCTCTTTTTTTAATTTCTTGTTTGAATCATATTTTCTTTGATGCTATAGGTGCTTTATTATTGATAGTCTTCCATCAAACTTTTCTTGTTTGTCATAAAAAATATAATTTTCTCATAAAACATACAATCATACATATACGGTGAAGGAGCTGAAGTAGACACTTGGTGCCATTGTGTGTGTGATTGGCCAACTTACAAAAGTAATTAATTCTCTCTATGAATATGGTTGTAGAGATACATTTTGGAAACTATAATGTGTTGTGGGTGGGTTGGAATGCCTTTCAGAGACTTATGTTGAAATAGGAAGTTAAGAGAGGAGAGTCTATGGCCTCTTGAAAGCCAGAGAAGTTCCTCTTGCTGTGTGTTTAGTCTTTGCTTTTGTTATTTTTATTTTGGCTGCTGTTTGTGGTATATTTTGATGTGTTAGAAAGGAATAAGGCTTTAGCTTGAATCAGAGGATTGCCGTTGTAACTCGATTTGGTTTCTTGAACATTAATATCAAAGCCTAAGAATTTCCTATTCATTCTTGCTGGCTGTTCTTGTTTTGTTATGTTTTGGGAACTGTCTTGGCACTCTTACAACAGAGCGACTATTTATATGCTGTAGTGATTTGAGTTGAATTGGCCCTTGATAGTTTTTCTGTAATTTGCTTTACTATTCCCCTTTTGATTGTCTTGGATACAGTTCTGTTTTCTTTCCCCTTGTTTAGTCTTTATGCTTAAGTAATATTCTTGCAATCGCTGACTGAGATTATGCTATAGACTCCTGGAAGAGAGTTTCTTCTCCGAGTATCCTATCTAGAAATCTACAATGAGGTAAAAACATAGAAACTTGTTTACATAATGTTTATGCTTCATTTCGTTGATTCACACACACAAATGTGACTGAGGTCCATACTTTCTATGTGGCTTTGTCTGTCATACTATGTAGAGTTGGATATACTCACTATTAATATTGAGCCTCAACAACTTTACAACACTGATTATCAAATCGTGCATGCTAGATCATAATTGTTTCATTAGTTTCATTAGTTTCTATCTGCAATGCATTTTCGTATCAAGACAAGATATAAGGTGTGGCAAAATCTATTGAATCTGCTATTTCCTCATTTCCTCCTGTGTTACTTGGTGGTTTATTATCTTATTTATTCTTTTGTATCTCTGAGTTTCAGTAATTTGAGTATAAGTGGCCTAGTTGCTCTAGGTCATGCTACATTTTTCTGTTATACTGTTGTTTAGTTCATTTTGGTCACAATATTATAATTTGTAATATTTTGTTTTTCTTGTTATGTAAACTCTTATGATTGTTATAATTTATTTTTATGATATATATATATAAATCTTTTTATTTCTTAATTTTTAATATATTTTTTTGTAATTATTTTTTATTTTTTCTGATTTTTTATATTTTTTTTTAAAATAAATTGAAATTTGCGAGGGAAAAATTTTCCCTCGCAAAATCCATGGATTTTGCGAGGGAACAAATTTTCCCTCGCAAAATTCCAGGATTTGCGAGGAAAATGGAATTTTTCCGTCGCAAAATGAGTTGCGAGGAATATTTTTGCGACGGAACTTTTTCCGCCGCAAACCAATTTTGCGACGGAAAATAGCTTTTTTGCGAGGGAATTTTTCCGCCGCAAAAAACAGTTTTTTTAGTAGTGGACCGAACCAGTATAAATTGCCTCATGTCTATTTCCTGTCTGTCTTTGCTTGCCTGTATCTGTGTGGGTATTGCGAAAAAGTTTTTTTTTAATCACCTATTCACCCCCCCTCTAGGTGATATTCCATCTTCACATAATATAAGTCAATTTAACTAATTCATCATAACTAATAAATGGTAGTTAACTCATTGAATTTGTCTTAAATTAAAAAAAAAAAAAATCAACTTTACCCATATTAAAGGAGAAAAAATTATAAGTCATATTCAAGCATTACTTGAGGGAAAAATTGAAAAATAAGCATTAATTACTCTTTAAATGACTTATATTATGGATTAAGTCATTTTTCTAGAAATGACTGCTATTTGGATTAGTGGTGAAAGCTACTTTTCTAATATAATTTACGATATACAAGATAAATATGTGAGAGGAGTTTTATCTTGACTTACGTAAACATGCTTTTTAAACGACAACTCAAACCTAGAGGAAGTATGCCCTTATTTATAACTTATAAGGAGACAAGTAGGGGAGATAAATCAAGTAAATATAAATATAACAAACCCTTTAATTAATGCAATATATATAATTAATGAGGAGCACAAATTTAAAAAAAAAAAAAACAACAACAACTCTTGTTGAGCCTTTATAAAAAAATAAAATAAAGACAATGCAAATTTTGAGTTTATATAAAGCACGAAGGGAGTATTAATTTGTTATCTTAATCCTTATTTAAAAAGGATTTTATATTTAAAAACTAGATGGACCACGTCCTCATTGCAATCATATTTAATGTTTATAGGTCACACTCTAAGAGTTTCAAGTCGCCTTACAAAGTCAACGAAGTAGTAACTAATAGTTTTTTCAAGGGTTAAGGACCAAAAATATCAACGAACTATTGGGTCAGGACCACCCAGCACAGCAAATTATTTTTTGGACCAAAAATACCAACAAACATTTTAAAGAGGAGCGCTCAGTACAACGCCATTAACACCGTTAACAAAAAGTTAACCTCCGTTATCTAAGGTGCAGATTGGCCAACGCACTCTTATTCCAGAGTGCCAAGACAAAATTCTAAATTTTACTAAATTAAATAATTTTTTTCTCAATTGTCATTATTCAAAACTACTTGTATAGATATCTATGGACAAAAATTATTCATTATTTAATTTTTTTCAAAATTATAATTTGCTAAAATAAACAAAAGTTTTAATTAAAAATATAATTATATGATTTAAATAAAACTCAAAGTGTTTTATATTCTTTTCTTTTGATTTTTCCGTTAACTTAATATCATTATATTCAAGATAGATAATGTATCGTTGGGAATAAGTTATACAAAGAATTGACACAATTGAGCTTTAAGAACTACTAACCTAAATTTCTTGCTATAATTTAAAGAGGGAAACAAATTATACTTATAAATTTAGATTAATAAGACTTATATTTAGAAATAAAATAAAAATAAAAATCATGATAGAGTAAAAATACATACATAAATTTACTCTAATTTATTTGATTAATAAGTTCACTTTTACATATTTTACTCTAATTCTCTCATATCATTTATCATACATTTTTCTCATAAAAATTATTATTTTATTTTAGAAGAAATTTATGTGAGTTTTATTATAAAAATAAATCATATAATTTTTTGTTTAACATATATAATAAATTATAAAACACCTTGAGTTTTATTTAAATCATATAATTATATTTTTAATTAAAAATTTTGTCCATAGATATCTATACAAGTAGTTTTGAATAATGACAATTGAGAAAAAATTATTTAATTTAGTAAAATTTAGAATTTTGTGCTGAGCGCTCCTGGAATAAGAGTTCGTTGGCCAATCTGCACCTTAGATAACGGAGGTTAACTTTTTGTTAACGGTGTTAATGGCGTTGTGCTGAGCGCTCCTCTTTAAAATGTTTGTTGGTATTTTTGGTCCAAAAAATAGTTTACTGTGCTGGGTGGTCCTGACCCAATAGTTCATTGGTATTTTTGGTCCTTAACCCTTTTTTCAATGATGTCCTTGATATTAATAAGTACTCTCTCTTATTTTTATTATAAGGCACTAACTAGCAAATTTATTTGGTGTTTTTTAAAAGGTACTTGCTTGTTCCCAATGAGCATTGATTATTTTTTCATGTCTGCCCCTAATTAATAAAGGTAATGGGTGAGAGTAATAATTAATATAATATTAGAGTTTAGTACAATTAGTAGGGGTAATATTGGAAATTACTTAGATTTTAAGACAACTTTATTGACTTTAATTACTTTTATTGGTTTGTGAGAAAAATTAGTTAGTGCCTTATACTCCCTCTGGTCTTTATTATAAGGCACCAACTAACTTTTATCACAAACCAATAAAAGTAGTTAAAGTCAATAAAGTTGTCCTAAAATCTAAGTAATTTTCAATATTACCCCTATTAATTGCATTAAACTCTAATATCATATTAATTATTACTCTCACCCACTACCCTTATTAATTATGGGCAGATTTGGAAAAAAAGAATTAATGCTCATTGAGAATAAGCAATTGTCTTATAAAAAGGACCAAATAAACTTATTAGTTTGTGTCTTATAATAAGGACCAGAGGGAGTAATAATTAAATACCAGAGGGAGTATAATTTATGGTGGAGAAAGTTATTAAAAGAGAAGAGTAAACAATTAGTGATTCGATCTCCCATCTGCAACTTCTTCCATTAAGTGGTGTTGACATTGATGAAACACCGCCTTTGGAGTAGCTGCTTTACCTTCAAACAACTGAACGCATCTTGCTTTCCATAATAGCCAGCAAACATGTGTAAATATTCTGGTCCATTCCCATTTTTGAAAATATGCCTTGCTTGGATTCACAGACTTTGGGCCACAAACGAAGGAAGGCATACCAGGACAAGGAAAGGAGCATAACAGGACAAACGAAGGAAGGCATAAGAATGGAGGACACTAACCGTACGTTGTCACCACGATGGTAGAATACACAGACTCAGCACAATGGGAAGGACGAAACTGAGAATCGAAATTAAGAGAAGTGGAAGCACCAATTTCTGTTAGGGTTGAAGCTTCAGCAAAGAATTCAACTGGAGGGACGGCAAAAATGTTTAGGTTAAATGGAGGGAAGTGTTTGAACAAAAAAAAAAAAGGAGGGAAGTGCGAAATTTTGGAGGAAGATAAGAATTGTCCGCTTTTTTCTTTTTCTTTTTTGATTTGCCTCCCATCTTTTTCTTCATCTATTCATCTCAATTGTTGGATTAAAATCTGAACAGTTTAGATTTAATCTGTTATAAAAATATTTAAAAAATATTTAAAAATAATATTTTTATAAATGATTAAATCTAAATTGTTCAGATTTCAATCCAATAGTTGAGATAAAAAAATAGATGGAAATGAAAGAGGATGAGAGTCAAACCCTTTTTTTATGTCAACAAGAATTGCTCCGCTTTGGGCCCCACGCTCAGAAGTGAAAATGTTTTGATGTTTCCGTCAAAAAAGTGAAGGCCTTGTCATTTTGTGGGAAACAGCTGCAGTGGTGTTTTTAAAAATGATTAAATTCATAATCAAGCACGCACGTTAATTATTTTTGTTGGATCAGCTTCGTTGTGTCTTGGTCTCAAGATACCACATCAACACCATTTGAACTGAAAACAATAATGCAGAAAGTGTGAACATGGAAAAAAATAATGAAAAAGAGGTGTGTACACCTTTATTCTTGCTTTTAGAGACTAACTATTAGTAATTTTTTATCTTTTTTATAATCCACATCCACATTATTAAAGTAGAGGTAAAGTTGAAAACATTTATCAATTTTAGATCAATTCAATGGCTTAACTTATATTCTTTGATTTGTGATAAATGATAGTTGATGTTATATAATAAGGACCTCAAGAAATATGTAGTGTATAGTTCATTGTCAATAAGTTTATAGCCTAGTGGCCCGAAAACTCTTTGATAAGTTAGAGACCGTGGGTTTGATCATAATAGTGATGTCTACCGTATTAAATTTTAAAAAAAATTGTAAAGTTGAATGGAATATGAAATTGGGAGGGAGAGAAATGGAATCGGATGGCGCGTGATAGGCATGAAGGACAAGGAAAGGAAAGGGATATGGATTGAGGGAAAGCAAAAGGAAAATTAGGAGTAGCTGACTTGCATGTTTGAAGGGGATACTTTTCTTCTTCTTTTTTGTCATAATTTTTCTTTTTGTTGGTAATATATTTGTAAACACTATATATAGTAAACAATTTCTTAAGAAAAAAGTAAAGAAAGATATAGAGAGAATCTCATTTAAATTCATTTGAAATATCCAAATCCAAATTTTAGTACCCGGCTTAATATTGTACGAGTATATCTTTTTTTCATTCACTCATTTTGACCCTCACACTCATAAAGACGTAATTCTTAATTGATCCTATACTCTTGTCTATTCTTTGTTTCTTTCCTTCTAGAGCATATTAATAGTGTCCTTTTTATAAAATCTCATTTATACTATACATTACATAAAGAACGAGATCTTGTATAGATAATTAGAGATAGTGTTGTATTTTACTTTTGCTATCAACAGCTACATACATAGTTCATCAAGTATACATTATTTGAGAGAATGTAATTATGTGATGAATGATTTTTATGGCAATCGTTATATTTATATGTAATGTATGCCTGGGTCTTTACAATGGAGGAGGAGATGGCGAAGCTTCGTAGTCTGGATCATTTTCATGTGTAACATATCAAATGCCCGGTGGCCGGTTAAATTGCATTAATAAATGTTTGGTGAAATATGTCAGTAATTATGATAGTCTAAATTAGGCAATAATGTTAAAATGGAAAGAAGAGATTTTGTTTGAGTGACGATGAATATATATAATGGTTAAAAAAGGGAAATAATGAATTAATAAAAACAAACATTAATTAACTTATTATGTATTAATTGTGTATAAATATAATAAGAGGTACTATCTCTTATAGTAACATTGACTACACGTGGCATGGATGATGTGTAGAATCTAAGAAAATATTTAGTTACATTATGTATGGTTAATGAATTACATAATTTATTGTACATTTAATACCAATATTTTTTTTTCAAAAAAATCAATATATATTAAATACACTACTAATCTTAGATGGTCCATGAAAGCTTTAACATTTAATTATTAGTTACATTAGATAAAAAAATTTGCAAAGGAATTTTTTTTCCGTTGCAACATTTGCAACGGATTTGTGTTTTCCATTGCAAAATTGCGACAGAATATTTTTTTCCGTTGCAAACTTTTGCAACGGATTTCATTTTCCATTGCAAATTGCGACCGAATATTTTTTTCCGTTGCAAAATTTTGCAGCGGATTTCATTTTCCATTGCAAATTGCGTCAGAATTCTTTTTTCATTGCTAAAGTTAGCAACGGATTTATTTTCCATTGCAAATTGTGACGGAATTATGTTTCTTTGCAACAGATTTCATTTTCCATTGCAGATTGCGCCGGAACTCTTTTTCCATTGCAATTTGTTGCAACGGATTTAATTTTCCATTGCAAACTGTTGCAACGGATTTTATTTTTCCAATGTAAATTGCGACGGAATTCTTTTTCCGTTACAATTTTTTGCAAGGGATTTAATTTTCCAGTTGAAAATTGCGACGAAATTATTTTCCATTGCAAACTATTGCAAGGGATTTAATTTTCCATTGCAAACTTCAACAAAATTCTTTTTCCCTTGCAAACTTTTGCAACGGATTTCATTTTCCATTGCAAATTGCAACGGAATTATTTTTCCGTTGCAAAATTTTGCAACGGATTTATTTTTCCATTGTAAATTCCGACAGAATTTTTTTCCGTTCCAAATTGCGACGGATTTCATTTTGCATTGCAAATTCTGTTGCAATTAGCAACGGATTTTTTTCTGTCACAAATTTCGTAGCTATTTTAGTATTTTCTAGTAGTGATGCATTTATATCTTTAATGGCTTCCATCGTCCCCTTGTACACTCCCTCTTAATTAAATGACCCAGTCTCTCCATATACAAAACAAAAATATATGAACTCAATGGATCACCTTGTCTTACACCTCTAGAAGGAGCAAAGATTTGGCCCTCACTACCATTCCACACTACTCTCATGGATGTTGAACTAATACATGCCATTATAACTTGAATCAAGTCATGCCAAATACCAAAGGTTTGCAGTGTATTTTCAATAAATCTCCAGTCCAGTCTGTCATAAGCTTTTTCCATGTCCACTTTCACTGGTACATAACCCATCCTTCCAGGTTTAGTACGCATGAAATGGATGGCTTCTTGTGCAATAATGATATTATCATAACTAGACCTAGCACTACAAAAAAACCTGTTTTTTGCGGCGGAAAAATTCCCTCGCAAAAAAGCTATTTTCCGTCGCAAAATTGGTTTACGACGGAATTTGCGACGGATCAAGGTTCATCGCAAAAATAGGCCTCACAAATCATTTTTGCGACGGAAAAATGTCTTTTTCCCTCGCAAATTATTGATTTTGCGAGCGAAAAATGTCTTTTTCACTCGCAAATATCGCAAAATCCAGGATTTTGCGAGGGAAGAGTTGTTCCCTCGCAAATTTCCAAGATTTGCGAGGGAAACACTTTTCCCTCGCAAATTCCAATTTATTTTTTAAAAAAATATAAAAATCAGAAAAAATAAAAATAATTACAAAAAAATATTAAAAATTAGAAAATAAAAAGACTTGTATATCAAAGCCAAAGTAGATCCCTCCACATACCATATATATATACAGAGAAGTTGTGCTTCACACGTATGCATTCAAAAAGGGAAAAAATAATTCATGGTTCCAATTCTAATATCGTATACAGAGAAGTTGTATCTGCGCTTTACAAGAAGTTGAGAAAGAACATCCTTTTTAAGCCTTCGAATCATCACTTTGCCTTGATCAAATTGTGCAATTCTTCATGGTTACTTGCACCTTGGTATTGTCCAAATAATCCCTGGAAGACCAATAAAATAACAAAATGTAGACAATAACAAACATAAAATTAATAATGGAAAAAGAATTGGCTAGTTTAATGAATCTCACCTATATGCTAAAAGAAATAACTTACACCTTTGCAGTATCTGTTACCATATTCATGGACGTTTCTATAAACATCAGGATATAGTGCTTCCAGCTGTTGTACACAATTCCAAACAATATGATCAAAAGTGAAGATTCCAACTATGTCAGTCATTAATAAGGTTATTTCCTTTTTATTTTTCTGATTTGAATCATTAACAAGGTATGACATCTGAAATAAATTGACAGCGAAAATACCTACTTGAATAGTTCAATTGGTCGGGACAAAGCAGGAGTTCCACTAAGCAATATTGCATATTGAGCTTTCTCTACAATGTTACACTTACACATTGAGTTTTGGCAGGACAAAAGAGCATACGATAGATCAAGAGATTGGAATAAAGGATATTTCACTTTCACATATGAAACCAGAATTTCTTTCAAGGAGATTGGGAATAAAACTTTGAACAATTCCTTTTATTTACATTATCCTAAGAGTCAATACGCTACTTTAAAAAAGGGTAACAAACTAACAATTGCCAAAGTACATGTTATCACCTCTTAGCCAATGGATTAGAACCACACCAGAAGTCAGCAACAAATTAAATTTCAGTAACCCAAACAATAAAGCATATAGCAATATAGAAAACAATCGAACATATCCCAAGATTCAACAAACAGCAGATTTTATATTCACTGACCATGAGATCAGTAAAGATACCAGAAGCAAGCATGTCAATGTAATTGTGGTTTTCAAGATTAGAATACCTTTATAACCGGAAGAGAAGCAGTAGTTCTCTTTGCTTGAGCATTTTTCAGAAAGTGTGACTCATCTGCAATCACAACCTGAATGAAGTACTTCGCTGATAAGAATGTGTACGCACTTAATCAGTATAAAACTTCAAAGACCAAATAAGAATACACCCAAGAAGAAAAAGTTCATGCACAACTGTTATAGAACCAGATACTGCTTTAGGAAAAACTTGAATATCAAATTACAGCCCAATAACAGAATTAGCAAATGTAAAATAAAATGTTATCTATCAAACCTTCTTCCTCTAACATTTTATTAACACTCGAGTGTTGATATACAACACTCGAGTGCAAGTGTTCAGCATTCGAGTGTCTCCTGTTTTAAAATTCAAATTTCCATCTTTGTAAATTCAAACTTACTGATTTGCTGCTTGATACCTTATATTATCACTCAATATTATTTTCAATGCTTTTAATCATGTTTATTAGTGAGTTTCAGTTGATTAAACGAGTGATTACGTGAAAATCTTCAAAAAGCAAGATTTGTGTCAAAAGCATTAAATGCAGCCACAGAATAAAGCATAAACACGGAAACAAACTCAAATCAGACAAATGATCATATACCCAGAAGACCCATCTCGACGAAAAGCTAAAGCAACTCTTTCCTAGTCAAATACTCAAACCAAAAGCATGTCGTGCAAATCCTACCATCAACGGCGATTCAAAAACGACAGCTTGTTGAACCTTTCCAACGACTCCAGTGTGTGTCTAACAAAAAAGTCTTCTGTGCCTAACGGAATAATTGAGGTCTCATAACAACTATCTTGAAGCTTCAACAATGGTCATTTATAGCGCTCGAGTATAAAATACCAAGAGCGTTAAATTCGGAACCAACAACCAACAATGATATTATTAATTGCTCATTAATACTCTGCGTAATATCCTTGAGATATTCATATTTTTCAGTATTCATTCATCTACTCTGTGAGAGTGTTTTATTTATCCAATTGAGTTTTGTAAAACCTCAAGATAGTGGGACCTTGAGTGGTTGTTCGATTACAAGTTGTAAGGGGGAGTGAATCTAGTGAGATTACTCTATACTTTTTGTAATCGGCTTGTGAAAGATAGTAGAAATCTCAGAGGAGCTCTGGGAATTGGACGTAGGCCATGTTGTTAAAGCTGAACCAGTATACATCTGTATGCACACTTCGGTGAAATCTTTCCGACTCTTCCTTCCTATTTTATTTAGTCATTGATTTAGTTTAAATTTTTAATAAATCCCCCAATTCACCCCCCCCCTCTTGGGTGATTGTCTGCGACTAATAGTAAATATGTAATATAAATTTTGTCTTAATTTGCATGAACATGTTTTTTAAACGCCAACTTAAACATGTCTTATTTCGTAGACTAGAGTGAGTATGCCCTTATTTATAACTTATAAGGAGACAATTAGGAAAAAGAAATAAAGTGAATACAAGTATAACAAACATTTTAATTAATGCAATATATATAATTAATGAGAGGTATAAATAAATAAAAAATAACTCTTATCGAGCTCTTATAAAAAAAGACCAAGATAATTTAAATTTTGGATTCATATAAAAAAGCAGGAAGGGAGTATTAATTTCTTATCTTAATCCTTAGTTAAAAAGGATTTTATATTTAAAAACTAGATGGACCACTCCTTTCAATCATATTTAATGTTTGTAGGTCACACTCTAAGAGCTTTTCAATTTTCTTATATATTCAAGTCACCTTACAAAGTCAACGAAGTAGTAACTAATACTATCTCTGGTCATAATTATAAGACAGAGTTGACTTTCTTTGGAGAGATTAAAGAAGCTAAATAAGTTACTTAATCATATCATATATTGTATATCCTTAAATTATATATTAGTTTATTAGTCAAACTAATTAGTTTGGAGAAAAAATAAAAATAAAAATGCTCTAAAGTAATTTAATTAGCTTCCTTAACTTTTCCCAAAAAAGTAAACTTTGTCTTATAATTAGAACCGGAGGGAGTAGTTTCTTCAATGATGTACTTGATATTAATAATTTACGGTGGAGAAAGTGATTAAAAGAAACGAGTAGAGTTGGGTTAGAATTTATTGTAATTAATTGATTAAGGATAATATTTAAAAGATTAGATTATTTAAAGAACATTAACTTAATTTAATTAATTACCTCATGACTAATGACGTGGCCGGGTGTAATTTAATGGCATCCTCATTTTCAAAGTTCTTGCATGTGTCATGTGAGGCTTCCCTCAATCCCATCCCGCGCTTTTTAAATTTATAATAATACCCCTCCTTCTTCCTTTCCATATCATGTGCCTCTGAGCCATTGAACCTGGACGCTTTTTCAGCCTCCGGGGAAGAAATATCTTCATCTGATCAGAGTGCAGGACGACAAGAATATTATCAGTCAGCTTTCGTTAATCTACGCCTCTTTTCTTTCTTATTCTGCAATTTAGGGTTATATCTTTTTCCCCAATTTTTCCTAGAGGAGTCGAATATCATAACTATTATGGCATCTTCTGTTACTTTTGGTTTTGGTTGATGCTTCCAAGAGTTCACGATCTGTATGTACCTCACTGCTCTATGCGGATCTCTCTTGGTCCTCCTTCTCGGCCAGGTTCAGTGATTCCAGAATTTTAGTAATTAGTTACCAACTTCTTCATTTTCACTTTTGATTTCTTTTGCTTTGATTCTGTTATTCCTAGCTTGCTTCTGTATTATAAATACATTTCCCTTGCTCATAGTTTCCTACCATAACAAACACTTGTATGTATATCAATCTGTTGGGTGTCTCCTGGAGTTCCTCTGAACACTTCACCTTCATCATGGCGGGCACACACACACTGTGTCCCTTCATCGATCAATGAAGTGTTTGGGGGAACTCCCCGGTTCAACCAACATTGCTTCTCCTTCAGTAATATTGACACACACACACACACACACACACACACACACACACACATTATCCTTCTATTGCAGGCATTCATGGGATCCTTACGCTAGACTCAACCTGTAATTGGTACATAGGAACTGAATTAAATGAAGCAAAATCATTTTATTCTTCCCAACATGCTCATAGAGCGCATACATAAAAGCATCCGATTTGAAGTGTTTGGGGGAGCTCCAATATGGTTTTCAAACCTAACTAACTCCCTGGATTATTTTCTGCAAAATTGGTTCAAAGTGCTTGTTTGAAAATTTTATTGGTTGGAGGGGCATGAGTTCAACGAATGCAATTTTTTTTTCAATAGTATGTAACATATCTTCATCAGTAACTATGTGCAATTAACTTCTGTTCTGAAAATTTTTATTTTGCACATAGCTGAAGATAGGTTACCTACAATTCAAGATAAGTTGCATCACGTCTATCGATTTTGACAGCTACCTTTAAGTGGCTTTAACCAATTTTGCCTTATACTTTTTCTATTCTGCCATCTTTCCTTGTTTCAAGATCTAATTTTTTTCGCACTACTATTTATCTAGAAAAGCACATAAATTCATACGCTCTGGCATATGATCTAACCAGAGTTATTCCTTTGCACTATCTCAACTCAAAAGCTTAAGCTGTTGTATACTCTCTGCGTCTCAGTGTGTCACAAGAACAAGAGTTGAACTGCTGCACCGGCATGTTGACGTAGATAATGTTCCACCTTGTTCCTTCCAGTCCTTGGCCATATCCCATATGGTTCTAGCTGGTGCCATTTTCCATTTCCCAGGTACACTCTAGGACGAGGGTCCATCTCCATAATTTGAAGTGAAGATGCATTCTTCAGTAGATAAGTCGCAATCTCGATCTCGCTCGATTGGCCTTTCATGCCGCTTATCACTACCTCTTTGAGCTGGTCATGTTGGCATCTTGGAGGCCAATTTCTGTCCCTCAATTCTTCTCCAACATAAGAGTCCATTCCTAACTGTGAAAATAGTTATCAAACTTGTGGTTTTTCACATCATATGACAGTAAATTGTGGTTACTTCAGGGTTGAAATTTGATAACTAATATACGTGGATCTTGTATTGAGAACACCGGAGGAAGTATGTGTATCCAGTATTAGTGAGATTCAAGCATTGCTAGTTTCAATTATGCCTCTTCTAATGAGTCATACAAAGTTCCAATCTTCTCTATCTTCCTTGAAGAAAATCGAGTTCTTGGTCTAGTTTCTTTTTCCTTCAACATTTTAACTATATTTTTTAATACTCTACAACTTTACACAATATTCAATTTGATTTTTTTTCTATTATTTCCTGCATTTTAGAAAGAACTTTGGCTATAGCACAATCCCATCAGAAAGTAATAAAGGAGGTATTTAGGCTTGCCTAACAACTTGTGTCCCCACAATTATATTTATACTTGCCTATAAACTTGTGTCCCCGCATTTATATAATCCAATATCAGATGTGCAAAACATTTCCTGTTTCCCAATCAGTATACAGACACATATACACTAGTATGAATGCAAACTTTACATGTACCCTGTGTTTTGATGAAGAGAAAATTAGGATAGAAAGAATATTAGGGAGGAAAACTTCCAAAAATAATAAATTTTGTTACCATTTTTGTCAATTTTCTTTCCTTTCCTAGTATTCCCTCCCCTATTTTCTCCTCAATTTTCTCTTCATCCAAATACTATTTCGATGGAAAGAAAAGTGAGAAGAAAATACTAGAAAAGAAAAATGACAAAATAATTTACTATTTCAGGAGGTTTTCCTTTCTAGTATTTTTTTTCTCCCTTAATTTTCTCTCCATCCAAACAGGTTTAGTTTATATAAAATCTATTTATAAATGAAAAAATGCAAGTGTCGAAGATTCTAATGAAGTGTAGTATATGAAGGAACTTACATGTAGTTCTAGTTTTTGGAGTCTTGGGAAAGATTTTAGAATTGAGGCTATCCAAGAGATGTTGTGTTCGTGTTTGTACTGTAGTTTCAGAATTATCAAGCGTCGAAGATTACTAAATCTGGGGACATACATAGCCGCTGCCTGAAACATACACGCATACAGAACATCAAACATCAGATAATAAATCAAACGTTAGCAGAAATGTTTTCAACCTGTTCTCCTGCAGTCATTAATTATTCATCTTACCATGTGACAGGTGTTTTCTAGGAAGAGAGTTTCAAGCTGAGGCAGATCAACTGGAAGCGTACAGAGTGGCCAAATATCTCCATAACTGATCCTCCAATCATTCAAGCCAATGAACACAGTTCTTAGCCTTGGAGTATCATGGAACTGGAACCATACGAACCTTCCTTTGTACTCCAAAGTTTCAACATTAAGTCCTTTCAGCTCAATAGTCCTCACATGAGGACAATCACTCACGTTCAGGTATTTGAGCTTCTGGCAAATTGGATGCCCTATTCTCAAATAATGCAGATTCCAACATATGTTCAAAGTCAAGATCTCAATATCATGACAATTCCATAACAGATTCTGAAGGTGATCGTCTGATACCAAATCAACCTTGGTGAGTTCCAGAGTCTTGAGTGTGCTGAAACCAGAGAAAATGGACAATTGAGACCCTGGGGCCAACACGCAATAAGCCAAACGGAGGCGTTTCAAGGACAAGATCCCTACAAGAAGATCACAAGGGAACACATGAAGTCCTTCACTTGGAGCACTGAAGTAATTATCTTCCAACAAGCACAGATCAATCTCTTCAACTTTTTTTTTGAGAGCAAAACCAATCCACCGATTGAGTCTGTAGGCGTATATATTCCCAAATGTGAAGTGAACCCTGAGCTTCTCTATCTTCTGAACTTCTTTGACACTTCTCAAGTAGAAACACACGACGTCCATGATTTCCACGGTTCTTTTCATCTTCACAATGCTCCGTTCCCAGAAACTCATCTGGGACACGTTCATATCAGAATACTTGTTAGTTTCAAGCATGTTGTGTGCATCAAGTACGAGACTTATGGGTGAATTGAACAAGTTCCTCCATCTTTTTGAGACCACACTGGTTCTCACGGCTTCTCTGGTTGTGAGATTTGATAGTATCAGAGCCAGCACGGAATCAGGGAGCTGGCTAATGCGGTCTTCTTCATTAATATTATCATCTATTTCCATGATATTATTCACCACCTCCATAGTAATGACCTGAAACTTCTTCTGATCTGTTGGTTGAATATGAGAGATCAGAAAATTGTATTGGAGGTGGGAGGGAGGAAGATAATTTTTGGTGATATTGGAGATGGCCGGGAGGGAGGGAGGGAGATAAGTAATGAAAAGCTAGAAATCTTATAAGAAGGTTGGGATATTTCCAAAGGAAGGTTTTTGTCATCACATTACCTGAGTGAGGATTGTGATAATCTTCAGATGCTATTTGAAAATGTATATCGTCATCTTAGGAATGTTAGTCCCCCCATAACGCCGGCCAATAAGTTTAATCTCGGAAAAATTGGGGAAATTTTCCTTTTTAAAATGTTATTTTTGAATAAGATCTAATAAATTTTTATGCACAAAAAATATTGGTATATATCTTGTAAATTTTATATACATAAAGAACTAGTGCTTTGATTTAGATAAATATCACCAATAAAATTTTTAACGGGCCGGATTTTTTTATCAGTTTTTCCTTTAATCATCTCCATCTTATTGATCAATAAGTTATGTGAGATTAATTTATTAGTATCAGAACAATATGTGAGACGAATAGATTACTATTAGTCTAGAAATCGCCGGAGAGTATGTTGTCAAGTTTTGTTTAGCATTGAAATTTTGACTAAATTATTTATAGTCAACATCTAGAGCCATTCAATTAAATAATATGAAATGAAAACGCTGCCAAATGAATAGAGCGGATATACCAAAAAAGATGCCGAGTACGAATATGAAAATTATATATTGTATGGGTTGAGTTTCTCTCATCATCATCATCTCTCATAATCTTTAAATCACATCCGTCCAATCAATACAATACTACTTTTACTTTTCTCTCACTTTCCCAATCAAGGGCCCAGATAAGACCAATGAGAAAAAATGAGAAATAAGATAAGGAGAAGATCTCCTTCCTATATTGTACTGTTTCTTGCACGTAGGGGACAATTTTTAAACGGAGGAGAATATGATTTGTAATATGTAGGGATGGCGTTATATTTAAAAAAAAAAAAATCATAAAGGAAGGCACTACTTTGAGGAGTTGAGAATAATTATAGCATCAATTATTTAAAAAGAAAGTAGTAGAATTTTCATAAAATTCAATCTGACCTTTGATACAACAACCTTTGTGTACTTTGTAGATGACGAAGGAGTAAAACATTTTATTAAATTCAATAGAAAAAATGGTCATGTGTATGTAGGAGAGAATATAAATGATAATATACAACCAACAAAGGATGATGCAATAGAGGAACAACATGTGTAAGTTGTATTTACTTTTTAAACTACTTTATCCAGTCCTAATTATAATACTGGATTGAATTTTTATGGAGAGATTAAATAAACTAAATAGGTTATTTAATCATGTCATATGTTATGTATTCTTAGATCATATATATATTAGTTTATTAGTCAAACTAATTAGTTTGGAGGGGGAAAAAACTCTAAAGTAATTTAATTGGTTTCATTAATCTCTCCAAAAAAAGAAGCTAATTTGATCTTATAATTAGGATCGGAAGGAGTAATATTTTCAATAGTCACTTATTGTTGTGTAAGTTGTCATTGGATGCACTAAAATTGTCATTAGTTGCTCTAAACTTGTCATCACTAACAAAAAGGCAAAATTGTACTTTCATATTTAGAATTAATAGCACCTAAGTCTCATGAAACTTCACTGCAATTTGATGTTTTCGGAAGGACATTGGTACAATTTTCCCAAGCATTTTACTGTTTAGTGTAGTTTTTAATGTTGCCTTTTTTGCGAAAAAATGTTTACTACTCCTATCCTTATTAAAGTATGAGTTAAAATATAGACAAAGTTAACAACTTTTTTCAATTTTTAGATAGAGTTAACCAATTTACAGCTTTTTCTCAACTCCAGTGAAAAGTATCAGTGAGAGCAAATTAAAATATGTAAGTGGCAAGTGGATATAAAAGACACCCCTTGGGTGTGATTTAGGGAAAAATTAGTACTATTTTTTATTAGAAAAGGGTTAAATATGATTTTTTTTTATTACAAATAAATTAAAATATGAAACATTTACTATATTTGTGTATTGTTTTTTTTCCAATTTTTTATATTGCGGTCTCCGAATGAAATGTGGTGGATGTTTCTTTATTGGGAAAATCCATTTTAGGGCGTTTTTAACAGGAAAAATCCCAAAAAAGGTCACAGGGCCTTTTCTGAGATTTTTCAGAATCTTGGGTGAGTTGTTAACGGGGCTGATATAATTGTTAACGGGTAGGTCTTTAACAACTAAATCAGCCCCCGTTAACAACACTTTTGCTAACAACTAAATCAATACCTTTAACAACTATATCAGTACCCCGTTAACAAGTATATCAGCCCTGTTAACAACTCACCCCAGATTCTGAAAATCTCAGAAAAGGCCCTGGGGTCTTTTTTAGGATTGTCATAATCTTGGGACCTTTTATGGGATTTTTCCTTTTAAAAGGGCCCAGAAATTGATTTTCCCTTCTTTATTTGCTTGAGAGTAGCCAAGAAACTTAGTTTAAAACCATGATTATGAGTGGGGCCCACGCGGGACGATTTCAACACAGTAAAATTGCTTGTGATAACCGGAGGATGAGCATTGTAAAAAGAGTTGAGTGATTTGGATGGTTCCTGATTGTGACATCTCATCTCATGACTAGGGGTAGAAATAGGCTAGGCTAAGCTAGGCTTTAGCTAAGTAGGTCTGGGCCTGCAACGAAAATCCAAAGCCTGAGCCTGTGTGTAGGCTTTTTTTTAGGCCTGAGCCTGGGCCTTCAAAAGGCCTGAAGCCTATTTAAAGGCCTACTTAAAATGTAGGTCTTTACATAGTCTTAAAACATATGCATCTTTCTACCAAAAAAAAAAAACATATGCACCTAAATTCATATATAATTCATCAAGCCTATTTAAATGCCTACGTTATATCTAAAAAGTTTAAGGATTCATTCTCATATGAAATAAAAGAGTTAGTTCCTTTGACCAAAAATAAAAAAATAAAAGAGTTAGTAAGTGAAAGAAAAGAACACCTGGTGGCATCAATTGTGAGGAAGTATGAATAAGACAAATCAATCATTTATTGACTAAGAATATATATTTCTTAAAATCAACCAAGCATGACAAATGACATGTAAAACTAGATTTTACCTCTTATTTTTCTTGTAGAAAATGAGACAAACTCTACCTATTTTGATCATTTTCATTTGGGCATCACTAAAATAAAGTTAATGCAATTTTTATGTTACATCAAATGACGTAAATCAATAAAGGAGTAGTGAGCTAGCATTGTCACCTCGAGCGATGAAAAAGAAGAGAAGTATATGTGATCAATTGATGAATGAAAAGGTTAAGCTCATTGATAAATAGAGAAATGTGAAATTTAAGGTTAAGAATAAGTTATTAATTTTATAAATAATCTAAAAATTAATTTAGATTAAATTATATATAACTATGCATAATAAAACATTTTAAAAAAACTAAATAGGTCAGGCCTGTAGGCCTGAAGACTAGGCCTTATGAAAATAGGCCTGGCCTGTTTACCTAAATAGGCCTGACAATAAACCTAAGCCTGAGCCTGACCTATTTACTAAATAGGTCAGGCTAGGCTTAAAATAGGATAGGCCGTAGACCCCTGATAGGGGGCCTAGCCTATTTTCACCCCTACTCATGACCACCAAATTCGTTCATTTCACTATTATCTCAAAAAGAGCATATTCAAATACCCACATGACAAAAAAGTATTATTTGAATTGAACCATCAAAAGTTCAAAATATTTACTTAATTATTAAAAAGACATACAGGTCGTTAAGGATAAATATGGAATTTTGAACTTTGGGTATTTATACCAAAATGCCCCTCAAATTAAAAAAAATGCAAGAACTAGGTTGTTAATTGTTATTCTATAGTTGTCACTGCTTCTACTCACTCGTCATTGATAACTTGAGTATAGGAAATTAACAACTTGGTATAGAGATTGGCAACATGAGTTCTCCAAGTCGTCAATCTCCATATTCAAGTTGTCAACGACGCCTAAAGGGATAGTTGCTAATTTGATATACTCATATTGTCACTTTATATGCTCAAGTTTTCAACGACACCTAATAGAGATAGTTGCTAGTTGTTATACTCAAGTTGTCATTGTTTATATTCAAGTTGTCAACGGCACCTGATAAGCATATATATGTTGACAAGTATAAGCAATGACAACTTAAAAATAAAGATTGACACTCAAGCCCCTCTTCGACCTGGCATATCCCTCCTCCGGCGTCCACCTCCACCACTCACTGCCTCCCCCTCCAACATCCCCTTCTACCTCATCTTCTCCCTTCCCTGATGGCTATCATCTCCTCCAGCGTCCGTTGCAAATTAGTTATAAACCAATAATAATGGTCTCATAAATATATTGATTTTATTGTGTATGGTTGCTTGAATATTACCAACAAATAGTTGGCTGAGAAGATAAGCAGCCTCACCTCTATACTATAAAAAGAAGAACACAAGTTCAAATTTTAAAAAACTCATATATTAAAAGAGATGAAAATCATTTGTGTTCTAAATATCTAGAGAGATTATACCCTTGATCAAATGAAAATAAGAGTTGTTTGAATTTTTTTTTTTTTAAAAAAAAAATCAATTACAATTTTGACTCATAATCGATTATGATTATTATCCAGAATAGACTTTAAGGGTTTTTTTGAGTTAGCGTTCAAAAATCATGTTCATGCATGCCGAAACAAAACTTCTATCATATATTTACTCCATGCATGTTGAAAAAACGGCTATTATCGCTAATCCGAACATACACTAAGTTTGATTAGGAAAATCTTGGCCCTTCTTTGTTTCCCGCATGACAGTATATTGGGGTAACTTGTAAATTGCATACACACAAGAACTATATTTATAACAAAATGATTCAATTGAATCTTATATTTAGGATTATATAGAGTAATTAACACAAATTTTATGAGAATTAAAAGTATGTTTTCCCTTAATCATATATTGACGTTAAGGATACTTAAAAAAATCAATATTATTTATTCATCTAACCAAACAATCATACATATAAGTATATTCTGAACAAACCCTCTCAATCTTTCTTTCTTTTTTTCATAAAGCAAGAAAGAGAGAGAAATAAGTTGGATTTGACATGTTTGAGGGGAAGAAGCAAATATGATGGTAATTGAAGTAAATTAATTACTGCTAGTTAATTAGGTATGCACTTGGAGGATATTAATTATTTGCACATACCCGCATATTACTCGAAGAAAACCCTACATATACAGAGGAAGGAGACGGGCGCCAGGTACATTCATTCTAAGCCTTGACTTATCTACATATAGTCACACGGCACACACAGCACCCCTTAGGCGAAACGCCTGCTTGTGTACCGTGATCATACCCTCTCCTGAACGCTTGACCCATAAGCATACAGGAAGGGCACACAGATCCTATATCAAACCACCGGACCTTCAATAGGTCGGACATCTGAGTTCTACACCAGAACAGTGGCGCCGACCGTGGGGATCAATAAACTTCTATTCCCGTGACCATGAGGATAAGCACTCGTGCTTCACGTCAACCACCGCGTCAACCACCCCGTAATGAGCGGCCGATTAACCGATACGATGGAGACCGTCGGAAGGAGAAGATCGGCTTTCTCGCCCGAAGAACCATTGATTCCCAACAATGAACGACATCAAAAGGACAACTTTGTCCAGGACACGGAGTCCTCGGCTCCACGAAACCAAGACCGTGGACCACGAATTCCAGTCGGAGGAGGCGGGACATCCCACATGCCGAGCCGGACTTTCGATCTCTTCAAGCCGGGATGCTTGCGATAATGAGACGGGTGGACAACATAGACAAGCGCCATACCCTTCACTATCGGCGAGCGGAAGAGCGGGAGAAAAGGCGGACCCACACCCTTTCCGGCAGGACCGGGAAGATAAAACTTGGAGAGAGGACGACGATGACGAGAGCTCGGCTCGCCGCACCGACAAAGCGGAAGGCGGAAACCGTCGACAGCGGGAGGGCCAATAGGAGGAACCGAGAACGGGATGAAGAGGGTCGACCTCGGGCGAGGAACCATCGAGGTGACAAGGACGGTTCCCAAGTGGTTTCCAGCGACGGAGATATGTCACCAAATGCACAAAAGCTTTTTCTCCAAGGAGATCCGAACGCCCGATTCCACGAGAAGTGAATTTGGGCGAGTTGACAAAGTATGATGGCACACAAGACCCGACGACTCATTTAGAAGACTTTGACGTTCACATGTCGGTTAGAGGTCTCAAGGAACCAATTGTGCCCCGGATCTTCGCCGCGACGTTAAAGGGGCCGGCGTTGAAATGGCTTCACACTCTTCCCTTTGGGTCGATCCACAACTTTGAAGACCTGGGCCGAGGCCTTTGAGTTGCACTTCGCGACTAGCAAACGGCAACCAAAATCCCGGTATTCTCTCTCCAAAATCGACGCCGTAGGGAGAGGCTGCTCCAAAGTTACCTGGACCGCTTCAATCATGCGGTACTGCAGGTGCGCGGACTTAACGAAGACGTACACGTTCACTTATTGGTGGACGGCCTCGATAAGGAGTCCCGCCTGGCAGAATCCTTTTTAAAGGAGCGAGCAAAGAATCTCAACGACTTCATATCTCGTTCAAAGAAGTACTTGGACGTCGAGCAGATGCGAATGGCAAACAATCCCAATTCGAGGCGGGACCAAGATAGAACCTCCCCCCTGTGGGTCGAGACTTCTCGACAACGGGAATAGGGATTCCGGAGAAGGGGGAATGAAAGCAAGAGCCGAGGTGGCAAATTTGATCGGCGGAGCAAGTACGAAATATTCGGCCCTGACGGTGCCTCGATCTCAAGTTTGGAAGGAGGTAGCAACGACCGAGATGAAGAAGGTCGATCGGCCTCGTCTGTCCTACCGAAGATCCGGGATAGACCAATCTAAATATTGCTCGTTCCATGATGGTCGAGGTCATACAACCGACGAATGTTACGAGCTCCGGGATGCAATCGAACGATTTGTTCGGGAAGGCAAACTTCAACAAGACGTCATAGAGCATCAAGGAAAAGGTGGGAAACGAAAGACCAAGAACCGCAAGTAGGACCCCTCCTCGAAAGTTCAAAAGCGGGAAGATAAACGAAGGTTCCCGAGCCGATGACGAATTTCCGAAGCGGAATTCGACCGTAATGTAATCGCGGCGCAATGGGCGGTGGCGGTGATACTATAAGCCGGCGAAGGAAATACCTTCGAGAAGTCCTGTCCGTCAGGGACCGACCAAAATTCAAGGAACATCACACTGAGGTAGCACGACCGCCTTTGTTTTTCACAAGAGACGACCTCAAGGACGTTGTCCCCGGCCATCAAGATGGGCTAGTAATAACCGGAACAGTCGTCAACTGCCGAGTCAAGCGGATATTTGTGGATGCCGGTAGCTCGGCCGACATACTAAGGCGGGAAGCGTTCAAAAGAATGAGCACGGACCGGGACGACTTAAAGCCTTGCAAGACAACCCTCATCGGGTTTAATGGAGAACAATCTCGTCCGAAGGGGTTTATCGACCTCGGGTTGGTGATCGGAGACCCTCTTCAGACCACCAAGATTGGCAAACACCTATCTTCCGAACTTAGAAGTCGGTTGGAGGAATTCCTGAAAGAAAACAGGGATGTCTTCGCACAGGATTCATCTCGTGTACTGGAATAGACCCAAAATTTTGTTGTCACAAGCTAGAAGTCTATCCGGCTCAATCCTGTGTCGTAGAAAGAGGAACCACGGACCAGAGAAAAAGGAAAGCGGGAAATTCATATCCAAGAATTACTCGAAGCGGGATTTATTCGGGAAATACGTATACAACTTTGGTTATCAAATGTGGTGATGGTAAAAAAGCCAAATGGGAAGTGGAGAGTGTGTACCGATTACAAGAACTTGAACAAGGTATGCCAGAAGGACTCCTACCCAATGCCAAACATCGACCAGCCGGTCGACAACGCCTCGATTCCGGCTCCTATCCTTTATGGACGCGTACTCGGATATAATCGAGATAGCGATGTACCCGAGAGGATCGGGAAAAAACAGCCTTCATTCGAAAGAGCTAACTATTGCTATAATGTCATGCCTTTCGGATTGAAGAATGCGGGAGCTACATATCAAGGATGATGAATAAGGTCTTTGCGGACCAGATTGGCATAATGTGGAAGTGTATATAGATGACATGATCGTCAAAACCTTGGATCAGACAACGTCATATACAAGACTGGAGCGGACATTCGCCAAACTCGAGAACCTCTAGAATCCAGTGAACTGGCCAAATGTGCTTTTGGCGTCCTTCAGGAAGTTCTGGGTTTCATGCTGACTAACTTAGGGGCATTGAGGCCAACACCGGACAAATGTAGAGCGGTGATGGAAATGAAGGCTCCGAGTAATAAAAAGAAGTCAACAGTTAACTTAGGAAGATTGGCGCCCTAACTAGGTTTTGCCAAAATCGGCGGAGAAGGCTTTACCCATGTTCGGAGCTCTTAAAGAAGGAGGCATCGGTGGAATGGAATTCAAAGTGCGATGACGCATTTGAAGACATAAAGCAATGTCGGCCAATCCTCCGGTCCTCTCAAAACCTCAGCCTGGCGAGAGTCTTTTCCTTTACTTGTCGATCGGCGAGGAAGCAGTCAGCGCGGCCTTAGTAAGAGAGGCGGAACACGGACAAATTCCTGTGTATTTTGTCAGCAGAACCCTGCAGAATGCCGAGATCCGATACCAGAAGCTAGAAAAAGTGGCATTCGCTCTGCTTATTGCGGCCCGTCGGTTAAGACCTTATTTCCCAAGAGTTAAGGTTTTCACCGAGCTCCCGGCTTGTGGCGGCTCGGATCGAGTACGTATCGGGCTAAAGGCCAGCTAATGGCCAAGTATCTCCTAAAGGCAAAGGACTTGATGTCGGAGTTTCGATGAAGCAACTGATTACTCGCATTCCCAGGAGAAAACGCAAGAGCCGACATTTTATCAAAATTGGCAAGCACTAAGCGGTGGTTGTCATCGCACGGTTGTCCAGCCAAAATCTCGAAGATCAGGTATGCATGATGGCTATTTCGGTCGAATCGATTGGAAAAAGCCGATAGAAGACTACCTTGAACGTGGACTCATCCCGAGACGATGCAATGGAAGCAAAAATGTTGATTCGTGACGCGGCCAAGTACACAATGGTGGAGGATCAACTTTCACGAAAAGGATTACATTCTCCCATGCTTGAGATGTTTGAACCCAAATGAAGCGGGGTATGTCTGGCCGAGATTCATGGAGGGGCCAATGGTCAACATATGGGGGCTAAGGCGCTCGCCGAAAAACCCTTCGAGCGAGGCTATGCGGCGACGTTGGAGCGGATTCAAAGACCCTTGTAAGACAATGTGATAGTTGTCGAAACATGCCGAGTTATTTGGCGCCCCGGTAGAGCTTCGTTCCATCACGGCCCACAGCCATTTTACAAATGGGGTATGGACGTGCAGGGCCATTCAAGACGACACCAGGGCAGCTGCGGCGGCTAATCGTGGCGATGAACTATTTCACCAAGTGGATTGAGGCCGAACCTCTCACAACGATCTCCTCGGCTCGCGTGCGGCGGTTTGTTGAAGTTAATATAATTACGCGCCGGAGCACCGGCGAGATAGTGCAGGACAACGGAACTCGGTTCACTGGAGTCGGATTTCGTGACTTGATTTACGAATACGGAATACTGCATCACTTTGCTTCCGTGGAACACCCGAGATCCAACGGGCAAGGTGAGGCCGCCAATAAGGTCATCCTTGATGGTTTGAAGAAACGTATGTTGGAGGTGACACCTCTTGGGCTGATCAACTACCTTTTGTCCTTTGGGAAATCGAACAAGCTGCTCGAGACATCCACCCGAAACTCCTTATAAGGCGGCCTACGGTTGTGAATCTATGATCCTGTGGAAATAGGGATGATGTCTTGGCGCAGGAAGAGCATTTTATCACAAGGCGAAATTGCCAATAGTGAGGCATTAGCAGTAGAGTTGGATCTGGCCGATGAGGCTGGGTCGCCTCCCGTTGTCGGGATATAGCAATGAAAGCGGTGATCGCGGCTCGTTATAACAAGAAGGTTAGACCAAGAAGATTCCGGCCCGGTTGCTTGGTACTTAGAAGGGCCGACATCGGGAACAAGAACTCCAAAGACGGCGAGCTTGCGGCTAATTGGGACGGACCTTATCGCGTTCGGAAACTCTTGAGAGAGGAGCTTACATTACGGAAAATTTGGATGGAACCCTATCAGCGAACATGGAATGCGGACAAATTAAAGGCATATTTCA
Source organism: Acacia pycnantha (assembly GCA_025563575.1). Lineage (NCBI taxonomy): Eukaryota > Viridiplantae > Streptophyta > Magnoliopsida > Fabales > Fabaceae > Acacia > Acacia pycnantha. Next base: position 5,310,304 of record JAMWYP010000049.1, on the reverse strand, counting down.
GTTAGGCTTATACATTGTTTTTCTTAAAGCATCGTTTTCCATTATGTTCTTTATTCAACGTTGGCTGCTTGGCTTTTCCCTTCGCAACAATTGTTGTGCCAAATATGAATGAAACTCTCGTTCGAGGGTATCTATTGAATTCAAACATTGTCTTTTTCAAGATTCAATTGTTATTAGCTTTTAATTTGAAGAAAACACGTCGATAGCTATCTCATGCCCAGACACGCTAATTTACTCGGGGTATCAATAGAAAATGTCATGCAGGCCCACGATCGAGTCAAAATGCTCGGACGCTATCGGGACAAAACCGAACCCGGGCGGTGGCAATTTTCATTTACCTTTGGATGACAGGTTACTATACCGGGAATTTTATAAGGCAGTGCAAACACTAGCACTTTAAAACATTATGGTCTTATGACCAAAAGCGCGTTCGCGATTACGCTTACCTTCGTATGACCTTGGCGGGTCAACGCGATAAGCGGTAAAGTTATATTCTTATACGATGCATTATGGTTGCTAAGTTACCATCTATTGTTAATCGTAGCCAAAAGTGGCCACATTGGCCAATGCATTCGAATAAAGTCATTGCGGTAAAACAATAGGATAGATTATACAAGTTAAAAGAGAAAGAAAAAGGAAATCAATCCAGTGTGCTTGGGGGCGGTCGAGACTTCCTCGCCTGCTCGGCCTCGGCACGGCCGCGTCGCCATCTATCCGGGTCTCGGAACCGGCGGAGGAGTTCCACATAGGGGACAATCGCCCCTCAGTCACATAGGACGGAAATGATGCCCGTAGTGTTGAGCTCGATCCCGGGTTCAAGCCGGATGCGGGCAAGTGAATTCTCAACGCTCCACCATTGAACCCGGTAGCAACTCTGCGAGACCGGGTTATCTCCGCGGACAGATGTGTTGAGGACGCCTCCCCCTCGGCTTTTATCTGTCCACTTCGGCTCTGAACCCGTCCTCTCATTTGTCATGGCTTTTAAGCTGCTCTTCGCTTCTAGCTTGAGCGCCTTAAAGCCTTCAATTATTACATTGGAGTCCGCCAAGAGCCTCGGTCTCTTTTAGTCGAAACTCCACTTTCTCAGTTGGACCTCACGAGCACGGAACTCGTTCGAAGCGACTTGCCATTGTTTGAGCTTCGTCGCGGAGTGTTCGGGCACGCTTCGGCTCAGTGGCGACCTCCGCATATTTGTGGTGCGGGGTGAAGCGGCGGGTCAAACCGGCGCCTTTCAAGAAAGCATTTCCCAATGCTGGACCTCTCGTACGTCAACTTCACGCAAGGCCACGGCTCTTGGTAACGGGCGAGGAGCGGGAGTGCAACGGCCGAGTTCCTCGGTAATACCCTTACTCCACAAATGTGAACGGGGAATGACGGTGGAAGGACGAGGGGGCCGGGGTATCGAGGCATGGACGGGGGCTTGGCGTCGGTCGACTTAGGAAGCGGCGATTTCGGGACGGGGAGGCTCGGATAGGAGAGACAGAGTCGACTTCGGTTCGGGGCTTGGGCGACTCCCGACCTTAGGCCTCTTTGGCTCGGCTTTGCCTCGAAGACTCTCGACCTTCGACTTGCCCAACTCCTTGGCCGACCTCTTTCTCCCCTTGGCGGCGAGCTCGGGGATCCCGAGAAGGTATTGAGGCTCTTTCATCTTAAGACACATGCGAAACACATACACCATGTTAGCTACTAGGAAAGCAAAGATGATCAATACAATACTAAGACGCGGAACAACGCCGATGTTAAATAACAAAAATGCCATACTCGGCCACGACGCCATCTCATCTTGGCCCATTGTGCCTCGGCCCGATATTGGGCTACTAAGGAGCCGGCCCTACGGTACCGTTCGCTCGAGCGTGGTCTATTATGGCATCAATGGCCTTCCTTTCGGGCTTCGACGATTGGACCGCTCCGCCTTATAGGCGCTAGGGGACACATTGTGGTGATCTTGACACCAATACAAGTTAAACTCCCGGTCGACCTTTGGAGAGTCCGGCCCTTTGAGGAACCAAGGAGTTGTACCGGTTTAGCGACGACTTTGAAAAAGTTGCCCTTGAAGCGTTTGAAAGAGTCGAGGCCAGGGTAAACGGGCGCCGATTGGCTATTCCCGAATGGAGGTCCGGCCCTTGAGCTCGGCGGTTCCTTCCCGGAGCGAGAGGTGTGGGGTTGAAGAAATAGAAGAACATGGAAGTGGTGCAAGGCGGTCAAGGCTCATGCAAAACCACTCAAAGGCAATCGAGTAACCCCATCCATTGGGGTGTAATTGCGAGGAGCTATACTAAGAAGCGAAGGGTGGCCATTTGAAATTCGGAAAAGGGAATCGAATCCCAAGCACAGTGATATAGTCGGCATAGAAAAAGAAAAAGGAGTTGTGACTCCCCTCCCTCACTTGAGCACACGAGCTCTTCCTCTTCGGGAGACAAAGCGAGTAGGTGTTAGTATCTCGGCTGGAAGACCTTCCAAGTCTTCCATGGTCGGCTTCGGCCAGATAGGATAACACCTCTCGGGTAACCCAAGGAATTGGTCAATTAAGTCTTGTGGGGGGCTAGCGCGGTTGGCGTTTCCAGTTCGACTCGGCCGCGTGAGAAGAAGAAGACGACGCCATTATACCTAACACAAATAAAAATATAAGAGATCGAGAATCTTCCTAGCATACTGATGTCAATAATTGAAGGCGAGACTCTACGGTTGTGGTAAGATTAAAATCCAAGTCAACGGGACTCGCGATATTGCTTGAGGAGCAGGGACCAAATTGTGTCGGCACGAGCCCAAAATTAAGTCGGTGTGGAGGAATCCCCACAAGAAATAAGTCGGGAGCACTCATACTGGCGGTCGTAGCAAGGCCCGATGTAGGAATCAACCTCGGCCCTTGGACCCGAGCTGGCCACTTTGTTAGACTGGCTATTCGGAAGGTCCGGAGAAGTGGACACATCGAAACTCGGGTTAAACTCCCTCGGATTAGGAAGAAGCGGGAAGGAAACATTCGGACTTCCCCTAACCGACGATGCATCGTCTCGGATTTTCGTCGGCCCACCACCAGAAGTTCTTCCCTCGCCTCCACGATGATCGGTTAAAGCAACGGTTTGCAGCGTTGGACGGGAAGATTCATCGCCCCAAAGCCACCAACGGCTTTTTCCCTTGACGGTGTGGCGTAGTTCCGCGATTCTTCGGGGGTCATATTCTTTATGTCCTTTGACATTGGGAGCCACTCTACTAAAGGTATTAACGAAAAGGAAACGGCTCGCTCGAAAAACGGGGAGTTTTGCACAAATGAAGGAAGCGAAAACGGGACTACGCGAAAACCCGCTCAACAAGGAATTTACCAGAATTTCAACTAAATACGGACGCAATCTCACGGGAAACGGCGGATCGAGCAAGAACAAAAGAAAGAGGCAAGGAAACAAGAATACCTACCTAGAATATGGAGATGATCGAGGAAGTTGTGCAACGAAGATGGTTCACGACACGGGTTATCCTTCGGAGCGAGAATCGTCGGGAGAGAAGTTCTTCAAAGCAACGTTGATAAAATAACAAGGAAGGAGACTTGGCGGGTATAAACCTTTCGAAACCCAATCGACGGGGCAAGCGCCTTTTCCATCGGTCGAAAGGATGGCGTGACCTTCTCATTTAATGCGCGTCATCGAGGCATTAATTACGCCAAAGCCGTATAGGCGGCACCCCTCATTCGGCTTCACGACGGTCGAGGACGCCGGTGGCATAGGCAAATGATAACGTAGAAGAGGAATCGGCGGCCAAGATCGGGCACAAGGAGCGGGAGTCACGATCAATTATCCGGCTTGCTCGTTAGGCTAATCGGCCTCGAGAAAGGACCCGCATTTGGAGTCTTCGGCCGTGCGAAGCGAGCCGGATGGTCGAATAACAACAAAATTTAAACAAGCATAACCGGACCACATGTGCAGGGCAATTCAACCGGAAGACTTGTAGTTAGAGATTGCTTGAAACTACGATAGACACCTTATCAAAGTAAGGCGGAGGCAGCTCAGATACAACTAGAGGATCCGGCAACATGTCACCCCGGTTGACCAGAGACCCGGACAACCCGGCTGGGGGGACAAGGATATCATGTTACTTCGCGATCAAAAATGACTCAGGCTTCAACAAAGACTCGAACTTTCGTTCTTCAAGCGAACATCTAAACTGGTTTTTACAGAGACACGAGCAGCCGAGCTTGAAACAGCTATTACGGACCTAGCCTAGGCCCATTATCTCAGCTGAGTACGGGGGCAACCCACCATCCGTGGGACCCAGCCATGACCTTGGACACGCACCCGCGATCCTGGACATGCACCGCGATCATGGATATGCGCACACGATCCCGGACACGCACATGACACGTACGGCGTGGCGGCCAAGGGACTAACTAACCGGGTATACTCTATATACGAGAGGAAGGAGACGGGCGCCGAGTACATTCATTCTAAGCCTTGACTTATCTACATATAGTCACACGGCACCTTGCGGCACCCCTTAGGCGAAACGCTTTGCTTGTGTGCCGTGATCATACCTCTCTGAGCGCTTGACCCATAAGCGTACGGGAAGGGCACACGAGATCTATATCAAACCACCGGACCTTCAATAGGCCGGACATCGAGTTCTACACCGGAACAATATATATATTTGGGTCTCTCTATATATATACTCTCAGCAAAGAAATTAAACTGATGGTTTCAGGAGTTCCACCAAACACTTCATAAGTTGGGAAATATAAGTCCCTAAATATGATTCAGATTCAGAGACCTTACCTTACCATCAACTTCTTCTTCCAATGAACTGAAACCTAGCAAACACCATTTATATACAAGTCCCAGGTTATAATGTGAGGCACTTCTAGAAAAAAAAAATTATATATATATATATATATATATATATATATAGTCTAGAATATAAGTCATCTTCAGTTTAATTAATACTATTTTTGTAACATCCTAATTTTTTTAATTCTATAACTAAGTAATATTTTAGGAGAGATTAATTTATGATAATTAAAATTTACTATATAATTACTCAGCATGAGAGTAAATTTTTTAAAGTGAGAGCTAAAGAAAATATTTCAAATTTTATTTTTAGAAAATATCATAAATTATTAAATATCGAGGTAATTTTATTTGGACTAAATATATAAATTTGACTCAATTGTTGAATTGTAGGAGAGAAAAAATAATATAACAACAGGAAGTAAAGTTTAAAAAAAAAAAAAAAGCTAATATAAATGGTTGGTGGCACGTGGCGTTTTCCTCACCATTTAATAAGATAGCGTGAGGGCATTCACTTTCCTAAGGCCTACTATTTAATTGCCGCCCCCAACGGCTATCTCTCTGTGGTTTGTTTTTTTCAACCCAGCGACTGGGAGAGTTTGAGAGAGGGAGGTTGACGTTGAGTGAGGGTGTGAGGAAGAGAGCAAGGCAAAGATTGGGTTCTCTTTAGAATATTTGGGTAAGTGATCTACATTCTATTTCCAAATTTCTCTTCTCTTAGTTTTAATTTTTGTGAAAAGAGAAATCTAGGATTTGTTAGATTTCAAAATATGGGTGTTTCAATTGATTTTATAGCTTTTAATGACTCTAGTGGTGTTTGACTAAGAATGATTATGGTTTAGTTTTACCTAAATGGTTAATTTGAAGGATTTAAACTTAGGGTTTGGTTGGAAAGTCAAGATTTATGATAATAGCTCTTTTATATCCGAATTATATTAAGGATTAAATAGATGGTATTTGAGGTTTATGAGGAAAGATGGAAATTTGGATGAAACTTTAAGTGTAGGAAATTGGGGATTTTGGAATAAATTGAGGAGATAATTGTCTTTTTGGTGGTTCTAATAAGTGAGAAAATGATTTTTGAAGGAAGGAAATGTGATTATAATGATGATTTAAGGATAAGTTGATTTATGGGTATGCATTAAAGATTAAAGTGAGCAATTTTGGGGTTTTTAAGGTGATTGAAGGGAAGTATTATTGTTAAAAATTTTAATTGAGTGAAATAGAGTTGGGAAAAGTTATGATATGTGATTTGAAAAATGGTTTGAAGAATAGATAAATTGTGGTTATTTTTTTAAGAAAACTAAAGGGAGCCAATCTTGGGAGTTTAATTACATACTATTTGTTATTGTATTAGTTAGTATTCTTGTTACTTTTATTAATCTATAATTACATATTTATTGTAGAGCGAACTTGAATGTGACTTGTTGGATTTGAATTCTCTCAAGTTAGTTCTTTTATATATATATATATATATATATTTCTAGATGCTGAATAGTACTAAAAGGATACTGACTGGCACTAAAAAAATATTTCATGATTTTGAAAAATTATTTTAAAATGTATTTTTAATATGAGTCAGTACTTTGAAATATTTTTTCAAGATCCTAAAATAATTTTTCAAGATCATAAAGTACTTTTTTTTAGTACCGGGTCGGCAATGTTGTTAAAACGTAGAGTCAACGTTGAAACGGGAAGGGTGAGCAAACGTAAAAACGTAAAACGGAACGGAAACGTAAAACTAAAAAACACACAAATACATTAAAGTCATTACAAATTTAAGTCCAAACATTCAATCATCAATCATCATAATACATTAAAATCAAAAGACATAGGCAATACTATTATAAAAGAGATCAACATCTCTAATGTAAGTCATCGAATTGAGTCAAAGTCAATCTCAATATCATCTTCTTCATCCCCTCCCCACTAAGAAATTCGGGAATATCCAAATCATTCAAGTTCCCCAAGTTCCCTCTTCTTCATCCGGATCATGATCATCCAAGCCATGGGGATCTTGATCTTCTCCAACTCCAACATCTTCGAAAAATCTTCACATGTTGGTTCCACAATCCAATCATCATCGACTCAATGTCATCAAAGTTATAATCAATTTGAGGAGAGACTCTACGTTTTGTGTTGCCTAATCTTGAGTTAGTCATCACAAAAACAACATTATTCATTGTCTCTTGCTTCAAACAATTTCTTTTCTTTGTGTGGACCTAAACAAAGACAAGAAAATAATTTAATACTAGACTAATATCATATTTTTGAAATGAAATGCAATTCATATTAAAAATATACCATCTCAAAAGCACTCCAATTCCGCTCACACCCGGAGGAACTACATGTCAAGCTAAGCACACGGATAGCAAATTTTTGGAGTTACGGAACACCATCACCATAAGATTCCCACCATCTTCTTTGGACTCTTGGTTTCAACTCCATTCACAGCAAAGGTACTCCCAAAAAGGCCTCTACGATGCTTGAATTCCTCAAGTTGCTCATCAATAATTATTTCAAGAGTTGTATCCGCCACCATCCTTTTATACAATCATATAATCCAACCTTTACTTCATAATCAACTTTAAATGTAGGAGAATAATGTTGTTTTGGGTTAAGGTAGTAGCCTGCAGCATGCAAAGGCCTATGGAGTTGCCTCTCCCATCTTGCATCAATGACATCCCAAACAGGTTGATAACTAAAAAGAAAAGAAAAGATAACAATTGAATTAATTTTGAGTTAAAATGTCTATAACTCTGAATTAAATAAATTAATGATAACTTACAATGTAGGTTTTTTTTTGAAACCCTCTTCAATTTTCTCCTTGGCACGATCCATTGCCTCATAAATGGAGCCCATTGCTGCATCATCTGAATCAACCAACCTAAGCACTTCAATCAAAGGAAGTGCCCCTATCAAACAAATCTCAACCCTTCTCCAAAAGCTGTTTGTCCATCACTACATTTTCAATGAGCTTTCCATCCTCTGACTTTGCATTTTTGGTTTTCTTCCATTCTTCTGACAAGAACATTCTTTTCACTGGATTTTTGTTGTCATGGAGGCATTTCAAAGTCAAATAGGATGTGGCAAAGCGAGTCATGCCGGGTCTAATCAAATCTTTGCCATTGGTGAAGCTATGCAATATTGGAATGAGAGATGCTCTTGAATAGATATAAGTCGTAATTTTTTCCCCTTGAAAATTGTTTCTTTATGAAGGGGTATTTTCTTCTCTAAATCTTCCAACATCAAATCAATGCAGTGAGCAGCACAAGGTGTCCAATATATTTTCTTTCTTTTCTCCATCAACAAAGCCCCAAGCAGCTTTATAATTTGCAGCATTGTCCGTCACAACTTGGACAACGTTTTCTTCACCAACCTCCACCACCACTTCATCAATCATCTGAAAAATCTTGTCAGCTGTTTTGGTGATGTGAGATGCATCAATGGACTTGAGAAACACAATTCCCATAGATCTATGCACACAAAAATTGATTATTGATCTTCTTCTTCTATCAGTCCACCCATCGGTCATTATTGTGCATCCAGTTTTCTTCCACAAAGCCTTATGCTTTTCAACAATGACCATTGTTGCCTCATATTTTGCTTCAAGTATTTTACTCTACACTCATGATAAGATGGTGGCTTGAAACCTTGTCCATGCTTAGCAATTGATTCACACATCTTTTGAAATCATCGTTATTCACAAAATTGAAAGGAATTCCATTGTTATAAATAGCGAGTGCAAATGTCAAGACATGCCTCCTCCCTCAAGTTCTTCTTCAATATGGTGTTGAGGGTTACGGGAGCGGATGATCTACTTCTCTTAAAAACATCAGAGGAGGTAGTAGTAGCACCACTAACAACTTCCTCTTGTATTTGAGATGGTTTTCCTTTTTTGTTGCAAGAAGCTTCAACATCTCTGTTCTTACTTCCTCCGGCACCGATATACATGGTTCAACGTCCATAGATGTTCTGCCAAATGGTTCTTCACACGAAAAACTCCAGCGAGTCATTTCTTTGGGACAATACTTGCATCTAAGCTTTTTGTTCTGGAACTTCAATTGCATGCTTCCATGCAGGATCTAACTTATTTCCAGGAGCATTTCTAGCCAATCTCTTCCCCCCAACAGTAGTGTTACTTATACTTCCAGTTGCAGAAGCAGGAGTGCTACTACTATCATGTCCACTTGATGAAGCCATGTGATTTCAAACTATATTTAATCAAAATTAACATATTTCATCACTGATCACTCTAACAAATTTCAATCAGCAATCAACAATCATAATTTATAACCCAATTAACAATTTAACATATTTCACTCTAAAATTACTTTAAACAATCGTGACTACTCACTTGCCCATTGCCCAGTCGATCGGCAATCAATAGTTCAATACAACATTTTTGAAGCAAAGAAGAGGATGATACCATACCGGTCGAGAGAAGAAAAAGAATGCCCGGCGACCGGCGTCTCCACTCTCCGGACCGGAAAGCGCGGCGGCTCGAGGGAGCGGCAATCGGCAGCCGGCGGCGTGCCCGGCGTCGCCGTCAAGGTCCAACCGACCGGCGTCTCCGGACCCGGCAAGCAGCAGCAGCGTCGACGTCCAAGCCTCCAAGGTCCAGCGACGTCGCCGTCCAAGCCTCCAAGGTCCAACGACGTCCAAGCCTCCAAGGTCGATCGAGCCCTCAGTCCAGTCGCAGTCGGAAATCGGAATACAGAGTGGAAATAGGGTTTTAATTTGGGGCAGGAATAGGCCGGTCAGTATTTTGAAGTATCATTTTAGTACCATTCAGTACTCTAAAATATTTTAGAATCTTGAAAAATATAATTCAGGGTATTGACTGGTATTAAAAGAATATTTCAGGATACTGACTGGTATTAAAACAAATGCTTCATGATTTTGAAAAATTATTTTAGGATCTTGAAAAAAATATTTCAAGATACTGAATGATACTAAAAGGATATTTCAGGATACTGACTGATACTGCAAAAATACTTCATGTTCTTGAAAAATTATTATAAGATCTTGAAAAAAATATTTCATGATACTAAATGATATTTTAGGATACTGACTAGTACTGAAAAAATACTTCATGATCTTGAAAAAATTATTTTAGGGTCTTAAAAAAAAAATTTTAGAATTTTGAAAAAATATTTTAAAGTGTATTTTTAGTATGAGTCAGTACCCTAAAATATTTTTTCAAGATCAATTTTTCAAGATCATAAAGTATAATTTCAATATCCTGAAGTATACTTTTAGTACCATTCAGCACCCAAAAATATTTTTTCAAAAAAAAAAAGGCAAAAGCTCCACTGATTTGCGCCAAAACGATGCAATTTGGAGGAATTGGAGGGCAACGAACAGTAATAGTATTGGAGGAAAGCCAAGTCTGTGTCAAAAACTTTAGGTAGCCACTTTCCAATTTACCTTGTATGCTTGTTGAGATGATTATAAGTGTATGTTCGTATTTTCAAATGATATAAGTATATGTTAAAGTATTTTACGTATGAAATGATAGATTAAGGTCCCAATGACTTTGTTAGTGTCTGTGTCTAAGATCTTCTAGCTCTCTATTTAATGACACAACACAGTCATTTGGATCCTTATACATCCACCCTCCAGCGAGGTCGCACATTCCGGATCCTAGAACATCCCATAGAAAATGACCATTAATATGAGAGACATAACATGGCTTGGCATCTTGGTTTACCCAAGCAATAGGTGGACAGTGGACTTCTTCTGGAGGGTGTGTATGCGACTCTTCCTCCTCATCCTCAAATCCTCTCATCTAGGCCCTTGTATATCCTCACTTTTTCAGACAACCATCCTCTTATCCCCATGGTTTACTACAGTAAAGCAGAAATCCTTAAATCTAGAAAACCTTTTTCGAAAGGTTCCAAATGTTTCGTCTACATTTTGCCAAGAATTGTCCTAGAAAGACTATATATATATATATATATATATATATATATATATATATATATATATATGTATATATATATATATGTATATATATATATATATATATTTATATATATGTATACATATATATATATATATATGTATACATATATATATAGATATATATGTATACATATATATATATATATATATATATATATAATGTATGTTTGTGAGTAAATTTTTTAGTTAAGTGGGCTTAGATTGTTTATCTTGTGATGTTGATTATGCATAGCATTGAATGTTGAATATAAGGATAAATCATTAATGTGAAAGTTTGGGATGTTGAGCTACATATTGAAGTGTATGGAATTGTGATAAGATGTGATTATAAGAGGTTGATTCTTTTATACCATGTGATATAGTTTTCATTGTATGCACAGTGGATGGCTTTGATATTCTCAAGGGCCTTGGTATAACTCTTTCTTTGGTCAGGTTAAAGGTCAGCTCGAGGGACGTGAGACCTTTTCATATTCGAAAGAAAGGGAACTCATGGTTGATATGAGTTCACAGCTTTTGGTCGGGTTACACCTCATTATTGGAGAGTTTGGTGCAGTCTTGTCAAAGAGACTAATCATATTATGTGTTGTAGCCCATAAGTTCTGTCTGCGGTTATAAAGATGGTTGAGAGAGTTCTATGCATATTGAATGGCTCTTTTGAACTACTAATGTTTTTGGAAAATTATTTTGACTATATCATACGAACATATATTTTGTCTGCTTAACTATCTTATAATCATTCCCTGCATACTTCTTGAATTGGAATTGTGGTTATAGGGTCCATGTGACTCACCTTATTGTTATTTATTATTTTTCAGGTGAGAGTTGAGGCGGTGCTACAAAGAGGAAGGCGTCCGATACTTGATATGATTCATCAATTTTGTATGCCTCGTTTAGTTGCATGAGCATAATCCGATGTATATTGCCGAACTTTAGGGCCTTTTTGGTATACGTTGCATATTTTGAATATTCCGCTACATAGTGGGATTTAATTAGTTGTGGGCGAAACCCCTTTGATATGTTGTTTATTGTGTTGGCTACTTTATTAGAAGTCAGGCCTCAATGTCTTTGTGTATGAAATGAATTTAGACATTCAGATGTTGATATATCTTTGTTATAATGGGTATTGAAGCTTATGATTATGATTACAATAAGGGCTTCAAATGTCGTAATCCATATGTTAGTTGTATTAATTGTGCTTATATTGTGTCAATCAGGTTGTTAAAGTTTTTCCTACCATGGTAGAGTCTTTTCTCCTATGGTAAGGTCTTGATTGTTTTGTTATGAAGTTGAAGTCACATTAATCATGGTAGGCTTTTATTTGTCTGGTTTTATGTCCTTCTACCATGGTCATCTTTTCTAAAGTGTTTAATGAAATTATTCCAACTGTGATAGTCTTTTGTAGTGGTTTGTTTGTTATTTTCTTTAGTACTACTTAATATTTTACTAAGTTCTTTAAAATGATTAATTTTGTGGTAATTATAGGAGGTTGTTTCAATTTTTTCTTTTTTGCTCCTGTAATTAATATTCACTTTCCAATTTTACCTACTCATTTACTCTCTCTAAAATAACATTTCCAATGCAATTAAACACATTTCCTAAAGGTAAAAGTGAAAAAGTTTACATTTTAAGACATATTTAATTATTTAATTGTCATTTTTTATTTCCTATAATATAGTTTAAGCGTCCTATATTGTGGATCGAGGAATATATATATATTGTGACATGTTTTATTTTTTTAGAGTTAAAGTACTAAAATAACTTTCAACTTTTATCACAAGTGCAATAGTAACAATAGGCTATTTTTTGAAGCAAAAATAACAATGAACTTTTAAAATTGAGGCAAAACTATTAAATCCAACTAATTTCTATCTATTACAATTGTAAAAATTAATCTTTTAAAATTGAAGCAAAAGTAACAATAAACTTTTAAAATTGAGGTAAAACTATTAAACCCAACTAACTTCTATCTATTACAATGGTGAAAATTAATCTTTTGGCCCTTAAAGTTTTGGCTTTCTTATAACCCAGTCCATGAACTTTTGATTTGCTTGCAATTCAGTCCCTGATGTTTCTAAGTCATCTTATGTGGCAAAAAAATGTTAAAATGATGTTAAAAATTGCTCAAGTGGATTTGACATAAATTTTTTTTTTAAAAAAAAAGCATCCTCGTCCCCACCAACTTGTATCCCCCTACTTCTGTTTTCTAAAAACCTCACTAGGACAGATCCTTCTACAGCATTAGAGGGCAATGAACGATTCGGATTGAAGAACATGTTTAAGCCACATATGATGCTTTCAACTCTGATGAAATACCTAAGTATGCAAGAAAAAACCATTGTGGAAAAAGAAATTTCTTAAGCTTTTGAATAATAAATGATGAAATTAGAAAAAGTCATAGCACACCCACTTCACAATATGCCTGACGCACAATCTTTCCTTTTAATAACAAATGGAACTATAGATCCTTTACATTATGCTCATAATTTTGAAGGCCCTTTAAGATAAGAATATTGTTCTCACCTTATGCTTGAAAGGAACTTCTGAAAGATCTGGCATGGACGACGCTGATGCCCAACGAGGTTTTTGGCATATAAAGGTAAAGAGGGATACGAGTTGGTGGGGACAGGATGCCGTGTTTTTTTTAATTTATGTAAAATCCACATGAACAAATTTTTAATAGTATTTTAACATTTTTTGCCACATAGAATGACTCAGAAACATTAGGGATTGAGTTGCAAACGAATCAAAAATTCAAAGATTAAGTTATAAGTGAGTCAAAACTTTAAGGGCCAAAATATTAATTTTCCCCATTATAATATATGGTATTTAATTGGGTTTAACAGTTTTGTCCCAATTTTAAAAATTTATTATTACTTTCGTTTCAAAAAATAGTTTATAGTCCCTGTTGTACTATTGATAAAAGTTTAAAGCTATTTTAGCACATTTACCCATTTTTTACTTATCTTTGTCAGAAGATAAATTACTATTTTTTAGCCTAAATGCTAATAGTCAACTTCCATTGGAAGATTTGGTTTTTTTTTTTTTTTTTTAAAGGTTAAGGTATGGTGGACAAAATGTTCCAGTATTTTATTTTATTGAGCTCTGTGAAGAGGTTTCATTATCTAAAATCCAGACAGTTTGGGTGAGGCTGGGTTTTCTTAAAAAAGGAAACTGTGCCAAGTCAAGCCCAATTACAGCAGCCATGTGGGACCACGTTTAACATTAAGGATATGTGATCTGCCAGATATTTTAAATAATTCAACCAGCACTACTAGTAGTGCAGTGGTATTGGGAATTGTTTCTTCCTTAGGTCCTTAGTTCGATCCAAGTGGTAAGTGGCTTGTGTCGTTTAAGTAAGGTCTCGAGTTCGAGCCTTGTAAATGCATAAAAGTCCCGTTGGGAAACTCTCCCACCATAGTCAGGTGCGCGATGCAGGTCGGATCCGGATTAGTTAAGGCGAAGCTTTGGATACCAGATGGGGCAACCAAATTAAAAAAAAAAAACAATTCAGTAATAATTATTAAACTAAATAATATATAGGAAAAATAATTTTAAAATTGTAAAATCTCAAATCAAATTTGTTACCAATATTTGATAAACTAACAAGATTTGATAAGCAATTCACAACTTATTTTATAGAAAATATCTTATTTATGATTTTACAATTCCAAAACTCTTTTTCTATTATTTTCCTTAGTCTGTACTTCTAAATGCATGCATTGTAACAACAACTAAAATATTAGTACCATTAGATATGAAATTCACATTCTATTTTATATACATTACATCTTTTGTTTTACCATCCTTCTTTTTTCAATTTTTTGAATAGACACAATTATTCAACAATAATAGATCAAATAATGGAAACTAAATATATGAATATCTCAAACAATTTAATAAAAAATGAACAAAATAAAATAACATTTGAATTAAAGCTAAATTTTATAAAACCCCCTTAACTTTAGAGTAATTGCATAAAACTCCCTGACATTTTAAAATTTGAATTTAACCTCCCTGATCTTTTGTTTTCTTACTATGAGGCCCTTACCGTCAACTTTTAGATTGATATTGCCACATCAAATTAATAAAAGGCACCTCGCATCCCACATGGCATTTCATATAGCATCTTATTAAGCTGATAATTATATCATTTTTAAATAAAGGTTACAAAGTCATTTTGTTAGTAAAAAACCCTCATTCTCATTAATGATGAAATGACATTGTAACCCTTATTTAAAAATGATATAATTATTAGCTTACACAGGATGCCATATAGGATGCAAGGTGTCTTTTATTAATATGATGTGACAATTTCAGTCAAAAGGATAACTCCAAGGGCCTTATGATAAGAAAACAGAAAATCAAGAGGTTAAATTTAAACTATAAAATGTCAGATGTTCTATGCAATTACTTCAAAAGGAATTTGTATAATTTACCCTTGAATTAATAACAAATAAATGATTACTTGCACCTCTCTGTCTAATCTGCTGGTGTCGTCATCCACATCATTATCAACTATTTAATATTTTCATCAATATATAAATATATAATATAAAATAAAACAAGTGGCACTATTCACGTTCACAAATAGTATAATCCCATGGTATGTGTTCTATTTGCTATCAATCACATCATCTTTACAATGCAAAACACAACGCCTATTACTAATGATTTAGTCTGTTTCCATAGTTCAAGGTAATGTTTGACATCGTGGTTATGATTTTATCCAAGTCATATAATATAATCTGAGCTGTTGCTGGAAATAAACGAAAAAGGCAGAACATTAAGAAAGAAAAGAAGATTAGTATAAACTGAAGTCTGATCGGAATTCTTTTCCATCCAAATCACTAGATAGGGACATCAGATAGAACAATTGCAAGAGAAAATACAAGATTCAAAAACCCAGAAAAAGGAGAGAAAAAAAGGGAGGGTTCATAAACTGAAATCAAGTATACAATCATCGAAATATTGTGTGCCAGAAGTAGAAATCTGATATACCAGAACCTGCATACATGTCAAATCCTCCTGTATCTATGTCCACAAATAAGAATGACGGGTTATAAAAGGGCTGTAACATAACTTGTCATGTTTTTTTAATCAGCTTTCAAGTTTCAACATCTCAGTCTATCCTTTTCCTGAAGGATTATGTAACATCACCTTCTCCACTGAGGTTGGATCAACTTCTCTGAAATTAAATAATATTGGACGAACACAATCAGATTGACGAATGGAGAAAGCAATTTGCCAACAAAAGCAGCTAAGAATCATGTTGCGCAGAGCAAGTCAGTAAACAAGAAATCAAGATACGCATGATTCAATTTTTATATCACAAAACACAAGCTTTGGACTGAGAAATTTCATTTTGAAATAACAAGCAGGTGAGCTTAAACAAAGTTGTCCAAGTCCTCAAGCAGACTAGAAATAACTGTGCATTTCTTATGCAAGTGTTCTTCAGAGGCATGGCTATTAATACTTACTAACTAGGAGCGGGGTATATAAGCAAAAGTATAAAATTCTGAAATTCTTACCACTTCCATCCCTTGAAGATGACAGAGATCTATCAGTTCTTATTACTCCCTTACTGCTCAAAGCTCCTGGCCTTTCTGCTCGTGGAGAAAATGAACCTGACTTACCATTGACTGAAGATGAAAGTGAATGCCGCCTGGTTGGACCAGTTTTATCCACCAACTCAGCAACAAGCCTTGGGGAGCCTTGTCCTTTTACCCTAGCCTTTGCAGATTCAGTAGGGGCCATGTAGCTGGGCAGTCTTGGAGTTTTTTGCACGCTGTCATCTTGACTGTCAAACTTAGCAGGCAGTGAAGCTCTTCTCTGGCAATTCTTAGGGCTCACGCTGGTAATGCAATTCAAGTCCTCACTGACTCCTTGAATACCATCGCCTTCATCATTCTTCAATCCAGACAGCAAGTTAGCTATGGGAGAATCATGTTCATCTTCTGGTTGTTGTACGGGGCTTTGATCATGATCAGACTGTTTGGATTTTGACACAGCTGAATCTTTAGTTTTTTCTGCAGAAACATTTGGTCCATTCTCTGAAACATCAGTGACAGTATGACCAGATGCTTTTCTCGGTATGTCTTTTCCTTTCCCATTGACAATCTCGGGTCTATCAGAAATATGCTGCTTGAGTGGTTTTCTTAAATTACTTTTATCAACTTCCTTCTGTGTATTTTCTTGGCCTGAATGCAATGGGTGAGCTGAAACCTTTTTTGGACGGTGTTTATTTTTGTTTGAACCTGAACCTGAAGCTGAACCATCGTTAACTTTTACACCAGAACTTTTCCGGGAATTTCTTTTAGCTTGGCCGTCCTTCTTTTCAACTGTTTGACTGTTGCAATTTTTCTCATTAGAAGCCAAGTCAAGTGTTGTTTTTGACCCCAGACCCAGATGAGGCGCCCAGAAGTGATACTTTGTCCACCGGTCAAGCCAGTCTGAAGCCGAGTCACGTTGTTCAGGATCATAGTTGATACATAGAGGAGAGACAGAGGATGATGAAGCCAGAAGCTGAGAGATAACACATAGTATGAGACAAACTTTGCTTCACAATTAGGAAAATGAGGACAATGAAAGATTATATATCAGTTTGATAAGAGGGTGTCTCAAGTGTGTTAAATTGGCCTATAAAATGCATAATTAACTCGTGTATTTTCCTCTTATAACACATGATTCACTGGATTAGTGACTGAAAAATCTTTGGCCACATATTTTCAAATCTCAACAACCTATGCTGCACATTAATATGCTTCAATATGACACATAAAAAAGACATTGTAAATCTATCAATATCAAAAAACAACAAAGCCTCAAGATATCGATCACAGGACATTTTGCACAAGAGTAATTTAGAGAGCCTCATTATCATCACTTTGAAAAATTCAGAAAATCTATTTCTCATCACATAAGGTAATATAGAATAAGTTCTCAAAAATTAGCCCCATATTAGATGAAAATGAAAGGCAAAAAGTAGTGATTATTCTCTCTGTAACAAGCATTACACAAGCAAATCTCATCTCACCTTGTTAACCAAGACACTTTTGGACAGCTTTTCTGTCTGCGTAAACGTTGATGCTCCAACAGCAATAAAAAATTTAGTACCCTGACCAAAAAATAGTGAGGAACATTCAGTAGAGTAATTGATGGCTTTAATATTTTCATCCATGATATGGTAATAGGCCAAATATCATTGCATTAATTGAATAAGCCCAGGAATCTTTACCCTGCAAATTTTATGCACTTCAAGACCAACATCAGAACGCCTAACCTTGTAACCACGAACCAATGCTTGAAACTTAATTATTCCTTTCACACAGTATAAAGTAGCAACTGCTTGTTTCCTGACCAAGCTGCCACGAATAAGGGCTTGCAGCTGTATGGTACCTTTGAGAGATTGAAATGACCGTCGAGCCTTCAAATGAGTATAGAGATCACTTCAATCATTCATAAGTAAAGCTAATATTTATAAATGCATAGAATATTTGCATGCAATAATTGATTAATGACTAAAAATCCAATGGATATAGCAACTGTATTATCAATTTATTTATCATAGCAGAGGAATAACACAATAACAGAACTATGGACCGGAGCAGAACCACATTCCAGAGAGAAGAAAGTGATTACATTAATAGGTAAAAGGTTACCCCTAAAAATTTAGAAAAAAAATAACAAAATGGAATAGTTATGAGGTTTAATTTCTAACAAAAACATATAAGTAAGAGGTAATTGCCTACCTGATAGCCCCTAATAGCAGCCTGAGCTTTTGTAGCAGCTTGGTTATGCCTAATTTTCTCAGTATCATCTTGCGAACCAAAACCAACAACAGCTTGTGCACTGGTCTCTTCATCTCTATCTGAGATAACAACCCTGTTGTTTGACAATTCACTGACTAAGCCCTTTTCAGAAAGTGATTCCTTAGTTGCAGTAGCTCCAGAAGTGAGTTGGGATATCAGTGCTGAATCCACAATTGGATCAGACACATGTATTTCAGAGGACACTGCCAGCAAGTCCTTGGTACTCGAAGGTTTCTTTCAACAAAAATGGAAACAAAAATTAGGACTTCTATATTACAAAATCTAAAGTGTCTACCACTTATTTGAAGTACATAACAATGACCAATTGGCAATAAGGCAGTCTCTAACAACACAAAATGTATTATTCTCAAAGCACACATATCTAATTACTTCTTTTGAAAAGCAAGTGCAGATGGCAGACATAATCAACCTAGGGAAGTAAGTTAATCAATTACAGAATGAATGAAATAATCAAAAAATTTGGGGAGATATTACTATCCGACACAGGCTGATGTATTCAATCAGTCATAATATAACATTCCTTTAATCACCAGTTATTAACAAATTAGACTTGACACAAGCCTAAAAGTTTCCATGTATACATGGCCCAATAAGGAAACAAAATTATCCACTTTTTTTCTTAAACTATCAAATTATTTTGGTCTAGCAAGAGATTCATACCTTCATCCTTTCATGTGTAATGTAGATTATGGTTATTTATGATGAATATAAACATAAAAGTGTCAATTACCCGAAGCCAAACAGCAGAAAAAGAACTTACAAATGAATCTTTCTTTTTAGATGAATGAGACTTTGATTTCTTCCCCGAAAGTAGGGCCTTGATCCATTTTCCAGGAGTCTTTACCATGTCGGCAGAGACCAGAGCTTCAGAAACTAAAGAAAATCAAGTATCAAAATCTGAAAGAACTTTAAGCAACTAAAGCTCAAGTACATTTTCACCAACGAAGGTTGCACCTAACGAATAACCAAAATTTAATAAGAAAAAACAAATAGGAGAATTGATAAGTAGCCGATATAACACTATCTTCAATTTAAAACAAAAATAAAGGAAATAGGAGTGCAGGACCATAAACTTCCAGCGCAGGAGTTGTTATGTACAGAATAAACTGAAAAATCCAAAGTCAGATACCACTATCTATTTTTTAATACCGACAAAACTAAGTCAAATGAGCCCTAGGCCTAGGAAGACAACTATTTCCACACAGTACACAAACGAACAGAGATATAAATAAAACCCACTAAAAATGCAAATAGAAAACTTGAGTTTTGGGTGTCAAACCCGCTTAAGCCAAGCTGGGGTGTAAAACGAAGCTAGAGCGAAGCACGACCTCAAAATGAAGCAGCGGAACCCTAAGCTTCCATTGCTGAAGGGGGGAAAAAAAGAAGAAGCAACAACTCAGTAAAAAGATTGCGAATCACGTAATGAAGTGTTGGAGTGATGAAAAATTCACCACACTAGGGACAATGCAGGTGAGGGCAGAGGATGAGCTTTGGAGGAAAGTTTTGCTTTTTACCAGCTGAAGTGACTGGCGGACACTGTAGGAATCAGTAAATCCCCTGAAGGCCTAAATTAGCGGAAATGGAGGTTGACCCTTTTAAGAAATTGGATCCATAATAATTAAAAACAAATATATCAACCAACACTATTAAACATTAATTCTTGCATTCATTATGTGTTACAGACAAAGTTAAAAAATATTTAATTGTCCATCAAAATCATAAAATCACAATTAAAGCGGGACAAAATAATTTTACTAAAACCACACTCGTATGTTTTACCACCAAAAAAAAAAAAAACAGCTCCTCTTGTATTGTATGAGAGGGTGGTGGTAGTAGTAATCAAGGAGCAATAATTATAAGAATCAGTGTGTGGGTGGGTGCTAATTGTATGAGAAACGTAATTTTTCATGACTTATCAACCAATGCCCTATATCAAATTATAAAAATAAATAGTAGTGAAACTTTTAGGTATGTTTGGTGACCCAAAATGGCCTTTTCAATTGGGAAAAAGCTTCTTTTTTTTTTTTTTGGATACCAAAATTTTAGGAAAAGGGTCGGGCTCACTCATAATCCAAGGGCAGGGCAAAGTCTCCCTTCCTCCTAGGTGATACCAATGTTGGGCAGGGCGAGCCGTCTATTACCCACAGACGTTTACCTAGGCACCTAGAAGCTAGATGTCTCCCCCAGCGCCTTGACCAACTCCAGGATCGAACCCCCTCCCTTTGGTGAGAGTGTCCGACCCCTTTGCCAGTTGAACCCAAAGACGAGGGGTAGCTATTTTTTTATTTAAAAGTGATGTTTGAGATAATTTATATATTCGCTTGAGAAGTCAAGTTAAATTTGAAGAAATTTCTGTTTTCATATTTAGTTTATGTTTAAATTAGAGGTAGAAGCTGTTTTTTCAACGTGATTTACAATATATGAGGTAAGTTTGTGAGATGAGTTTTGTTTCAACTTGCGTGAACGTGTTTTTTCAACTCCAACTCAAACAAGTCCTTTTTAAAAATTTTGAAACTAACTTTTTAATACAAGTTTATGTTAAATTAATTGGCTTTTTTTTTTTACTAAAAGCTTATCTAAATATAAAATTACATTATATTAATTAACTTTTATCATCATCTGCGTAGCAATGTCTCTTCCTCTTCCCTACTCTTTACTTTTTGCTGCATATTTTGTTTTTCGTTTGGGCTCTCTATCCCTCTTTTGTAGGGTTTTTCATATTCTTCCATAATGTGCAATTTTACTTAAAAATGTTAAATCAGCTTCTCAAAGGTGAAACTGATCTTACAAGAGTCTCTGAAAGAATCAATGATATGGTAAAATATGCTAAGTCATCCTGATTTAGGTTCTTATAGCAATAGAATTAGGCAGCTTTCCCTTTAATAAATTTCACTTTTTGACCTAAATCGTCACATTTCATTCAATATGAAACATGAAAAACAGTAAATAATGTTTTTTGCTAAAAAAAGGAAAAGAAACATGAAAAGCAGTAAATAACGTTTTTTAAAACATGAAAGTTTGGGAACATGAAACATGAAAAACCGCAATAATTTTTTTTTTTTTAAAGGTAATAAAGTTTTTTTAAACATGAAACTCCATGAGTCGGATCGTGGTGTTCATCAGAATTAGAGCATGCTTCTAAGCTAAACTAATTCTAATAAATATACTTACAAATTGCTCACTAATTATGAGCTAATATTATAATCGAAATTTAAACTCATGACTTTATGAGTTATGAGAACATTCTTTATCAACTGGATCAAATTTTATCGAAAAAAATTGAAATCATGTCATTCACTCATATTTTGAAAATAGATCTACAAAATCAATCACAAATAAGTGCAGGAAAAATAATAGAAAAATATCATTTGAATTACAAAAACCTTTTAAAATGTCTACTAAATTAGAAAAAAGACAAATAGGTAATCTGGTAAGAATTTGAGATTTTGAAATTTGGGCGTTGACAATTTAAGTATAGAGATTGACAACTTGAGCTCCCCAAATTATAATTGTGTATACCCAAATTGTCAATATATTGATATTCTTAAGTTGTTGCTATCTATATTTAAGTTATTAATACTCAAACTTCAACATCTCAAATTCTTATTACTCCTCCGGTCCTAAATATAGGGCATAGTTTATAATGTAAATTGCACTACAAATTATATCCTATATTTAGGACAGATAATATGTTTGTCTTTTTGCTAATTAATAGACATTTTAGAATTTCTGTAATTCAAATGGTATTTTTCTTCATTTTTCCATAAGTATTGGGGAAAATTTTGGAATTGATATTTTTTTTAATGATGGGTAAATGTGCAAAAATACACATGTGTTTTACCCTCAGGAACGTTCAGCACCAAATGCTTTTCGGAGGTACAAAAATACACATAAGTTTTAAAAATGGGGTGCACATTATGTGCACATAATTAGGTGCCCAATTATGTGCTCATACCTCTATTAGAGGTATGAGCATATTTTTTTTTAAAAAAAAAATTTATATATTGTATTTATTTATATTTATATTATATGCTGCTTTCTGGATTTTTTTTTATCTCAAATTAATTAGCTTTCGATGATTATACGGTATCATGGAAATTAATTAATTTTGAGATACCAGTAAAGCACCATATAATTTAAATCTAAATAAATATAATATATAAAAAATAAAAAAAATATGCTCATACCTCTATTAGAGGTATGAGCACATAATTGGGCACTAATTATGTGCACATAATGTGCATTCTAAAAATGTGGCAAAAATACCAGTAACGTTATCTAAACCAAACGTCTGTTAACTTCTTTTTGTGGGGCCCACGACCTGCCCAGGTCAGCATTCCTTCATCTTATCGCCTCAGCCCAGAGAAACTCACAACCATGTTCTTACTTTCGTCCTTTCCATACTTCCGATGACCCTCCTCCTCCTCCGTCCCTCTCGCCCACTAATCCCTCACCACCTATTTGTATCACACCCTGTTGAACTGAACAATTACTTATTATTGAATCAGCTAACTAATACACTTGAGGAGTTCTATATTTATATACAAACAATCAAACCTAAGTTGGCCCAATATACAAACATTCTAATCTCAACACCCCCCTTCAAGTTGGGGGCTAAACAGATCAAAAGCTCCTAACTTGCTAAGCATCCTATCCTATATCTCTTTATCTAGTCCCATTTAATGTAGGGTTCAAACTTTCCAGATTTGTCTTTTGTAGCGAGATTTTTTCCCTCCACGACAATTAAGTTTCCTTCCAGTTCTTGACAAAAGTTGTGATGACCCATTAAGTGAATTCTGAGAGGTAAGACGAAAGTTGTTCAAGCTATGGGAACCATCAGCGAATTGCCACTCTTTTACTACAATCCTCACCTTTCTTCAACATGCCTCATCTTGATTTCACAAGTGCTAAAATAGTCATACTTCACACTGCTAGGAGGACACTCGTAAAGATTAAAACAAAGAGTTCCTATACTGTTGTAAAACCATATTAAATTATGCATCCCATCTAGGAGTTGAACCGTGTCTCACATCTGTTCTCCTGGTTAATTCCTCAAGTTCTACCTCCACAAATGTCTGTACACTAGTGCGAAAAATGGTTTTAAGACCGCCTCATTTAGATCAGAGTATCGATGGCCCGGTCTTAAACATATGATCGGGGACAGTTTTGTAAATATAAAAAAAAATTTTAGACCGGATCCTTTATTCATAGGTTTTATACATATTATTCAGACCGGTTAACAAAACAACCGGTCTTAAAAATGTTATTAAAAAAAGTGAAATATCAATTACTTTATAGAGAAATCTCGTACAATTTTTCTGCGGTCCAAAATAATAAGGAAAAATTTAAATATATAAAGGTCTAAAACTTTAAGATCAGTTATATATAAAAAAAACGGTCTTAAAGGTTATACTTTTAAGATCGGATATAAATTGTGGCGGTACAAAATGTTGAAAAAAATTAAACGAAAATTTTATTACTTTTAAGACCGAGTTTTATAAGGGACAGTCTTAAAGGTTAACTTTAAGACCGTTCATTTGGTACATCCGGTCTTAAAAATAAAGCACCAAATATTATCTTCTTCGCGAAATCTTACCTTACGACTTACGTTGCTTTCTCTGAACTCAAACCCCTGTTCTTGTTGCAAAACCCCTCTTCCTGTTGCTTACCTCTCTTCCTCGCCCACCACCACCATCTTCTGTTACTCTCTCATTTTCTCAGGCATTCCTCTTTCGGACCACCTCTCTCAACCTCTCTTCATTTATCAAAAATGAACGGAGAAAATGATTCTTGTCTTGTTCGTTCAATGCCGATTCATGGTGTGATTGGTGCAAGTCGAACGAACCTCTTCATCTCATAGTGAGCCTCGTAACCGGCTTGCTCGCCGTGGTAGAAGTGGCACACGAATGAAAGACATATTCGTAAGTCGGACCTCTCGGTCAAAGCTCGAGATTCAGTTTGATGAAAAGTTGGCTCCTTTCAGTCAAAATAAGAACAAATATAATAGTTTTATCAGCTATCTAGCACGAAGCAAGATTAGCATCTTGACAGATGAGTGGAAAAATGTGGACGATTGCATAGTAAAGGATCCTATCTAGGACACTATCTCGGCTTACATATATCGTCCCCGATCGTCGAAGTCAAAGACAAGACATTGTCTTACCGTGTCTTGATCGATGGAGGAAGTTTGAGACTTTTCTAGCCAACAACTATATTTTTGCCGAGGTTCCAGCTGGTGAGCCTCGCCCCCCTCCTTGGGAGAAGTACACATTTCTTGATCAAATTCATTGCGGGCCACTCATGAAGCTTTGGTGAGTTTATATTTAGTTTTGTTTGCCCTTTTTGTTTGCTTATTAACTCGTGCGGATATGTGAATGTTATTGTGTTCATCTAATCTGTTAGTTAGATAGTTTGGTGTTTGAATAGAAGTATAAATTTCCATCCTTTGTCCTGCATCAGAGGAGCATGTCTTAGTTCTATGCAAGTCTGATATGTAAACCGTGAAAAGGTAAAATACTAAGTAGGTAATTAGTGAAATAACAATGGCATAAGAGTCAAACCATTATTATAGTCTTAGTTTAGTGGTTAGACATTGTTGTTAGTTAGTTAGTATGTTAAGCGTGTAAAGGTCTTGGTTCAAGCTGTTATTGGGCCTTAAGAGTCAAGCCTCTAACTATATATAAGAGGTTAGACTAATATGTGTAGGAACCAGGTTATGATGAATGAATGAATTGATCGAATTGGCGCAGATTACGCAACTCCCTTTCCTCTGTTTCTCCCAATTTCTTCTACAATTCTACATCTTCCTTAAATAAAATGTTGAAACTTGATGAAGTGAATTTGACTAGTGTTTGATATTCATATCAAGCAGAAGTTCTCTAATTTCTGTTAGTGGAGATGACTAGAATTCATAATTAATAGTTGTTTACAATATACAAAGTTACAAACATACTAATCTCAACACACCTACCTCGGCTTCGTTTCCTTCACTTGGTCTCGCTTTGTTCTGGGTCGTTCCCTTCAACTTCAACTTCATCTCCATTCTTCTTCTCCTTCTCCTTCTTTTCACCTCCACATCAAGCCTTTCCTCTTCTTGTACATAATAAAGTTTACTCCACCAGGGCCAAATTCGGAGGCAAAGTGAAGGGACATACGAATCGATTGTGGTTCTGCAAACGATTCCAGACTCTACTTTAGCGTCGACGGCGAAAAGGTCTTTCAGATTAGGTGTTTGGAAAGGAAATTTCGAGAATTTAATAACTTGATTAGAAGAGTGGAAACAAAATAGTACAACAAAAAAACTTAAGAAATTGATTATTAGAACAAGGCTAACATACCCAGACAGAGTTGTGAGGATAAAATGGACAAACTAAGGGTACAGATGGAAAGGGTTTATAGTGGATGAAGATCTAAAGCAGAATGGGATCTAATATTTGTATTGTTTTTCAGTATCTGAGGCTTATTTTTGACATTTTATGGATGTACTATAATAGTTTTAGCGATATTCTGATTTTTCCCACCTACAGTTTCGTGCTGGGATTACATCAAAAGCTCATAGATTTTACACAGGCAGTGCAGATAGCGAGTGAGGTAGAGTGGAGCAAAGCAGGTCCAGGAAAGGGGAAGAGAGAAAGCTTCTGTGTGGATCAAACATACCCCCATTTTTTCCACTCTTCATTGTCATCAGTGTCAATGTCGTCATCGACGAGGTCTCTGGGTGGTAGCTCCTCCATGGCTGGAAAGGATGAAAGCAAGAACATGGCTGTGAGTTTCTTTTTAAAAAAATAAATTAAAGAATTAACATTAGGATTTTTTTATTCTTTCTTCCTCTGCCACTAGGTCAATACCAAGCCATGCCAGCATCCACATCTCACTTTTTGGCAAAACTGAATAAAGTTAACGGTCAACGTTTCCTAACTTAACGGCACTGGTATTTTTGTCTCATTTTTTAAAGTTTATATGTATTTTTACACATCCGAAAAGCATTTAGTGTTAAGCGCTCCGAGGTAAAATACATGTATTTTCTTGCACCTTTACCCTTTAATAATTTGGTAGATATAATTATGGGCCATGGCCTGGAAAATTTCACATATGAACGCTATGCTTCTCCAAGTCGAAATCATAATTATCTTCCCTAATTAATGCGATTATCAGCTTGAAAATCAATCAGCATCAGAAACTCCATCACCATTAAATAATAAGCCTAATTATTTTCTTTTTGTAGGGAAATTAAATTAACCCATTTGCAACAAAACGACATACTAAAATCTTTTAAGTTACTAATCTAGGTTCAATCTCCCAGCAAAGCGTGGAAGGAAATGTTGTCGTTTACTCTCAATCATTGATTTGTAAACTTGTTGTCGTAAGCAGCGTCCTCTTTCTTCCGAAAGGGCCAAAACGCAGGGATCATAAGCTACTACAAGACAAGATACTCCATTTAGATATTTAATATATTTAGAAAGAATCACAAGAGGACATAAAGGGCACTCAATTAAATTTTTAAAATTGATAAAAGTGAAAGTTTAACCACCAAATTAATTGATAGCCATAATAATTATTGAATACTAATGCAATAATTTAATATAAAAATAATAATTGTTAAGGTGTCCTTGTATATTCACACACTGCTCTAATGTAGAGAAAACTAACACAAGTATATGGCCTGTTATGTGAGTGACTGAGTGTTAATTTTTAGAAAATCATAATGATACAAATTTGATTAAAAAAATCATGATTATACTTAATTTGACTTCTATCCACTGTATTTTATATTTTACATTAATATTGATGATTTGGTCAGAGAATCAGAATATATAATAGTTTATTACGGATTCAGTTGTAGTACTTTGTGCCTTCTCATCCTCTTCCTTAAAACAGCACCGTTTTGGCGTAAAATAATACCTGGTGCTCTTTTTAAAAAATATATATATATTTTAGAGTAATGTAGGGTACTAAAAAGATACTTCAAGATACTAACCGGTATTGAAAAAATACTGACGGATACTTCATAATCTTGAAAAATTATTTTAGGATGTTGTTTCAGTACCGTTCAGTATCCTAAAATATCTTTTTAGTACCCTACAATACCCTGAATTTTTTTTTTTAAAAGGAGCATTAGTATTGTTTTGCGCCAAAATGGCGTTGTTTTAAGGAAGAGGATGGGAAGGCGCAGAGGACTGGAGCCGAATCCGTTTATTACTATCGTTTTATATATATATATATAAATCAGGAGTATCCTCCGCGGACAGTAGAAACTAATCCTCCTTCACACCGTCATTTTAAGTAAGAATAGTTTTTTCATAAATTCAAATTACTTTTTATGTATGTTCTTTTCTGCAATCAGAAGCAAATCACTATACTGAAATTACCAAGATTAGTCAAATAATACTCGTATTAGATTACTTGCCAGCTACCAAGTTGGCTAAGTAGTATCATATTATCAATGAATGAGGGGTGATAGAGAAATCCATGAAATTTCAGTCATTAAAAAAACAAACTTCATTTTTTTAGAAAAAAAAAAAAAAGCAAATAAAGAAAACTACTTTCGTAAAATCACGTGATGGTGCGTGATTTTGGGCACTCTGTATTGAGTACTCTATTTACCGTTTGGAATGTTGAATAAAAAATAATGTAATCGAATATAATATAATAGAATGTAATGTAATCATGCTTAAGAAAAAGGTAATGGATAGGTATGAAAACTTTTGATTGGATTACAATGAATATGATAATAAGTGAGAATAATATATAAAGAGACAAAATTACATATGTCTATCTGTATATAATAAATTAAAATTACTTGGGATAAAAATGAGTGAGAGTAGCAGCGGCAAGTATGATACCAACAACAATCACATTTAGGGTTTATGGGTGGGCACTTTGGTCATAATAAAAAATTATAATGATAATAATGTCTTTTCTAAATGATTACAAGATGTTAGCATCCACATTAATCAGTCATAACAGTCTAATCTTGGTTACATCCATAGGCGAATCCACCTAAATTTTGATGTGAGCATATATATATACAAAATAAATTAACATAAAGAAAAGAAAATTATAGAGGGAAACTAATCCCCAGTAATTAGTGCCCACCCTTGATAATAAATGTCCAGTCTCTGATGTGAGCAATTAATTAGTGCCTACACTTGATAATAAGGCAATTAAAATACATATATCTTTGAATTTATTGAGTGTCTAGTCCTTGATAATAAGGAAATTATAAAGGAATTATTAAAAATAAGGTTTAGAAGGATGACATTGTTATTATTTTTGTTGTAATATACTTTTATTATTAAAATATATGTACTTGAACTTATTGAGTGTCCGTTACATCATTTGATATAATCAAGATTACAAAATATATTTCTCTTTACATTGTATAAGCCCAACTAAACATTGCAATCGATCTACTTCATCAAGATTACATGTAATCATTCACATAGAATCGAACCAAACCGACCGTTATAATCTATAAAAGAGAATAATATAAATTCTTCTTCTTAAGTACGTAATTTTTATTTCATTAAAAATAAATGCCTGCATGATTCTTTTTTTACCCTCAATATATGATTCTTAAACAAGCATAATAAAGTATAAAAAAATCAGTATTCTTCTTTTAAAATATTAAAAATTCAGTACTCTGTTCCATTTTACTTCAATTATGAAATATAATTAATGTGCTAACTTTTTTTAAACTTCTTTTTTTACCTCGAATGGATGGCATTTTGGTCATTTTCCTTGTCTTAGAGTAGGTTTGTATGGCTAAAAATCAGTTCTTTAAACAAATGCGTAAGACAAGCCTGATAAGACATGCTCACACATTTGCAGTCCAAGATCAAGTCTACCATTTCCCTCAATCACCCAGTCAAACCCGCAAGCTAATATAATGTCATGATCCTAAATATTAGGGGCCACCCCCTCTAACCGGTTGAGATCCATGAAAAATGGAATAAAACCATCTGAATTTTGGGGTGAGGCATGTGTTATAAAAAGAGTGAAAAGTGATTCCTATAAATTAAAAAGCACATTAAGATATTCGGACTCCGATAAGTGGCTTAATATAGTGGTGATTTACAACAACAAAAGACTCCGGGTCGGGGACTCTTAAAAAAATTTGCCCAGGGGGTCTAAGCTAAACCTGGACCGAAGTCGATCTAACCCAAGCAATTTGGTTTGGTCCGGTTTTGGTCAAATTGTCTCAAACCATTTTTTTTTGCTTGCCTTAGACCGGATCGGGTGAGATCCATGACCATGGACCAACCGGACCTCTGGTTTTTGGAGAACCCTAATAAAAAGAGGACAGAATCACACATCAAGAGGGATTCTCTCATACAAAATTCTCATTAGGTCTTATTGTTCTGTACTTTATTGTTTACTCACTTTATCATTTATTCTTCATTATTTATGTCCTCACTCACTACATTGTATTCAACTAATATTTTCAATAAAGCTACCATTTACTTCTAATTGCTTATTTTTCATAATCTTATCTATTAGATTTTTAGGTTGTGGGTAACCATGTAGTAAGATCTTAACCAATCAAATTGTGGTCAAACAACGTAATGTCTTAAACTTTAGAATCAATTAATTACATATATAAATCTTCATAATATATTGATCTTTTTTTTTAAAAAAAAACTTTAAAATTAATGAAAATAAGGGTGTAATAATTAAAAAATATAGCAATTTGGCTTGCTGGGGATAAATTCCACATTGGTTTGCTGGCCAATTGCAACTTGGATTTCGGATCTGTGTTGACTTTGGACATCCCGGCACACCTTCGATTTCTCGGCCACTGTGTCTGTTTTTTTTTTTTTTGCTCAGATCAGTGTGTCTGTTTTAAAAAGATAAAAACATTGAAACCCTCAAAAATTCATATTGCATTGAATGGAGTACATGCAATTAATATTTTATAATTTAGATGCACACACTGAAATATGGATGCATACAATGTACATCCAATTAATATTTTAGATCTTTCGAGGAAAAAAAAAAAAAATTTAGATCTTTACCATTATTGCACTGAAAAATTCTTATTGCATTTAAATGTATTCTTTTTTTTTATATATACATAATTTTTTGAGAAAATTACATTCAGGTCCCAAGGAAGGAAAAAAATTATAAAAAAATCTCTTGAAATCATAAAATTACCCTGAAGTTCCAAGAGAATTTTTGTTGTAAATACATACATTTCCTGTTATAAATGATTTGAGACTTTTTTGATATTATTTGTACGGAATTAAAATTCAGGTTTTCAAATTCTTATTATAAGGTACCTTTTAAAATATGTGAATGATTCTTATTATAAGTAATTAATTAAGTTTTTCTAATATCGCTCCTCTTTAAAATTATTAGATGGAGGAGAAAATGCAATACAAATATAAAAATTTTCAATTTAAATCTGAGTAAAATTATAACTTTATTTTTTTTTGGGACAAAGTTAATGATTTCAATACCTCTCAAAGATATACTTTTTTTTTTTTTTTGCCGCAATATCTGTCAAAATACTTGCATATTATGGAATTATATGATGGAAGTAAAATTAATATGTTAGTTTCTGTAGCGTCTGATCTCGGTTTCTTTCTCTGATCATCTTTACACTCTTTAATGTGCAATAGGCTCCACTATCTACCAGTTTCTTCATGCTTCATTCACTACATTCTTCCTCAAACAAATCTAAAACTCTTCTCAGATCTCACATTCTCTTCTGGATCCTCTCTCTCAATTTTCCCATCTCACTGAAATCTTTGTTCTCATCATTGTTCCATGATAAAAGAAGCTCACTGACCTGCCAGTCTTGATCATATCACAGATATATATATTTTGTTTTGTTTCAGAATATGAAAGTTTTCTGGGTTTCGTTCTTCCCTTACCTTCTTTCTGCAATTTTTCTTGTTCTTCTGCTTACTCACAATTCAACTGCACAGTTAACACCAAGTGAGAGTAGAATTCTGTTCCAAGTTCAGAAAATTCTTGAATATCCTCAGGTTCTTCAGGGATGGAACAACTGGACTAATTTCTGTTATCTTCCTTATTCACCTTCTCTCCAGATTGTCTGCTCTAACAGTCATGTAACAGAATTAACAATCATTGGAAACAAAACCTCTCTTTCTGAAAGATTTTCCATTGATTCTTTCTTCACTGTCTTGACAAAGCTTTCAAATTTGAAGGTGCTTTCTTTAGTGTCCTTGGGTTTGTGGGGTCCTTTACCAGTCAAGCTCAACAGGTTCAGGTCCCTTCAAGTTCTGAACTTGACCTCAAATTCCATTCATGGTGAGATCCCACCATCAGTCTCTTCCATTCAAAGTCTCAAAAGTCTGGTTTTGGCTGGGAATTTGTTCAATGGGACTGTCCCAGATCTTGAAAGATTAACTTCTCTTGAAGAACTCAATCTGGGAAACAACAAACTAGGTCCTGAGTTCCCTTCATTACCCAATAATCTTGTAACTTTAGTATTGAGAAACAATTCTCTGAGGTCTAAATTTCCTTCCAAGTTCAATCAGTTTAACAAGCTTCAGAAACTTGATATTTCTTCCAATGAAGTTTCTGGAAACATCCCATCTTCTCTGTTCTCTCTGCTTTCAATTCAGTATGTGAACTTTGCAGACAACAAACTAAATGGTTCCCTTTCAATGAACATTAGTTGTGGTTCTTCCCTGACCTTTGTGGATATCTCAAACAATCTTTTGGTGGGAAAATTGCCTTCCTGTATTGCGTCAACCTCAAAGTATTCAAATCAGAAGGTTTTGTATTCTGGGAATTGTTTATCCATAAGAGGCTCCAAAGATCAACACCAAACTTCATATTGCAAGAAAGAGGAAGCTTTAGCTGCTGAGCCTCTTGAAGGAAGCCAGAAAAAATCAGATATGAGATTAAGCTTGGTACTTGGTATAATTGGAGGGTCTGTAGGAATTTCAATGCTTTTAGCTCTGATCATTCTTCTCATCTTGAGGAAGACCAAAACAGAGAGAGCTGATAAAAATTACCTAGACAGATCTGTTGCTGATAAATCCCATGTTCATGCATCCCCAAGGCCAAATACTGATACAAGTAAGCCCACTTTTATGGATCTTTTTTGTTTTCTTCTATGTAATCGGATTTACTTGTCCACACTTAGTTTCAGACATGACTTTTCCAATTTACCTGTTGTGTATTCATTGTTTGTCTTATTTTTAAGGTTTTGGTGATAAATCAAACATTCGAGCAAAAATAAGGTTAAATCAAACATGCCCTCATGACTGTATTAATATGGTTTTATTTTATTTTTTTTAATGGGAATAGGACGAGTTCCTCAGACTACGAGGTTGCCAGCGATTGGACTTCAACCATACAGAATCTTCACATTAGAGGAAATAGAGGAGGCAACAAACAATTTCGACCCATCAAATCTGAGAGGAGAAGAAACAGAGGGACAGGTAAAGAACAATCAGATTATTAAGTGTTTCAATAATTTGGGACCCACCAGACCAAAATTATGATGGTATATACTTTTTTGCATTTATGCAGCAATATAAAGGATGGATCAGAGATGGGTCAGTGGTCCTAATCAACTGTGTAAAGCTAATGCACAAGAATGTGACCCAAAACCACATTGAGGTGCTCTCTAATTTGAGGCACAGGCATTTGGTAAGTGTTGTTGGACACTGCTTAGTAGCTTCTCAGGACCATCGTCAGACAACAAGCACAATCTTTCTTGTTTATGAACAATTCTCAAATGGGTCATTGAGGGATCATTTAACAGGTAAGAAATCACACACAAGTTATGCTCTGTTTTTGAAATGCTCTGTCTCTCCAACATGTGCTGAAATGGATTTTCATTCAATTGCAGATTGGAGGAAGAAGGAAGTGCTGAAATGGCCACAAAGAATGGCGATTAGCATAGGAATCGCAAGGGGAATCCAGTTCTTACATACAGGGGTTGTTCCTGGTATATTTGGCAATAACATTAAGATTGAGAAAATGCTTTTGGATGATAGTCTCAATGCAAAAGTTAGTGGATATAACATTCCATTGTTATTCAATCATATTGACAGGTAGATTTCTGCTTATTATGACCTTTTCTTTTGATATTCTTTTTTCCATTTTCTGCTCCTTCCCCACCTAACAATCCGAAGTACATAAATTTGGTGTTATGTCCACTTGCAGCACCGACAACACCGCAGAAAAGGAAGATATATATCAGTTTGGTGTTATTCTATTGGAAGTAATCACTGGCAAATCAATTTCTTCTGTCAATGAAGTAGAGGAGCTGAAAGATGAGGTACGTTATTATATTCACAAAAGATATATGAACAAGATTGGATATCGTAACATAGAAATCTTTATAAAATACCAAGAGAGCTATTAAAACTAGTAGAAATGGTTTTGACTACTTAAACACAAGATCTGAATTTGAGTCCATGAAAATGTTAAAAACACCGTTGAGAGCTAGCCCTAATTAGGCCCGTCAATGCTCAAGTATAACTTAGTCAGATAGCCATATGGGGGGAAAACTATTCATAAAATTTATTTATTATTTTAGTTCAGAAATCTCTTATCAGAAGATATCTATGAATCCTAGTGTTGTCTAAATTTGAAGATTCGCTTATCTGAGATATGAATATTTCCAATTTGATTATTTTCAGCTGGAGAGAAGTTTATCAGAAGCAGCATCAGTACTTAGAGGAGTAACTGATCCCTCAATCAGGGGAAGTTATGCTTACGAATCCATGAGAACCACAATTCAGATTACCATAAGTTGCCTCAGTAAAGTTCCTAGTACACGCCCTTCAATAGAAGATGTTATCTGGAATTTGCAGTACTCATTTCAGGTCCAAGAGAACTGGACCAGCAGTGGAAATCTCGGACTTGGTACCAGATTTTAGGCTCGAGGTGGTTTACATAGTTCATTAATCATGAAGAATTAATTTATGTGTAAATATATAATACCTGCAATGTCATTAAAGATGCATTTCTTCAATAAAGTACCGGTCACATTTTTATTGTTCAAGGAAACAAGTTTCATATTTTAATATCTGGAAATTGTGATTTCTCTGTTTGACTATAAGAAGCATTCTTTTGTTTCATATGCACTAAGTGCTGTAATGAAACACAAGAAAAGTAAAAAGAAACACAATGGCTAGATATTGCGATTATGAATGGAACGTCAACTAATGTTCAAGTTTTGAGCAAACACATAGGATGATCAGAAGCCAAGGATTACACAAAACATAATAGTTCTTTTGAAGTCTTAGTGTTATTTAATGAGATCTTTCAGATCCCCTGACAACCTTGTAGACTGCCACACAAGCCTTGGAGTCGGGATCATTCAGTCAGCAGTCCAACTCTGCTCAACAACCTCGCGCACTTTTCTGTTGTAATCACGCTTGTTTTCACTAAACATCCTAGCAGCCTCAGAATTTGCTGGTGAGTTTGGGTTTGGGTCACACAGCAACGACTGCAAGTGCAACAAGGCCATTACATGAGACACAGACAAAACAACAAATTACATTCCATTGAGATGCATCAGAATTCTAGAACAATAAGAGAGAGAGATGCATGTTATGATGCACATGGCCAATATGGGATTCTAACCTATAAGAACTATAGGCTCTCCAACCTATGACTCTCCCAAAGCTTCATAGCAGAAAATGGAAGAAGCTATCCATAACAATACTCCTCTTCATAGCTTATAAAATAACTGGTTTCGTTAATTCCATATAACATTTAAAGCACTTTGTCACGGCCTAGCTGTGGAAGTCCCACATTGGGCAGGATGAGGGGGTTTCTGGGGCATATATAATATGGGGTGAGCCTCTACTATTAGCTTAAACTTTTTGCATGATGGTTAGCGCTTCACAAGGTTAAACGTGCTTAGACAAAGAAAGTCTCAGGATGAGTGACCTCCTGGGAAGTTTTTCCTCCTAAGGCACTTCGGGTGTTACAACTTGCCCCAAAAGTCAGTCTAGTAAATATAAGGATGCTTGACAACTTCATACTTCAGAAACAACAATAATGTCTTCGCACCTTGTATAAGGAGATGAAACATGGGTAGGGTAGGCATGATCAGGGCTTATAACAGAAGGGACTAGCAGACTCAACCAAGAAAAATGAAAGCTGGTTGCAACAGAGTGCACTAATTGGAAGTGGCAATGCCAGCATAAGCAGGTCACAGTTTATGCTGTATTTGAAATAACAAGGCAGAAGCAGAAGTAGAGCATGAGAACTAGACAAAATAAGGGTTATTGGATTATTACAGTAGAATCACAGTTTGTGTTCCTCATACGCTTAATAACAGGAAGCATACATTGAAAAGGGAAGATAAATATTTACCAA
Organism: Acacia pycnantha; assembly: GCA_025563575.1. Classification (NCBI taxonomy): domain Eukaryota; kingdom Viridiplantae; phylum Streptophyta; class Magnoliopsida; order Fabales; family Fabaceae; genus Acacia; species Acacia pycnantha. The sequence goes on along the minus strand of JAMWYP010000049.1, from coordinate 5,274,420 downwards.
AAGAAAGGGAATGATAAATGATTGCTTGAAATCACAAACATGGAAAATGGTGTGGAAGACACATGAACATGAAGCTAGAATGTGAATCAACTAATCATTGACAACTATTAAATGAAAAGGTTAATGTTTATTTCAAAATTGAAGCTAATGCAAGTGAAGGCACAGCTGACGTTAAAGATCCAGCGACTGAGATTTTAAGGTGGTTTTTGGAATATGGACAATCAACTTTCCATCCAACTTGAACACCAAGTTATAAGATATTAGTGACTATTTGGAATGAGGGATTTGGAGGGAGGGGAGGGGAAGGGAGGAAAAAAAATTGAGTTGGATTTAAGAAAATTGGATAAGTGGGGCTATACAATTTTAATATAGAAATGATGTAAGATAAGAGTAAGAAAAATTAATCAAAAACTTTTAACCCACTTCTCTCTGTTTTTTTAAATCCGACCCAAAAAAAAAATTCCTTCCGCTTATTGTCCCTCCCCTCCTCTCCTCTCCCCTCATACCAAACATGCCCTTTAAGGTATAATATCATTGGAAAATTCAAATTAATGTGTTGTACATGTCTTGTACAAAACGGGGATGTTGGTTTTTGACCTATATCATCCTCAATTTTATTTTTACCTTTTTTTTTTTAAGAATTGGAGACGTTAACTACATGTCATGCAACATGTTGCGACAAAGAAGAATCATTTATCTGATTATTTTCTTCTTCTTTTTTCCCCCTTCTAATTGAGTATCTCATTCTCAACATTTAAATGGGAAATGAGAATAAGATCAACAACTTTGTTAGCCACGTCATAAGATTTTCAGCATTTGTAAACAAGCATCTCCTGTTAAGTGAAATAAATTTACCTGGATTGAAGTAAGTATTGCAGCTACATCATAAATTGGGCTCCACTGGTTCTGTAAAATATCCAAACATATGCTCCCATCCGCATAAACTAAAACAGAGAAAGGGGCCTTAGAACTGGAAATTGCAGAATTGATACTAACCAACAGAGCTTCTTAAACAAGCCCCTGACAGAATTTGGCACTCAAACTTTTGGCTCAGAAAGAATAAAGGCAAAGCAAGCTCTAGTTTTTAACATACTGTTTGGATGGAACATGCGAGAAACAAAGCGTACTACAGGCGGTTTATTGGGATAATCTTCTGAGAACTGAAGCGTCAATTTAAACGTTCCTAAAAGACAGAAATCAGATCAGACATAAGTTGGATAAGCAAATAGAATTTATAGGTCATAATAACATGAAAAATTTAACACGTGCAAGAATTAGTCAACATAAAACATGCATCCCCGTCTTGGGGCAAGAACAGAAAAACAAAAAATTTGAACTAAACCTCTACTCCAGGCCTTGATCTTTGAAACACTAACATGCAAATCAAGTGTCCTATCAGGTGCTTCTAAGGCATCAGATACAAACATTAAAGCAATAAACCTACCTGCTGAACTCATGTATGTTCGCAAGACACACATTGAACTGTTTTAAAGATAGGTTCAGACACAAGATCAACACACTTTAGGATCCTTGTCTTTCCTAAAGATTTATATCATTCAGACATGCACATGGTAAGAAAATATATTCATATGATAATATAGCAACAAAATGTATTGATTATAGACAATTGGGCATATAACTATTTTCAACTTCATCGATTATTTATGTGCGTAATAAACCTCTGATCATCAACCTTCTGAGTTTAATATTAAAAACCCTCCAGGGAGCTGGAAGTAATTAGCTCTAACATGTGTGCGTTATTTCATTTTTATCTCAGATTTTGCTGTCAATGTGCAAGTATACCAGAAAGTAATACTATATCAACATGTTGGTTTTGTCCTATTTACGTGTCTATGCATGATTGATTAACAACCAAAAAGCAAAAACATTATTAAGTCATTGATCAAAAAGTACATGGTTGACGAGATATTGAAACAACAGACTCAAATATACAATTTAAAATTTTTATCGCAGTCCAGGGATAATGTCTGGATACAACTATATACGTAAGATTCAGTTATATATATGAAGTAACTCAAAAAAATAATGTTTATAATAAAATAAAAAATGAAAAGAGAATGCAAATTGTGAGGAGGCCTAACACTTTACTAAGAAATTTACATAGCTAATTTTGGCTGAAATCTTCTCAAATCATTAGCCATTGAACGATGAGGGGAACTACTGGTTACTTGTATTGCAAAACATAGGTAGAGAATTTTCATATGAGCCTTAAAACAAGATAAGGAATCCTATGAGTGAAATGAGGTAGAAGATGTAACTGTACCTCCATCCCACGGGGTGTCATCTGGCCTGGAAAACCATCATCAAAAAAAGAATAGTTAGGATGTTGACATATATCTACTCATCTAAAACCACAAAATGAAGCCACGTGCACTTAAGAATAGAGAAGATAATTTTACATCTTTCTGTTTAGAATCATACCCAAAGATAACTGCATTCCAAAGCATAATATTAGTGTCCTGAGGAGCACCACTGATGCCCGCGGGAGGATCTTGCTGCAGTCTTTTAAAATCTCTCATCAATCTCTTCCTGGAAGGAGTCGACATTCTCACCACCTATGTTTCCATTGAGAACAACACAAGATTCAGCAATCAATAACAGACAAACCCATCATAAACGGATTTGGAAGACAGAGAAAGAGAGGGGGATTAGTCAAACTGATCGTGGACAAAGATTAACAAGCATCAAGTGAATCATGAGTTATCTCCAGAATCTTCCATAACTATTAACAAATAAAAACCATTTCCTACAAGCGAAGTGCATTCAACTGGCAGAAAGTTCTCCATCTATGCATCAGTAACTTGGACGCTGGATCTATTCCACTCATAAACTCGAACAAGAAATTCTAGCCTCTACAGCCCCGACAGCAAGAGCAAGATTCGCCAAACACGCATTTACTTCGTGTTTATTTTTTCAAGAAATGAAAAAAGAATACCAACCCAGAATTCAGAAAACGGTGTGGATCAACCATTACATTCCTCCGATAACATTACAAAACAAGATTAGCAAATCGCAAGAACATCCTATGCATCCAGTGACCAATTCTATTTAGGGCTTCTTCGAATCAAACTCCAAGGCAATTAGGTATGAATTAATCACATAAAAAGAAAGATTCACCGCAAGGAAAAAAACAAAGACTAAAAGCAAATTGAACAAGGGGAAGAAAGCCAGAGAAAGAATCCTAACCAGTACTGAGTGAAGACGGCGAGTTCCAGAGCCAGCAGAGGATAAGCAACGTGAAAAGAGTCGAAGGAGATGGAAGCTTCAAAAATAGTTCGCGCAGAGCCCAAAAGAAGATGAGCTTGGAACGGGGAATTTATTGATTATCAGAGGAATTCTTCCATGGCGACCGGCTCATCAGAGAGAAAGATTCTCAAGTTGCTATATTATATGGATATATCTTTCTTTGGGGCCAGAGGTCCCAATCCCAAATGCTCACACACGCTCACAATCTCTCTCTCTCCACCCTCCTCTTCTAACTTTGGTTTTGGCTTTTTCCTGGCAACTTGCAGCTAGCAACTAGATACGATTAAAAGCCACGAGGCATCCGCATTTCACATTTCCGTTTTATGCAGTTTGATGGCTTCCACTTTGTACGTATGTACAGTTACAAACTACTCCCATATGCCATTTAGAATTGGGAAAATAACACTCAGATTTGTAAGGAATATATAAAATATCAAAAAAAAAAAATTTAACCCAAAATCATATATCAAAAAAGTCCCTAGTGACTTTTTGATATTAGTTGTATTGACAACAGGAAGTACTATATTCACAACAGGAAATGGTATATTGACAACAAAATTTAAAAACCTGGTCATTCATAACAGAAAAAAGTTAGATTCACAATAGGAAGTGTTATATTCACAACAAAATTTATAAACCTAGATTTTGTTTCAAGCTCAAGTCCCTAAGCGTACAGAGGTCATTCAAAACAGGAAAAAACTATATTGACAACAGTAAGTGCTATATCCACAACAAAATTTAAAAACCTGGAGTCATGTTGAAACTTAAGTCAATATAGCACTTCCTGTTGTAAATATAGTTTTTTCTGTTGTGAATAACCTCTATACATTTAGAGACCTAAGTTTGAAACAAAATTCAGGTGTTTAAATTTTGTTGTGAATATAGTACTTCCTGTTGTAAATGACCAGGTTTTTAAATTTTGTTGTCAATATAACACTTCTTATTGTGAATATAACACTTCCTATTATCAATGCAATTAATATCAAAAAGTCTCTAGGCACTTTTTTGATATGTGATTTTGAGTTGAGACTTTTTTAATATTTTATATGTTCTTTGGGACCTGAATGATATTTTCCTATAAAAATATAAGTAATAATTTTAATACAATTGTATACATTTGAAACTTTTTATGGCCAACACATAAAAAACTATTATATTAGTGTAATTTAAAAAAAAGAACTCGTGTATTGGTTCTTTAATATACATATACATTGTTATAAACATAATTGTAACTCCAAAAATTTAGAATCGATTAAGTTTGTTATTTCAATCACAAAGCATATTGGAATAGAATTTTTAAAAGATGTGTTCTTGGAAAGCACTAATATTTTTGCCCATACAAAATATAAGAGTTAGCCGGAATTTGTTTTCGTCCTGCGTGTTTGGTAAACACCAAAACTGTGGTTTCAGAAATTATTTTTTGTTAATTGAGATAAAAAAATTTCTCACATACTTAATTCATAAATCGTAAAAGTTATTATTGAAAAGCTAATATGAGAGGATATTTTAGAAATCAATACAAGTTTTAGAAAAGCAGATAGTTTAAATGTAAAAGGTGATTACAAATCATATAAAGAGGATATTTTAGAAACCAATACAAGATTTTTGGAAGGGGAAAATCACAGTAAGGTTCTTAGGTACAGAATTTATCACAAAAAAGTCTCATACCAAAATTCCCTCATATGGACTTTTTTGTGATTAATTACTTAATTCTCCTCACAAAAAAGTCCCTAGGTAAAAATGGTTTTTCATGTTGTTAAAATGACTTTTATTGTTGTCAAAATAACTTTTCATATTGCCGAAAATTGTCTAGGTTTTTTTTTTTTTTTTATATATATAACAAAAATTGTCTAGGTTTCTAAACATGATATATCCCTACAATTTTTTTAATATTATCATCTAGTATCCGGTTCAGGATTCGTAGCTGTCTTTTTCAATATAAATATCTCTTCTAAGACCCTGAACTTGAGACCCTAGAAGGATATAGTGGGGCCTTATATCCCAAGATCAAATCTATGTTAGGTGAAATATCGCTATAATTAATCGAAAGTAAAAGAAAAGGTAAATTAATTTATATGATGCCTCAATTAGGTTATATAATGTCGGCTATAGGTGTGGGTACTTGTATATATATCTTTTTTTATTTTACTCACTCATATTTTTCTAAAAGCATACAATGTTAAGAGAGAGAGAATTTCATAAAGACTTTGAAATTATTTAAATTTAAATTAATATTTTTGCACTCAAGTCTTTAATGACGGAAACTTGCACATTAGACTAATGAAGATGGCATGGCATCCTACATATTGCAAAGAAATTAGGGCTTTGTAGGATAAAATGACATTTTAACTTTTATATAAAAAATATATGACTATCATAAAATTATGGGAAAATCCTTTAAGGTTTCAAGGGACTAAAAAATGTTAAAAAAGTCTCAAAGAAATTCTGATGTCAAAAAAGTCTCATTGACAACTCTTTCAGTAGATAATTAACGTCTACATCTGTGAGTTTTAACAATTCTTTGGGACCTTTTTGATATCAAAATTTTTTGTGGGACTTTTTTAACATTTTCTTTTTGCTCAAAAAGAAAATGTTAAAAAAGTCCCACAAAAAATTTTGATATAAAAAAGGTCCCAAATTTTAACATTTTCTTAATCCTTTAGAACCTTAAAAGAATTTTCCCTAAAATTATTACCTCATGCAAATGCCACTTAGGATATTATGTAGGATGTCATGTCATCTTCATTAATCTAATGTGGCAGTTTCCGGGCATAATGCTTACAACTAGTACACCCTTTAAGAGGAATCAGTTTCCCTACTTGTCCAAATCTTTTAGATGAGTAGGGGAAACTTTTCTCATCTCGACCATTCAAATGGGATCTGAATAGTCTTTTTTTTTTTTTTTTTTAATTTCTGATTTTTAAATGAAAATTATTTTAATAGCTAGAGAATATAAAATAAATATAATTTCTCAACTAACATATTTTGTAAAATGATTTTTTTCATTTAAAAATAAGTAGTTAAAAAAATTAAATATGAATTATCCCGATCTCATTTGAACGGTTTATATAGGAAGAGCTCCCTCTACTCATCCAAAGATGTATATTAAGACAGCTGTCAAAGATATTGAGAAAACATCCAAGCGTGTCAATGGATATGTTCTGTCTCTTTTCTTGATCTTTAGTTTCAAATTACATCAGAATATATTGATCTTCCATACTATCCATATCTATATATATTTTTGTGGGAATCTGCTTTTATTTAGTCTCACTGGTCAGGAAAAAAATGCTCACGGACGGACTCTATATTAAGAGAAATATATTCCAGCACTCACTTATCATTCTTAGAAATAATCAGAATATTATTAAAAACAAGAAATGTTGATATTTTTTTTTTCTTTTTATTATTTAAATGAGTCTACGCCTTGCAGAATAGCCCGAGTTGCATAGTTGATCTTCTGGGTCTATCTGATCAGTTGGATGCCACATTCATTTTGTTATCATATTCAAGATTTATACATGCTGATGATCAATGATAAAGTATTAGATGACCTTTGTGGTTTTAGCTGGACAGAATGTGGCATAAGAATTTGTTGGATTATGGTTGACACACCTGTTTGAATTTTGAATTCTCACAATTCCATGATGTGGTCCACGTTCATTCCCACTATCCCACTTTCTTAGGTAAACTGCCCACTAACTTATGCACCTCTGTAATGGGTTGAGGTAATATTAAATGATGCATATATGTTTTTGGTCCCCTAAATCTGCTTTCACATTCAGATCTTATACACTATCTACAGAGTGAGAGAGAAGACTTAGAAGGACTAAAAACTAGAGTTTTCTTCTTCTGAGAGTAAATCAATGGTTGGAAGTATTTTAGATCCTTTCATTTTACATCGTATATGTCCAACATCTTGTAGATTAGCCCAAGTCCATTAAACTATGGGTTGAAATGCAAATATTAGACATTGTGAGTAACTATCTATGATATCCCCATCAATTCAACATGCATAAAGGAACAATTGAGGGAGTGGACATGTAAACCGATCGAATGAGGCTATCAGTTTCTCATTCTTATGAGACCAAAACTCCTGAGTTTCTTATATGAGATTATAAATCCTAAGCAACTTATGGGACCATAACTCACGCCATGAGTTACATATAAAGCATGAGCTAGTATATATATATGAACCTTGTGCTCTTTGTTTATGCACTAGAGTCTCTCTTCTCTTTCTATTTGTGGTGTATTTGCTGTGCATTTATAAACGTGTCCGTGATGCAGTTTAGTGTGGATATTCAAGACAGTATATCGCACTCCAGGTACGTCCATAAACTCACAGAATTAGTAGAATTACATATCAAAGCAAAATATGACTGCATTATGTTATTCTGAAGCTGAAACAGGGTTTTTACTACATTTCATTGGAAGTCACTGACGATTCAACAGTTCTTCCACAGAAAATCCACAGTAATCGTCAAAATGGTAAGGAGGTTCTGAGATGAAGCAAGAGATGACGTCTCTCAGTGTAATGACTCCAGCTACTTCACCCTCACTACCTACTGCATAAATCCTGTGCACACGTTGAGAAGCAAGAGTGTGGATCACATCTCCCAGTGAAGCATCAAGATTGCATGTTATGGGCTTGTTGGTTCTTCCAGTTTCAGGGGATACCGTGTTCATGAAATCCATCACAGTAAGCTTCCTGCACCAAAATTGAATAAAATTTACCCGTATTTTCCAGTCATCTAATGATAGGATATTGTAACATTGCAAGATATATAATGAGTTTATACTAATGTTGGTTCTTACAGTTTGATCCAATTTTAGTTTTAGTCCATGTAGTTTCAAATCCTGGTTTTTGGTCTATATAGTTTTATAAAGATTTGGTCTAAGTTTAATGACGTTAGTTGACTTTTATTTAATGCCATAAAGTATAATCAACTTTTTTTAACGCCATAAAGTATAGAGATCAAAACCAAAATTCGTTAAAAGTACAAGATCAAAACTAAAACTTGTTAAAAATATAGGGACCAGACAAATTTTGGTTCTGGTGTTTGTACTTCTAACGAGTTTTAATTTTAATCCTTATAAGTTAGACCAAGTTCTTATGAAACTATAATACTAAAAACAATGATTTGAAATTATAGCCATCGCTCAAACTTTAACAACCAACAATGGTATTAGTTCACATATAAATTGTCTTCTGTGTTACCTGAAGTTGGAGAAAAGCTCAGGCTTCAGCAGCAAGTGTCTGATGTCCCTTATGCTTACATTCCCAACAATTTTCTTATTTGGCCCCTCTACTACGGGAAGACCTCCAATTTTATGATCCTTTATTTTCTTGAAAGCTTCAAGAATCAAGTCATCCCTCTGGATGCTGATAACCTGGTTAGGAAGAGACAAGAGGCCTCTTAGACCTTCAAATTTTGGTAAGCTAAAATCTTGGGAAATTGTGGAAAAGTCCTCCTTTGAAAATTTTATTGACGAGTAGTACCGGTACTCTGCAAATTATGTGTGCGCAGAGTACTGACATTCTAATTTAGGTCCTTATCCCAATAATTATTATCAATGGAGGACTTTTCCTCAATTTTCCCGAAGAATTGCATATAAACTTTGATTCTTGCCTCATCAGAGGACATATAAGGAAGTCCCAAATCATATAGAGGTCTAGCAGCAATGCAGTCAAACCAATCTCTTCCTTGGCATCCCTCGAGACCTTGAACAACTGCGGACTGAGTAATGTAGTTTACAAGGTCAAGCTTGCCTGGTTCTATCACTGGTACGTTCCTCAGCCTATATTTTGAGAGAAGAAGCAAAACAGTTAACATACTGCTATCTTTTGAAACTGGAACAAAAGGAGCCCATCGGTGTGTTTTGAGTATGGATCGCACCTGAAACCAGAAATAAAACCATATTTTTGACAAAAAGGAGCTAGGAGAAGAGATTAAAACGATAGAGAAAGCTTGCTAATAAAATTAAGGCTTAATACTATTACTATTGTTAGTCTTTATAGTTTAATCGAATTTAGGTTTTAGTTTCAATATTTAAACTCAAACCCAATTTTTATAAAGTTGTAGGGATCAAAACTAATCATTTGAAAATACAGGGAAGAAAACAAAAATTCAATTGTAAGGACCAACATTGATATTAACCCTAAGGTTAAAATCACATGTGGTGATTTCAGATTTTGCAGAATAGATTTCTTGATAATAATTTTTGAAGGAATCTTTTTCATAAAGTCAATAATTGGATGCTGAGTAATCAAATATCAACCTGTTCTATTTTATGTTTTCTATTAAGTAGGCATCATAACTTCTATTGTCTCTTTGCCAATAAAAAAGAAGAAGAATATTTATGCCAAAAATCAAAAGGATAACCACCACGTTAAAAGGTACTGTACAAACTTGCAGCTTTGTCTGGAACCATCGCTAATCTTACCGTTGTTGACTTGAAGGGTTCTTCTCTCAGTATTACTTTGTAGAAGTCCTGACCCAGATTATCAGCAGCTTCAGGACCATCTTTACCTGCTACACTGTCGGCAGCAACACCACCGGCAACCGCAGCAGTTGTTAACCCGGCAATCGCAGCAGGACCTGTCATTCCCAATGCCATTGCTCCAAGAGCACCAATAGCTCCGGCGCCAACTCCAGCAGCCGTCGCTGTACCAGCTGATAAGGCGGCTGCTGCAATTTCTGCACTCTCCATCACCCACAGAATAATAGCTGAATAATCTATTATCCCAAGGTACCTGCCTCTCCAATCTGAACTAGTTTCTGCTTCTGTATCTCTTACCGGTGCTGATAATATGTTGCAATCAGATAGAATCCTAACTGCTTCACCAACCAATGTGTCTGCTGCTATTTCAACCACTATCAAAGTGATAACATTATTACAGGTTACTGACTCACATTAACCCCACAAGCTAATAATCATGGCGATGATGAAATGCTTATCAGTATAGTACTCCCTCATGTCTAATATTTGAGGAGTTTATCTTATTCCTAAATATAAGAATTATTTTTATATTTGTGAATCTTTTCTTATTTCACCCCTATTGATGCTCCTTTAACAATAACAATAATCAAAGAAGAGAAATAATGAGAAATTAATGAAGATGATAAGGATGTTTTAGAAAATACATTGTCATTAACTAACTTTATTAATTTAATCAAATTAGATAAATATGTTTGGTATTAAGGATCGGATTGGAGGGAGTAATATTTTCCTACCTTTTCCTCCAGGAACTCCAGGGAAAGAAGAAACAGGAATCTTAGCAAATGCGTCTGTCAATGTCTCCAGCAATTCGGGTGCTAATTTCTTCCGGGATTGGATGGTTTCAAAGTAGGTATCATAACTTGAATGTTTGGCGCCTTCTCTGATCTCCTGCTTTTGAGCCATAAGTGAATCTGAGGCAAAATTAGGCCATTACCAGTCAAGCCATTAATGTGCTGGCAAGGCTATTCCTAAAACTCCTCATTTGGAAACTATTATCATATGTTTGGCCTGTAACATTTGAGATTGTGATTCAATGTCTTGAAAAATAAATCTATTCATCCTCTAGATGCCACTATGATTCGATACTGATCTTGATCTGATATTGCTTATTCCATATATGGTTGATATTTGACAAAAGAATCCTTAATAATGAAGAAATGAATGGAATAAAGTTCAAATTGCAGCATATAATGGCTCTAATGCAGAAACTAAAGGGGTAAATGAAAGATTGAATGTATTGAATAGCTATGATGTTGTACCTTTCAATCTGGGACTGCAAGTGGATTCTTGATTCTGAGTTTGTATTTCCCTTTGTTATGGTTTTCTAGTTTTGGTTTGGGATATGTCGTTTGTTATTTCTGGTTTTTTTAGTGAATGTTGGGTTCTCTAGCAGCGCCACGTGTGTTTGTATAGGACACGTGTCAGAGGGTAACGCAAACACTTGTTCACTGTTTACTTCTAACTGCTTTCGCCCCTTAATTTTTGGAGTAAACTAGGCTTTTCTTTAATTTATCAAATTAAATAAATATGTGTTATATTAAGTATCGGGAGTATTGAAAGCTTATAATTAATATTCATTGTAAATATTAGACAGAAAAAGTTGAATGAATGAAAATTGTTTAAACCATAAAATTTACCTATAATTAATTTGTTTTACTGAAAGTATTGTTGTAAAATTTTGAAGATTATGATATGGCTTAAGGGACCAGTGACAGTTAACTTTAAGAATTATCAACATGATGTATTTTTACGATATCTTTAACTTTAAAATATTTTAACTGTCAACTGTGATTACTTTTAAGTTATACTAACTCCGATCTTAATTATAAGACATAGTTAACTTTCTTTGGAGAGATTAAGGAAGCTAAATAAGTTACTTAATCATTTTATAAGTTGTGTATCCTTAGATTATATATTAGTTTATTAGTTAAATTAATTAGTTTGAAGAAAAAATAAAAATAAAAATACTCTAAAGTAATTTAATTAGCTTCCTTAATCTATAAGATTTTGGGAGGTTTGGACACAAGTCTCCCATTAAAATTTCTATTGGTGAGGAGGACCTAAGAGTACTTATCCTCTGTATGTACAAAATTTGTAACACTTTTTTATGGGGTTAAGGTGCAAAAATAGGCATATGCTTTTTTCAAAAGAGCGTCAGGTGTCAAATACTTTTTCGGGAGCAAAAGTAACTACGTGGTTACGAAATAGGAGCAAAAGTCACATTGGCCAGTTAAGTGGGTGGATGTTGGCCAGTTAAGTTGGATGGTTTGACTTATATTAGTGACGTGACGCCGACTTGGACCCTAAATTGATGACTCATAATCACTTAACTCTATTATTAACAACAACAACAAAATTCGCCGACCCCCACTAGATCTTCGACCAAAATTCGCCGACCCCCCACCGAGATCTTCATCTTCAACTCCCCCCCACCACACCCAGATCTTCATCTTCAAACCCCCCACACCCAGATCTTCATCTTCAACTCCCCCCACCTCACCCAGATCTTCATCTTGAACCCCCCACCCCCGAGATCTTCATCTTCAACTCCCCCACCACACCCAGATCTTCATCTTGAACCCCCACACCCAGATCTTCATCTTCAACTCCCCCACCACACCCGAGATCTTCATCTTGAACCCCCACACCCTGATTCTTGTCGGTCCCGGATCGCCTTCAAATTACGATTAGCTTAGTTCCTTTCTTGCGAAAAAGATTGCATCTTTCCCATTTCGATAATGCTCTCAAGATCTTGCTTAGACTTGTTGAATTTGGTCTCCGTTGATGATTACGGAGCTCGAGGCGGATCCCAAAGACATGGCGCCCCCGGAGTTTTGTCCAATTTGAAGTCCGTGATGATTCGATTAGGTCTTGGCTTCCGACGACACCGTTTCCTCTGTTCGCAAGAACGAAGAATCATCGTCGCTAATCACACGATTTGCTTTGATTTTGCTTGGATTTCGATTTCCCAGTGTTTGATTCGTTCTTAGGGTTCGTTGGATTTCGATTTCCCAGTGTTTGATTCGTTCTTAGGGCTCAAGATATTTGCTTGGATTTTGCTTGGTTTGATTTCAATTTCGATTTTGCTTGGATTTCGTTTCCTCTGTTTGATTTTCGAATCTTCAGATTTCGCTTCGATTTTTTTGTTAATAATAGAGTTAAGTGATTATGAGTCATCAATTTAGGGTCCAAGTCAGCGTCCACGTCACTAATATAAGTCAAACCATCCAACTTAACGGTCAACATCCACCCACTTAACGGTTAATGTGACTTTTGCTCCTATTTCGTAACCACGTAGTTACTTTTACTCCTGAAAAAGTATTTGCCACTAAACATTCTTTTGAAAAAGCATATATCTATTTAAGCACCTTAACCCCTTTTTTATGTATACAAAGTTATCTAGTCCTTCTCGTGATTTTTTTTTTTTAATTGGGGATTTTTCTTCAAATTTTTCCCATGATTTTAATTTTATTTAAAGAATATTTCTTGGCAGCATGCTTCTGAAATCTTACATCTTGGTTAGAATCTTTTTGCCCATAAGTACTTTATGAATTTTAACCTTCCGCAAAAAAGTTTAGACTTTTAAAAAAATCCATTTCACGTTAATTATAAATTCAATGTAATCTCAGATATTTTGGAAGTCGTGTGTAAAAAAAAACGATAGAATTCTTGTTAGATGATTTTGTCACCCCGCATGTGTTATGTTCATAATGCGTTCCAGCATTTAGTAAAACATGATTAGAATGAAGAACCTTAATTTAAACTCGATTCCATGGATGATTATGGAGCAAAGTTAGAAACAGTGATACCGACTTCTACTTTTCTTTCTATCCCTCTCCAACTTCAGCTTGCACAGAGATGAATATCCTGAATGTCGGTTTCACGTTGAAAACCGTTGAACTCATGATTTTAATAGTTTTCACATGGAAGCAGAGACAATCTAAAATATGATAACTTCTACCAAAAGAGAGAAGATGCACACTTAGGGGCTGTTGATGATGACTATGTCAAACAAATTAGCTATTCAAGTCGGTTGACAAGACACAACTTATGCAACTTGAGGCACAAGTGTGTACAAGTCACCACTTGCACCACCACTAGCTGCCCCATTATTAAGGTACGTTGGTGAGGGTAGCTGCATGTGCTGATAGAAATTTGAGAGTTACTGTGAGGTCCTAAATAATCGATTTAATTACTAAGAAGTTTTAATAACAATTGAAAAGCATGACAAATTTTAGTATAAAAAATAACACCTCCCTTATAATTGAGTCTTCTTGATAATTTAAGTCCCTTCTTTAAAACCTCTCAGTAATTTTCCCGAGAAATTTAAGAGAGTTTGATGTTACTGCCTGGTTGCTGCAGCTGCAACAATGGTCTCCGCTAGAAACTGTTGATGAACATCATGCCCCTATTCATCTCCTATAATAACATGACAGTAATAGCATCATATGGAGTGCAGGACACATCATGGCGGGCTAGAAAGACAAGATGAAAAAATAAAGATGTTTGGGATTTACCATCTAATTTATATGTGTTTAAAATATTTCCCAATCATCGACTTTTAGTGCTAATGACAGAACAAGGAACTTTATGCTTTTAACAACTCTGCTGTGGGTGAGGAGAGTGAATGACTAAAATGCCACAAGCGCAAACTGCAACGTATCCTTCATTAAGAAAATAACAAGTGATAGATAAACGCACATACCATCTCAAAGTTCCTTACTTAACAGGATAAACATAATACAAAACAAGCTGAAAAACCCCTACACACCCTTCACCGGTGTATTAACTAACTATCTGCTCCATTCATAGTCTCCTCCATATCTTGGACTGGTGCTATTCAATCGGCTTTGATCATCCGGTGTTATAGAATTCGCAAACGCATGCCAACCCAGAAGGTATGGCGTTATATACTGCATAGGAAAATCAGGAAATTACAATCGGAATTAAAACAGATAAATTCATAAAGAAAGGTCTTGTTGGAGATTTAAGCCTTCTTTCCTTTTATCTTCCACATGTGCGCATGGTGAATTTTGATATATATAATTTAAGACGATACCTTAAATTTCTAAAGCTCTACATATTTAAGAAGCCTATTTCCAGGTGCTACTTCATCATGAAAATAAAACATAACCAGGCCCCTCTTTCCTATGATCTGTTCAGCTATTCCAGATTAAAGGTTATGTCTCCAGGACACCCCCAGCGGAAATTCCATAAGCTTTATGGCTTTCACGCGTTTTTAGAGTAAAAGAGAAGCTAACTACTATATCTAGATGACTACCTCTCTGGTATGGTAACCATTGAACAGGTGCTGCTACCGTGCCACGCATTTATTAGAATGGATAAACATCACACTGATGTTGGCCTTAATGAGTATGCCGTTTATTTTTTGTTGGGAGAGGGAGGGTGGAGAGAGAAAGAGAGATAGAGATCATACATTGAAAAGTGAGTGGAAAACTGATAGCTCTGCTTTTGTAATAGGGATATAGATGCTTTCATCCACGTTCTCACTCTTGTTTTGAACACCTTCATAAGATGCATATCAATGGCATTGGCCAAAAAAAAAAAGGTCAGGTAAGTTATTCTTTTAGACCAGTACTTGAAAACTGATCACCTTTATATAACTGCAAGATGGAAGAGAGAAGGAATGAAAAGACATAATAGCTACAGAAGTTTGGGAAAAGGGGATTACTTAGGTTAAAAAAGTGACCAGAACCATCTGGAAGTGGCTCCACCTTCAAAATTTTTCTGATTTTACCTTCATCACTGCAAAACAAGACATTTAAAAATATGACAAGGGACAAAGCAGAGTTTTGACTTATCTATCAACAGGGAAAAAATAAATTAATCTAATGTGTGCAATGACTTAGCAACTCTATAAGCATTAGCATAGATAGGCGCAATACATGCTACTTCTCCGGTCATAAATGTAGGACCTAGTCTGAAGTGGTAGTA
Source organism: Acacia pycnantha (assembly GCA_025563575.1). Lineage (NCBI taxonomy): Eukaryota > Viridiplantae > Streptophyta > Magnoliopsida > Fabales > Fabaceae > Acacia > Acacia pycnantha. The sequence goes on along the minus strand of JAMWYP010000049.1, from coordinate 5,258,700 downwards.
GTATTTAATTCATGGTTTGGAGAGACACCGATTTTCTCCCAAAGATTTTTTGAATAAACTAAATGAGGGCCCTACGCATTGCATGGAGTTTAAGAAATGAGTCACTCCATTCAAGACTAATGAATAGTATGAGTTCCTGTGGATTTTACATGAATACTTATACTGAATGATGTTGACGATATTAATAATTTAGACTTTGAAAGGCAAGGATAGAAATTACCTCCTACCCTTGAAAGGATCATGAAAAAATTCACACGAATCCCTTGTACCAAGGCTAATTAAATTTCCCATTTCAGTCACTGATAGAGAGAATACCTACATTCAAGCAAACTGGATTTGTTACCTTACTTACCAACAGTTACACATAATCATGCATCTTAAAGAAATCATCTCATTAAACATGGAAATAAGACTAGCTAAGAAAACCTTCTAAAGCAAACTGGATTTTTTGAACATTATATTGGCTTAGGCTAAGCTGAGTTCATTCAAGGACTAATCTAACAAGTATCTCCATTCCATTTAACTTAAAGGGTTAAGTACCAATTTTGCCCCTGAAGTACGCGCCCAGGAGCAATTTTGCCCCTTAAGTCTTAGGTGGAGCAAAGTTGCCCCTGAAGTATCAAAATGGAGTAATGTTGCCCCTCCGTTACAAACCCTGACGGTCAATTAACGTTGACCGTTAGGGTTTCTAACGGAGGGGCAACATTGCTTCGTTTTTGATATTTTAGGGGCAACATTGCTCCACGAAACATAGCAATGTTGCCCCTGAAGTATAAAAAATGAGCAATGTTGCCCCTCAGTTAGAAACCCTAACAGTCAACGTTAGGTCAACTAACGTTGACCGTTAGGATTTCTAACGGAGGGGCAACATTGCTCCTTTTTGATACTTCAGGGGCAACATTGCTCCGCCTAAAACTTAATGGGCAAAATTGCTCCTAGGCGCGTACTACAGGGGCAAAATTGGTACTCAACCCTAACTTAAACATACATATAATTGCATAATCTTATAGAAATCTCAAGTTACTAAGCTAGGCCTAGTCTTTGTCCTCAATGCTCTTAGTCAAGCACTATGATTCTCATTTAAGAACTAAAGAGAACCATTTCATGTCCCTTTGTCAGGATTCAATTATTGCCCAAGCTAAATTGTGCCACTGTACTTCTTACTCTGGCAAAATATTTACCATCAGTTTTTTCCAGCACTGGTGTATCTTCTTACAACAAAATAATTTTCAATAAATAGTAAATCTGAAATTGGTCTTGTACCATATATTTCCCCAAAATACAAATGAAGTATATGTCACCTGCTTTCTGTTCCAGTCATACTGGCGCATACCAGCTGCAGGAGCGAACTGAAGCAGCACATAACCTTCCTTAGATACTTTGAATGCTCCAGACTGCACACAGAAAATTAATCAGTCTATTTCAATGCAATATAACTAGTCCAGAAACATTGGGACATAGAAAAATAGAAGACAGTGTTGCCTGAATTTACAGAACCAAATGCCAAAACGACCATACCTCCAATGACGCAAACTCTGGAGGCCTGGGAGTCATCTTAAGAGTAGCCTTCCCTTTGTAAACCGAGTGACCCACATAAACCCTAGGCGGCAGAGCTCCAACTAAACAAGCAAACAGATGAAACAAGGAAGCAAATGAGTGAATTACAGTACTAATAATTTAAAATTCTAACTACCCCACCAGTCTATTGTAGTTCTTAGCAGTGTGTATAGGATCGAGTCGTAATCCTTAGTAGAAAATTTCTGAGATGGGAACATTATAAAGGTGTTGGATCCAGAAAAACCATGCCAAGGTGCTACTAGACAATACATTAGGTTTATTTTCTCAACAACCAAACAGAGTTTTGCCCTGCAATGGATAGGAATTGAAGCCGAACGACAATGGATAGGAAGGTGAAGTGGATAAGGATAAGAATTATATACCTGCATCGTTTCCGTTTGCATTTTTTATGGGTCTGGTGAAGCTTTGTTGTTCGAAGTACTCGGATTGGCGGCATTTGATAGAAAATGGGTTTGTGCGAAAGGATGGGAGGGTGAGGGAGAAGTTGGAGCCGCTGGACGTTGAAGAAGGGCGAGAAGAAAGGGACTTCTTTGGATAGAAACTGTGGGTAGGGCAGAGTTGAATGGAATACTGTGCGGTGAGTGAGGAAGAAGAAGATAGACAGTGAAGCTGCAACATCTTTGGATTATTGCCGCTAGTCCTTTCTCCTCCCCCTTGGCTTTCGCGGCTAAGATCTGTTTGATTTCTTCGTCTCGAATACTGAAATCCTCCAGCGCGGTTTTTCCCCAGTTTATCTAGTCTAGTAAACAACGAGACAAAAGTTTGAGAGTAGCGATTTTCATAATTTTACAGGTGAAAATAATTTTTGGAGAATGATTTTTAGATAATGGTTTTTAGGATTTTTGAGGTAAAAATGATTTTTAGCAAATAACTTTTTTAGAGAATAGTTTTTGAATAAATAATGTTTGGATAACTTTAAAATTTAAGTTTAAAAGTTTGTCAAACACCCTAAATCCAGAAACTATTATATCCAAAACTTAGATTTTGGCAAAAGTTTGACAAACACTAGACTTATAATAAAACCTAGGTGTTGTTTTCTTCTCCGGAAACAGGGACACGGATCTCGAGATAAATATTTGAGGGGTGAAATGTATTTTCATTAACTAATTAAAAAGAAAAAATCTCTGGAGGGGTCAAATATATAAATTTTTGAGATATATGTATAAATGTTTGGCCTAAATGTATAAAAAATCTATTTTTTATTAAATATTTGGGACAATTGTTTTTTTTGGATTGTCTGAAAATATCCATCCCTGCTTGGAAATGACGTGGCGAATGACTTGGGTGATGCAAACCAATTTAATGATGTGTCACATGAAGTGGCATGAGACTCAAATGATGAGAGCCAAATGAATGACGTTTCGTATGATGTGGCACGTGAATCAAATGATGATGAGGCAAAAGAATGACCTGTCGCATGATGTGGCATGTGACTCCAATGATTATTATATCTCAATGAATGAATGATGGATCACATGATGTGGCCCGTGATTTGGACGATGTTTAGACAAAATCAATGATGGGTCACATGATGTGGCACGTGACATTAATGACTACCATATTCAAATTGATGACGTGTCACATGATGGGGAATGTGGCTTGGATGATGATTTGACCAAATGGATGACTTATCACATGATGTGATAGATTGACTAAGGCATTTTCATTCATGAGTCATGATGTGTCTGTCACATGTGACCAATGACTTGGAAGACAGTTGGCTAGGTGTGATGACATGTTTAGTGATGTGCTGTCTTACTCATATAATGACCCGAACTACTTTTGTGACCTGGCAGCTTATGTGGCGTTTGACTGTTGACTGGACGTCTAATGATGACGTGTCTCCCAATGCGGGCCATGATCTGGCCATCATATCTTCCCGGAGTCATATTGCTCCCTGTGGTTCTTCTTCAGCTCCCTCTCGGCGTGGCTCCCACTGTGGTTCATCTTCTTCATCAGCTCTCGGCATCGCTGCCTCTGGTTCATCTTCTTCATCCTTTGATTTTAGCTTGAATCAAATTACAGTAAATTCCTCCTGAGTTTGAACTATTTTGTTGATTCAAGAAGGTAAATATAGATTTTTTTTTTTTTGCCACTCTCCTAGCCACACGTCCCACAATAACACAAATATCAAAACATCCAATTCCCTTCGAGAGTCACAGATTGTTCCCAGTCACACCACTCGCCAGCACCAAATATTATTTTCCTCATGATTTCCGTTGAAATTTACTCCTCTCGAGCTTCATTTCACGTCCTGAGGTTCTCTACATGGAGGCGAACGAACACGCGGTTCTTAACTTTTCTCCCTTCCAAAACCAAGATGAGCTTCTTCCCATGCATTGCTTGTAGTTGTAGCGATGAATCCTTTCCGTCGCCAGCCCCAAAACAGGTGGCCCCTCTCTCTCTCTCGTGAATTTTATGTTGCCTGGCACAATTTGTGGGTTTACCTCTGGTTTGTCTTGATGTAATGATTTTGTGGCAGTTGGGTTATGTTCCTCCGGAGGAATTGTTCGGTCTCGATGTGGAACTTAAGCCGAGGTTTGAACTTTTTACCTGTTTCTTTAGAGTAAGAAGTGTTAGTTAAGTTTAACGGCTTTACTTATATCATGAATCACTATATCTATTATGCCTATATATCCGCATGTAATCATTCAGCAGTAATCAAGTGCTTTTTCTTGCTCTTCTACTGTGTTCCCTCCTCTTTCCCATTTCGCTACTCTCTGAAACCTTTCAAGAAGGGGAAAAGGATACACACGTGATTGGATTTTTAAATGACGATTGCCAAAGAAAGTAAAGTAGTTTCGAAATGATATTAAACTTTCTGTGCTTCATTTCTGCTGTTGAGTGTATTCATAAACTATCGTCATACAATAATGTCAATTCTGTTTCAGTTGCTCAATATACATTCTAAAATTGCGAAGTTGGTATGATTTCTTCCTTTTTTTTCTTTTTCTTTTTTCAATGAAGTGGCGGTTCTTTTGGGAAGACAAAATAAGTTATGTATTCATCTATTCATTTCAGCAATGGCAGTTCTCAAACATCGGAACCCAGGTCGTGGGTTGGTCCAAACGGACAGTACATCAGAGAGTTACCTTGTCCAAACTGCCGGGGAAGGGGCTATACTCCTTGTACAGAGTGCGGAATTGAAAGATCAAGATCAGACTGTCCAAAGTGTGGTGGGAAGGTATTTGGTTACACATTTGTCTTTATATAAAAATAGGTATAATGTGCCAACATTGCTTGAGGAGGTTATGAAAATTATAAGATCATGGTGATATTTGTTAGGGATGCACAAATTGTTTGTAAATGATTTGAACCAAGCTGTATAGGCTTTAACTCCCTTGAAGACGGATATGATATTTATTGTTGGTCCTTTAGGGGATGATGGGATTGAGGAGAGTGAAAGAGAAGTAAGGTTGAAGTTGCTGGAAATTGCGGTTCCAGCTGCGCAATTTAACATAAAATTAAAAAGACTTGCAATCATAATTTAATCCAACTACTTTCTTTGGGACATGAGATGCCACTTTAATGATATTCGTAACCTTGTAGTCCATATTGCCCACAGAGTGGTTAGTGTTATGGAGAGTTCTTCTTTAACCTTTTTGAGTTAGATTCTGTATAAATTCTTCATTAGACTATTGCTTACTATTTTTCATGATATTTTTACTATAAAGCTACAAGACTTTAGACCTAGTTATCATTACGTTATATTTATTATATATTTCTCACTTTTCTTTGACCTTCATGTCTACAGGGTATTGTTACTTGCCACCAGTGTTCAGGAGCTCGTGTTACTTGGGAAGAATCAATTGATGAAAGACCATGGGAAAGAGCACGTTCCATGTAACATAAAAACAACTATCTGTTCCTGTTTTGCTGCTATTATTTTTGGCTATTGTGCTAAGCCTCTTGTAAACTAATCTGCAATGATATCTTTAGCCATTTCTCTCTCTAAATCACTTGTCTTGCTTAAGATATGGCTATAGTTCATGTTGGTTCATTGTTTAGCAATATGCTCTTCTTTGTGGTAGGATGTTTTAGCTCTTCTAGAAGGCTATTATTTTAGGTAGGACATAATCATGTTTAATATGGTTGCAGCAAAAAATAATAACTCCTAGTTTTTAGTCCTTTTGATGAGAATGATGATTGTTACATTTAGTCAACATACTTGAACAACAGATGGAATATGTTGTTTATTTTACTTCAATATTTAAAATTTGTGAGTTGCGATTTGGGATGGTTGTTAAAGTGGGTTGTTGTTCTCCCAGTTCCCCACTCAAAGTGAAGGAAGATGATGAAGTTGATAATTTAGACATAGAACTGGATGTGAAGAAAAAATCGAAGCGCATTTATCAGTCACCACCTCCTGAAGTTGGATTAAAGATCAGTCGTTCATTGAAAGTTAGTTGGCTGCTTAACCTTATTTGATTATATTTATATTCATGCTGACATGCATATATTTTGTTTCGATCCACCACCCTTGTAATTATTGTACTTAGACATTTCATGTGTAACAATGCACGCAACATAGGTGATAGAATTTGGTGAGGACATAAATTTGATTATCTTCATTTAGTTGGATGATCACAGGATCTTAATGCAAAAACCGGTCTGTTTAGCAAGAGAATGAAGATTATCCATCGTGATCCCATGCTTCGTGCGCAGAGAGTGGCTGCAATTAAGGTTTAAATGAGATACTTTCATTTCTCTCATCATATTTAAAAACACTTGGGTAAACCTACTTGGACCTCCTTTGAATTTTGTTGGAATTACACAGGGCACCCATTTATTTCCAAAATATACTCTTTTGTCCATAGTTGATTCTTATAGCTAAAATATCATCCATTAGCAATTAACCTACATATTCTGTGATTGAATGCAGAAATCCAAGGGAACTGATGCAGCTAGAAAGCACACCTCTGAAACTATGAAAGCTTTCTTTAGTAACCCAGAAAATCGCCATAAAAGGAGCATTTCCATGAAAGGTCAGTTGGATACCCCACCTGCTAGTTTGCCATTGCGTTGGCAGTTAAGAAGCATCACACTGACACAATATATACACAGCATCATGATAAAATATGTTAACCCGATAAAACTCCAATGTATAGGAAGAAAAGAAAATCAAAAACTGATCTTTGACCTTTTAGACTGAATTTTATGGATCTCGAGGTCAACCAGACTGAAAATGTGACGTATAGTATGATTGCGATGACGTTCGACATCACCCCTAAAGCATTTGAAATGAGTGCTTTTTGCACTTCATGAGACAAAACTCTTCTTACATATTTACTGTATATCACAAAATTACTTAAAATAAGCTGATCCAAACTAGCACACCTATAGTATTGCTTTTGGGCAAACCTTGTTTGGAATGTGCTCCAAGTCAATCTGACTTTGCAAACCATGAATTAGCTGAATGCAAGATACTCAAGGAGTAGCTCACTTGTTTATGAACAATATGATTTTATATGTGTGTGTGTTACTTAGTTCCAGGTTGCAGATGATAAATGGTCTTACTTTGTGTGGAGCAGGAGTGAATTTCTTCTGCCAAAACTGTGGACGGGAAGGGCATAGGAGACATTACTGTCCAGAACTGAAGGATAGTTTGGTGGATCGGCAATTCGCGTGCCGGCTATGTGGGGAAAAAGGCCATAACAGAAGAACATGCAGCAAGTTAAGGATAGGCCACCGAAACGGCAGACCTGTAAAGCTTTATCGCTGTAAAGTATGTGGTCAATACGGCCATAATCGCAGGACCTGTCCTCAATTAGTTGTTACCTCCAAAACGACAGCTTTTCCAAGACCATACAAGTGTCGTTTGTGCCACAAGAATGGGCACAATACCAGGACATGTCCTGATGCAAGAGCTATTCGTGTTACTCGACTTGCTCGAGATTAAATAATTGCTCGAGATTTTTTTGTTCAATTTTGAATTTAGATTTGTTTTAGGTATTTTATTGTTTTTTTTTTTTATATTTTTTATTTTTTGAGATCACTACCCATCCATAATGGATGTCATCAGTGTTGTCAAAAACTAGTGTATACACTTAAAAACTTACGTTTTTACATTTTTACTAGGGTCATACGTGCTAAAACGCAAGTAAAAGCTGTTCTGAGAAGAAATTGGTAGAAATTCCGCTCAAACACTTAAAAACTTACGTTTTTACTGTTTTTACTTTAACAAAAAAAAGGATGATAAGTTATTTTTTTCTCGAAAAAAGGATGAAAGGTTGAAAACCCTATTTCCTTCGCGCATCTTAGACTCGGGATTACTGGAGAGTGAAAACTGAATAGTTATATATAGTTTTTGACGTATTTCCATAGCTATAAATGTAAGTTTTTTTAACATAAGTTTTTTTTTTAATGTTTTATATAGTTATATGACTTTTTTTTTTTAAATATGAAGTTATTTTTTTCTCATTCATTTTTCTTTTTGAACATGAAAGGATCTAAACATTGTATGCTTCAAAGGAGTCAAGAATTTCTTAGTTAATTTCATGTTTATATTGTAAATTTTTGAATGAGGTAAAACACATTTTATATATGGTACCAAAAAAATACAGCAAACATAGTATATACTGTATAGATATATTATACTGAATATATTTATATTAATATAAATTAATGTTTTATGTGTTATATGAAGTTTGAGAAATAATTCACACCAATTATAGCATTTAAATACTATATTACTATAGAGTCAATATTATATATCGATGATTTTGATCAACAGTCATATCTGATTTTTTTTTTAAAAATAAAATCCAAATAAATAGTCATATTTGATTAAATACGTCCAGAATCACATTTGTATAGGAATAGGAGTATAATGTAAACTCATTATCTTACCTTTAAAAATACCAATTCATGCAAATATACATAAAATTTATACTAATTATCACAAAATTTATACTTGTATATAAAATCTATACTTTATATGGGACTTTCAACTGACTCTTATTTAAGTCATTAAAAAAAATGAAAAATACCAATTAAATTCAACTAAAATACTTAAATTTAAATTTAGGTCTACACTTTTATTTATAATCAAGTCAATAGTCAAAAAATTATGAATGTTTTATTTTTTTTATATCAAAATTTTAGGAAAGGGGTTGAAATTTCACCCACGCTCAAAAGTGGAGCCAGGTCCACGAGAATACTGGGTTACGAGAACATAAGAATTGTTGGTCGCTAAATAATCTACAACCGGAGAAGAATGGAGTATGGTATTTTCGGTGTGCGGCAATGGATGATTTGGGAATGGAGGAACAAGTTATTATTTGAAGAAGGGTTTAAGATGCTGCTCACCCCGAATTTGTTATCCGAATTATGTTAGAGAGTGTATTACCTCATTAAATAGATTTGATGACCTTGGGTTGTTAAAAAGCCAAGGGAAATTAAATGGAATTTCCTAAGAGAGGGTGGGTGAAACTAAATTTTGATGGTCTTTGCAAAAGGATGTCCAGGCTTGGCAGGTTGTGGAGGGGTATTGAGGAGGAGTGATGGTAGCTGGATTTGTGGGTTCAGTAGGAAGTTAGGACGATTTCAAGCTTTGGCTGTTGAGATTTGGGGATTCGTACAGGCATTAGATTGGCGCAGGGCAGGTTGCAACAAGATCATTGCGAAGGAGACTCAACGATGGCTCACACATGATTCAGGATGCCCGAATCCAAAGAAGGACAAGGGACGAGAATCCGAATGCATAGCTACGAGACAATAACAATGAGCTACAAATTTGCTTTTCTCACATTCTCAGAAGGCAATCTGTGCATGCAGATTGGTTAGCGAAGCATAGCTTTATTTGTAACGATGATCTTACTATTTTAGACTCTCCACCAGCAGGGGTGGTAGATTTTCTGTTTAGGGATAATGTGGGAGTTGTTTACCCATGACTAAATCCTGGTTAATTTCTTTTTATTGAAGTAATGGGCAATTAAACCCCAATTTTTACCAAAAAAAAAATGTATGTATATTAAATATGTAGATAAATACTACGTTTATTTTATAAAAAGGGTTAAGGAGCAATTTTACACATGAAGTTTACCCCCGGGAGCGCCCAGCACCACGAAGTTTTTTCAGGAGCAAAAGTACACATGACGTTACGTTTTGGGAGCAAAAATACCACGGGCCGTTAGTTGACCGTTAACTTGGATGGAACGCTGACGTGGCGCTTATTTGATTGACACGACGACGTGGATGATGACGTGAACGTTGATGGTAAGTAAAAGAGAATATTACCATTTTGCCCTTAGTTTTAAGTAAAAATTACACTTTTGCCCTTAGTTTTAAGTAAAAATTACATTTTTGCCCTTAATTTTAAATAATAAAAAAACTAAAAACCCCTCCCGGTCGGCCCCACCACCGGCGGCCGACCACCGCCACCGCCGCCGGTGGGGGCCCACCGGGGCTACTTTTTGTTTTAATTTTTTTAAAAAAACTTAGGTCAAAAGGGTAATTTCAACTAAAACTAAGGGCAAAAGTGTAATTTTACCCGTGTTCATTGTTCACTTCCATCCAAGTTAACGGTCAACTGACGACAGTCAACTAACGGCCGTGGTATTTTTGCTCCCAAAACGTAACGTCGTGTGTACTTTTGCTCTTTGACCTAAAAACTTCGTGGTCTTAGCGCTCCTAGGAGGTAAACTTCATGCGTAAAATTGCACCTTTACCCTTATAAAAAACAAGAAGACAAAAACAAAAACTAAAAATAAATGAAAATATCAATTAAATCCAACTGAAATAATTAAAACAGAAATAAGAGAATCTATTAGTACAGGTCTGGATTTATATCTTGATATTTCAGCTAAATTTAATTGAGATTTTATTCAAAAATTTGATATTTTCACTTTTTTTTTATATGGAATTGGGGGTGGCACGAGTAGATGTGAAAGCGACGTCGTTCCAACGGAGGTTTACAGTTGCACGTTTGAAACTTATGAATAATTTGCATGTTTGCATTCTGTGACGAGCTACCTATAACCTAGCGCGCAAGGTGCCGAAACTCCGCTATAACGCTTCTTCTTCTTCTTCTTCTACCTCTGCACCATTGCAGTTTCTGATTCTGCTTCTGCGTCATTATAATCAGCCATATGGCTATGCAGACTGGAATTGGAGTTTCGAAGATCCTTATCTTTGCTGGAGTTGGTACATCTTAATTTCCCCGTCTCTCTCATTCAAACACACTTTCAATCTCGCACGTGAAGTTTAATTAACCAGGGACGCTGATATGACTTTTACTGTTTTCAGGTTACACTGGCACTATCTTTTTGAATAACGGCAAATTATCAGACTTTCTTGCCGAGCTCCACGTAATAATTCATGCTCCCTACCTGTCTAATTTCACGTTTGGGAAAAAATAAAAAACTGAAACTAAACATGGTCTTAGTCTCTTGATCAAGCTTAATTGCATTCACATTAATTAGCAAAGCTAAAAATCCTGCTTCTCTTTTATCCTTTTATTTTTGTTCCTGTATAACTTATTGGGTAAGTTTGGATTAATTTTTCCCCGCTGGTGGATTTTGTGTGGCTTGTTTGGAATTCAGGCGATGTTTGTTTCAGACGAGTCTTTTGTAACTTTTAACCTGATCATTCTTCAATGTATGCTCTGTCCTGATGACCTATTAGCTTACTTTTGTATGCAACTGTTAACACTTTATACAGTAGATATAGGAAGGATTCAGGTGTCCAATCACAAATTTTTGAATATTACAATTCATTTCTCCTAATATTTTTTTTTTTCTTCTGTTCATAGCTTCTGTTGAAGAGATGGGGGGATCAATCAGATGGTGAAGGTGAGAATGCAGATGCTGTTGCTTCTCAGGTAATAAAAACAAAAATATTCATGAACCAGTTTAATGCGCCTTATCTCTTTCTTTCTTTTTTCTGGGTAAGTTTTTGTCACAAAAAAATGCTTGAAATTACTCTAGGTGGGTCGTCTAGCCTATGAAATTCGACAATTGGCCTTGAATAGGCCGATACTGATGAATGGGTGTTCTGGACAGACTGGTATATTCTAGCATCTACTCTCTTCACAGATTACTTTAGAACATAAAACACATTGATTATTAATATGTTGTGAAATACTGTATATTGTTACTTCATTTATCACTTTTGAAGTGTCTGTACTTTTTGCAGGAAATATATTATCCCTTGTACCACCAGTGGCCACCTTGGGTGCTCTGGGATATGGCTACATTTGGTGGAAGGTACTAAACTACTAAGATATTTAAGGAGCTCGTTATTTCGTTTGATTAGCATATGGAATTTTTCTCCCTTGTAGCAGGGTTTATTTTTTAATTTTTTTCTTTGAAGGTGCAAAACTTCATATGCTTATTTGATGGTATTTGCTAAAACAGTTTGAATGGTTTTATTTATGGTTTCTTTGTAAGATTATATACTGATCTTCTTTTTCTTTTTTTTAAATGTCAGGGAATTTCATTCTCAAGTCTTATGTATGTGACAAAACGTAGCATGGAAAAGGCAGTTTCAGATTTGACCAAAAAGTTGATGCATGCCTCAGATGTCATCACTGTATGTATTTATTTATCATCGCAGTGGAATTTATATATTAGTTTGGTTCATGCATGGGTGATATAGTAAGTTTTGAACAAGCGAGTAAAATTATAAGTGAATTTATATATCACTATAAGTGATATAGTAATTTTGATCATAATTTTTTGTGAGTTTCATGCAAAAGTGAATTTGTCTACTCCATGTTCTTGAAAGGTTTCATAAAACATATATTTGTTTCATTGACTCTGGAAATTGAAATAAACAGGCATAATTAAGTCAGTAAGATGTTTGATGGTATTTATGGACCCCAAGCGCACAATGCTGATTATATAGGGTCTTGATTTGATGATATTTATTTTATTGCCTCCGTTTGCAGGATGCCAAGAAGCATTTGACGCAGAGGATTCAACATGTAGATGACAAAATGGTTAAGCAGAATGAGTTGTCACGGTCAATTAAGGATGAGGTTTGTCCTTGAAGGTTTTGTCTTACACCCATACACATAATTACATTGATGTGTTTACCACATTACTTGTTCAGCTATAAAATTTAACTAAACTTCAGAATGCTAACATCCTTATAAAATTTCATGCTTAAGCAGGTTACTGGAGTTAGAAATACTATTACTGATTTCCACGAGGAAGTGGTTATCTTGCAAGAAGCAGTGGGAACATTGGTATGCACTAATTAGTCGGAATCTTAGTGGTCTTGCTTGCATAGAATAGTGAAAGAGAACAATTAGGAGTTCTGGCATAATTCTCAGTTTTCATTTGAATGAGAAATCTAGTTGCCACAAAGTTCTCTTGTTTTTATTTTCAAGAGTTCTCTCCTTTGCATTTGAAAGTAAAAAGCTCAATCTCAATCCTTGCTTTAGATGTCAACCCTTGGCCATAGAAAAGGAAACATCTAGTCATCATTTATGGTTAGATTTTTATCTTTCCCTAACTTCCTCTCATTCTGATTAATTCATACTGTGAATAATTATGCCTTCCAGGATGCAAGGTTGTCTTCATTGAGTTGGAAGCAGGTAAAACTTTCTCTTGTTCCAATTCAAGAAATTATATCTGTAATTGTTTGCCATAATGTTGTTTCTATTTTTTTTTGGAAAAGTTAATTATACCTATTTTGTTCTTTTGTGGAAAAGATGTGTGAAAATTTCTTCTTTTGAGTCTTTTTACCTTGAGGTTGGGAATTTGGCATGTAGATGAAAAGTTTCTCTATTAGAATCATTGATATATATGAGTGCTCTTGGAATTTGGAGTCAAAATAGTTTCTCTAGAATTCATCGCACTTAAGGAAAATTCTGATACAATAGCATGGTTGCAGGACTATGCAAATCATGCTTTAGAATACCTCATTCACTGTGTACATAGAAAACCAGGACAGAAGCCTGAGTCTTTGCAGGTTAGAATCTGTAATTTATTTATTTCATTTTTAGTTATGCAAATCTGTTAGTTTGCCGGTTGCAACATTCTAATTTCCCTCTGATTACTGAATATTGGTAAATATTTAGCAGAAGCAGCTGAAACCAGCAATGTCCGCTAGTCTGCTCACGAATGGTGGAAGTCCCAGTTTGAAGGTTTCCTACTCTCCTGTACTTGTTATTTATTCATTCATCTTTTTTTCTGCTTGTTATCTACTTATCCTTTCAGTGACGACCAAAGCTGAGTTGATATTGTTTGAAAGTGGGCTTTGTTCCCTCCATGTCATGCTAGTTGTCCTGCATAACAAAGAAGTCGTTCGAAGTTAACTTCTAATACCTCTAGTCTAGTCCTTGATATAAGAGCTGGTTAGGGATTGAATTTGGTACTAAATATAAGACCTTAATCTACTTTGTCTCCCAAATTTATAAGTTTTTCCCTTAAGTATCCCTATTAATTGCATACATTAAGAAGTTTCTATTCAAGGTGGTTGAGATGAAAGATGATATACTAGGAAAACCAAACATATTTGTTACAAATAACTAACATAAATAATTTCATTAGTCTACTCTAATTAGTCACTAGCTCTTATATTAAGGACCAGATGTAATATTTATCTCCATCAGCTTTGGTAGTCTAATGCTTTCATAATCTGAAATTGCTTCTCATATGATCCTACCTCCATCAGCTTTGGTATTCTAATGCTTTCACAATCTGAAATTGCTTCTCATATGGTCCTATCTCCATCAGCTTTGGTATTCTAATGCTTTCACAATCTGAAATTGCTTCTCATATGATCCTATCTCCATCAGCTTTGGTATTCTAATGCTTTATAATCTGAAATTGCTTCTCATACGGTCCTGTGTGAACTTGCAGGGTTTTAAAGACATTTTGGGCACCTTATCTACAGGTCCAGAACTGTCTGCTTCAGATGTAATCCAGCAGAACAGTGTGGATAAACTAAGGCAGTACCGGAGGCCAATAGTGTTGAGGTTTGAATTCATTCCATTTTTGTAATTCTAAGTACTAAAATAAACTTCAAAATCTACTCTCTTTTTTTTTTCCTTTTTCTTTTTGGGGGTGCAAATTTAGCAATTAATAATTTCGCTATGAGCACCCATAAGACTTAACTATTTTCAAGTGCAAAAGTAGACATAAACAATTTATTTTGGAGCAGATATAACAACGTCATTAGGAGACTTAACTTCTGTTACTTTATGAATTGAGTCCCTCCAATCTTCTCTCTATTATTTTAATATCTTTTAATGGGAAAATATCACTTAGACCCATGGAAACAATTTTATTTTAGTTAATTCCCAAAAGATTCTGAACCGCACTCCTTGAGTCAAAAATGAAATTTAGTTTTTTCAATGAAAAGACAATAATGCCCTTACTTTATTTTTTCATAAGAGCATTTACAAGATAAACATAAGTGTTTTTAAGACAAATAAAGGGAGTAAAAAAAATCAGGAGTTAATGAGAATATTTTGATCATTCATAAGACAAAGAAGGATATTTACAAGACAAATAAAGTGATTTAAAAGAATTCAGGAAGTTAACAATTTTTTTACAAGTCAAATATAAACATTTACAAGACAAATATGTGAATGGCCAAATTTTTTTTTAACTCCCTTGTCATTCACATATTTATCTTGAAAATGCTTATATTTATCTTATAAATGTTTTTGTAAAATAAAATAAAATAATGGTATTATTATCTTTATACTGACAAAACTTAATCTCATTTTAATCCAAGGGAACTAGAATAAAATTGTTTCTATGGGGTTTAAGTGATATTAAATAAAAGAGAAAGAAGACTGGTGAGACTCACAGTCTAAAAAGTAACAAGACAGCATTGCTATATTACCCTTAGAGAAATTATTTAGGTCTACTTTTATATCAGAAAATAGTTTGAGTCTTATAAGTACTCATAGCGACATTGTTGACGGCTAGATTTGCACCTTCAGCCTCTTCTTTTTTTGCGTGCGCCTATTATAACGGTTTATACGTTGTCCATGGTTCTGACTTGAGCTCACTTAATTTTGTAGGCTACTTCAATCAGGTGTCGATGACAAGGTCTTCAGCAGATAGTGACCTAGCAGTTTGAATTACCTCTCCTCTGCTTTTCTCCCTTTAGGAAATTTCCAGATCCATTTTTTCCAACAGGTCCCTCCATGGATTCTTATACTTGATCCTGTAAATAATGATTCTGAGTATCGTACATAACAGAACATGTGCTTTCTTTTTCATTTTTTATTGTAAAGTCTATTGATACTTGAAATCAATGTTAACTTTCATGTCATCATTTCCATTTGTGTCAATTGAAAATAAATTCAATGGGAACAGACGTCCATTGTTTATCAATGTAGCAAAATCATGTTTTGCTCTCTCTCTCGTTTGACTAACTAAAAATATTAATATCACTTATAATCTGGATGATATATTTATTCTTACATCTAAAGATGGAATTTTAGATAAGATCTATAGATACATTTAGTTTATAAAAGATAAAATATCCAATTTAACTATAAAACATATTTTAGCATGTCTTGTTCATTAAAAATTATGCATGATACATTAATGTGTTAATTTATTCTATTGATTTTGGCCTTTTCGATTGACTTACCTAGTAATACTCAGTTGTCTCTAAAAAAGTCTACATAATAATTCCTGGCATAACAACTTCAACCATATATCGCCTTATGGAAGAAAATAACTTCTCTTCTCTTATGATCTGCACAAACAATTACAGAGAAAGTTTGTTTGCTCTTTACACTTTGAGATCTTTGGGACGAGCAGTCCCATTATCAGTTATTTGAGATCCACTTATATTTTAAGAAAGGAGATTTTACTCTCAACTGTGTTTGAAAACCTCAAAAAGCTAAAAAATAAAGTCAGTTTAAAGCACCACTCCATAGGGATTGCCTGGTTCTATGATACAATGGGCATGTGCTTGCTTCTAGTGACTCCATGCAAAATCTGCAATTATTGGAAGTGCACAAGAAAGAGTTACTTGCAACTTCATGATCAAAAGCCACTCCAACCCCATGACTGCCTTCTTGTTGTGGGATCTTCAATTCACTTTCTTCTGCTTCTTCATTAGCAGAATTCAGATTCTTCTGCATCAGCTCTCTAAAAACTGATGATTTCAGGAGAATCCCCAGTGCTGTCGGGGAAGATGACTTGTTATTGAAGGCACTTAGAGAGTTCATGTATTGTGAACTTGCTTGCTTCTTTGTACTGTCAGAATCACCAGCTGGGAATGGATGGAGGATGAAGTTGGCTGCCTCAGTTGTTCCATCTGTTGGGACAAGGTTTGAGGTTGTCATGATCTGAGGATCTGTGCTTGGCTTTCCCACTAGTAAAGAAGAGGAAGAAGATGATCCAGGTCTTAGCCATCTGATGTATGTGCTCAAGTCAAAATTAGTCACTGCATTTATGCCTCTGTACTCAATCGCTGCAATGTCATATGCGCGAGCAGCCTCTTCCTGTGTACCTACATATGCATACATTTAGAACATCAATTAGATACGTTGGATTTAATCCTAAATATAATAACTCAATCCATAGTCACCCAAATTTATAATTCCTCCCTTCCCTAAAGATTGCACATATTAAGTAGGTTTCATTACAGGGTAACCATGATTAAAAAGTGTATTTCAAGGAATCAACCCATATTTGTTACAAGTAACTAACTTAACTAATTTTCTTAATATCTACAAATTAATTATCTAGCTCCTATAATAAGGATCGGGAGAAGTATCATATTTTGCATCACCCCAAAAGCTTAGATTAGGACATTAGGTAAACATTCTTCTAATTTTTGGCCCACTATATGATTATTATAAAGTTGAACCCTTCAAAGTCATGAATTTGAGATAAAATTAATCAGAAAAATGTAATTGTATAAAGCTCACTTATTTCCTTTACACTAGGAGGGATAAACTCACTGTAAGTCCCAAGGTAGAGGTACTTGTTGCCAAATACTCTCCCAATCCTTGCTTCCCATCTGCCATTGTGATGGTGCCTGCAGTCAATTTCCTGATAACCTTTAGTACTTAATATAGTTCTTTAATGGAAACAAAAAAAAAAAATGGAATCTATATATATATTGGCTTGAGTGCTAAACTATCTCTCACCTTGCTACTCCTCTGTACCTTGACACACCTCTAGAAAAACCACTACTTCTCCTACAAAATGGTAATAAAGAACATAAAAACTCAGCAACAAATAAGAAGTTGGTGGTGAAAGTTTTTCTTAAGAAAAACAAGTTTACCTCCTTAATGAAGCAAGGTATTCTTCTTTGGTTACATTTTTCATGATCTCAATCTCTTTCTCATACTCTGACACCTGCAAAAAATTAAATATCAGTGCTTGCTTCAGAAATGGGTACCAAATGGTGATGATAGTATGAATGTAAATCTCTTGCACAGTTCATGCATTATGGACATACAGAGAAATTTATGAAAGTCGAAGTTCCCCAGTACTTTAGTGCAGCTAAATCATAAGCTCTAGCAGCTGCTTCTTCATCAGTATAAGCCCCTGGATTAAGCATGAATGAGTAAATCCCAAGAGGTTACGTTAGTTTCTATTCTTGTCAGTTTTCCAAGAAGAAACTGTTGGAATCAGTACTTACCAAGATAAACTGTTCCATGTCAGCAAATAAATCCACATTCGCCAACAGTACAAAACAATAAAACAAGGAGTGAGCAATCATCAAAAGCCAATGAAAATTACCGAACTAAATCAAGTGTTTAACCTCTAGATACCTTGCTTCCCTTTCTTTTTCTGAGTTGGATTCCATGTTCCTTTATCCCATAGGTGAGCCTCATACCTTCCCGTCCACCTATGTCTGCTTCATACCAAGATATTATTAGCTTCAAACCACTAAACAACCATTAACGCGACTTTCTATGTTTGGATAGGTGGTAGAATAGAGGAAAGCACGGTGCAAACTTGAAAAGGTGTTTTAGGCCTGTTTTTGGCATTTTTAAATGATTGGATTGGCTTTTTTCACAAAGTACCTTATAGCCCATCTCACTTTTATTTTCAAGAACCTTTTCTTGACTTTTTCTCTTTTAGTTTTTCTTCATATTTGAATCTTTTCAAACTGACTTTTCAATTTATTATCCAAACATGTTTATATGTAGCTAGACTAACTTTTTTCATAAAAGTCTATCCAAACACAGATGTGTTATGTTAATTGATTTTACCTCAACTTGAGTTACCAAAGTCTTGCGCGTTTGGATCAACTTAATTTAAGTGATTTTGTGCTGAACGCGTTAAATGTGAGGGGAGTCTAGTAAAATACTTTTTGACAGTGATGTCAAACTCGCACTAAAGAATTATGTACGTGAAATACTATAACTCGAATCTCTTGAGTTGAAATTGTTGTGAACAAGATATAACTAACCTGCTAACTCCCCGAAACCTCGAGCTTCTCTTCACGGTGGTGGTGGTGGACGTTGATCGGTCAGCCTGTGGCTGCTGTTCTTGCGACTGTTCATTGACTTCTAAGATGGCCAAAGAAGAATCTCTACGCCTCCTTTTGCCACACTTACCAGCATCACTCTCACCACCATCCACCATGTAAGAGTGGCTTGTTTGGCTCAGTTCACATTTCAAAGAAGCTCCTTCCATTTCCCACTTACTGCTTCCAAGTATCTAAAGCTTCAAAGACCAAGACAATCATAAATGGAGGCTAGTTTTGTTTTTGAATTGGATAACAACTTCTTGTTATGTCTTCCATATTTATAATAAAATTGCTTCAACGTTTGTTTCCTGTTGAATTGGTTATACTTTTGTTGTCTTGTCTGTTTTGTTGGAACAAAGACAAACATGGCGATTATAACATCACTAAGAGGCAAAGTTGAGAATTGTCCTCATCCCAGAAAAACAATTAAGGCACATCTCAAAGCTTGTCGTTTAGTTATAAGCAAAACCATTCGGCTAATATAAGAGATCGTTGTACAGAGAATTATCCCTAACTAAGCCTTTGATGATGATTTCAATGTCCTAAAAACCATTTTTCGTTGCAGACATGAATACTGCATAGGTTTTGTACCATAATGAAAGTGATACTACCTCCTGTGCTTAATATATACCCCCCGGGGGTCAGAATTAATCTAATTGCCTTATTCAAAAAGTTAGTCAAATTAAAACTAGTTAGATGTAATAAATATATAAAAAAAATAAAAATTTGTTTTTAAAAAATGCACTCATTTATGTGAAACTGAGAGAATATGTGGTGGAGGAAAGATTTTTACAGGAAGAAAGTTATTGCCTCCGTTCTTATTTATAAATTAAAGTCTTTTTTTAATTAGCTTGATCCTTTTTTTTTAAAGTACATTAATTAAATTGTTGACTCACTCTTTATTCTCCCACATCATCTTTTCCTTGTACATTCTTTCTCATTATTTTTCTCAAGCAACAGGCTACTCTAATTTCGGGGTTTGTGGCTATTGGTCGGCATGCATTCATGACTACTCCTTCCAACACAGGTGTCTCCTATAGGGTGAGGACTCAAGACCAAAAAGGATTTAACTAGGACTTACATCATTAGACTAACTCTACGTTAGTTTTACCCCGTTGATTGTTTATTGGGTTAATGGCGATTTTACCAACGAACTATTGGGACCAGGATCACAAAGACAAACTATTTTTGACCAAAAATACAAATAAAGCATTTAAAAGGTGAAAGGGCACAATGACGTTATAACGTCAAAAACGTCCGTCTGTTTTTTTGAATTGAGGCAAGAGAGAGAGAGAGGAGGAGACTTCTCTGGAGGATTTCTTGACCAAAGCTGGAGCTGTCGGAGAGGAGGACGTCAAGGCGTTCCCACCGTTGCGGTGGGTGTCGACGGAGGAGCCATTGGGCGGACGCTGCGGCGTTCAACGGTGTTGGTGGTGGTAGTGCCGTAGTGGTGGTGGATTCCTGGCGCAATCCGTGCCGGCATTTGAAAACAGAATTGAGGGCCGGTGATCGGAAGAGTAGCTGCAGAATCATCGAGAAGGGGAAAGAAGAGGGTTCAAGAGGCACCCATGGACAAGGCCTCCCTTCAGAAACATAGAAGAATGATAAAAAACAGAGAGTCCGCGGCTAGGTCCAGAGAACGCAAGCAGGTTGTTGTTTAATTTTGAAATTTAAATTCAACAGAGAACAATTGATAATAAGCCTGTTTTGATTTGATTTTGATTGAGAGCATGGTGGTTAGCGAAAATTCGTAAGTGGATGTTAATTGGGAAACCAATAAAGTTGCATATTTCTGTTCATCATATGATGTTTTGGGTTTCCAAACTGAAAATTCTTCTGAGTTCTTAGTTGTATTTTGTTCTTTTGGCTGTGTTTTCTCTTTGATCTTTCGGTTGCCTGTAGGAAGTGTTTTCTTTTAAACCTGATTCTGGGTGTAGCAGGAGTCAGATCAAAGGCATGGCAAGCACTGAGTCCAAGTGAGGTCACTTCCTGTGTCAAATATCAGTGACAACTCCCTCGCCGGACTTCCCAACCCTACCTTCACGAAGTAGTCCCCCGTCCCTAGAATCTCGCCTGACTCTGCCGGTAACGAAACCTCAGCCGGAGCCGGAGCCACTGCCTGGTCCAACGACGCCTCTGAAGTCGTGGTCGTCGACTTCCCATCTTGTTCACTTGCTTGACGCTGCGCTTCCCACAGCTGCCCCTCTCTCTCTCTCTCTCTCTCTCTCTCTCTCTCTCTCTCTCTCTCTCTCTCTCTCTCTCTCTCTCTCTCTCTCTCTCTCTCTCTCTCTCTCTCTCTCTCTCTCTCTCTCTCTCTCTCGCTCTCCCTCTCCCTCCCTCCCTCCAAAAAAACAGACGGACATTTTTGACGTTATAACGTCATTGTGCTCCTTTCACCTTTTAAATGCTTTATTTGTATTTTTGGTCAAAAATAGTTTCTTTGTCTTTGGATGGTCCTGTCCCAATAGTTCGTTGGTAAAATCGCTCTTAACCCTTGTTTATTATTAGTACCATGAAGGATAATTTTAGCTGTCATTTAAATAATTAAGACTGCCATCAACCATAGAAATTTTCAAGATTCTTTTATTTTGTAATCAAAATTTTGAAAATTGAAATTGAAAAATATAGTTTTGTTTTGCATTACTCTTCCTTTAAAATGAAATAAAAATCCAGAACATCTATCTCATCGAGATCAAATCTAGACAATTAAGATTATTCTTTTTGCCTCACTTTTGGCTCAATAGAGAATCTAAATGCTCCAAGTAGAGGTGTTCAAAGTATCTCATTCTTGGTTGTCTTCATTCCGAGAATTTTCCGTCCCAATTAGGACTGGGATAGGAATTGGGATCACCCTTGGAGATCCCGGTCCTTTTTTTTTTAATCTTATAAATTAAGTTATCCTTTTATTTTTGTATTTTTTTTACCTCATAAATTAAGTTATCATTTGATAAGATATGTAACACAACTTTATTTAGAGTTAAACGGTATATATTGTGATACTAATCCTAACTATATGATTTATAAAGATAATAACAAAGATGATGATGATAAAATGATATTCTTCCATTATAGATCAATTTGTTTAATTATTATGGCCTTCTTAGTTGTTAAATGATTACTTTAAACAATAGAATTTGGAGAATTTAACTAATATAATGATATTTTTTTATAAAAAAAAACTCAGGATTTCCTAGACCAGGATGCAAAAAAAAACTGGGACCGAGAACTGGAATTGGGGTATTCTGGTCCCATCCCAAGTTTTGAACACCCCTAACTCCAACAGTCCTAACATAGCATGTCAACCAGGAAATTATTTGAATGATACCTTGAATTCTTCATCCAAATAGGGGTTTTTTGTTGTATGCATGCTTCATTGCTTGTCACCTAGTACAGCAAAAAACAGAGTATTATGAGCTTTCAGAGCTGTAATTCCTATGGAAGAATGTCTTTGTATGAAATACTAGTTACATTTCAAATTTTTTAATGTTTGAAATATTACAGCTTATCCATGTGGACAAACGTAATGAGGACAAACCCCATTAAAAAAATATTTTGTTATTGGACAGTTCTTTATATTCAAACTGTACGGATATTTTACTTAGAGATGCTCAACTGTTTCTCATTGATTAATTAAGGGTTAACACAATTATTGGTCTTTAGAGTTTTTCTTCATTTTTATTTTAATGTTTGAAGTTTGAAACCGTTGTTTTTGGTCCCTAAAGTAAAAACAACGGTTTTAAATTTTAGGGACTAAAACCAAATGAAGGGATTTCTAATGACCAATAGTAGTGTCAACACATTTATTAATATCATTATCAACTTTAACACATTTGTTAATATCATTATCAACTAAACTAGTAAGACTTTGTCTCTCATTCATGGTTATAACAACAACCCCATTCAAATTACTCCCTCCCGATATCATTATTATTGGGACTCATTAACAACTTCATATGATTTAAAATTGGGAAATGACATTTAAATACCTCATGAATTTTCAAAACTAAAAAATATATCTCTTGAAAAAAGGAAAAGGATAGAGATGTATGCAAGTAGGAATTTCAATTTTAAATATTTGCGTAAAAGACAAAACTATTATTTCCTTCATCTATTCTCTCTAAATGTACCTTTTCAACACGTGTTCTCTCTCCACTCTAACAAAGAAAGAGAAATAGGGGATAGAGACGGAACATGGAGTTCATTTCTTCCTCACTCCGGTTGCCATCTTTGAATGTTGAAGAAACCAGTTTCCAGCGAAGTTCTACATTTTCCGGAAAGTTCATGAGTTTTTCGATAAGCTTATGAATTTTCTAACGAGCTTTTCCAATTTCCAGCGAAGAGTAATGAAATTGACAAAATTTGTAAGTACTAACAATATGTCTAAAAGATTGACAAAGAATTTTAGGTTGTGACCAATTGAGTAATAAGATTGATTAAAATAGTAATGGTTTTGACAAAATTGGTAAGTAAGGACAATATGTATAAAATAATTAACAAAGAGTTTTGGGTTGTGACCATTTGAGTAATGAGATTGGCTAAAATAATAATGGTTTTGACAAAATCAATAAATAAGGACAATATGTGTAAAATAATTACTCAATTTTGTCAAAACTATTACTATTTTAATCAATCTCATTACTCAATTAGTCACAATCAAAGATTCTTTGTCAAGCCTTTTACACATATTGTCAGTACTTAAGGATTTTGTCAGTCTCATTACGCTTTGCTGAAAACTGGAAAAGCTCGATGGGATATTCATAAGCTTTCTAGAAAACTCATGAACTTGTCGGAAATCAGTTTCTTCAACCTTCACCCGAAACTCTGTCATCTTCCTTTTTCAATAGACATTTCTAGGCTTTGGAAGTTCATGTGGTATTTAAATTTGATTCTCCCTTTAAAATTTGTTTAAAATTAGGTGATGCTTTGAAAATTTTAAATATATCATCAACGAAATTAATTAGTTAGATGATGTTGTTCACTTAAAAAAAATTATTCAGTCAATTAAGAAATATCAAACCATAGTATATTTAGGGATAATAACTAACGTTTTAGAGAACAAATCCGATATTTTATATTAAAGACTACGGTAAATTAAAGTCCTTATTAGGGATACTCCATCCGGTCCTAATTATAAGACAACATTTGAGAGTTGGTTTTTGTCCTAATTATAGGACAACATTCCAATAATTGCCATTTTTTCCTAAAACACCCCTATTTTATTCTCTCAAGTGTGTTTGATTTTTTGTGAGTATATATATGTGGACGTGTATACTCTTCCAGTCAACGAAACTTTTAGATATATATGTGTGTGTATCTATGTGTGTGTCTACACACAAATATCTATAGACACTATAGACACATATATGTGTGTGTCTACATATATGTATGTATGTATGTATGTATATATGTGTGTGTCTACACACATATATTTTGTGTGTGTCTACATATATGTATGTATGTATATATGTGTGTCTACACACATATATTTTGTATGTGTGTGTGTACATATATGTATATTTGTGTGTGTCTGTCAATATGTGTGTGTACAAATATAAACACACACACATATATACATGTATATCTTTGTGTATGTGTGTTTATATGTGTGTGGAGGTGTGTGTATCTATATGTGTCTATATAATAGGGTTGAAGGGATTACTAGTTTACTATAGAAATGGTACAAGAGGTTAGAACTTTAATTTTTACCTGTATTTCCATATTAGTTCATAATATGAAAGGGATAAAGTCATAAAGGTCTTATTTGTCCCGAAAGTTTTCGCTCAAGAGTATTAGGCACCTGAAAGATTTTTTTTTTTACCAAAATTGCCTTGGAAGTTAACAAAATAGAGCAATTTTACCCTGAACGTTTTTTAGGAGCAATTTTGCCCTAGAAGTTTACAAATTGGAACAAGAATTTAACGGTCAAGACTAACGGAAGGACAAGATTGCTACGTTCCAGAGTAAATAAGAACCTTATCCCTGATATGAAAAGATAACTTGCTACATATTTAAAGTTTATTTAAGTACTTACTTTTTTTATATTATTTGAGTTTTATTTCTTAAGAGATCCATACAATTCAAAATAACACTTGTGAATATACGTTGAAATACCCAAGGATCGGATCTCTTGCATGACCATAACGAGTCCCTCGTCGGTAGCTCACTGGTAAAGTATAGATTAGAAGTTAAAAGGAATCTCTCATAGATTAGTTTTCTTAGGATAGTCTCTCCTTTTAAATATTTTTTAAAATAAATCTTCCCAAAAAATATTACTCCATTTAACATATAATTGACTGGTAAGAGACGGATGTGTTAAAAGGAAAAGGTTAATTTCCTTTGGCTTCCGTTAGTTAGTTAAGTTAGTTGAAACTGTATTTAGTTTAGAAGTATTACTACGAATATGTTAACACAATTTCATTTTCCCTCCCCTTTCCTTTCCTTTCATATTCTATTTGCGATGGTGATTTACAGAAAGAGTTTATATGCATATTGCAGCAGGGTGAAGCTTGTATTGTCTCAACTTTATCTTTATAAAAAAAAACACAAAATTGGAATAAAGAGAATGAACACGAGGGTTGACAAAAAAAAATGAAATAATAATCTATCTCCTTCTCTTCATCACACACAGATGCCCGCATATAAAATATTCAATATCATAAAATCATATCATAAGGGTATTCAATGCAGGCGAATATAGATAGTTAGATATTACATTGTGATGAAAATATAGGGTCTGATGTAAAAGACGATTTATTGTAAATTTTCAACATGGCCATGAAAATATATGGTGTGATCTAATTTGCCTTTGTTGAAAATTTTCAATTACTGTTTCGTTTTTTTCTACCTAAACTAGGTGTAACAAAATCAGACCCTATAGAATACCCTTATGATATGATTTTATTAAAGAGGGCTCCTCCATGCCTGCTAGGTCTTCTTCTTGGTTTAATTTACCAGACCTGAATTTGGCGGAGGCTAATTAACAGGGCTTACCCACATGGCACCGGATTATTCCGGAGAAGCGTGTGAGTCTTGACACATATGATCCAGGCTTGCCCTTAAGCTTGTCACGCGTCGATACTGGAAGACCAGTCCCAGATTCTGTGAATGTAGCTCCGTTCATGAGTAGGTCATTGACTGATCTCCATTGCCAGTTCTTCCACACGCTTTCCGGTGAGTACTCTCTCTTAGTAATCTTCACCAATACCGATTACATTATAGCTATGTTAGGGATTAATATATATAGCTAACTCCGTAAACATGCATAATAGGTGTTTGATGAATAGCCCAATATATCATAACATGCATAATAGGTGTTTGATGAATTGCCCAATAGAAACTTGTTTAGTTCATAACATGCATAATACCAATTGCCCAAAAGAAACCTGTTGAGTTCATAACATGCATAATACGTGTTTGATGAATCTCCCCAAAAGAAATTTGTTTAGTTCATAACATGCATAATCCGTGTTTGATGTATATGCATACATACCTCTTTGGCAAAGTTGTTATTTGGGGCTATGAATCTATTACCCTCACTGATGACGGTAGGATGCTGGCTACCGCCAATGGCATACATTTCCCAGTGAGTGTAGTCATTGTTAACCACATGAACGAAACCCCACCTGCTCCTTGGCATCCTTTGGATTAATCCCCGTCCAAAGTGATTGAATGCCACTGTGATTTGCATAATCTGGTCTCCTGCATAGCTGTCACTGGCGCCAAACAACATCACCTGCGGATGTCAAAAAAGAAAAATTCAAGAAATGGTGTTTCATTGCCAAACGCAGTTGGGTAGAGACATCCCAATTTGATATGGTTTACCTCATTGTGCTTTGTGAAATGGCTATTGGAGATGGTGATGGCAGTGGATCCCATGATAGCATCTATGAGTCCATCACCGCAATTGCTCATGGAAACATGATCGATCCAGATTTTGCTGGAGCCAAAGATTGAAATCCCATCACCATCGCTTCTTGTCCTCAAACCATAATGTTGTTCACTATCTATAATCAATCCACCACTGGTAGAGTGAATGTTGTAGACCTTAATGTTGTGAATGATCACATTCTTGATAAACTGGAGGGTAATGCCAGCCCCTCCTGTGATTACAACAATAGCTCCTCTGCCATCAATAGTCTTATCCCCAGTCATAATTAGCTCCTGCTGCAGCGTAATCACCATGCTGCGTGCAAAGATAATCCACAAGGGACCGGTCCTTGTAACTGCGTGCCTAAGGGTGCCAATTTTGGGGTTAACCAAGTCATTATCTGAGGGATCTGTTACCACATAGTATGCACCACCCTTTCCACCAGTTGTGCCTTTGCCAAATCCTTTTACACAATCAGCCAACTTCTGTCGGTTTCGCTCCCAGTTGGGATCGCATCTCCAGCACCTATCAATTGGGTTGGTGGCCATGCATGGACCTTTGTGAGCACCACGTTGTCGCAAGCTCCTTCCTTCATGCCCTGTGCCAAGCAGCATTCTGTTTTGTGAACAACATCAGAAGTCAGCTTATATTCAAAAAGCTTCATGCAAGGTCATTTTGCTCTAGTACGTATGGCTTGTGATTAAAAAAATTTCCTGCTAAGGTTTATTCAGATCATGATAATTTGCTTTGGTTAAACCTTACCTATCAACACTAGCGGTGATGTTGGCTACGACTTCATAGGGGTTAGATTGATATTCTTCCTTGTTGGCCTTTTCAGCTTCGTTGGCTCTTTGATGCCAATACTGATCAAATTCAACTGAATGCTCGTTCCAAAAAGTTTCATTCTCTAACGTATTTGCATGGAGGGTAGGAATGGCTACCCAACAGATCAATAAAAAGAATGAAAATAAGGCAATATTTCTGTTCATTTTTTCCATAGTTTTTTTTTGGTTCCAACCTTTTGACTTGCAAAAGGCTGAGAGTGGCCTCAGGTTTATTAACAATTCTCTACACCCTGCCCCTGAAGCCAACTCCAGCCAAAGCCAAATTATTGTGGAACTTTTTTTTTGGCAATTAATGAACTGATTCACGAGTTAGCTTATCCCATCAAACAATGAGAGGCTTCATATTTAAAGGAGGAGGAGGAGGAGGAGGTTCTTGAGCATGGCATTAGCATATCATCAATAGTAAATATCCAATTTTGGACGAAGCTCAGAAACACAAGGCTGAAAGAACGGTCAGTGAGCAATTTTCCTTAAATGAGAGTTAGCTCAAGTTTTTTCTTTTTTATTAGTAAGAATTGTTGCTTAATTTGAAGCCTTTGTGACAGATCTCATTCTATTTATGGCTACAATTCATCATCTTTTATGTCATATATAGTGTTTAGGTAGATGAGGTGGTGTTGGTTTTTGTGGATACGGAGGAGATTTAGGTTCATATATACCATTTATTTAGAGTTAATGATAAGTTTCTTTTTGTTTTTTGTTTTTAGTTTTATAAAACTGTATGAGAATTTTAACACTTTTATTGAAAATTATGTTACAATTTAATTCATTTGTTAATTATAACAACTATGTCTTTTAATAACTCAAAAAACCCTTTTTTTATGGTTAATTTTAATGATATTGAATTATACTTTTTATTTTTATTTGAGAAGAAAATATAATCTTTTTTTCCACTGTAATCTTTTCTTTATTAACATACTCTTTATATTTATGTTTTTACATGTTTGATCATAATATATGTATGAATATTTGATTTTTCTTACTAACCATGTTAATTTTAGAGGTGTTAAACTCCACTCTATTAAATTCCATAGATAAAAGTGAGTACATAGGGGCCTTTATATAGGCAAACCTAGGACTAACCCTAGAATCTAATCTTATCAGAATAAATCAAATCTAATCTAAATGATTAAGATATATTATCATAAGATATAATATATCCATATCTTTATCCTAATAAATATCAAATAATAATAACATAATGACTAATCTAAGATAATGACTAATCTAAATAATCCCTAAATTCTAACACTCCCCCTCAGTGGAGAGTATATGTTGATCATTGTGACTTGCCTCGAAATCCTTCAAACTTTGTTACTTTGCTTCAATCTTCAAAATTTTTAGGCTTGTACTTCTTGAGTCTCGGCGGTCTCATTTATTTTGTTTGGGCTTGTACTCCTTTTTAAGTCTCGGAGGTCCCATATCTTGTTTGGGCTTGTACTCATTTTGAAGTCTCGGAGGTCCCATATTGAGTAGCGAGAACTTGCCCGGAAGAATCTCGAGTCCCTTTTTCTAGAAGTCACAATCGTCCTCTTCCCTTGTAAATTCGGATTGTACCAAATTCACCTTTGGGGATAGAGTTTGACTTATTCTGCTTCTCAAGTAACCTGCGACGCACCTGGAGTTCTTCTTTGCTCAAACGATCATCATTCCCAACCGTAAGTTCAGTGGAGTAATGTGACTTTGAACATTTGAGATTCCACTTGAAGATTTTCCATTGAGTTTCCGGCATTCTTCTCTACTATGGCCCTTCTTCTTGCGATAGTTGCACTTTTGTTCCCCGTATGGTCCCTTAATTGCAAGAGTGAGCTTTCACTTTGGTTTGGGCCACTTTGGTTTAGGAGTTTTCTACTTTCCTCGAATTGTACGAAGTTAACAACCTCAAAGAGTTGTGGTAGTGGCTTTAACCCATAATTACGCCCTTATCTCTTCAAAAGAGTCATTCAGGCCTAAAAGAAAATCGTGTATCCTTCCTTCTTCTACAATTCGCTTGTACAATTGTCCATCTTTGAGGCTTTCCCGGGGTGAACCTCAAACAAATCTGTTGTTGCCACAATTTTAGCATAGAATTATAATATTCGATTCTTGACATGTTACCTTGTCTTAAATAACGGAGTTGTTACTTGGTGGATCAAGGCGCGGTATTATCAAGCGAGGACTAAGTTCTCCGGGCGGTATCCCATATTTCCTTTCTTTGTGTGGGCAAGCAGATAGCCCTCACTTTGATCTCCACTGGTCATCGGGTTACACAACCAAGTCATAACTTAATTGTTTTATTGAGACCACGTGTCAAAATTTGGGTCATTAAGGGTTGGTGAGGTCTTGCCCCATTAATATATTTTTCTTTTCTCTTGCCACGAATATACCTCAGTATACTTTGGGACCATTGGAGATAGTTTTTGCCATTAAACCTATGGTTAATGGTCATACTATGATTTTTCGAGAAATCGGTATCATCTTTGTGGTCTTAAAAGGTCTTGTTTGGTTTGGTGGTTCTGTTTGGGATTGAGAATTCGTATCTGTTTGGGATTCGAATTCGTACTTGCCATAAAAGCCATGGGATTGACTTTACTTTGACGGAAATTTTGGGGTATTGCCTTTGAATATAGGAGGGTCCATCGATCTAGTCAAAAGGTTCGCGGAAGGCTTTCTCACCTGACGGCGCGTGGTGTTCACGCGCGGAAAAGAAGGTGGCGCGTGGTGTTCACGCGCCGGTCTTTTGGCCGTCGTCTCTCCGGGATCCGCCGATCGGCGAGCTCCGACGCCGTCTGTGGTGGCGGTGATGTGAGACGCGCCTTCCTCTGCCCAGATCTGAAGATCTCGTTCTCTTTCACTGCGTCTCGCTCTCTCTCGTGTTCGTGTTTCTCTCTGTGTTTCTTGCCTCCACTCAACGCTCGTGTGCACTCTTGGAGTTCCTCTGTGACTCCTAAGATGCGGCGTTATGATTTCTGGACGGTGGGTGAGATGAGGAGTTTGTTGAAACAGTCATTGGAGATTGTGGGTCTCGTGGAGTTCTTTGTAGATATATAATTAAACCTGGCTCACGATACCATGTTAATTTTAGAGGTGTTAAACCACACTCTATTAAACTCCATAGATAAAAGTGAGTACATAGGGGCCTTTATATAGGCTAACCTAGGACTAACCTAGAATCTAATCTTATCGAGAATAAATCAAATCTAATCTAAATGATTAAGATATATTATCATAAGATATAATATATCCATATATTTATCCTAATAGATATCAAATAATAATAACATAATGACTAATCTAAGATAATGATTAATCTAAATAATCCCTAAATTCTAACATTATTGATACAAGTTTTCAATATTTTTGTTTTGAAAATTCCACACTTACTATCTGTTGAAAATTTTATTAGTGATTAGGACTCAAATTAGAGTACAGTACTCCATGGGTACAAAATTTGTATGGTACTTATACTCTCAGGGTATAAAAAGTAATAGAAAAATCCTTTTAAGGTCTTAAAGAACTAAAAAAATGTCAAAAAAGTCTTAGATAAAATTCTGATATAAAAGATGTCTCATTAATAACATTTTCATTAGGGCATTAACAACTCTATTGTGAGTTCTAACAACTCTTTGAGACTTTTTTGATCTCAGAATTTTTCTGAGACTTTATTGACATTTTCTTAGTTTCTTAGGACCTTAAAAGATTTTTTCCCAAAATTCATTAGGTCTTTCTTATAAGGGTTTAGGAGCAAAAATACACATGTGCTTTATTCTCAAGAGCGCCCAGCACCAAATGCTTTTTTTGGGAGCAAAAATACACATGTGGTTACATTTTAGGAGCAAAAGTCACACCACCGTTAAAATCTAGCCTGTTGTAAATATGACTTTTTTTGTTGTAAATGGCCAGATTTTAAATGTTGTTGTAAATACAACACTTCCTGTTGTAAATCTAGCATTTTTCGTTGTAAATGACTTTCTATGTTCAAAATCCGGGTGTTTAAATGTTGTTGTAAATATGACATTTTCTGTTGTAAATAAGGTCAGATTTTAAATTTTGTTGTAAATACAGCAGTTTCTGTGGTAAATATAGCTTTTTTTTTTTTTCGTAAATGACATTTCTATGTTCAAAATACAAGTGTTTAAATGTTGTTGTAAATATGACATCGTCGGTTGCGAGAGTAAAGCACATGTGTATTTTTACTCCTTTACCCTTCTTATAAATAAAAGCTCGAGGTACTCATGGGAGTCCATGTTGGAGAATTGCGTTAAGGGACGTTTGAAGAATTTTTTAGTGTACCTGGAATATCCTCAAATCAATAGTAGATTCTCATATATTAGATAATTTTTCTCATTTTTAATTAAGTCATTGTAATTTTTTTTTCCCTTTTATTTGGGTTAGTGTGATTTCCTCACTTGTATGTACTGATCTTTGTACCTATAATTTGTTAACTTTTGAGAGAAACATTTATAGCTGATGATGTGGCTCTCACCCAACATGGCCAGAGATCAGTTTTGCCACATAGATAGATAAAATTAAAACCGACCATATTACTAGTACACATTATATATAAATACAAGGAAATAGTTATGAGCGTAATAATTTTTTTTATTTACGTTGACAATAAATAAATTGCATTCAAATATTTTATTTTTATTTTGTAGTCCATGATAACTTACATCTCAATTACTTGGTATTCATAAATAAATAAAAAAGGTTAAAGTATATTTTTGGTCCGATCCCTTAACTTTATAAAGTACTTTTTTTTGGAGAGATTAATGAAGTTAAATAAATTACTTAATCATTTCATATGTTGTGTTTTCTTAGATTATATATTAGTTTATTAGACAAACTATTTAGTTTGAAGAAAAAAATAAAAACACTCTAAGCTAATTTAATTAGCTTCCTTAATCTCTCCAAAAAAGTCAACTAGGTCTTATAATTAAGACCGGAGGGAGTATGTTTTTTATTTTATAATTCTAACATCGTTAATGCTATTAATAGAAAAATTGACGCAATAAACTCAAGTGATGATTATTTAATTAAATATTATTAATCTTAAATTTAAAATATGTGTAAATTGAAATATATTTAAAAACCTAATGAAATAGCCAATATCAACACTTTTATTGTATTAAAAAAGTTTAGTTTAATGATCTAAATACATTAGTTTAATGATTTAAATATCAAAATCTCGATTTCATTTGTAGCAATTTATTGGTTTATTTTAGTTTAATAATCTAAATATATTATATTAAAAGATTAAACCTTAAATATACTTTGTCAACTGCATAATCATCGCTTGAATTTACTGCGTCAACATTTTCCGTTAGTAACATTAACGGTGTTAAAATTATAGAATTAAAAGTAAACTTTATAAATTTAAGAGACCAAAAATATAACTCATATAAAATTTAAAGGACTAAAAATATATTTTAACCCATAAAAAAGAGAGAGCATAGAACAAATGCTTATATTGACAATTGTGAAAAAACTAATAGAAAAAGATTTGCATTGGCTTAATTAAAAGAACCACCGAATTAATTTTCCATGAATTAAACATGAGACTCCGTAAAGCGTAATACACTAATCCTTAAATAGTATTACTTTCGGTCCTAATTATAGAGTTATTTAACCGATTTTGGAGGGATTAAAGAGATGAGTTAAATTAGTTAATTTTACTTATTTTCCTAAAATGCCCTTATAAATTTAAAATAACATAAGTAAAAGTGAATTACAACCTCACCACAAACTCTTCGACCACTATTCCTTTTCACACGCTTTCTAATTGAAATAACGGTATTACTATATAAACATATATGTATGTGTATATGTATACATATAGATCTATCTACACACACCTATATATCTACACACATAAACACATATATACATACATATACACACACATATATATAAATGCTCTTAATAATAAGTATACATAGGAGTATTATAGGAAAAATTGACAAAAGTTAAAACTTGCTCTTATAATTATGACCAAAACCAACTCCAAAATATATTCCTAGAAAATATTCTTATAATTAGGACTGCATGGAGTAAATTTCAAAGTTTAAAACTCGGACGGCCTTCTTGTCGTTAATGTCCAGCAGAATAATTATGTCAAGCTATTCAAGGACTGCCAGTATTTATACATGCGATTGCTCAAACCTTAAAGTGAACATACATCTTCATCCTTATATTAATCTCATTCAATTAGACAAGCAAATTAAAAAAATCAAATCGCTAAGTTTTGCTCAGTAACTAACGCGTTATTTTTCCTCTCATTGATAGACTAAAATATATATTTAGTAAACATAAAAGTATTATTTTATTTCTTGGCTGTAGCCTGTAGTCTTCCTTGTTACTGTTTCTCGGGTCTGTTTCTGCATCGCATTTAAAAGTAGGGAAAATAACACTCAAGTCCCAAAGAACATACAAAATATAAATAAAAAAAATCAACCCAAAATCACATATAAAAAAGTCTGTATTTGTATTGAAACAAAATCCAGGTGCTTAAATTTTGTTGTGAATATAACACTTTCTATTGTGAATATAACTTTTTGTTTGAATGGTCTAATGTTTGAGTTAAGAACTGAGTTTGAAACAAAATACGGGTGTTTAAATTTTGTTATGAATATAACACTTCATATTGTAAATATTGTTTTTTCTGTTGTGAATGACCAGGGTTTTAAATTTTGTTGTGAATATAACACTTTTTGTTGTGAATATAGCATTTCCTCTTGTCAATACAAATAATATCAAAAAGTCTAGGTTGAGACTTTTTTATATTTGTATGTTTCTTGGGACTGAGTGTTATTTTCCCTAAAAGAAAGGGGATGAGATCCTCTCCTTATCGCGGTTTTGTCAAAAATCATTCGATCCTTGGATCAAGATTTTGATAGTCGGGATGAGGATGAGGAAGGATGGGAAGAAAAATAGAAGGAGAGAGAAAAAAAGAAAGTATATCCTCAGTTCCTTATTTCTTCAAATCATTGTCCTTTACTCCTTTAATTGATGGAGAAAACGGTGTCTTGGGAAGCAGGGGATTGTGTAAAGTGTGAGATAATTGAATGGTGATGAGTATATGGGCTATGCTGTTCACCAATATTGGAGCTCACACGCAGCCACATACCTCCCATCACCATCCAATTTTACACTCGTTTTCACCATCCAAAATCTATTGACATATGAAAATGCCAGGGAGATGATGAGATAGGAATCTGGGTTTTTTAAATTTGTGTGTTCTTCCCAAAATATCCCTCAAGTTTCTTGAAACCAAGAGAAAACCGGGTATGGCTTGTCTCCGCTGCTCTTTAAATCCGCTGCCATCCTTTTCTTTGCAGCGTCGTCGTTTTGCGTGTACAGTACCTTTTGAAACTTGCCTCATGTCCCCACAAACACAATATGACCGAGATCCACTTTAATGTTTTCAAAGTTCTTTTTCTTTTCTTTTTTTTTTTTTTTTGCTCAGGAAAAGTTCTTTTTCTTCCAATGCTGAATATATTATTTTAACGTTTTAATAGCCAATAGTAATAAATTTATATTTTGAATTTATGTTTATATTTTTCAATTTAATGATAGGGTAAAACATTTCATATTTTTCTAAGATTTTCAATTTTTATGCTTTTTTAATAAATTTACAAAGTTATTTACTTAAACAAATAAAATTAGATATAATACTCCTCGGTCCTTAATATAAGACATACTTAGGAATTTGATCTTGGTTCGACCAACTTAACTAACTTCCTAGTATGACATGTATTTTCTAAATATATTACTCATTTCCTTAATTTCATCATTCCCCTCCTCCATGAGTTATTATATCTAATTTTATTTGTTTAAGTAAATAACTTTGTAAATTTATTAAAAAGCATAAAAATTGAAAATCTTAGAAAAATATGAAATGTTTTACCCTATCATTAAATTGAAAATATAAACATAAATTCAAAATAAGAGAAAACCAGATCATAGAGATTTTCAAAACAAACAGTAAAGCACATAGTTCAGCTATCAAAGAACTCATCCAAGCAAGAAAAATTAATAAATCCTATTCAGTTCCATCACCATCGGAGGTGATAAAGAATCTCAGCTAATATTTTTCCTTTTCTCACTCCTTTCCTCACCTTTCAACAAGAAAATAAAACCCAAAAAAAAAACTAACGATGTTTAGCTCGAACCAAAAAATTAATTGTTGATCTCTTGCTCTTTTTGGAACCTTTTTCTGCATCTCCTCCTTTTTTGCAATTGAATTGATCTCAAGCATGCTTGCAGAGAGAGACAAAGGGGGAATTAGAGACAGGGAAGACGTTGAGAACGGAGAGGGAGAATGGACGAGTTTACCACCGCCATCGGAAATCTCGCATTCACCATCAAGATCGGCCATGACCACTGTCGGAGTTCACACAGCACCACCATCGGAAGGCACTGGTCGTTCTCCCATCCTCATCACCACCACCCTTCATCTCACCATCGTTGTCATCCGTCCATCACCAACACCACCGTCGTCCTCTCCATTCTCATCACCACCGATAGAAATCAAGGCTACAAGGGAGGCTATGATTTTTTTAATAGAGAAGGGAAAGAAGGAAATCAGAGAGGGAGACGTTCTTTGACTTCACCACCACCGCCTTCAGTTTCTCTCTCCACCATCGCCATCTC
Source organism: Acacia pycnantha (assembly GCA_025563575.1). NCBI lineage: Eukaryota > Viridiplantae > Streptophyta > Magnoliopsida > Fabales > Fabaceae > Acacia > Acacia pycnantha. The sequence goes on along the minus strand of JAMWYP010000049.1, from coordinate 5,222,373 downwards.
TACCTTCTTTTCCTTAGGACTACCTTTTCACCGAAATCACCATTGGAAGGCGAAAAACTCCTTTGAGCTAATCAATCCAGCCAGAGGGGGAGGCAGTGAGTTGGAAGTGGGTGGCAGAGGTGGGCGGCAGAGGTGGGCGCTGGCGGGGAGGAAATTTAGAAAGAAGAGAGAGAAGAAAATAGCGAAAAGAAATAGAACGAAATAAAGGGAATGACATTTGAGTCTTTTCCCTCAAACTTTAATAGTCTTAATTACGAAAACATTTAGTTAATTTTGATTTAATTTAATAGTTTAAACTTTTGTAATTTTTTTATAGGGTTTAATATTTACTGGAAACTTTTTTTGATCACATAAAAGTGAGGTCTTAATATTTTCTCTCATCTCTTTACAATGAGATCCACTCACTTTTATGTGAGTTAAAAAGTTTTAAATCAGAAATTTTTTTTATAATACCCCTTTTTATACTTATTATTAGGAGCATTTATATATATATATGTATAAATATATGTATATCTATGTTTATGTGTGTAGATATATATATGTGTACACACACATAAACATATATATATATATATATATATATATATATATATATATATATATATATATATATATATATATATATATATATATATATATATATATATATATATATATATATATATATCCCTGTGTGTATATATATGTGTGTATGTGTATCTGTGTATGTGTATCTATGTATGTATGTATGTATTTACACATATATATACACATATATGTGTTTACATAGCAAGATCATTATTTAAATTAGAAAGTGTGTGGAAAGAAAATTAGATCTATATATATACACATGGCTATATAAAAAATAACTAATATATATATTTACTAAACTAATATGTCATGGATGTCTAACATAAGACAAATCAAAAACACTTATAATTAAGACAACTTGTGTCATTTTAAATTTATATCAGGGCATTTTAGGAAAATGAGTAAAATTAACTAATTTAACTCCTCTCCTTAATCTCCCCAAAATCAGTTAAATGATTCCTATAATTAGGACCGGATGGAGTATCTCATATTCTTACCAGAGTGCTAATTTATCATTTTGCAATTTTAAGCAAGGTTCTGAAACCCGGACTGGTCACTGAACCGGTCGGGGTACTGGGTTAAGGGTTAGTGGGTCAGACCGAAGTCAGCCTGGGCCAGACCGGTGAGTAGAAAAAATTGGAAAATAATTAATTTCTCATCACGTCAACCTAAATTTGACATACTATATATCATTTCAATATTTTAGATCAGTAGCAAAATAACCATATACTTCAATACTTGTGACATATTCAGATATTCCTAACAATTTTCTTTACAACCTACATTTGAGACAATATATTCATAGTAGCAAAATATCAAAAACAAGTATATGATGACAAAATATTCTCAAGCAGGATATTTTTTAACACCAGAATGTGTGGGAGGATTGCTAGACTCGGGATTAGGAGTGGTAGTATTCTGGGCACCTTCATTATTAATATTTCCCTCCATTAACATAGTTTCAAGAAAATAAAATAAAACATTCAATAATAATAAACCTGAAGCTCTGCACAATGGAACAAAGCTCTAAATCGAGAAGAACAAAGCTCTTTCACTGTTTCACCTGAAGAAATAAACGGTAGTGAGAGGCAAATTTTTTATAAAAAAAAACCTTTTAAAAAAAAAAAAAATTGTTTACCGGGTCAGACCGGTTTAACCCTAAACCGGACCGGTTTCACGGCCGGTTCCCAGTCTGAACCGGCCGGTCCGGTCCGGTCCAGTTTCACAAATCATGATTTTAAGACATTTTGAGGTTTTGTAAGTTCAAATGGTGTTTATATGTCATTTTCCTTAGAATTTGGGGGCCTCCTATAGGGGAGTCACTAGTGAGAGGATACTTTAGCCCCATAGATATTCATATACACAGACATGCATGATATAAAAGTTCCCAAGTTTGTACTAGTTTGATTTATCTACGTTTGCTATATGTAATATGTACAGTAAATTGGCCCTACGAGTAATTTTTGCAGTGGACTCGTTTATCAGAAGAACCAAGAACGATCATACCACCTCTGATCCTTAATATAACCAAGATTGATCATACCACCTCTGATCCTTAATATAAAATATTGTTCATAGTCAAACTGGAGGTAGAATTTGTTTATTGAAAAAATATACAATAGAAAAGATATTCACCTTCTTACGCGAATGAGATACTCACCAAGCATGTACCCTCTAGGCCTCGACCATTCATTGCAATTAACTCAAAAATTCTTGGAAATAAACTCCCAAAATAATTCATTATTTATCTCAACTCCCTCTTCAACAAGGTCAAAGATTCTAATAACACTAAAGATGCATGGCAGTCAGAATTGACAAGAATTGGCTCTAACTGCATGAGATATTCCAACAGGAGTTATTTTAGATAAACAGCTCGATTCTACTTTAGCTTGCCTTCTCATTTGGTTTAGGAATTTTCTTGTACTCGTATTTGTTGATGTCCACCTTCTTTTGTAAGTCCTGTAATAGAGAGAGAGAGAGAGAGAGAGAGACGGAGTATAAGTTAATTTTTCATAATGCATGGGTTTGCTAATGAAAAGGGGGCCAAACTACCTGTAACTCCTCCTCCAATGAAATCTTTTTTGGTTTATACGCATCTACTGGCCCAGTTCTAGATAGTGCTTTTCTTGTTTCAATTATTTCCCATTCTTGATCATCTTTCACCTTTGCAATGTCCTTGCTGAAAAGATGCAATCCCATCACATTTTAAAAGGAGAATAGAGTCAAACAAGAAGAACTCTCTACTAACAAAGGTAGGGTGATGTAGCATAATTAAGGGCCAGTTTGTTCGAGATTAAAAAATGCTCTTTTAGTTAGTAAAGTTAAACAAGAGAAATTTGTGCTGGCACAAGAAAAAAAGAAGAGAAAGTTGTTCCGGACATGAGGGAGTTGTAGGGAGAATCTTAAGCTAAACATAAAAGATTGTTGCAAAAAAAAAAAAAAATCTGCTTTCAGCTTATTCTGATAAGCTAAACAGATCTTTTCTAACAAAACCTTTATGATTAGTTTAATGATGTCCCAATAACTCCTTCATGTCAAGCTTAAATAAAATCACCTTTTTTATCTTAAATGAACATGGGGGAAGCATTTTACTAACCTGCCTTGCAAGAGATGACCAAGTCCAATAGCCCCAAGGACAGTAAGAGATATCATTGGAAGCCCATATCTGACAAATGGATATTTTCTACCCCATCTTTTAAATGAAGATGCTGAATTCTGAGTCTTAGCAGTTTCTTTGCAATTCAGATCAGTTCTTTGAGACTGTCCATGATTATCTGTCTGGATTGTAGCCATTGCTAGACAATGTTGAGATTTGGCATAAGTAATGGGGGAATGACCCTGATTATGTCGGTGATAGAGTGAGATCGAATTTTAACAAATGATTTCTTGAAAACCTGAACTAATCAGAAAAGGGAAAGGGATAAATCAATCAAAACATGAAATTCAACATCACGTTTAAACCATTAAGGACGTGAATGACAATGAGTTGCATTAATATTCTAGCTGATTTTCACACTCCCCTTTGACATTTAAATGCAGATACCAGCAAGCTTCCTAACACCAAAGGGCAAACAATATTGTACTACTTGTTTACTAAACAAGTTAGAAGACACACTTAATAATCCACTCATTGTACCAAAAAAGACTATGTAAAAGAGCTTCTAGTCTCTGAAAAAGCATTTGGGCCTCTAAAACGCAGCTTTAAATTCCAGAACCATGTTTTCAGAGATGAAGCTCCACAGTTACTTCTATGTTTAGCTTGTGCGTTGGAGGCATTAATAGCTAAATTAAAATTCTTCAGAACCAACGATACCCTTATTTACCAGATCATGTAGGCAAATATCTTGAGAATTTTCTAAATTGATGATAGTATAAAGAGATTAATAAACTGAAAGCCAATACACAACCAATTCACATTGCGCAACAAAACAATCCAAAGCATATAAGTGGCTAGTTATCATAATACAGAGGGCAGAAGTATAATAGCCCATTACACACCATTGAAGCAAAAACTAGTAATCAAAGTTTAAAATAAATTCAATCTTAATTCTTTTTCTCTGAGGAAAAAAGCAATTTATCTCAAACAAGTAAAACGATACATAATATATCTGGCCAAGGTCACACTGCTCGCAACAACGGTCTAAAACCAGAAGTCAGGCAACGGTCTCAATCTTCATACAAAAGCGTCAATATTCAAATGATTACACGAATAGATTCTGAGCCAAATTCAAATGAAAAATTTAAAACAAAACAAAAGATGGAGCGACGGCGTCCAACACAGGCTTGACAACCAGGCAGGGAACAAAATTCAAAGACAGATTGAACAAATCAATCACACAGAATTCTAGGAGTAGTAGTAGAGAAACCCTAGGGCTCGAACCTTCTTCAATACTTGCCGGAGAACAACAACGCAGGGCCGACAACAATAGACGGCGCCCGACGGCGAGATCGGCCAAAGTGTGGAATACTAGACGAAGAAAAATGGAACCGCTTGGCGAGATTCTGTTTTACCAAAGTAGTGTAAGGGATACACCCTGTATATGGGTAAAGGATTTCTCCATAGAGATAGAGTTATGTCAAGTGAGCCCAAAACTACGTCGTTTTGAATTAATGAAAGGTGTGTTTGTAATTTTAGGTGAATTAATTAAGGGTGCAAAATTACTGAAACACCCTTCATTAATTCAAAACCACGTAGTTTTAGAGTCACTGGAGATAACTCTATCTCCAACGACTGGAGAAATATTTTTCCCTTATATATATATATATATAGGGATAAAATATCGTCACTATCAATTTTATATCACTATAAAGTCACAACCAAATCATTCACCGTTAGATCGAATTTCATTTACCTTTATCATTTCTCTTTTTATTGAGATCTATGGATAAGATATTGTCACTACCAATTTTATGTCATCTTAAGTCACTACCACTTTTCACCGTTAGATCATAATCTTATTTACCTTTATCATTTCTCTTTCCTATTGAGATCCTGATTTAACGGTGAAAAGTAGTAGTGACTTGATAGTAACATAAAATTGAAAAATTGGTAGTATGGGGTCTCACCATTTTATGTGTGCGTAAGAATCTTCTTCTTCTCATGCAACATGAGAAGTTTAAACCCCTATATATATATATATATATATATATATATATATATATATATATAAAAGGGACAACAGTCTTTTTGTTATATATTTGGATCTATTTTCTTAAGTAGCAACCGACCTACGAGGTAAAGCACTCACTTCACATTGAACATGAGTGTTAATATACTTTTTTTCAAGGTTTTGAAATCTGGACCGGTCACTCAACTAGTGGAGGTACTGGGTTAAAGGTTCAGTGGGTCAAACCGGGGTTAAATCAGAGTAGACCGGGGTCAAACCGATATTAATTAAAAAATATAATATAATTTAAATAAGTAAAAATTTCATAATTTTTTTTTTTTTGATACCCAAAAGTTTTGGAGGTTCGCGATCGTCCCCCACCAAGGCCAGGGGCACGGCCCGGCTCTATGAGCACTTACTCGGGACTTACGAGATCGCCTACCAAAGGAGTCCCCGCCGCGCGAGCAGAGGATCGAACCCACGACCCAGGCCTAATCCCTGATCCCTTACCATCTAAGTAAAAATTTCCCAATTTATATATGTCTCACTTCCCTATCAGCCCAAGCCCAAGCCCAACAAAAAAAATGTCTCACTTCCCTATCACCCCAAGTCTCTCTTCCTTAATATGGTACTCATAAAAAAAAAAACGCGGGCTTGCTAGATTAGATTTCAGGAGAAAATAGATCCAGTTAAAAAGATTATTTTCCATAATTTATTTTGAATAATTGAGGTGGGTATACTTCAACGTTGCCTTTTTTTTTTCTCAGTCATCCCCACTGCCATGACAAGAAAGAAGTCCCTCCATTAGTCAAATAGGCAGACAACCCCAATCAAATCAAAGGGAGAGAGACAAGAAGGAAGAACGAGCTCACCGTCTTCAATCTTCATCACCAGTCACCGGTCCTTCGCTCGTTCATCTCCTCTTCCTCTTCTTCATGGTGTTCGGTCTTTCCATTCTTCATCTTCACTAGACACTCCAATCGATATGAACTTTTCTTCAGATCTCTTTCTCTCCTTTGTCTTGTTCTGTGTCTCGGCGACAGAGAAGGTTTGTTGCTCCTCCTTCGGCTTCCACAGCATAGTCGCCGACGTCGACATCGTCAAGCACTTCAGATCTCTCTCTCTCTCCTCGTTCGGCACTTCTATGTCTCTCTCACTCTTGACTCGAATCACTCGGCCGGTTCAGGCCGAGTTTACTGAGTTGACTCCGGGTCAACTCGGAACCCCAATTTTACCCCTAGTTCAGATCGGTTTTCCGTCCGGTGAACCGGTTTCCGGGCTGAACCGGCCGGTCCGGTCCGGTTTCAAAACCTTGCTTTTTTCCAAATCATCTTTCAATTGTACTAATCAATATATTGTTGCATGTTTTCAATTTTAATAATGTTTTTATTACGAATATGAATTTTAAATTAAAAAACTAAAAAGCCATACATCTTTTATAAATAGTTAAAATATATGTTAAGTCATTTATCTTTACGTTATATGCATTTTAATCGTTTAAGTTTGTAAAGTGTATTTTCTAGTACTTTTAATTTAACATCGTTAATCCCATTAATGAAAAATGATGACTCATCAAATTTAAATTTAAAAAGAACTTTACAATACTAACAAAGCATGTTTCAATTTTAATAATCTAAAAAAAAAAATCTGCTTAATGTCATAAAAACTAGATTGCATATCCTCCTCTTCTTCTTAATCAATGGCATTCATTACTGCAACTGCAATTGCTGAGAGGATAGGTTCTATAATTTCCAACTATTGCAACTAATTCATTTTTATTGTAAATCCCTAAATATTCATGCTATCTCTCAGTTATGAATATAAGACTCAGTTGATCTTTTTAAAGAGATTAAAGAAACTAATTAAATTAAAAAGATTAAAAAAACTAATTAAATTATTTTAATGTATTTATATTTATCGTTTTTTCTCCAAATTACTTTGTCTGACTTATAAATTGATATATAATCTAATTATATAAAAAATACGATATGATTAAATAACTTATTTAGCTTCTTTAATCTCTCAAAATGATCAATTAGTTTTATATTTAGAATCGAAGGTAGCATTAAAGGGTACCAAAAAATTTTTGGGCTTAGTAAATGTCTATTATTAGGGTGTCAATTATCCCTCTCTGAACACTTTAGGGACAAAAATATTCTTCAACTTAAAGTCAGCTAAAAGGAGTTGACATTGCAACGATTTTGATATCTGAAGGCTGACATTGCTCTAACAAATACCCTTTGGTGTCTATTTGCTTTAAATTCTTTGAAATGTTTGTACGATTTATAAATAAGTATATGAGAGGATATTTATCTCGACTTATAAAAAATGACTTGTAAAACCTTAGTTTACGAATGTTTTATGAAGCTTTACGTACTAGCTTGATATCTCGATTGAGCCTCCAACCGGACGTTTTGAAGGCCCAACCAGGCTTCAGAGAAGTTTTCAAATATGCACATGTTTGGTATCTCACTATTGCCAACTGTGCTTCATCCAATCTGGCGTAGTCTCTCTAGCTCAATTTTGGGAGCTTTTGAAAAAGCTACTTCTCATTTTAAACCTGTGCGCGTGGGCCCACATAAGTATTAACGGCACTGTCTACTGAAGATGCTAATAGAAGAACCGATCACGAAGTTCTACTCACTTCATCTTCCTCCTTCAATTTCTCTCTACCAAATCCTATATTCTTCCGACGATGGATTCTGATCCCAACCACCGCCACGGCCATTCGCACCAGAAACACTCCTCCAGCGAGCTTCTTTCCAGCGCCAAACTTGTTGCTCAGGCGGCGCAATCCACTTTGCGCCACGAATCGGACAAAGTCGACAAGACCCAGATCGCCAATGCGGCCGGCGATCTTCTCGGGGCGGCTTGTCACTACGGCAAATTGGAAGACAAGTCCTTTGGCAAGTACGCTGGCAAGGCCAAGGATTATCTCCACAAGTACGGTAGCTCCTCCCCCAACGCCGTCGCTGGCGGACATTCCGACCATCCGGCAGCCTCCAGCTCGCACTCCAAAAAACCGGGTCACCAGTCGCATGGGTACGGGGATTACTTGAAGATGGCTCAGGGGTTCTTGGGATCGGGCTCGAAGGCTGATTCTCACTCGTCAAAACCAGGCCACTCCGGAAGTGGCGGCGGCGCCTTGGATTACTTGAAGTTGGCTCAAAGCTTCTTGAAAAAGTGATGGGTTTGTTATTGTGAACTCTCTTTGTAGCTTGTCACTTTCACCGTAGGTATGTGTGTACACTGTTGCTGTTCTGATTCTTCTGATCTGATTAGGAACTCGAACTTCTGGCTTTGTAACTTTTGGATATGTTTGATACTTTTTTTTTTTTTTTTTGGTTAAAACTTTTTCTGATATAATTTGTGTTTAACTTTTTTCTTGGTGTACACTTATTTAACCTAGATTTTGAAAAGATGAAGATAAAAATGACATAAATATTATATATATGGTATAAAATGTGATAATTTGAGATAAAAAATTTAAAAAAATATATAAATTTACTAAATAAAATAATAAAATTACCATGAAAAAATTATAACACAATGAAGTGTTTTAATAAACATATCCCTTACAACCAAAGAGCCTTACTTTCTGGTGATGGGATAAGAAGCAAGGAGATGTGGCTTCACAAAAAAAATGACTTTAAGGTCTGAAACTCATCAAATCTTAAGCTATGCCAAATACTCAATAATTTAGCTTCTAGTTTCACTGGACTTCTTTTAACTTATGATGTTGTGCCAAACATGCCTTTTATTTCATCATATGTGATGTCTTGGCCCTTAAAATTAAAGACTCAAACTCTAGGGTTTGAATATATATGTACGTGTCCAATTTTTAGGGGTTGTGTCAAGCAAAAAGTAGTATCTAATGGAGAAGAATCTTGGAAATGGATAGAGATGTCTCTATACTAGGATGAAAATAGAAGGATACATAATTTTATTAGGATAAATTCTCAAATAGATGTTAATTTTCTAGAAGCTGAAAATGAGAATATAGATTATGTAGATAATATTAGTTTATATGAAGAATTTTCCTCGACAAATTATGCTACTATATCTTTAACCAAAATAAATCAAATTCGTGACACAATTAAAGACCAAATTGTACGGAACCTGTGATAAAGTTACTTATATAATATTATTTGATCAAATTATGTATTTTAGCATTGCTAAATTTACCAACTTAGCATTTTTCACTTTCTTTATAATTTTAATTTTTCTTTTATAATTATTTCAAATGTCACTTATCAGTAAGTCTCTTCCTCTATCACATTTGCATGCAGTGTTGGAATAATACCTACCCAACACATCAACAATAAAATCAAAGAAAATAAAACCTTGTTTTTGTTTCTTTCTTCCATTAGATTTAGAATAATTGTCTCCACCAAATTCAGATCAAACAATGAAATATTTCATATTTCAATGAGAAGGTTTTTGAAGATGATAGAGTTAGAATCAGCAGAGAATATCTAATTTTTGAATGGAGTTCGAAAATCATAAGGCTAAGAGAACGGGTAATGGACATTTATTTGTAAAACTAACTGGCATTATTTATTTATTTATTTTATAATTAAGAATAGTTCATCAGTTTGAAACTAACTTAACTGATCTCATTCTATTTATAGAAATGCATTTCCTTTTTATGACACATATATTCTTCAAGGAAATGGATGCTGCTGGATTTGGTTTGCCAAGAAAAGAGGGAACGAAACTTGCTATCCAAATGTTGGAAAGATCTAATAAAACCTCAAGTTCATATAAATCATCAATTTAGAAGTAATCTAAATATTTTCTTCACACTTGAATTAGCTAAAAAAAATTGTTAGTCATAAACGGCTTTTGCTAGGGGAGAATGACAGTTAAGTCCCTGAAAAAAGTTTTTTTAAAAATGACTTACAAATACCAATTCAAAGAAATTGCAAATTTAGGAGTGTCAATTGCATACAAGATATTTAAGTTTTAAACGTAACTCTCAATTTAAAACTTATTTTTCAAAGTTATTTTAAAAACCTAATTATCATTAAATTAACCTTTTGGAACTTACATGTCATTCCCCTTTTGTCATGCAATACATGAGTTTCATTTCATAGATTTATTCATAAATCCTATACATGTTTGGGTTTAAATTACATGACAATCTTGGAGATAATTTTAAGAGAACATTGTTTCGACCTTCAAGCTGTGATACCTTTTATTTTTACTATCACAAAATATAATTACACATTAATGGGGGTAAAGTTATGGAGGGGTAAAGTTGTCCACTGAAAAAATTGGAAGAAAATCTCACTTCCATGGAACTCAAACTAGTTTCATAGGGTAGGCTATGGAACCCAATTCCATCAAATTTGATGGAAGTTGCAGTTCCTTGGGAGTCTCAAATGCGAATTTCACTTCCAATTCCAATTCTAGATCCTCACTTCCAATGTACCACCAAACGGGGCATACATGTCATCCAGCATTCAAGAAAATATATAAACAGGTGAAAAATCAGAACTATAATGCTTACATGAATTCTATACACCTATACCCTTTGCGTTCTCTTATAATTAAAAATAAAGTTATCATTTATGCCAATAATACACTTAAATGAAGTTCATATGAACTGAGAAATATAAAGTACACTATGTATGATGCAACTCATTCCAGATGAGTCTGCATTTGGCTCAAATGCTACCATCTTCTGCAACTTGCTCCATAATGCTTCTTTCAAGGCCCCAAGTCTTCACATTCTCTGCAACAGTATGGCATTACTTACGCAACTGCTATACAACCATCCCATTACCGTAACCTGTGCTTCGGCATTTTTAAACTTGTTCTCTGTTGAGACACTGTTACATGAAGAGTGGAGATTAAGCAAATCGAGTTGATGATAGGTAAAAATGCTTGCATGTCAAAAAAGTCTACCTTTGACATGCTTTGACTTGATCTATACTTGGTCTAAGAATCATTTTGTACTTTGAATTTACTTAAAGAATATCCAATAAGATACATTTAATGTGATTTGGCCAGTACTTATGATGCCTCCCAAATCTTATAGTCTCTTCCTTCAAGAGCTGAGGACCATCTTTGAGATCCATTAGGTGGGTCAAAATGGCCAGGTCCAATCTTCATAGCAATTTTGTCATCAATGATAGCTGCATACACATCCCTTTCTGCCTTACAAATTCGAACCTTGCGTTATACGAGACAAACATTAGCGTTCTATGTCAATTTGCAGCTGAATTTCCATCTCAATTACATATTCTAAAGTTTAATAAAGAAAATAAAAGCAACTATGTAACATCAAACCCCAAAAGAAAACGAAAATCATAGGATGTTTTGACTCCCATCACTAGAGAAAGCTACAGCCAAAACATGAGGCATCACAAGGACACCATTCAGTCGTCCAATTACATCATCATCCATGAATTATATTTTATTTAAATTCTTTCACTCTTCTCCCAAGTTGAAAATCTAAACTTTGAACTGGTTTGACATGCTAAGAAAAAGTTTCTTGATCATGCATATCAGAGAATGTCCAGTTACTAGCAAGTGTTAAGTAATCAAGGCAATATTCTAATACTTACTGTACTCCTGCAGTGGATCTTGTTTCGTTTCCTGAGGGATACAAGTGCTGCTATTTCACTGTGATAGTGAGAGAAAATGTGGTCATAGAACACCGTTGGGGTGCCTGGGTGAGTAAGAATGTAAGCATATCCTTGGATTTCTTTTCCACTGGGAAATCTCCAATGACCCTTCAAGACAATGAGAGAAACAGTTTATAAGGAAGATAATAGTTGAAACTTTTACCATGTCAAAACAATATCACAAAATGGTTATCCCTGCAGAAGGAGTGGAAGGAGAGACCAATATTTATTTGAAAAACTTATAATTGCATTATTACATATCTACAAATCTAAATGTAGATATATGCATCTTCATCACAAGAAGACAATTTGAAGATACATATCTTGTTCAATTTGAAAATTTCTTATGGTATTGGTAGTATTATAGGTGAAGCAGCATTAAACGAGAGACAGATGGAAACAGATAAGAGAAGGCTTCAAATTTGAAAATATTCCTTCCCTGCTTAGACTCATTCATGAATTCTTTATATATTCCACCAGTAAAAAATGTTTGCGTGTCAGGATTTTTAAATAGAAAAAGTTCAAACCTGGGTAGAACCAGTGTCATGGTTTTCTATAAAGGTCACAGCACGAGAGGGCCACCATCCAACAACACCAGGGGGTTTTCCTTTCTGATCTGATAATCGCCAATATTCACATCTTTCCAATGCCTACATGAATTAGAATATGTGATAGATCCTGTCAGAGTTTTCAAAGTGGCAACAGGGAAAAAGCAACACTGCAGGTTTTTATGAAGCCACAGAAAAAGCTCCATACGTTTCGGTTAGAAAATATATCACACAAAAGGTTAAGGTTGTTTACATCAGTACAGTAGCAAATATTTCTCAAATTTTAAAAAGACATCGGATTTATGACCGGAAAATATCCAACAAAGAGAGCCTTATGAAATGAGTAAGTTAATATTTATTCAATGGAATATATATCAAACTAGCAATATAGTTCTCTCTTGTCCAAACAACCATCAAAAGCACCCTATCACTGATCAGTATGGGATTCTTTCAAAAGATATATCATCATGAAAACAGTCAAAAATAATTCAACAATTCTAGAAACAGAATATAATGTCTGTCTTTACTCAAAAAGTTGCCAACAAATTCCAGAAGAGAGACCCAGGATGCATGAAACTATCAGAATAAGAGCTTACAGCATGAAGAATCCCTTTTGTTGTAACATCAAAGGCACCAGCAGTACCATTGGTAGCATTGATCCAGTCCACGATCCTCTGCCTGTGTGCATCTTGATTATGATCCATTTCACCATATGTATAACTGAGGGAATCCCAGTACTCTCCAACAGCAAAGTATGGTTCACTTGCATTCATGTAGTCCTTTATATAACCACCCCAAAACCCCCTGACAAAGTCAAGCCTCCATCCATCATACCCTATTTCTTTCCTGACAATCCCACAATAAAGGATTTTTTTTCCTAATTACAAGATTCATATAAACGTATAAAATACACATGAGAAAGGATAAATAATTAGAATATGAGCAAAAGATCAACAGTTCAATAGGCAGGAAGAAAAGAAGAGGTTGAACATGATTTGGTATGCATAAAAGATGGCCCCTGCTTCAAAGCACATCCATATCTATAGTGATACTCAGCTCAGCCTCCTTAAAAGATGCATACATAATACCAATCGATCTTATTAGAATAAACAATAAAACTAGGTAACAATATGACATCAAAAATTGTAAAACAGTAGAGACACAAAATAGTTCCTCATAGACATTATTATTTTTCAGTTTTACAAGTTCATGGGAATACTATGGTCAAAAAAGTTCATGAGAAACACCAAGCGACTTAGTCTCCACTTAGCATACAGTTTCTAAGGTTTCAACTTTTAATATAAATCAGGCCAGAAAATGCTTGAATCTAGCCTGATAATACTGGATATTAGAAAATTGTACTAAAAAAAGCTATAATCTACTTGGGAACTAATTGGGTACATTTCCTCTAACGCAACAATTTGTCCTAATAGACAGGAATGAGAATCCCAAAGCATTTAAGCAGGATATTTGTAAATTAAGAAATGAAATATGAACCTCAACCAGCATAACCATTCTTTTAGATCCTTTCTCACAAAATCCTGTGAATGATCAATGTTTGGAGCAGCATGGAAATGTTCTCCACTACTCTTATTGCCCCTTCCCTGTAAGGAAAACAGGATATCTGTCATGTGTTCCCGATGTACCCAGAAAGATTAAAGTATTGAAGTATTCACATTAACAAAAAAGGCATTGAAGTTAATAGAACATATCAAGCATATCATATCTAATTCTAAAAAGAAAAAGATACTCATCGTACTGATAATTGTCTCAATTTCGTGTAATAAAGTTTATAATGAAGTCAACTGTCTCATTAATGCAGTATACTTGAAAATTTGCTTTAAAATGTAGTATGAGTCCTTGCTTCATAGAGACAAGTCCCTAAATGCATGCTATTTCATTTATTGGCCAAAAATGACATATTCTATTCATTAACCATTGAAAATCTAGTAGAACGAAACCAATAAATAATAGAAGATGCTGATTATAAAAATATATACTTGGCTCACTTATTTAGAATGGTGTTGAAATAGTAAAATTAACCACTTATTTCAAATCTTTGTATTGCTTATTTACATAAAACAGCAGCAAGCATTTCATGGTCTCTTACAGTGTTGGAAATTACCTTAGGAAAGGTTATTAAGCTTGCAAAGCACCACCAAAACCAATAGCTATTTATAAACGTTTAACTAGTCCCCAACTAGGTTCTCTGTTTAATGACCAAATTGCAAGGATTGAACTAGAGTTCTTCCCTATATTGGAAATGTGAGATTTTAATGAGGCTTATATGAACCTTGAGTTTTCCAACCTCACATACTGGCCCAGACCCACATGTCTATCATTGTTTAGTTGAAAAAGTGATGAAAATGACAACACTCATTTATGTAAACATGAATAGAAGATAATACATTATGTTTACTCTATTCTAGGTCAGGATGATTACTAAAACTGTGTAAGAGACGAAAAACGAAGTATCCAAAACCATCACAAACCATCACAAACCTGAAAATGTGGATCATCAGAAACAACGGCCCGATCATCCCAGTTGAGACGACCACCAAATATGTTCCAAATACCATTCTGATTCTTATGGTGGGCACAGCGATGATTTATAACAGCATCTCCAAGAACTTTGATCCCAACTTCATGAAACTTCTTCACTAAATCTTTCAGTTCATCAATGCTTCCATATCTGATATAATATTAAAACGGTCACATGTCATATGCATTAAGTGATTTTCAACAATATGTAGAGTTTCTTTTAATGTTTTCCCCCTTCAGTGTGCTGAATCAAATCTTGAAAGAGTATTGCTTTCTATCCAAGTGAGTGACCAATGCACCTCTGTTAGGATGAGGGTGAGCAGATGTCATATACAAAATGTTAGATTTTGCCCCCACTGATCTTTTAATTTTGAACCCCCGGTTTTAAACTCTTTAGCATAGAGCAGAATATATATGACATACACGGAAAGATACAGAGTGGGGATGGATTTTTGAGATTTAAATATAGGGAAAGGAAGTGAAGAAACCTAAGAAACTGAGAGTCAGAAACACGGAGAGAGATGAAGGTTGGAAAGTGGAGAGCAGATGGTAGATATTAGGTTTTAACCAATAAATGTAAAATGGAATAGGATATTGTCACTGCCACTTTTTCACCGTTAGATCAGAATCTCAATAGGAGAGAGAAATGATAAAGGTAGATGAGATTCTGATCTAACGGTGAAAAAGTGGTAGTGACATTGGTAATGACAAAAAATAGTAGTGAGAATATCTTATCCCATATAAAATAGAGCCATATGCGAACTGCTTTGTATATTTATCTTTATGGTTTATTTTACATTATGTATTTATTATTTTTTTGTGATGAAATAATTTATTCAACGATTATTTAATTTTGATTTCTTCTATATGCTTTTCAGTGAACTCGTTAAGCCTTTTATTTTACTTTTTAAAATTATAATTACCAATATATAATATTCTTAGCAACTTTTAATTACTTAAATGTATTTTTTTAATGTTAAAACTTTATGTATGACAGGTGAATTATAAATTTTTGAATTTTCAACATAAAATGAGAAATTAAAGAAAATTTCTAATTACTAGCCAATTGTTCAACAATTTATCAAATGAAACATATATAATTATCATATACTACATTTATTTGGTTCTACACACACACTCACATATAAAGCATAGAGCATATGCATTTTGTGAGCAAATTTTCTAACACTGAACCCTCAATTGAAAAATTAAAAGATAATTGCCATCAGTAACTACGAATAATTAGAGTACTAACAAATATTAATTCTGTACCTGGAATTCAAATTATATAAATCCTTTGGCATGTATCCTTCCGGTGAAACAGATTCTGTAGGTGGTGGTAACCAAATTACAGTAAAACCAAGGGATGCAAGCTCTGCAGCTTTCTCTTTAAGCTCCTTGTACCATTTTCCTGATTTATGAGATTCCCAGTTAAACCCTTGGCATAGTATTTCATACCCTGTCCCTGTTCCTGAGCAAATATTTAGAGGTGGTGTCAGGGTTTCTGATTCCACGGCAACCTCAGATTCCACAATAGTTTCCTCTGGAAAAGTTGGAACAGAGCTTCTGAAGATACTATACGCTTCAGCAGCCAGTCGTTCAATTTCTTGAAGAATCGTTTCCTGAGCTTCTTTGGATTTTGTCTTTTGACTCCTCTCAGAGGAGATGTCTGTCACTAAACTCCGTATTTCATTGATTATTCCATCAGTGTATGCAGAGATAGAAGCCTTTTCACTTGCATCTTCTTTCGCTTCTCTCTGCATACCTTCTAACTGATCCACTCTGTTTTCAATCGGTAATCCACAAGAATTTGGAAGAGGAACGTAGAAATCATCTCCCTCTGAATTTAACCAAGTATTTTCATTTAGTTTAAGCACAAAAAGAAACCCTGAAAATTCTTCCGCCAAGGTGATCAGTACTGAACATCTTCCATTTTCGTTTGGCTGCAGAACAGGGTCAGCAAGTAAATAACTGAAGCTCAAATTTTCAGTTTCAGAAAATAAAAGGTGGAGAACATTCAGATACATTAGTATATGATACAACACAATCAAAATCTAGATACATTCATCAAGACACATATAAACTTACATCAGTATTTAATAAGAAACAGCAGCATTAATTTTTTTTTTTAAAAAAAATTAATAAAAAGGGGAGTGGGAGGGTGACGAGGACAACATGCGCCACTTTGGTGGCACACATTTGGATATAGTAAATTATCTACAATTTAGTGGTACTGAACTTATCTCCAGAAAAGGACATAAGTTTGAACCCTAGTTAGAGCCAAATTTAACCCCAAAAGGAAAAAAAAAAATATATTATCTACCCTTCAAATGAAGATGAACTTTATACAGAACTGAGCAGGCTTTGTGCCTTGTGGATTATATCACCTAGTGAATAAAATACTTTCTGTCTGAATCTATGGAAAGAAAGAACATTATAGGAAGGGCAAGACGACACAGGTACATCCACAAAACCTATAATTTGAGTCAGCAAAGAATACAGTCAAGATTTTAAGGTCCAACAAGACAATAATTTTGTTGGATTCGAATTAATTAATTGCTAACGTTCTTGATTTTCTTTGGATCTGATTTTTCGATTGATCTCGTGCGATTTGGTACGCGTTTCGTTCTCTTTTTTCGATTGATCTCGTTTTGGTACCTCTTCTTGTTGATTTTGTTTCAATAATTTAATGATACAGTACAATTGAAAATTCAAAATGGGTCTCGCAAGAAAGTAATTGTGTGACAAAAATTTAAAAATAAATGTAATGAATTGCATCAACTCTTAAATCTTAAAACACAAGAGAGAAAAAATTTGTAAAGTTACCTGAAATTTAGTTCTCAAAGCCCTGCCTTTAAATATTGTTGTTTCTGCTGGGAGATGAGCAG
Organism: Acacia pycnantha; assembly: GCA_025563575.1. Classification (NCBI taxonomy): domain Eukaryota; kingdom Viridiplantae; phylum Streptophyta; class Magnoliopsida; order Fabales; family Fabaceae; genus Acacia; species Acacia pycnantha. The sequence continues at coordinate 5,204,587 of JAMWYP010000049.1, read as the reverse complement.
GTGGAACTTCCCACCTTCTAGCATCATCCCTGCAAACCCCCCAATGAAGGACAATATCTCCAGGAAGATCTGTTTCTAAATATAAAATATTCTTAGCTGTCTCAGAGCACTTTCTAACGGAGACACTTATGGAGTTATTGACAGAAACCTCTTTTATAACCGGCAGTTCTACGTAGAAACCTTCTAGTTGACCTTTTTCTTGATCAGGAACTCTGGATTGGCTTCTGTTCTCTTGACCTTCATAATATGTTGCTTCTGATTTCGGGAGCATATCAGATAACTTCCCCAAGGCCCCTTTAAGTCAGCATATACCATAAATCATGTCTCAGTTTAATCACAAAACATTGGTGCTATGATACAGCTAAAAGGATAAACTAAGCATTGTTGAAATATAAATATACATAAGAACTTCCTTTCTGCCTATTATTACATTATATGCATGATGAATGAGCTTTCTGTTAGCATATTACAGGATTTACTCATTAATGTGTAGATATTGTAATCTGTAACATAATCGTACGGATAGGGTATTATCCTGTCATTATGAGCCATTAAAGCCTAGGCTCCTCTCTCTTGTAAATATATCATCTACCTCATAATGAATAAGGGTAGACATTCAGATCATATTTGTCTATACTTTCTAAAGGACAGGTCACAAAACAATATTCAATATTGTGTCAGCACATGGAATGAACTAGATAAAAGGGTTCTCTTAGGATATAATCAAGTTTCAAATCCTCTAATACAACAGAGATCAGCATGATTGGTATCATTGTAATGTCACATCAGCAATTAAGAACAAAGGAGCCAGAGGATCATACTTCCAGAAATCTACTTTTCCCTAATGTTGGGTGGTCCGTTCTATTCTCTTCTCTTCTTCTTTTACATGCTGATTAATGGCTATTGACTCTGCCACTGCAAGCTTACATGCATCTTCTCAAGAAGTGAATCAGAGAAAGAGAAAAATCTTTCTTCTATCATGAACAATATGATGAGAGCTTATTTATAACAATGAGAGGCTCCTGCAGACTAAATGGTACTCCCTCCATCCCTTTTTTCAAGAGAATTGTTTGACTCTTATTTTTGTCCCAAAATATAGGAAAATTGGAGTAAGTTAGTGGTGTAATTAATGCACTTTTCCCATTTTTCCCATCATTTAATTATCGTGAATTAATTGAGGTGTGACTCCATTTAATGACTACTTAGGGGATTTTTGAAAGAAAAAACAAATAGCGGCATATTTAAAGCATTTAATCAACACAACTAATTTTTTCTTAGTATTGAGAAAAGTAGTTATTAGTTTCTTATGTTTTGGGGACAGAGGGAGTAGTAATTAAAAATAAACCAACTTGCTAAAAATATGATTCTATACTAATTACTATATGATATAATTCTATACTAATTACAAATCAACACAGAATATTCTCCAACACAAGAAATCATCAAAGATATTTATGGCAAGATACAAAAACAGGAATCTAACACACACACGGACTCTTTCTGAGGACATATTCAAATTGTAAAATGCAAGACCAATTAGGAAGCATTGAAGAAGTAAATAAATTATGATGCATAATGACTAGACTGCACATACCTGGCCATAAACTAAATCCCCTTTTAGGTCCAATTATATTAGCATCCTCCTTGAGGCAGCCGATAAGAGGAACCTTAAAGTCCCTTCCTTTATGTTGATACCAAGCTCCAGTTTCCTCATCCTGCATCAACAAGACCACTGATAATGGGTAAGGAAATTATTTATTCATAAGGATCACATAGCATTCACATGTATTATAAAATGTGACATGCTCAACTGCTACTTATCAAAAATAAACCTTCAGAACAAAATTAATTGCTGAAATCTGGTTGTTGGGCTTAATATTAATCCTGACTTCATGGAATCCATCTCCTTCAGAAGTTGATGATAACGTCTTCATGGGCGTCTCTATTGCATAGTCCTGAAATTTGACATGTTTACTTCCAACTCAAACTTTCGGCATGCCTACAATAAATGGGTTCAATATGTGATCATGAGAAAAGCCATTGCATACCTTGATAGGAACAGAACCAGGGGGTATCATATCACGAGGAGGCTGATCCCACTCACTACAAACCCAAGCTTATATCACCATGACATAATGTGATCATTCATAATCAGAACTAAAAATTAAATCGACAATTAATATCAAGATTTGGCGCTTATTATGGCATCCTATGAAGTAAAATCACAAGATAAACTGGGGGTCAAAAAATCAAGCGGTTAACATATCATACCTGCCAACGTCATCAACAAGGGAAACTCCCCAGTGAAGAATCCATTTTCCGGGTAGACTGCAACCTACCGTAAGCTCCCAATCATTCAAATCCTTTCCCTGGTCCAATCTTACAAAGATCTTTCCCTCCACCTGCAGATTCACCTTATCTATTACAATAATTCTACCAATGCTAGACACTAAAATAAGCTAAATCACTGACGAGGCATTAAAACAAATAAACAAGAATTTAGCTTGACTCCTCAGAAAACGGAGCAAAATAAAAGAAAAGCCAATGACCCCAAAAGTTAATAAAATTCAATTGAACCTATTAAAGAAAAAATAAAAAATAAATCAACCGCTCTAGTTCTTCGCTTTGTTTTTTTGCATTGGAAAAAACAGGCAATATTTAAAGATTATAAAAGAATTAGACATTTCCATTTTCCTCTACACTTACTAGGAACCAGACAAGGAAATTTGCAGGTTTCGTCAAAGACCTTATCAGTTTGGTTGATGGGAAAAGTTTCGTCGAAGAATACATCAGCTGATTGAAATGACTCAAGTATAGCTGCATCCGTAGATGCAGCAGCAGCAGGAGTTGACGGAGAGCTGTAGGGTGACCGTAAGTTGCAGAACCGTTTGACATGGGAGACGACGAACTTGGAAGAGCAATTCACAAAGCAAGGCCTCAATGCTTTTGATTTGAAACGATGGACTAAAGTTTCTCTACGGCAAGGGCAGAACAGTGGCTTCAAGCTAACGGTCGACATGATCGTTTCTACAAGAAGAACATGAGAAGGTTGCAGAAAGCAAATTTGGATCGCAAGTGTGAACCACCAATTCTTATACGAAATCTATAAATATCGGTCCAATATTTTTTCCCCAAGATGGATGAACTTTTTCCTTTTTTACTTCTTCCTTTTGGATGATGATATTTTCCTGTTCAAGTATCTGCATTTAAACAGGATAATCATGTGATTCTATTTTATTATTATTATTATTATTCTTTTTGCAAAATACGAGAGCTTGTGTGTGATAGGGATAAAGATCCATTTTTTGGATAACGTGGCATGGAAAAGGCTAAAAGCGAAAAGTATGACGAAGGCAAAATATTTACTAAGAGAATCGTAATTAAGTATTCCCTCCTATCTTAATTATAAAATATAATTAATTTTTTTAGAAAAATTAAAGAAGTTAATTAAATTATTTTAGGGTATTTTTATTTTTATTTTTTTCTCCAAACTAATTAGTTTAACTAATGAACTAATATATAATTTAAGGATACACAACATATAATATGATTAAGTAATTTATTTAGCTTCCTTAATCTCTATAAAGAAAGTCAATCCTGTCTTATAACTAGGACCGTAGGTAGTAATTAACGGTTGGTTTTATATGTAATAAATACATAAAATAATACATAATGACTTATTATAATATGTTAAGTTGGTTATTTATTAAAAAAAAAAATCGGGTCATTTTTTTAAATGATCTTTTTAATAATTTCCAATGAATATATCCCCTTTTATGTACAATTTATATGAAGAAATTATAAATTTGGATGAGAAACTAAATTAAAATATTATATTTATGATAAAAATACTCTTTTTGTAACTTTTATATTTAGAATGGAGTAAGCTTATAGGATTCTAGAGGGGGATGATGATAAGATAGGACTCACCATATTTAGACATATGTGATATTTGTGTTCCTTATCCTCTTTATTCCCCAAAAGGCGAATAAAAAAGGGAACCAATTATTTAATTTTAGTGATTGCCAATAAATGAATAAACTTTTTTGTACAGATTAGAGGTCCCCACAAACATCGTTATTTAATGCACTTTTTTTTTTAAAAAAAAAAGGTACATTCTATGCATATACTCCCTCCTTATGGTTTAGATCATTTTGGTCTTATTTATAAGTCTTTTTTAACTAAATTACACGTACTAAAAAGGGGTGGTTAATTTAATGATTATGAGATAAATTTTTAACTTTGTCTTCATTTATAAATGGATATCTTTCAACTCTTTTTTCTCTTTCTATTTTCATTGGTAAAATTAATATGGGCAAAATTGTCACAATCTCATTTATTACCTAAAAGAGGACTTATAAATATGATCAAATTTTTTGGTCGAAAGAGACTTATAAATAGGATCAGAGTGGTAAGATATACTCCCTCCGTCCCTAATTATAGGAGCAAATTTTGGAGTTGGTTTTGGTCCTAATTATAAGAGCAAGTTTTAACTTTTGTCGATTTTTTCCTATAATACCCCTATTTATACTTATTATCAGGAGCATTATATATATGTGTGTTTACATATATATGTATATGGGTTTATCGTTTGTCATGTCACTTGACATAAGGTTATGTCAAGTCACCCCAAAACTACGTCGTTTTCGGAATTCATTAATTCTCCTAACCCTAAAACGACGTTGTTTTGGGAGTTAAGAGAATTAATGAAGGGTGTTTTGGTAAAATTCATGTAATAAATAAAAAAACCAAAATACCAAGATGCCCTTCATTAATTCCCCTAACTCCTAAAACGACGTCGTTTTGGGGTTAGAGGAATTAATGAACTCCCAAAACGACGTAGTTTTGGGGTGACTTGACATAACATTATGTCAAGTGACATGACAAACGATAAACCCTATGTATATTTGTGTTTATGTGTGTCAATATATATATGTGTAGATATATATGTGTGAACACACACACACATATATAAACATATATATATATGTGTGTGTGTGTGTGTAGATATATGGGTGTGTGTCTCTATGTATGTAGATAGATCTATATGTATACACATATATATACACACACATATATGTATACACATGGCTATATAAAAAGCAACTAATATACATATATAAACTAATATGTCATGGATATCTAACGTAAGGCAAATTAGAAACACTTATAATTAGGGCAACTTGGGTCATTTTAAATTTATGTAAGGACATTTTAGGAAAATGAGTAAAATTAACTAATTTAACTCCTCTCCTTAATTCTCCCAAAATCGGTTAAATTGCTCCTATAATTAGGGACGGAGGTAGTAGTTAACTTTTTTTTTTTGTTTGGAGAGATTAAGAAAGCTAAATAAGTTACTTAATCATATCATATGTTGTGTATCATTAGATTATATATCAATTTATATATTAGGTAAAATAGTTTGGAGAAAAAACAATAAATATAAATATTTTTAAGTAATTTAATTAGTTTCATTAATGTCTAAAAAAAAACTTTACTTAAGAATTATTAGATCTTTTGATTCAAATTTGGAGCAAAGTCCTAATGTGCTTGTTGGAAACAGAATTTTTTTTTAAAAAAAAATGGAGCAAAGTCCTTTTTTTTTTTGTTGGAAACTTGGAATGACTAATAGAGGTTATAGCTAATGACAAAAATTCATGGGAGTAGACAAAGCCAAGCATGACTTTGCTACCTTATTAAACCAATGCAAACAAAAACCAGAAAGGAAGAATATATCGATATTAAAAGAATAGACGCGGCTTTGGTCCGATGTAAAGGACACTTCGTTACCCAAAAAACACCTAATAATTTACCGCATGCGGTAATAATTTATTAGGCAAAAAAACGCAGCGGACGGTCCTTTGCATCGGACCAAAGCCGCTTCCTAAAAGAATAATACTCCCTCCGGTCCTAATTATAAGACAACATTTGGGGGTTAGTTTTGATCCTAATTATAAGACAACTTTTTAGTTTTTTTGTCAATTTCTTCCTAAAATATCCCTATTTTATTCTCTCAAGTGTGTTTGGTTTTTGGTTAGTATATGTATGTGGGTTGCAATACACACAGCACACACACACGTGTGTGTGTCTATAAACATATATATGTATACATGTATATGTGTGTCTATATATATGTGTTTGTGTATATATGTATGTATGTATATATGTGTGTATGTGTATGTATATATGTGTGTGTACGCATATATGTATATCTATGTTTGTGTGTGTCAATATATATGTGTGTGTCTATATGGGGCTGTGTGTCTATATATGTGTGTGTGTATAAATCTATATGTATACATATATACACACATATATGTATATATAGTATAACAAGACCATTATTTCAATTAGAAAGCGTATGGAAATGAAAATTGGTCGGAGAGATATGTGGCAAGATGGTTGTTAATTCACTTTTACTTATGTCATTTTAGATTTATATAAGGGCATTTTAGGAAAATGAGTAAAATTAATTAATTTAACTCATCTCCCTAATTTTTCCAAAATCGGTTAAATATGTCCTATAATTAGGATCCGAAGGAGTAATAATAAAAAAATATTGTCAAAAAATTTACTTATTCATAAGTCATATTGTTTGTCCAAAATTTTATATATCAAATGGAGTATGGAGATACTGTGTCTAGTTAATATAAAATACTTGTAACTTACAATACTATATGTTGAGTATACATCTGGCTAACCTTGCACAAGGCAGGACGAAAAACATAATATTATAAGGGGAAGAAGATAGAAAGGACAAATAAGGGTGGTGAATTTCAATAATTTTAAATTGACTAATTTGGACTTTTGAAATTTGGATAAATGTGGGAAATTACATAACTACTCTTAGTTTTTTTTAATACTTACACCCCCTTGCCGCCCACCGGAGCTCTAGCGTCGGCAACCAATAATCGAAGCTCGTATACTGTCAATATAGATACTTAAATTGTTAATATTTATACTAAAATATAAATAGAGTCGACCGAAGCTCCGACGGTCTCAAATATTTTTTACAATTTTAGTATGTATATCAATAAATTAATGACTTTTTTTTTTTTTTGCTAATATATATATATGAGACTGTTGGAGCTCTGCTCGACCCTATTTATGAATTTAGTATAAATATTAATAACTCAAGTATCCATATTGACGACTTTTACTTCAGAAATTCAAAAAGAAAAAGAAAAAAGACTGTTGGAGTTTCGGTCAACCCTATTTATGACTTTAATATACATATTAACAACTCAAATATCCATGTTGACGACTTTTACTTGAGAATTTGAAAAAATATATATGAGATTGTCGGAGCTCTAGTCAACTCTATTTATGAATTTGGTATATATATTAACAATTCAAGTATCCATATTAACAACTTTTACTTAGACAATTAAAAATATATATATGAGACTGCTGAATCTCCGAAGACCAATCGTTGGAGTTCCAACGATGGGCGGCCAATAGGCCAAGGGGGTGTGGATAATTTTTTTTTTATTTTTAAAATAAGGTAGTTAGATAATTTCTCACAATTATCTAAATTTCAAATCAATCAATTTAAAATTATTGAAATTTATCTCCCTTATTTATCTTTTATCTATTTTGACAGTGTATTTTTGTCTTTTTTTCCCTATTATGAATTATAATAATGATTTCGCAGTACAATACACTTGAATATGAGAGAATAACATTTAGGTCCCAAAAGTGTAATTTAATAACAATTAGGACCAAAATATTTTGTTTAATAGCAATTCCAATTATGATAAATACAAAGAGTTTAGTACTATTTCAGTGGCTATTATTTGTTTAATATTGTGGTTTATAGTTAATATAGTTTTATAATGACTTTATCTAAATTTAATTATAGGGACCAAAAGTTTTGATTCTTCTCCCTATATTTTTAATGAGTTTTGATCTTGATCTCTAAGAGTTTTTGTGTGTTTGGATTAACTTTTAAAGAATAAATTTTAAAATTTATAATGTAAGCATGTGAGAAAAGTTCTGCCTAGACTTGCGAAAAATGGCTTTTGAAACCATAGTTTGGGTGTTACTATAAACTATCGGAATGAAAAACTATAATTTGAACTTATAAGGACGAAAACCCAAATTCAATTAAATTATAAAAACTACAGTAATATTAGATTAAAATATGAAAGTCTGAATTGCAAATATGAGCCAATGACACTATAGCTTGCAACTAAGGCTTTTATATCCTCAGCCATCTGAATTATTATTTAAAATTTATTTTTCAAAATTTTCAAAGTACTATCATTAATTTTAAATTGTGGGACCTAATTATCATTCTTTCTTTGACTTTATTGATTTCTTTTTGTCGGATTTTAACTGTCATTCTCCCTTCGAATTAGAAGGGTGAGTCTTAAGTTTCAAGTTTTAAATAAAAGTATTGTTTTACCTTCGGCATCTAGTGGAAGGAGGGGCATTAAGTTTTAACTTTTAGGACCCGTTTGTTACAAAGAAAGCTTGGGGAGGGAAAGGGAAGATCCCAATCTTCCCATGGATTTTGGTTGTTTGTTACACAGAAAGTCCAGTCAGCATCTTCCAGTGAGGGTCCATCTTCCCTCATTTGAGGGAAAGTGATTTCCATCCGAAAATGGAAGGAAAGCTCGCCATCTTCCAGGAAGATGGTTTTTGATGATTTACCCCGAAATTCAAATTTGGCGGGAAGTTCGAACTTGGCGGGAAAGTTCAAACTTGGCGGGAAAGTTCAAATTTGGCGAAATTTTTTTCTTCAAAAATTCGAACTTAACAATAATATATTTTAGAAAAAAAAATATTTTTTTTTTATTTTGAATTAATTTCTTTTGAGGGTAAAATAGACATTTCCTAATTTTTTACCAACTTTCCCTCTTCATTTTCTTCCTACCAAACAACTCAAGCAATCTTCCCTCATCTTTCAAATCTTCCTTTCCTTTCCTTTCCCTCCTCCAAAGTTCCTTTCCCTCCCCAAACTTTCTTTATAACAAACGGGTCCTTAGGGTGTGTATGGTTTGAGGGAAGGGGAGGAGAAAATGGTGGGAAAGTATAGTGGGACCCACAAAGTTTTCCTCTCCATTAAATATTTTCCCTCTCCTCCCCTCCCCTCAAACTAAATATACCTTAAACATAATTGGATCACAATTAACAATTTATATACCCATAAGATCAAACTAAACATACCTTTAAACATAATTGGGTCACAATTAACAATTTATATACCCATAAGATAGGAAAACCTTTGCCACATCATAAGGGAATTGGTTAATAGATCAAGGAAACAGATATTTCCCCTGTTTCTAATTTCAATGAACACAAGCCTCTCAATAATTGGGTTAGGCAGGTATACCATTAGCAAAGACTAGAGAAAAGAAATCAAGAAATGACATTTCAGGGGAGAAAAGGAAAATATGTGTGAAGGAGTTGATAATCTTCAGTGTTTGCAAGCAACCTGAAGAAAACATATTGGTTGACACACTGACATGGACAAGCTGCTCAATAAGCTTCATCTAACAATCATATAACATACACCATGAAGCAGAATGCTTTTTTAGCTCTCAAGTTATCCATGAATGGTTTCGTTTGACACAAAGTATATCTATACCGAGAAAGCAAGGATCATGAAAAAAAGAAGAGAAAATGAGAAAGAAAATTCCTTGACTCTATGCTTTGCCATTAGGTTTAGGGGATTGTAGGGGAAACTGGTGGTGATAAGGAGATGCATGAGTGCCATGTGGTATAGAAAGGCTCCTCTGCTGCTGCCCATTCCGGCTAAGCAGTGTTCGCCCGTTGCGAGTATTAGGGCTGGCACCGAATCGGTCAGCTTGCATTGTCTGAAAATAATATGATGAGCTCGCCATGTCCTTGAGGTTTGGCAGAGGCTTTAGAACTTCTACAACTTCACTCATTAGGGGTCTGGCTTTTGGATCTCTGCTAAGGCAGTGAGCAGCAAGTTGGGCAGCTTTTTGAGCTCCTTTAATAGAAAAGTGACCTTCTAACCGGGGATCTATCAACCTATAGAACCTTCTTCTCTCTCCGAGATGTGGCCGAGCCCATTCAACAAGGTTATGTTCACCATTGGGTCGGTTTTTGTCCATAGATCTTCTGCCAGACAACATCTCAAGAAGAACTACTCCAAAACTGTACACATCACTTTTTGATGTAAGATGACCTGCCGCAAAATGAAAAATCTGATTAAAAGCAGTCAGATAATTCAGATGTTGGGTAACAATAAGTAAGATTTGAAACAAATCCAACTACAAACCATTTGCACAATAAATCTGCAGGTTTTCAAGGTTATAACTTATAACACACACACAGCACAGATTAACTTGGCAATGTTTTAAGCACAAAAATGCAAACTACGATAACCAGAATCACAGGAGTGAAACCATAAACTCTGAAATGAATCATAGAGATGCCATTAATCCATAAATCTTACTTACAAGGTCACCAAAGAGGATAACACTTAATATCACTGAATAAAGATCATGAACATCGTATCAAAAAAACAGTCCCACATGGAACTGCATTTTTATAATTTTGTTATTAATTTTTGAAAGAATAACAATATATGGAACAGAACCAATGACTTCAAAATATGAACAAGAGAGCAAACCAAAGAAACAAGTGCCTGTGTTACTTTAATGAAGAATAAAACTTGTGAGTTAGGACTCAGCAATTTGAACGAAAATTACCTGTCATGACATATTCTGGTGCTGCATAACCATAGGTTCCCATCACCCTGGTGGATACATGGGTTTTATCACCCTCTGGACCATCTTTGGCAAGTCCAAAATCCGAAAGTTTGGCATTATACTCCTGGATTGTTACACCTTTAGAAGGATCGAAAACATGGAAAATAATACACTTCTATAGCAGTTTTTGGCACTTACCGCATCCAATAGTATATTGGAAGTTTTAAAATCCCTATATATTACTGGTCGTTCAGCTTCCTCATGAAGAAATGCCAGACCCTTTGCAGCTCCTAGTGCAATTTTCATTCTGATGGACCACGGAAGCGGCAGGGATCCTATATCAAACAAGGATATAATCCCAAGAAAGTGTTGTCACAAAGCAGAAGTTTTATATTCCAGTCCACTGTCTACCCATATTGGTTCTAAACATTATTATGACACCATGAACCATGTACACTTGGGCTAACACAAACAACAAGCTGACGCATGAACTTCTACATGTTATGTGTGCGTAACAGCATTTCAAGTTTTCATTAAGTCATAGATCACTTGTACAGAGAAAAAAAAAAGGCTGGTGTTATATGTTATTTCAAACTTCCAATAAGTGATGGTATAAAGGGGGGATAATTATCTTGTCATGATGAGTTATCTAGTTTTTAAATTTACATTTTTCTATAGTAGTTCCCCCTTTCTTTGGGCTCATTCATGTCCCAGCCAAGTTTGGCTCAATTCTAATCCATACTCAGCACATCTCTAGTCAACATATGACATCCAAGCCAATAAATAAATAATCGCTTTAATTAAGGCAGCTTTGTATATATGTTGGGCATATTTCACCAATTATTGAGCTAGATGCAGCACATACAACACACCTAAAAGTAGGTGAGTCCATGCTTTGTAGTTCTTAAATGACACAAGAGTAGTCTACATCGCATTAAAAAAGGTGATCCCACCAATGTTAGTTTGTAATGAGAAGGCACCATGTTTTTGAACAAGAGGCATCCAGCAGAATTCTAAATTAAGAGTGGCATTAGCAACCTCTAAGGTGCCCTCGTGCTCTCAATGTAATTAGAAGATAATCTGAGGAAACTCTTTTTTTTTGGGCAGGGGGTGGACTTACTCCTAAATAGGTGGTTCTCCAGGCTTCCCCGAGGCATGAATTCATAAACTAGCAACCTTTGATCATCTTCAATACAGTAGCCAATAAGTTTAACAAGGTTGGGATGAATTAGATCGCCAAGAAAACTTACTTCAGCCTGTTGCACAAAACAAACAAGACAAGGAACATAATCAGAAAAGGAGTAAAATGGAATGAAATAAAAAATTATTTAAAAAGAAAAACAAGACCAAATTCATTAGAAAAGCAGAATATCAAAGTTACAAACCAGCCATTCTTTATGACCCTGGAGCCCATCATGATTCAGGGTTTTTACAGCAACTGTAAGGCCTGTGCCAGGTTTCACTGGAGCAGTTCCATTTTCTTCAATCCATCCCTTGAATACACAACCAAACCCACCTTCACCGAGAAGACTCTCAGGCCGGAAGTTTCTTGTTGCCAGCTTAAGATCATTAAAGGAGAACTTTCGCAGCCTGGAAGCAACTTTAAGCTCCTCTTCAAGTCTGGAGGTGGATGAATTACTTTCTGCGTTACTTGTGGTTGTAGAAGACACTACTGGAGCTGTTGGTTGATCTCTACTTGTGCCGATAGTTGATTTACTTTCAGCTAATGAGAAGCCAAAACGAGAAGACAGGCTAAAAAATCATAACCTAAAACAGCAGTAACTTCATGCAACATTGAGCTTAGGCAAGAAGAGAGGGAATTTATAGTTTCAAAATCAACATTACATTAAAAGGAACAAAGAAATATGGAAAGGCTATGAAAATAGACAGTGTTTGAAATAATTAGTTGTCAAGAGACAAGTCATTTAGGATGCATTTCACACCAGTAATGCAACTTGATTGCCATAAGTTAGCTCAGAATGCTATCATATAATTTATGAATTTGTCCCCCACTCAATGAAGTAAGAAAACTTAACCCGGAGATAGTGTTGGAAATAAATGCAAGGCAATTGAGCCTGGCAAAGTTCTAAAAAATACACTTGTTTTGACACCCTTGACCCTAGTACAAATAAATGACTAGTTTCTACCATTAGTCAATTAAACTATTTTAAATAGAGAAAATCGATGTGTGAAAGTCACAGTTAATGAATACAGCTATAACTAAGCCCTTATGTCTTTAGTTGATCCAACGTGCCAATGTTTATATTTAGTTCTTTCCAAACAGGATTGAGCCTTGCACCCTTTCAAATATTTACTCAACTAACTCTGACATTGATATCTAATTGGAATATGAATGTTGTAGAATTGGGAATTAGGGTAGAAGAGAAGAAGATTAGAGGGTTGAAGAAGAAGTAGAAGAGAGAGTAGAGTGATCTGAATTATTCACTAGACTTTATTAGCAATGCAAATCTGTCTTCACAATGAGTAATCTGCCATATATATAGGCAGTAGAGGGGTTCATTAAAACAGGGGCATCTATCACCCTAAGGCTCACTAAACGGGTAAGGCCATGTTTGGCTAGGGTCGCTCCTAAACGGCTTGTGCCACTAATGGTTAATGCCGCTCGTCCAATTAACTAAACTAACTTTGAAAATCATCTTATTACAATATCATATCAGACATTAATTACTTAATACTAGTAACATTTAGTTTCAACCCTAATTTTTTTCAGCATGAAATTCCCACCCACTGTAGCTTCTCACCCAGAGCAATACATCTTCATATGCGTACCATTCAAGAATATGAAAATCTGCTTGGGATTTAATTATAAATGCACACTTTATGGAAGTAAATGAAACCGTTATTTCACAGCATGCGAACCTCCTATGTATGTTCAACTCTCTTCTGACGCAACCCTCTGAAGGGGCCGGAGAAAAATTTACCAAGTACACTTGTTTAAAACCATCATTTCACATTTTGCAGTACAATATAAGCTTGAATTGCTACATAAATCAGTAGACTTGCAATTGATGGTCAAGAAAGATTTTTCCCCCAAATGTGAAGGATCATATGCTGGGAAAATACTTCAAATCATGCTACTCAGACTAAGGAAGGGAACAATTAAAACATACAGTAAAACAAGCATAAAAGCATATCATATGAACAACATTTTTCCAAGGAAAACAGAAGTTACCGTAATGAGTGCTGATGCTGCTAACTGAGCTATCAACCTTGGATCTCGAAGAAATGCAACTGCCAAGGAACCTCAATCCAACCCAACACCCAGTTTCTTCCTCCTCCACAACGCCATCATCTTTCTTCTTCTTCTTCTTCGCCTTTGATTTGCTGACATCCCAAGACTCCACCTTAGCATTATCAGCACCCAACCCCATGTCTCCAAAAACCTGAGGACTTAATCTCAGATATCATTAAAAGCCCCCCACCGTATACTGAACACCACCCCCTCCAATGCCCCTTCCCAGCACAAGAAGCAGCAAAGAAGCGTCAAGCGCAGATGATAAATTCCCTAACGAAAACCTAAAAAATCAAAACTCTACTCCTCCAAACTCCTCGAAACACAGAAATCAAAACGAAAAAAAAAACCTGTAAATTAAACCTAGAAGAAAAACAAAGAGAGCAGATCACGTGGCGTAAATCAGCATCCAAACGCCCCCGGTTCTTCTGAGCCCTCGATTGATCGACTTTGTGGAAGCTTGAAGGTAGTAGTGTCAGCTCTGCGCAGAAGGAACGCAGCACCGAACTTGAACAAAGAATAGAAGTAACTTTCTCTGCTCAAAGACACAGAAATCTCAGAGATGGGCTCCTTCTCTTGAAGCTGACCAGGAGAACACAATGCTGCAGAAAAAACAAAAATGGAGTTGTCTTGCCTTTACAATTTATCGATTCTCTCTCATTTTTGATTTTTCTCCCCTTCCTTCGCTAATCATTTATTTATTTTTTCCTTTAACCGAATCAAAGACGAGAAAGTAGAGTTTCATCACAGATTGACAGAAGTACCACCAAGGCCGCCGAAAATGACATTAAAGACTGCAAATAAATTTGGGAACATATAGAAAGAATATCTTTCCCAAAAAAAATAGTTGATATATAGACAGAAATGTCCTTAATTAGAAGATCACTTCTGAGTGAGTTGTAAGTTATACAGGCTTTATATAGATTCGGTCCTAAATATAAGACAGATTTAACTTTTTTTTTTAGATATTAAGGAAGTTAAATAAGTTAGATAATCATATTATAAATTATGTATTCTTAAATGAGATAGGATATTGTTACTACCATTTTTTGTTACTACCAATGTTACTACCACTTTTCCACCGTTAGATCAGAATCTCATCTACCTTTATAATTTCTCTCTCCTATTAAGATTCTAATCTAACGGTGGAAAAGTGGTAGTAACATTGGTAGTAACAAAAAATGGTAATAACAATATCCTATCCCTTCTTAAATTATATATCAACTTATTAGTTAAACTAATTAATTTGAAGAAAAAAAATATTCTAAAATAATTTAATTAATTTTTTTAATCTCTCTAAAAAAAATCAATTATATCTTATATATAAGACCGGAGGGGGTATTAATTTTAAATTTTAAGAACTTAGTTATAAATTATTTAAAAAGATCAATTATAAATATATTGTTTATTGAAGAATTAAAAAGATATTGATAACTTGCCAAAATTAAACGTTCAAAATTTATAATTGAGTTTCTAAAGTTTGCAGCTAAAATCTTCGAATATCCAAAACTTTCGCAATTTATGATATACTCCCTCCGTCCCTAATTATAGGAGCAAATTTTGGAGTTGGTTCTGGTCCTAATTATAAGAGCAAGTTTTAACTTTTGTCAATTTTTTCCTATAATACCCCTATTTATACTTATTATTAGGAGCATTATATATATGTGTGTTTACATATATATGTATATTTGTGTTTATGTGTGTCAATATATATATGTGTAGATATATATGTGTGAACACACACACATATATAAACATATATGTGTGTGTGTATGTATGTGTGTGTAGATATATTGGTGTGTCTCTATGTATGTAGATAGATCTATATGTATACACATATACACTCACATATATGTATACACATGGTTATATAAAAAACAACTAATATACATATATAAACTAATATGTCATGGATATCTAACGTAAGGCAAATTAGAAACACTTATAATTAGGGCAACTTGTGTCATTTTAAATTTATATAAGGACATTTTAGGAAAATGAGTAAAATTAACTAATTTAACTCCTCTCCTTAATTCTCCCAAAATCGGTTAAATTGCTCTTATAATTAGGGACGGAGGGAGTATTTGGAAAGTTTTCAAGATTTACAAAAAGGTCTATAATTTTCAAATCATTTGTAATTAATTTTTCAAGACTCAAATCATATCTAAGTTGCTGAGCTTTATAATTCAATTTTTTCTTAAACTTTGGTACTTCATTGTTACTTTGCAAATTCATTATCTTTTAATGTTATTTTTATTTATCATGGTGGTCCTTCAGCCTCATTCTCCCCTTATCTATGCTATATTTCTTATGAAGAGAATCATAACCAATAACTATTAAACCCCATGGTCATGCAAGCAACGAAGAAAGAAATGCAACTACAATACAATTTGGTACTCTCTGGTACTTCAAATAAGACATACGGAATATTTATTTAATTTGATTTGATTAATAAAATTAGTTAATATGACATGCATTTTATAAATCACTCTAGTAATCTTTCTTACTTCCCTCATTCCTCCTCTACCTTAATTATTGTTAAGGAAGCATCAATAGAAGTAAATTAAGAAAAAAAATTGACAAATGTAGGAAAAAAAATGTCTTATATTTGATATCAAAATCAACTCCCCAGATATATAATATATTAAGGACAAGAGGGAATATATCAAAAATAAAAACTTCTATAAATTAGAATCCAATAGAAGATGGCATAGTGAGTTAGTGACTAGTTACAAGAAATGGGAAGGAACTTGTGCAATGTTTCAGCTCATTTTTTCTTCTTTAGTACTCCTTCCAGTCCTAATTATAAGACCAAGTTGACTTTTTTGAAGAGATTAAGGAAGATAATTAAATTACTTTAAAATATTTTTATTTTTATTTTTTTCCTTTAAACTAATTAGTTTGACTAATAAACTAATGTATAATCTAAAGATACACAACATATGAAATGATTAAGTAACTTATTTAGCTTCTTTAATCTCTCCAAAAAAAGTCAACAATGTCTTATGAATAGGACCGGAGGAGGTAGTATCACTCTATCTTTAAATTTAGAAATGTGACAACAAAAAAACATAAAAATCCTTCTCTTGAGTTGAGTCAATTTGGAGCAAATAAAATGCTCCCATGTGACAATTAAAATCCTAAGGTGCTTTGGTTGAATTGGCTATCTACTACACCATAAAACCAATGCAAACAAAAACCACAAGGAAAGAGTTCGTCCAAAAAAATAAAAAAATTAAAAAGATGCATTTATTCATAAGTCACCATGTCAACATCAATACAAAATAAATAAAAAATGTCACAAGCTGAATTTATTCATAAGTTGCCAATAGTACTGGCTATTCCATTCATGCAATAAATCAAATATATTGTCTAACTAATAGAAAACACCTGTAACTACCACTACTATTATTTTGAGTATTCACAACCATGAAAGACCACTACTATTATTTTGAGTATTCACAACCATGAAAGACCAGAGATGGATAGAAAATCCTCATTCCATGCTTTTCTTTATGTGCTTCTTAGGAGGACAAGCACATAAAGAAAAACATGGAATGGGGATTCGAAAATGTGCAAGTGTATAAGTGGCATATTAACTAACTAGCACAATAAAACTTGGAAAAGGCCAACCAAAAAAAATTCAAATACAGAAAAAGCCAAAGTCAAACTCCTGATATTTCAGACTACTGAGTTGCATTTCCTTGGAGAAGACCATCTCTAATTTGTGAAGCTACGTCTCTTACAGCACCAGGTCCATGTGGAATAAAGACAGAGTTGGATTTTGATGAAGCGCCAATCTCCTTCATTGTGTCAAAATATTGGGTCACTAGAACCATGTCCATGACATCCTTTGATGTTGTCCCAGGTACATTCTCAGAGAAGGCTAACACACTGTCCCTCAACCCATCAACGATGGCCTGGCGCTGACGAGCTATTCCAAGCCCCGCTAAATACTTGGATTCTGCATCACCTTCTGCCTTCTTGATCTGCAATATCTTCTCTGCTTCAGCCTTCTCATTGGCAGCCACCCTCATTCTTGCAGCTATTTGTTGGGATGGTTAAATAACGGGGTAAAGGAAAAAGAACATGACAAATAAAACAACCCACATCAAATAAATTAAATTTTAGCTAAAAGTCTTTGCTGGTTTCTAGAAAGCCTTCTATAATTTTCCACACAAATTCATCAGGCAAGTAATATTGGGAGGTATTCTCTACTTAAAAATAAAAAAAGGGTATTCAATGTTCAAGAATACAAATTACAGTTCCATATAAAAAATCAAATATATGATCACATGATACTATAGGTATAGATTCATTTGAAAGGGAATGCACAAGGACTCTGAAAACATTTTGTACCAATTCGTAAGGACTCCAAAAACATTTTGTACCAATTCCCGGCCAGAAAACTGCGGACAAAAATAACTGGACATTTCTTCCATTTACACGTATGAAAAGGGAAATAAGTGTGTAATAAGCAATTTCAGTCAAAGAAAAGAAATGCCATCTAAACAGCATACCGGCATTTATCTCATTCATGGCTCTCTTCACGCGCTCATCTGGTTCAATATCCACAATAAGAGTCTGAACAATCTCATACCCATAAACTGCCATAGCCTGCATATCCAAAAATGAAAGCCAAATATTTCAGATATCCTACTCGAATCTTCTAGAAACAGAAAGGAAAGAAAGAAAAGGAAAAAGAAAAACCTTTTCAAGTTCTTCCTCCACAGCTTTTGCTATTTCATTCTTCTGTTCAAATGAGGCATCTAGATCCATCTTTGGAACGCTTGCCCTGATAACTGAAATGGTATTAAGGATTTATCAGTATAGTCCTAAACTTGCATCCATAAAAACCAATTCTTCTAGAAGCCTAGTTACAGATGCACACCATCAAAGACATAGGCTTGTATCTGGTTTCTGGTATTGCTTAGTCTGTAAAAAGCATCCACTGCCTTGCCTTGCAGGGCACGATATTGGATAGAAGCAACCACGTTGACAAAAACATTGTCCTGATGGGATGTAATAAATCAAGGTCATATAAAGAGTGTTGATCAGGAGAAATAGATGTTCATTATTCAGAGGGAATAAAAAGCACATGCATGATATAAATAGACAATTAAACTATAGTAGATAATCACATTGTCAGGAAGATATAAAAACAAAGACAATATATGTCCCATTAACACAGAAGTCATAATACCACAGACCTTTGTCTTTGTCTCACATCGAACATCTAGCTGCTGCACTCGCAAAGAAAGGTAACCGGCTACCTGACTGCCGAAGAACCAGGGCACACAGTGGCAACCAGGCTCCAGCACATCATCAAACTTCCCAAAATTTTCTTTGATAGCAACTGTAGACTGGTCCACTTGAAGACAACCAAGTGCTAGTCCCATCTTCAGAAAATCCAAAACAAAAGAAGCTAGACAAATCCAACAAAAGACAACCCAGCTGGGCTTTAGTTTTAAAAGCAAAGTATGGTAATCCATATATTCAATACAGCATCAAGCAATGCCTCTTTAGGACCCTTGTATACATTCGCAAAAGAACATGAGAAACATAAAGCCTACTACGCAACATAATTCTAGCTTCTAACTGGGAGAAATAATAGAAAAAAAAAATCATGTGGGTACCAAACAACTATTACTATACTTTTGAGCCAACAATATTTGAATCTATAGACAATTGAATAAAGAGAGCAGAAAAAACTGCAAAAAATTGCTAAAGGAAAAAGTGAAGTTAATAAAGATGCAAATGTCATATGAAATATAATCGTCAGGAATCGATTTCCAAGTTGCTTTAAAGGTGTGTGGCTGCAAAATAACATCACTAGAAAGCCAGGAAACCACTGAAACATGGTAGAAAAACTAGAGTCACCTTTCTAATAATCAAAACTGCACATGCAAATTATTTCAACAAGAAAACGAAAAATACACATCTAAATCACAAACCTCCGGCTTTGTTAAAACAAGTATCTTTAAAATCATATCGAAAATATGAATGGAAAAGAATACATAGAAAATAAACTTGATCAAAATTTAAAACATAAAAGGAAAGAGATTAAGCCAGACACATACTGAGTAGCCGATATAGGAATAGAATTCGTCAGTAACAAAGAAAAAAAATCCATGGGTCAATCAAACTTCGATCGATCGAAGCGAACCCTAACCAATACAATTCTATATCTATAACAATTTAGAATTGAGAAGAAAAGAGGCGCAGAATGAAAAGCACAGTAAATTGAAGGAAGAAAAATGAAAGATTCTTCTTTCACCTCAAAAAACACACAGAAGATTAGGTAAAGTCTCACAAAAATTATCGAATCGAGACTATTATAACCCGTTTCGTGGAAAAGAACAAGAATGAGCTGTTTTTTTTTTTTTCCTTAAAGGGAGTTAATTAAATTATTTGAAAATATTTATATTTATTGTTTTTTCTTTTTACTATATTGCCTAATTTATAAATTGATATATAATATAATAATACACTATGTATGATATAATCAAACAACTTATTCAGTTTCTTTAATCTTTTTAAAATAATCGACTATATCTTATATTTAGGACCGAAAGAATATGATATAAAAAAAAGATATAATATGATATATTTGAAAAAAAAAACAGATATGACATATTATATGATATGACATGTTTGACCCCAAAAGACATAGAAAACGGGATTTCCAAGCACGGTAGGAAAAGGAAACTTTACGATATAACACTACAGGTCTTAAATATATGACATAATTTATAGAATAATTTATCTTATAAATTATGTCCTATATTTAGGACTGAAGGAATAGTATGATATTTGGCTGTATGATATATCCCATGATACATTAAAAAATACAAATCATATAAAAATATCAAGAATTCTCTTGTAAACTTTTTATCTTAAATTACAGTGAGCTCACAATAAATAGATTTAATTTTGATAAAAAGAAAATAGATTAAATTATCTAAAAACTCAATAATGATTTAAGAGCAAAGAATAACAAAAGTTTTATACTCTTCACTTACCTTTAGTACTTCTTGGTAATTAAAGGTGTGTTTTGTTTAAGATGAGGGAAGAGAAAATTTTTGCCTTGTTTTAACTAAATTGTCGATGAAAAATTTTCAATATTTCACAAATGTACTCTCAACAAAAAACTTTTTTCTTCTCATTAATGGTAATTTGATAAAAGACATCCCTCCTCTCTCATTCTTTCACATCCTCTCCCCTCAAACCAAACACATCCTAAGGCCCTGTTTAGTACGGGGAACATTTAAAGAGGGAAATGAACTTAAAGAAGGGAAATAAATGGAAGGGAAGATTGAGAGAGAACTTTAAAAAGTTGAGCTATTTGGTAGACATGAAAATATAAGCAAGTTGAAGGAAGATAAATTGTTTGGTAAGAAGAATTAGGTGTTGGTTAAGTGAGAAGGTTGAATAAAATTCCCACAATGCCCCCCAAAAAGAAAAGGCAAAAAACAACTTTTTTTTGTTTGTTTTGCAAATTGAAGAGAAACGAAGACAAACCAAATCGCATCTTGGTGGAGAAAGAAAATTGTTGGAGACCTCGAAGGGATCTGACACCGCGACGATCATAATGGCTGCGAGAGGCGAGAAGGACATCGAACATTGAAGGAAATAGAGGGTCACACACTGAAGTTGCAAAATAACACATTCAAGTTCGAACGAAACAGTCAAGTTCGAACTCACAGTACAAAATGACAACCAGTATAGTAAACAAGTGAGCAGGGGTAATGACGTTCATAAGCAGGGCATTGGCTCAGCAAAACCAAATTCCATCTCTGTGTCCTTTCCATTTCCTTCTTCACCATTACCCAACAAGCGACACACATACAGCTTAACAACGCATGAAAAATCACCCAACTTTCTTCCCAAATCGTAACTCTGTCTCACTCCCCAACTGGAATAAACAAGGTATCAGCTATTTTCAGAGCTCACAGAAAAAACAAACCCATTGATCTTACCTCGATTCCACCTTCGTTGATGAGTCTTGCTTCGGTTCCAGCTTCAACTGTCAACACTTTCTTTGCGACCTTCGTCTTCAAGCTCGTCGATGATGTGGTTTATTTTTAGAGGGGCGTTTTTGTCCCACAATTCACTCTCCCAGGAGCAATTTTAGAATCCCACCAATTTTGAAGGGATAGCATTTTCCCGCGTTTGTGGGAAGATTGGGCAAGGCGGGAAGTCCACCTTACCGAAACCTATGCCGCCAAACGGGTTTTGAGAGTAGGAACTCTGTTATCTTCCCTGGAACTTGCGTGAGTTCCTTGTACCAAACGGGCCCTTAAAGACTTCCCTCACTGTTATTCCCCCTTTCCTCCAACATTTGCTATATTAGTAGTTGAGAAAAATACACATAATACCATGTGGACTTTCAAAACCCATAAAAAGCCTATTAACACTTACAAAGGATAAAGAGGGGATTGAGGGGGAATTTGGGTTTTTTATGTTGTGTGACAAATGACCAAAATGCCCCTAAAATAAAACTTCACCTTCTTTCTCCCCCCTCCTTCCTTGGCTCCTCTCCCTCTCTTCCACTTCTCATTCCATCTTGCACCCTGCCTCCCCCTCCGACTTTTGATGGTCGGATTGATGAGCCCAAAGAAGGAGCTTTTCACCCCCCCCCAATGGTGATTAAAGGACTGATGGAGATTGTGATTATGGTGAAAACGGAAAATCTGAGGAAAATAAGATAGAGATGGAAATTGAGGAGAGAGAAACCAACGGTGGTGGTGGCAAAATCGACGGTGGCCGTCGTGGTGAAGTCAAAGACCGTCTCCCTCTCTGATTACCTTCTCTCTCTTCTCCATTTGAAAATTTTATCATCCCCTCTAGGTCAGATTTTTGTCTGTGGTGGTGGACAGGAGAATGGTCAGTGCCTTAGGGTGTGCATGGTTGAAGGGGAGGAGAAAATTTTACCAAAATTTAGTGCCCACAAAGTTTTCCTCTCCATTAAATTTTTTTTCCTCCCCTCCCCTCCCCTTCCCTCCAACCATGCACACCTAAGGACCCGTTTGTTACAAAGAAAGCTTGGGGAGGGAAAGGGAAGATCCCAATCTTCCCATGGATTTTGGTTGTTTGTTACACAGAAAGTCCAACAAGATCTTCCGTGAGGGTCCATCTCCCTCATTTGAGGGAAAGTGCTTTCCATCCGAAAATGGAAGGAAAGCTGTCATCTTCCCAGGAAGATTGTTTTTGATGATTTACCTGAAATTCAAATTTGGCGAGAAGTTCGAACTTGGCGGAAAGTTCAAACTTGGCGGGAAAGTTCAAATTTGGCGGAAAGTTCAAATTTGGCGAAATTTTTTTCTTCAAAAGTTCGAACTTAACAATAATATATTTTTTAAAATATATTTTAGAAAAAAAATATATATATTTTTATTTTGAATTAATTTCTTTTGAGGGTAAAATAGACATTTCCTAATTTTTACCAACTTTCCTCTTCATTTTCTTCCTACCAAACAACTCAAGCCATCTTCCCTCATCTTTCAAATCTTCCTTTCCTTTCCTTTCCCTCCTCCAAAGTTCCTTTCCCTCCCCAAACTTTCTTTATAACAAACGGGTCCTAAAGAGATCGGGTGAAAAATCTATGATTGAGTGGAAGAAGAGAACAATTGAGAGAGACACCTCATTATTTATAGAGAGTCAGGGTGACCTTCGTTTAGGAAGCTTTATTTTCTCCCGTTAATTTTTATATGATGTTTTTCTTGCCCTCCGAATAACAAATAGGAAATTAAATGCGGATCGATTTTTTAACATGAGGTTTCTTGTCTTTCAATTAATACTAATTTGTGTTTACAATTTGATTAGACTTATGTCTACAAGTTTTTCCTTCGGCGTGTAGAATTTTAAAAACCTGGAAAAGTTTTAGCGATAGGAAAAGTCATTTTGACAATAATATTTTCATAGGAAAATTTTAACAATAGGAAAAGTCATTTTAACAACATGAAAAACCATTTTGATAATGAAATTTTTTTGATATTGGAATTCTGTAATTAATATCAAAATATAGGATTTGGGGTTGAGACTTTTTTAGTATTTTTTTTTTTCTCTTTCTTAGGACCTCATTGATATTTTCCCAACTTTTATTATAAACTCGAACAATAAACTTATGAATAGCACATGTGTTAATTGGTACAAACTTTCGTATTTAATTTTTTATTTAAACCCTCCACACATTCTCTCTTCCCTCCACCCTCTTCCTCCAGACCCCCCCCCCCCAAAAAAAAATCATGTCTCATGTGGGAAAAGTTTATGGTGTTAGATGCACATACATATGAGAAAAGTTCAATGTTATTTTTGCACCTTAACCCTTTTTTAATTAAATAGTACGACCAACAATAAAAATAAATTGACGGGAGCGTAATACTTCCTCTAGTCCTTAATATAAGACATGTTTACCTAATTTAATTAAATTAAGAAAGTTAGTTAACATAACATGTATCTTCTAAAATATCTTAATTATTTTCCTTAATTCCTTCATCCCATCTCCTTCTTGATTATTATTGAGGAAGCATCAATAAGGGTAAATTAGAAAATAATTGATAAATTTGAAAACTATGTCTTATATTTAGAATCAAAATCAACTTCTCAAATATGTCTTATATTAAGAATGAGAAAGAGTATTAAAAAGGAAGGGATTAATACAATTTTTTATCTCTCAAGTTTCACCTTTTTTTGATTTTGATCTCTCAAGGGGCACAATTGTCTAGGTTTTATCAAACTATAGATATCAAAGTTTAACGGAAGAAAACTTAAGGACCAAAATCTATAATTTAAAACTTGAGGAACCAAAATCAAAATTATGGCAAACTTGAGAGACCAAATTTTTATTAACAAAATAAAAAGTACTCCCTCTTATCCTTAATGTAAGACCTAATTGGAGAATTAATTTTAGTTCTAAATGTAAAACATATTTCTTATATTTGACAATATTTTCCTAATATATTTCTATTTATATTACCTCAACATTGGATTTGGCTCCCATCCTCTTCCTATCCTTTTCTTCATCTCAGCCATTGGATTGAAATCTGAACGGTTCAGATTTAATCTTTTATAAAAATATTTAAAAAATATTCAAAAATTAAAAAAATAATATTTTTATAAAAGATTAAATCTGAATCGTTCAGATTTCAATCAAACGGCTGAAATGAAGAAAATGATAAGAAGTAGATGAGAAGGGAAGAGAATGGGAGCCAATCTCTCAACATTAATCAAGTAAAAGAGATATTCAAGGAATTAAGAAAAATGATTAAGGTATTTGTAAAAAAATATGTTATGTTAACTAACTTTCTATAATTTAATTAAAATAGGTATATGAGTCCTACGTTTAGGAGCGATGGAAATATATATAGATATCAAGATTACCAATAATTTAATTTAGTCAAAGTCATCCCCTTGGCTTTCTCTTTCTCCATATCAAGAATCCAAAATCCATGGCCTCTTAATCCAATCCAGCCACTATCTCGAATCATCAAAACATGAAATTGATGTGCTGTGTTAATTCATTTTTGTTTTGCATCATCTTTTTGCAAGTCACAATACCACATAGAATCATGTATTTTTTTAAAAAATGAAATTACCTCATTTATTTTTTTAAAAAAGGATGAAAATGATAGAAAATCAACTAAGGGGATTTGTACATATACAAAAAAGTCCTTTAAATGCACCAATGAGGAGGGTAAATTAAGTAATCTAGAGTATTTTGAAAAGGGGTAATAAAAGAACAAAGATAATACTCAATAAGGTTATTAAGTGGGATCACTTTCTTTCTTTATTATTCGGCGTAGCAAACACATCTATATTTATTTCTCAAATATTGTTAAATATAGTACAATCAGAAAGATGAATACAAATAAGGTTCACATATTAGAAAAAATATAAATTTTACTGTTAGCATCTAATGAAATGAGTGTCATTTTATAATACATAAACTCAATGAGAATTTTATTTTACATTGGAAACCCCCAAATAACAAATTTAGTGATTGTTTGGAGCTCTTTATCATAAGTAGGGGTGTTCACTCTGTCTCGTCCCAGCCCTCCTGCTCAGAACCATGTCATTTTGGGTTGGGTTGGGACAAAAACAGAACACGACAAAATTATTACTAGAATGGGATGGAACACAGAACATGTTTTTTTGTCCGTCCCAAAATCATGTTATTATTATTTTAATATATATATATATAATATTTTTATTTCTTATTGCAATATCTAATATTTTTATTAAAGATAAAATAGACATTAGTAATATAAAAATATATTATCATATAATCTTTCATAGATAAATTTTAGTCATAAAAAGATATTATCATATATTGGTTATACCTTTAATACTATAAATATTTAAGAAAACCCTTGTAGTCTCTCACACTGGTGTCACCGTCTTTGTTCACTCTGCTCTCTTTAGGTCTTTCTTGCACTTGCTCGCCTAATCATCTACAAAATACTATAAATATTAATGATAATCACTCTTATTAAGTAAATTTTAATTATTTCTCGTTTTTTTATTATGCCCTCGATCTAAAAATAATAAAAGAGAATAATTACATATTTATATATATATTTTTAATCATTTGGATTCAACATCCAACTCCTATCCATACATTTTAGTTAATAGTTTTCTTGTCCATACCTTTTGAGGGGTGGGGCATAGAATAGGCTTATCCTGTTCCAGTCCCATGAACATCCCTAATACATTTCTCACATCTTACCTCTTACATCGTTATACCATACATCACAATTAGTAGATCAAAGATGCAGATTTTCCCTCTTTCTAATTTCTATGAACACAAGCCTCTTACTAAATGTGTTTGGCAGTTATAGCTTTAGCAAAGACTAGAGGAAAGAAATCAAGAAATGACATTTCAGGGGAGAAAAGGAAAATATGTGTGAAGGAGTTGATAATCTTCAGTGTTTGCAAGCAACCTGAAGAAAACATATTGGTTGACACACTGACATGGACATGCTGCTCAATAAGCTTCATCTAACAATCATATAACATACACCATGAAGCAGAATGCTTTTTTAGCTCCCAAGTTATCCATGAATGGTTTCGTTTGACACAAAGTACATCTATACTGAGAAAGCAAGTGATCATTAAGAAAAAGGAAGAGGAGAAAATGATATAGAAAATTCCTTAACTCTATGCTTTGACATTAGGTTTAGGGGATCGTAAGGGAAACTGGTGGTGATAAGGAGATGCATGAGATCCATGTGGTATAGAAAGGCTCCTCTGCTGCTGCCCATTCCGGCTAAGCAGTGTTCGCCCGTTTCGAGTATTAGGGCTGGCACTGAATCGGTCGGCTTGCATCGTCTGAAAATAATATGATGAGCTTGCCATGTCCTTAAGCTTTGGCAGAGGCTTTAGTGCTTCCACGACTTCACTCATTAGGGGTCTGGCTTTTGGATCTCTGCTGAGGCAGTGAGCAGCCAGTTGGGCAGCCTTTTGAGCTCCTTTTATCGAAAAGTGACCTTCTAACCGAGGATCTATCAACCTATAGAACCTTCTTCTCTCTCCAAGATGTGGCCGAGCCCATTCAACAAGGTTATGTTCACCATTGGGTCGGTTTTTGTCCATAGATCTTCTGCCAGACAACATCTCAAGAAGAACTACTCCAAAACTGTACACATCGCTTTTTGATGTCAGATGACCTAACACAAAACGAGAAATCTGATTAAAATCGGTTGGATGAAGCAGATGTTGGGTTACAATAAATAAGATCTGGAGCTAATTTGACTAAAAACTATACTCACAATAAATCAGCAAGTTTTTGAGACTGCATGTACAAAAAATCAGACTACGATGACCACAATTGATCATTACAGGCAGTGAAACCAAATGAGTTAGTTATGATATTAATACACAAATCTCCCGTACAAGGTCATCAAGGAGAGTAACACTTAACATCACTGAATAAAGATCATGAATATTGCACCAAACAAACAGTATTAAATGGAATTTGCATTTTTGTAGTTTTATTCTTATATTTTTGAAAGAATAATAATACATGGAACAGAACTGATGACTTCAAAAGATGGCCATGAAAGAAAAACCAAAGAAACGTGTGCCAGTGTTACTTCAATGAAGAACAAGATTTGTGAATTTAGACTTGACAAAGTGAACAAAAATTACCTGTCATGACATATTCTGGTGCTGCATAACCATAAGTTCCCATCACCCGGGTTGATACATGGGTTTTATCACCCTCCGGACCATCCTTGGCAAGTCCAAAATCCGAAAGCTTGGTGTTGTACTCCTGGATTTTTACACTGTTAGAAGGACTGAAAAAAGGAAAATGATATACTTCTATTGCAGTTTTTGGAACTTACAGCATCCAATAGTATATTGGAAGTTTTAAAATCCCTATATATTACAGGTCGTTCAGCTTCCTCGTGAAGAAAAGCAAGACCCTTTGCAGCCCCAAGTGCAATTTTCATTCTAATGGACCATGGAAGCGGCAGGGATCCTACATCATCAAACAAGGATATAATCCCATGAAAGTGTTATTACAAAGCAGAAATTTTAAATTCAAATCCAAAGTCCACCCATGTTGGTTCTAATTTCTAAACATCACTCTGACACTAATGTTAATCTTAAAAGAATCTACATTCTATATTATTAAAATTATTCATAAACTATCATAAAAATGGAAAATAATATAATTATCTAGTCAAGATGGTTATCTACTGTTTACAACTTTTTCTAAGGTCTTGTCTCCTTTCTTTGGGGTCATTAGTGTCCAAGCCGTGATTGGCTCAATTCTAAGCCATGTTTGGCACATCTCCAAGCCACAAATGACGAGGTGGTTCTAAGACAACATTGTGCATGTGTTGGGCAGATTTCAACAATGATTGTGATAGAGGTTGGACATACAAAACATCTAAAAGTGGGTTGGTTCATGCTTTGTAGTTCTTAAATGAGCAGGTCATAAGACTAGTCTACATCATATAAATAAAAGACATGATGAAACTTCACAAGAAATTGAAATGAGATAATACAAAAGCCACAGAACTATCTTTCGCCAATATTAGTTTGTATTGCTAAGACACCACGTTTTAACAACAGGTGTCTGGCATAGTAACATTTTAAAGTGCACTAGTGCTCCAACTATGACTATAAGATCATTTGAGACAACTCATCAGACAGAAGGAAAAAGACAAAAACTTACTCCTAAAAAGGTGGTTCTCCAGGCTTCCTCGAGGCATAAATTCATAAACTAGCAACCTTTGATCATCTTCAATACAGTAGCCTATGAGTTTAACGAGGTTTGGATGAATTAGATCACCAAGAAAACTTACTTCAGCCTGTCACACAACACATACGTGAAACATTATCAGGAAATGACTAGAATATAATGCAGTAAAAAAAAATCTACAAAATTCATAAGATAATACACGTTATCAAGGATACAAACCAGCCATTCTTTATGACCCTGGAGCCCATCATGATTGAGGGTTTTTACAGCAACTGTAAGGCCGGTGCCAGGTTTCACTGGAGCAGTTCCATTTTCTTCAATCCATCCCTTGAACACACAACCAAACCCACCTTCACCAAGAAGACTCTCAGGCCGGAAGTTTCTTGTTGCCAGCTTAAGATCATTAAAAGAGAACTTTCGCAGCCTGGAGGCAACTTTAAGCTCCTCTTCAAGTTTGGAGGTGGATGAATTACTTTCGGCGTTACTTGTGGTTGTAGAAGAGACTACTGGAGCTGTTGGTTGATCTCTACTTGTACCGATAGTTGATTTACTTTCAGCTAATGAGAAGCCAAAACAAGGAGACAGGCTAAAAAATCAGAACCTAAAACAGCAGTAACTTCGTGCAATATTGAGCTTAGGCAAGAGGAGAGGAAACTGATAGTTTCAAGATCAACATTACATCAAAAGGAACAAAGAAATACAGAAAGGCTATGAAAATAGACCCTCTTTGAAATAACTGATTGTCAATAGACAAGTCCTTTAGGTTGCATTTCATACAAGTGATGCAATTTGATTGCCAGAGAAGAGCACCGAGGCCAGCAAAGTTCTCAAGAAGACATTTGTTTTGACACCCTTGACCCTCAATGAAATGACGAATTTCCATGATTGTCACTTAAACTATTTGAAATGGAGAAAATTGATATATGAAATTCACAGTTAATAACCACAGCTATAGCTAAGCCATTACATCTTAGTTGATCCGATGCGAGCATGGACACATGGTTGCTAATTTTTTATATTTAGTTCTTTCCAAACAATATTGAGACTAGCTGAATACGCCTGTACAAAGTCTGAGTGGCCTCCAAAAGTTTAGCATTCTTATTGATCAGTCCAGCTCTGCGGCTAAGTGGCTGGCCATGGCAAAGCTGCAGGTCACCATGACAAAGGGCCACTGTCCCCCTTTTCTTGTGTTTCGTGTCCTTTGGGCCATGTTTCTCCAACAGTTTGTCCCTTGGGTTGCTTCTAAAATATGGTGTGATCATTTTGGGCCAATAAATGTGTTTAGAATGTTCAAGTTTTTCCTAATTTTACCCTAAACCAAGATGTTATGATTAATTGAACATCTCTCCACATAATAATCTCGTTTAAAATGCAAGAGGGTTACAGTTTCAGTTTAAAATCCCCACCCACAGTAGCTTCTCACCCAGACCAATATATAAGTGTGTGCATATTATTCTGTAGTGTACACCTAAGGAAGTAGAAAAGTAAATGAGATTTTTATTTCGTGGTATAACCTGCCCTGTACATTTCAAGTCTAGTCTGACGCAACCCTCTAAAACATTTATCAAATACACTTGTTTTACAACCACCATTTGTTAGACATTTTACATTTTGCAGGGTAATTTCAGATTGAATTGCCGGATAACTCAGTAAACTTGCTCTTGATGGTCAACAAAGATAATTTTGCCCCCTAATGTGAAGGATCATATGCTCTGGGAAAATACTTCAAATCATGCTACCAACTGACTAAGGAAGGGAAAAATTCAAACATAGAGCAAAACATGCATAAAAGCATATTATATGAACATCAGTTTTTCTAAGGAAAACACAAGTTACCGTAATGAGTGCTGATGCTGCTAACTGAACTATCAACCTTGGATCTCGAAGAAATGCAACTGCCAATGAACCTCAGACTAAACCAACACCCAGTTTCTTCCTCTTCCACAACGCCATCATCTTTCTTATTCTTATTCTTATTCTTCTTCTTCCCCTTTGATTTGCTGACATTCCAAGACTCCACCTTACCATTATCAGCACCCAACCCCATCTCTTGAAAACCCTGAGGCGTTAATCTCAGATATTATTAGAAGCCTCCGAATACCAAACACCACTCCCTTCAATTCCCCGTCCCAGAACAACAAGCAGCACAGAAGCGTCAGCCGTCAAGCCCTGATGATAAATTCCCTAAATAAAACCTAGAAATTACAACTTTACTCCTCTACACTCCTCGAAACACGGTAATCAAAACAAAAATCAGTAACTTAAACCTAGAAGGAAAACAAAGAGAGTAGATCACATGGCGTAAATCAGCACCCAATCCCCCACCCAAAAAGGGTCTTCTGAGCCCTCGATTGATCGGCTTGTGGGAGCTGAAGGGAGTAGTGTCAGCTCTGCCCAGAAGGAACACGGCACCGGAGTTAAACTAACAACAGAAGTAACCTCTCTGGTCAAAGACGCAGAAATCTCAGAGATGGGCTTCTCCTATTTGAAACTGACCAGGAGAATGCACAATGCTGCAGAAAAAAACAAAAATATAGATGTACTGTAACCTTTCCCATTTATCGATTCTCTCTCATTCTCTTTTTTCCCTCTGTGTTAATCATTTGTTATTTTTTCTTTGATCGAATCAAAAACTAGAAAGAAGAGTTTCCATCATAGGCACAGCATTTAGAAGAAGAAGAAGAAGGCGGGTAGGAGTTTGAGCTGCCGGGTGACCGTACAGGCTCGGCATCAGAGGGAATCAGAAGGGATGATGACGGGCCAAACCAAAAAAAAAAACAAAAGGAGCGAATAAGGAGGGATGGGCAGTTCGGGCAGCCGGAGAAGCGGCAACGTCGGTCAGTTCGGGGAGGAGAGAGAAAAATAAAGCTGGGTGGGAGTGGGACCCGCCAAGGATGGTGACGTGTCTGCCTTGGGCGAGCGAAGGGGACGCTAACTCGCGCGTCAGGTTGATCTCAGCAGGGGCAGTCACAAGTCACAACTCTCATACGCATGTTTGCTGCTACCATCTTTTTAAATATAAATATCCTATTAGATCAGGTTCATTCAAATAGTGGAAGTATGTGATATGAGTTTTGTCTCAACTTATAAAAAAAAGTGTAATATCTTAAAATTTGATTTAGGGTAAATATTATAAATTAGGAAATAATACCTATTAAAAATAAGTGAATATGTGGTCTCAAAGAATACGTTAAATTTATCTTATTTTCTAAAGAAAAATTTCTTGAAAATTAGAGAATTTAAGTGCCAAAGTGCCAAATGACGAAAATGTCATTTGATAAAAATTAAAGAGGAATGATCAAAAAGTATTGAAAGGACCAAAATGCCCCGTAAATTCTAAAATAATGCATAAGTCATGAAATGCTAATATCAATGCAAAAGTTGGAAGATAAAGAGTTATTCTAATTAAGAAAATTATCAACTATTGGTAAGGAATTAATTAAGTAATTATGGTTAATTACTTACGCATAAACAAAGGAAATTCAAAGATAATTATGTAGAACCCTAAAATTGGTGGGTAATGGCTAAAAATTAGTATAAATGTATTTGCTAATTAATTGGAAAAGATGAAGAAAAATAAACAAGATTAGGTATTTTTGGGCTTAAATATAAGTATAAGCCAATAGGAAAATTTTGTAAAACAATTATGTAAAAAAATTTATTAAATTATATAATAATTAATTAAAAAATAAAATAAAATATATATGAAATATATATGTGTGTGCCGACATGAATTTTGAGGAAAGAAGAAAAAATAAATAAAAATGAAATAGGAAGAGTGTTTAAATAAAACTCTAATATATATAATAATAGTAAAAAGTAAATAAATACCGATAGAGATCGGATCCTATCTAGAGAACCAGGAACAGGATTTTTAAAGTCAGGATATAATATTGATAAGTGGGTTTTTATCTCAAATTGAGCTGTTCCTAGGGTCGTTTCCGAGATCGGTAGAAGAAGTTAGTAATAAGACGAAATAGGGAAAATCTGATAAAAAGGCAGATAGTTATAAAATTAGAATTTGAACAAAATAAATTGTAACTCAATATTTGGAGATGAGTTTATGATTATCTGGACATATTTGGAGTCAGTGAATTTTTGTCCAGAAAGGGACAATTTCAGAAGTGAATTCCGTAAACGGGCACGCCTTTCGAGAAACTTCTGCAGGACCGTTGGAACCCTATATGGAATCAAAAAGTTATTTAACCCGGACATTTCTAGTGAATGAGAAAATGTCTTCAAAGTTGTAATTCCGGATTTTTGGGATTTTACGCGATTACGCGATTCGAACACCGATCGGGGATTTATCGGTATAAAACCTTCTTGAACAAGTTGATGACATCATCATGGATGATGTCATTTTTGTGCCACCTCAGCCCTCTATGTCGACCAAACTGATCCCATGGTCCAGAAATTGCCACTTCAAAAGTTTCAGATCCTACGGTCCAGGATCCGTCTGGTAAAGTGTGAATAGTAACTTTCAAAAACCTATAAATACCCCCCTCATTCAACTCTTCACACCACTTCTCACTAGAGAAAACCGAAATTTAGAGAGAGGAAGAGAGAAGGAGAAAGCCGGGGAAATTTGCAGCGAAGCTCTGGGTAAGTTTTTCGGTACTTAGTCTTAAGCTTCCGTAGTTCTTTCAATAGTTAGAGTAGAAATGTTAGATTAGTATTTAATCTTCCGAGTATGTTTAGATATCATATGATAGGGGTATTTTAGTCTAGAATTTCAAAAATCATGATTGGGTCGAAGTTCTGGCAAAATTTTGGAAGAAATTAGTCAAAGTAACGAAGTGCTGGCGAAATTCCGCCGATTAGGGGAATAGGGGCAAAATGGTAATTTTTACCTAAAATGCCTGTTATAATGTCAAATATTGACAAAAGTAATATTTATCCTTATAGGATATCTGTAGACTCGAACTGATGTCGAACCGCTGTTTTACCGCCGTCGTGCCGCTGTCAGAATTTCTGAATTTCCGGTGACTAAGGTAATAAACTTAGATAATCACTATTACAACCTTACGGGTTATAGACATGATAATGCCGTATGTTTTCCTAGCGGCGAGGACACGACCGTACATCGTGGCACCGGTGAATAGTGCGAGACAAATAACTTTGCTCGTAGGGTAGTTGTTATTAAATGATCATATATTGCTCTGTCAAGATCATTGTTGTAATTCATTCTAGAAATATCTGTTGAACATATATTGTTATATAAGCATGAGGTTAACCGTTACCTGAGATCCGATAAACATTGGATCTCAGCTCTTACTATAGCATCAGTATACGAAATACCAAGGACGGAGGATAAGAGTAAGCCGAGCGGACAGCACACGTGAAGACAAAGTAATGATCGACCGAGTAGGTTAAAGTCCTGAACAGAAAATGTACTATTCTTTATGAACAGGCATTTACGCCACAGTTAAGGTTGTA
The DNA here is from genome assembly GCA_025563575.1 of Acacia pycnantha. NCBI lineage: Eukaryota > Viridiplantae > Streptophyta > Magnoliopsida > Fabales > Fabaceae > Acacia > Acacia pycnantha. Next base: position 5,170,002 of record JAMWYP010000049.1, on the reverse strand, counting down.
TCAGTTACTCAATTCTTTTTATTCCGATGCTCTACTCTGATGAAAAAAAAAATTGGCTCTGAAATTGGGATGTTACATTTTGGTATCGAGCGATTATTCGCATGAACCCGACTATGTTACTACGAACAGTTTGGTGCCGAAGGCAAGGCTAGTCTACGTGGGTGTGCCATAAGTCGCCGTATAAGTCGGTGAGGCCCCCATGGTAGACACTTACCTAACCATTCTGTTCGGATAACGGAGTTATGTTCAAAAAGCCTTTCAAAGTTGAGCACATTTTTGAAAATGAGTACTGATATAACTCTAGCGTTATGTTCTAGAGAGGGACAAAAACAAAGTCCTCTGCATAAAATATTACGGTCGAAGAAAGCGTACCGCTCATATATCCGTAAGATAGGGTTAAGATTAGACTTAGAATCGGTGTATTCACCGCCTGGACTTATGCCTATATCAAATATCTTTGATACCAATGATACCACTAAAAACCCGGATATCTCTGATACCACTGATACCACTAAAAATCCGGATATCCCTGATACCACTGATACTGCTAAAAACCCGGATATCTCTGATACCACTGATACCACTAAAAACTCGGATATTCCTGATACCACTGATACCGCTGATAACCCAGATACCCTTGATACCACTAATAACCCAGACCCAGATAGCTCTAATAACCCTGATATTAGTATCTGATAACTCTGATAATCACCAGTTTGTACTGGATGATAATTCTACCCTAGCACAGAGTCTCTGTATGAAGCTGAGTTACGCCGGACGAAACTCTAAGACCAACAAATAAAAATACATGCGGTATTTGACCCATGTTAAAGGTTTTTATCGGAAGAACCATTACGTATTCTGTACCCTTCAGGAGATCGGACTAGATCCACTCCTCATCATTTTTCCTCGAAACCACTTTTGAGTGGAAAGCACAAAGAGTAAATACCCTTTTGGGTCCCTGGAAAAACACGCTCTACCCATTTTGGTCCCTGAGTAAAAAAAATGCCATTTTCGATCCTTTTTAGGGACTAAAAGGGATTTTTTGGGAATTTGTGAGGGATTAAAATGCCCACAAAAATGACTAAAAGGACTAAAAGGGACATTTTTTTTACTGTTTAAGGACTAAAAATGACATTTTTTTTACTCAGGGACCAAAATGGGTAGCGCGTGTTATTTCAGTGGCCAAAAAGGATATTTACTCAAGCACAAACAAGCTCTTAGGAGAAGTACTATCTCAAAAGTTTTCATCGTCCTTTCAGATGGCGGGTAACCTGCAATAAGTTAATAAACAGAAACGCAAATGACCTACAAAAGATAGGGAAACCTGTTTGTAGTGTTAATTCCCTGAGATGTTATAGCTGATATAACCAAGAAAGGTCTGTATAGACTAAATTGACAAGTAGGTTAGGAAGCGCAGATGACTATAACATCTTGATCTACATTTCGCTTCTGACACTCTTGATAAACTCCGATTTGACTTGTGACTATAAAACCTCGAAACACATACTCACTTGAGTCAGTATATAACTCTGAACCCATACACAACTCTGCTGGAAGCAGTGCTCGTCCAAGCTCATCATCAAAGTCTTCGCACGGAAAAGGATAGGGAATGTTCGTAATCATAACAGTAATGGTTGCAGAGCTGTTGCATTCTTCCATGACTGAGGCGAATGGAATGACAGATTGACCATCCCTAAACACCTCGTTCCCTATTTTCCACTTAGTTTCATGTTCTCTCCTCGCCTTTATAGCAGGTCGGTTCGTCTTCTACGACATACACCTGTATAATCAAGGGAGATCTCTTATTTGTCTATCATTCATTCACCCATAGGTTCTTGTTTGGTACACTCAGCAAGAGGAGCAGCAACCTCCATTTGACACATATTTGGGCTAAAAAAAAAGTCCAAAACTATGAGGATAATATGTATGGACAGCACAATGAAACATCATGGGCGACGATGAGAATTGGTAAAGAGCAGAACTCCATAGAATCCCCAGTTGAGAAAGCCATGTCTTAAGCCTTGAGTAAACAAATTCCTTTGCTTTAGGATTCAACAGTTTGGAAGTGGAATTTCTTTGTCCCCGATACCGATTCTGGATAGAACAGATGAATTAATTCCTATAATCAATGTTAACTCCTTTCTAAATCTTCTTCAAAGGCTAGTCCTAGACAACCAGCTAAATAACATGACATAATTTGCCAAAAACAATATGTGTGATAAGTGTCTATCTAAAAGATTAAATTATTCCCTAAGAATTGTTATTCTTAACATAAAGATAGGATGGAAAATTGGCAAGGAATCGAAGTTCTTGGATGCCAAGATCAAAATGGAGATATGGGCAGACAACCACGAGTAATGCCAGTCCCAATACAAAGGGAGTTGCAGGAGATGGCTGAAAAGCTGAAAGAGCAGAAGATTCTTATTGATACCCTCCTGACTGAAAGACAAGAAAGACAGATTGAAAGACAACTGGAATCCTGCCGTCTGATGCAGTGTAACCTGGAAGAGCTGCGTAGATCAAACGATGTCAACAGTAGCAGAGCGAGTCATGACGGACTTAGCCACAAAATACCCACACTGAAAAGGAAGGTGCCTTGGCTCAATAATCAAAGGAAATGCAAGAAGGTAGCTCAGACTAAACAACAGAACCATTCACAAATGCCGGGACTCCAATAGTGTCCGAATTGCGGGAGGTACCATCCTGGTGATAGTTGTATTGGGAGACGGGTTTGTTTCGGATGCCAAAAGCCAGGACACATTATAGCCAAGTGTCCTGAGGAAGCCACAGAGAAACGAATTTGCTACAGATGTCTGGAGTCGGGGCACGTTATCAAGGACTGTTTAGAGCACGGAAGTCACCACCAAGGTACTAGTAACAATGAGCAGCAATACAACCCTGAAGTAACGGGACCCCAACCATGTCCCAGATGCGAAAGGTACCATCAAGGTACAGACTGCGATGGGAAGAAGATATGCTTCAAGTGTCAACAGCCTGGACACATCAGTAGGCATTGTTTCATGAAAGTTGCAAAGAAAAGGCCACAGAACCTAAGCCAGAAGTCAGTCCATACTGGACAGCAGAAACAGAAACTTCATCCATGCTGGAAATGCGGGAATTACCATCCCGGTGTTGCCTGTAATGTGAGACCGATTTGCTCTAAATGTCGGGAACCAGGGCATATTAGCAAGAACTGTCCCCAGGAAGCTACAGAGATCGGGCCACAGAACTTAGACCAAATGTTAGCATTGATCGCAGTGGAAGCCGGAGAATCCTCAGAGATGGTCCCAGATATTATCGCTTAGTAAAACCTATTTCAAATATAGTCCGATCCGGGTGCTAGACTGATCAATTACTATTGATACTTGTACGGATCCTTTTGGGATGCATATGTATATTTCCTCACGATATACAGTAGCTACACCATTAGGTGTGAGCTTTTAGCTTGTAAAGCGTATTTTGAACCAAGTCGCGGGTATAATATAAATCTTATTACTACTTCATAGCGTTAACGACATTCTCAATAAGTGTTAAACGAACGGTGATGAAGAACGGTGACAAAGGGAATATATGAATCTCACAAGCAGAGATAGAACTGATGCGGAAACCGAATCTTTATTCAAAAACAACTCAGACACAAATTAATTCCCTGATAAACTTACCTCCAGGAGGAGAAGTTCAGAAATTTACTATTGACTAATGCACTAGCATAAGTTCAATATCAAAATCGTCGTACCAAATTTCATGAACGAAATATCAAAGTTGAAATCACGACTTGATTTCTAGTAGGGTTCTGAAACAAAACCAACATATCGTCTTAGAAGCTCCCAGTAATATTCATATAGAAGGAAAGACCTGAGTTTTCAACGTAGTATCAACTACTGTAAGTTGAACGTGGCAACTGTTTGAAAAAAAATACTCACTTCCCAGGATCGACGATCTACTCCATTATCTAAATTCCCACATCTTGTCAAAATTGACTTACGCCCGGAATACCATCAGTTGTGAACCAAAACTAGCAATATTTTGAAGATAGTCTTCAGGACTTGAATCGGGTACTTGAAAATTCCTCGTGACATTTTGCAAAAATTAATGAGTGCATCTATTTTGTTCATAGAGCACTTAAACCAAATCTTCTCTCAAAAAAAAATGTCGATGGGTTAATAGAGGCGTTGATTGACGACGTCCTCATCTGTTCAGAATAAGAAGTGAAACGCCAAGAATAATGACGATCCGTAGTGAGTAAAGGATGTGACTCTTTACTAGATTAATAAAATGTGAGTGTTGGCTGTCAGAAATAAATTTTCTGGGCCATGTTACATGATGCAATTATGTTGTAAAACTACTTTTAGGTAAAGAAGGACCATTTCTGGAATAAGAATAACCAGAAAATAGTAAACGTAAATGTGTAGCGTTGGGTCTAGCGGGATAGTACCGCAGATTCAAGAGAACTTTCGCTCGATACAGTTACTATAAGGCTACGATGTAGAAAATAAATAGCAACCAGATAGAGAAAATATGAAGTAGGTACTCTCTATAGAAAATTTGTATCGGTATCTCACATGACGAATCGAGGAAACAAAAGCTGCATGGGTATGAAAGCCTAACCTTGACAAAGGAAATTCCCCGCGAAACTGTAACTACGCCTGATGAAACCGAACTTCCAAATTTTCTTCCAATCGAGATGACACAGATTGACGCCTTGTACGGGCAGAAGTGTAAATCACTTATATTGCTCAATAGAAATTGTCAGAGCAGAAATTTTTTTAGACGGGGTATAGTAGATCACGTTTCTGAATAGTATGTACAAGTCACAAAAGATCGGGAGAATCTTTTGGATGATTGTGATGATCGTATATCCCTAGAAGACGGTGTCAAAAGAACACCTCAAAAGCGAACATGTAGTCCACATTTCGTGAAATCATTCGAAGTGTTTATTGAAAACGAACCAGTCACTCTTTGATAGTCTTATTCCCGAATATGGTTAGACTTCCATAACGTTTTCCATGTTTCTTAAGTTATATTCGACCGTAATCATGTCATTGAGTAGGAGGTATCTTATGTTGCCATGGTGTATGGGAACTATGGTGACATTTTTGGTATCCATTTTGGTATTTGTGGTGTTAACCGCGGTGTATGGGAACCACGGGGAAACATCATATATCAAAATACGAAATGACAAGATCTTTGTAGACAAACCGAGGCGAATTCCCGAGTACCAAGAAGGGCGACTGGCAGTTAAAGTGAAGATCCGACGCGTATAGTCCAAAGTTCGAGTAGGACTGAGCTTAGTTAGTACCAAGTTTAGATGGTAGAGTACAAATTTCGAGGACGAAATTTTGTTTAAGGGGGGAAGAAATGTAATACCCTAAAATTTGACTTAGGGTAAATATTATAAATTAGGAAATAATACCTATTAAAAATAGGTGAATATGTGGTCTCAAAGAATATGTTAAATTTATATTATTTTCTAAAGGAAAATTTCTTGGAAATTAGAGAATTTAAGTGCCAAAGTGCCAAATGACGAAAATGCCCTTTGGGGGACATAATTAACTTAGGAAAATTGTGAAAAATCCTGAAAGGCAGTAAAATAATTATTAAAGTATAGAGAGTATATTTCCTTTGATTTTAGTAATTTATTAAATTATAACTTTGGAAAAAATTAAAGAGGAATGATCAAAAAGTATTGAAAGGACCAAAATGCCCCGTAAATTCTAAAATAATGCATAAATCATGAAATGCTAATATCAATGCAAAAGTTGGAAGATAAAGAGTTATTCTAATTAAGAAAATTATCAACTATTGGTAAGGAATTAATTAATTAATTATTGGTTAATTACTTACGCATAAACAAAGGAAATTCAAAGATAATTATGTAGAACCCTAAAATTGGTGGGTAATGGCTAAAAATTAGTATAAATGTATTTGCTAATTAATTGGAAAAGATGGAGAAAAATAAACAAGATTAGGTATTTTTAGGCTTAAATATAAGTATGGGCCAATAGGAAAATTTTGTAAAAAAAATTATGTAAAAAAAATTATTAAATTATATAATAATTAATTAAAAATAAAATAAAAATATATATGAAATATATATGTGTGTGCCGACATGAATTTTGAGGAAAGAAGAAAAAATAAATAAAAATGAAATAGGAAGAGTGTTTAAATAAAACTCTAATATATATAATAATAGTAAAAAGTAAATAAACACCGATAGAGATCGGATCCTATCTAGAGAACCAGGAACAGGATTTTTAAAGTCAGGATATAATATTGATAAGTGGATTTTTATCTCAAATTGAGCTGTTCCTGGGGTCGTTTCCGAGATCGGTAGAAGAAGTTAGTAATAAGACGAAATAGGGAAAATCTGATAAAAAGGAAGATAGTTATAAAATTAGAATTTGAACAAAATAAATTGTAACTCAATATTTGGATATGAGTTTATGATTATCTGGACATATTTGGAGTCAGTGAATTTTTGTCCAGAAAGTGACAATTCCAGAAGTGAATTCCGTAAACGGGCACGCCTTTCGAGAAACTTCCGCAGGACCGTTGGAACCGGGTGTGGCTCCCATCCTCTCCTCTTCCCATCCTCTTCTCAATCTCAACCGTTGGATTGAAATCTGAACGGTTCAAATTTAATCTTTTATAAAAATATTATTTTTATATTAAAAAATATTAAATTATTAAAAAAAATATAAAAATAATACTTTTATATAATATTAGATCTGAACGGTTAAGATTTCAATCCAACGGCTGAGATGAGGAAGAGGATGGGAAGTGGATGGGAAGGGAAGAGGACCGTAGCCAACCCCGTTGGAACCCTATATGGAATCAAAAAGTTATTTAACCCGGACATTTCTAGTGAGTGAGAAAATGTCTTCAAAGTTGTAATTCCGGATTTTTGGGATTTTACGCGATTACGCGATTCGAACACCGATCGGGGATTTATCGGTATAAAACCTTCTTGAACAAGTTGATGACATCATCATGGATGATGTCATTTTTGTGCCACCTCAGCCCTCTATGTCGACCAAACTGATCCCATGGTCCGTAAATTGCCACTTCAAAAGTTTCAGATCCTACGGTCCAGGATCCGTCTGGTAAAGTGTGAATAGTAACTTTCAAAAACCTATAAATACCCCCCTCATTCAACTCTTCACACCACTTCTCACTAGAGAAAACCGAAATTTAGAGAGAGGAAGAGAGAAGGAGAAAGCCGGGGAAATTTGCAGCGAAGCTCTGGGTAAGTTTTTCGGTACTTAGTCTTAAGCTTCCGTAGTTCTTTCAATAGTTAGAGTAGAAATGTTAGATTAGTATTTAATCTTCCGAGTATGTTTAGATATCATATGATAGGGGTATTTTAGTCTAGAATTTCAAAAATCATGATTGGGTCAAAGTTCGCAAAATTTTGGAAGAAATTAGTCAAAGTAACGAAGTCTTGGCGAAATTCCGCCGATTAGGGAATAGGGGCAAAATGATAATTTTTACCTAAAATGCCGTTATAATGTCAAATATTGACAAAAGTAATATTTATCCTTATAGGATATCTCGTAGACTCGAACCGATGTCGAACCCTGCTTTACCGCCGTCGTGCCTGCTGTCGAATTTCAATTTCCGTCAAAAAGTACCAAGTACCGTCAAACGAAGGTACGTTCGCGCGCATCTTGTAATACGACTCGATGCTTATAGTCGCTTATATATGATATGGATAATCCGAGTAGGTTAAAGTCCTGAACAGAAAATGTACTATTATTTATGAACAGGCAGTTACGCCAGAGTTAACGTTGTATCAGTTACTCAATTCTTTTTATTCCGATGCTCTACTCTGATGAAAAAAAAAATTTGGCTCTGAAATTGGGATGTTACAAAAAGCTTCTGAAATCATGATATCAGAGTTACTAAAACACTTAAATATTTTTGAAACCATGGTTTTTTTTTTTGGACAACATGAAACTATGGTTTGAGTATATGAAAAAGTCACTAATTATTGGGGACAACTCTCTAAGAATGTTTATTGCATCTATATGAATTCGAATTCGAGACATCAGACATCATACTTAAGCTATCAAAGCTTCTTCTGCATGCATGTTGATAAGCATGGTTGATACTACTTCTGGTACTTAATACTCTCTCCCGTACTCTCTCCGGTTCTAATTATAAGAACACATTTTGGAGTTGGTTTTAGTCCTAATTATAAGAGCAAGTTTTAACTTTTGCCAATTTTTCCTAAAATACCCCTATTGACATTTTCTCAATAATAATTAAAGACAATAATAATTTAATAATATACAAATATATTCTATAAAGTAAATAATGTTTGCAACTCATTAATGTCAGATACACCTCAATTATACTGTTTTTTTTAATAAAATAACTTTGAATAATTTTGTCATATCACCCCTACTAATACTTCATTTACAATAATTAATTTAACAACACGCTTATATTCTATTAGGTGAGAAATTATACTTTATTTTTATTTTTGAATAAAATATTTTCTGTAACTATCTGTCCAAAATGATTAATTTTTTTCCCTTATAAAACATTAATTTCATTATCCTTTTTCCAACAATAAAAAAAATAAACTTGCATTTGTATTATGCCCAATTAAATAGATATTCTCTTGATAGAAAAATATTTAGCGTATTAACTAATTATATTGCTTAGTTGTACGTAATGGACATAGTTGTACGTAATAGGGGCATTGGTTGGTTATTTCATAAGCTTACTATCATCCTCGCTTATCTTGCCTTGATGTTATTTTCAATTTTAAGCATGAGTATTTTCGGAAAATAATTATAATTAACTAATTTAACTTCTCTCCTTAATTTCTCTAAATTCTGGTAAATAGATCCTATAATTAAGACCGGAGGGAGTATAAAAGTTAGTTGATTAATTTAGGTAGATTAAAAAAAGTTAGTTATGTTAGTTATTTATAACAAAAATATGATTGTTATCCGGAAATATCATATTTCAATAAGATTACCCTTCGATAGAAAATCCTTAATGTGTAAATTCAATGGGGTACCTCTTACCCTTAATATAAGATTCAATTGACTTTAAGGTAATTTATTTAGCTTTCTTAATATTTTCAAAAAAAGTCAAGTGGGTATTATATTAAGAACCGGAGATAGTATAAATTTAGGAGATAAAGTAGATTGAGGTCTTATATTTATTTGACTAAAAAAATGTTTTATATTTAAGATTAAATCTAAACTCTAACTAGCTCTTATATTAAAGATCGGAGTTAGTACTTTGATCATTTTTAAGGGGAAAAAGAAAAGAAAAATTCTTGCAGTTTGGTCATCCCTTTTTGTCTAAATTGTTGGTTGAACCCTCGGAGATTTGAAATTAGGAATTTTGCGCCACGAAGGTGTGAACACAACGCTGGACATCTTTTTCCTTTTTCATGCCTCTTGCTGGTCTCAAATGTAGGTGGTAACTGGCCAGCGGGAGATAATAATGAATATAATATTTAAATAAAGACCCGTAAATATAGAACTTGAAAATTTTCAAAATATCTATTAACAAAAGAAAATAATAGAGAGGTGATTGGTAGAAATCTGTAATATCAAAGTTAGGGAAAAGACATAAATATCCTCCTATCTATTTCTTACTATTTCTTCTCTCATCTTTCTCTCTTTTTCTTTGACAACTCTGATCCTATTTATAAGTATATTTTCACTCTCTTGAGAAAGAACTTATAATTAGGACAAGAGTGGTAATTTAAAATCATATAATATCCAAATATCATTTACTAAGTACAAGAAGGTAATTTCATATTTGGAACTTATATCACTAAGGTCCATAGGGACTTTTTTATAGGGGAATCTATAAATGAGACTTTTTTGTTATTTTTCTGGTCCTTAGGACCTAAGTGTGATTTCCCCTTATGTTTAACAATTTTTTTAAAACTTAATTATCGTTTACTATATTAACTGTTAAGTGTATTTCCTGTTTATTCTGTTTGAACCTAAATATACAGTGTTAGGTAAGTAGTAGGTGCAATGTAATAATATTATGCCTCATTAGTTTAGATTTTAATTTGTAAGCCTTCCTTTAATCCATTTGTGAAGTTCTTTAATCTTGGTGCTGCTAAATAAATTAGTTATTAATATAAAATTTGAATCAAATATAGGAACTAGATGTTCATCTAAATTTTGACCGAAAATGTATAAATGGAAGAATGTTAGTTTTTAGTAGATAAAAAACGATATTTTAATCAACGAGGAGTGACACGGTTGTTAAGGTGTCGGCCTTCACTCAAACGAGACGAGGTTAGATACTGACGCGTGCCTTGATTCTGATGGGGTACTGGTGTCTACCTCCACCTAAACTTTTTTTTTCAGGAAAAAAAAACGACATTTTATTTCAGAGGCCACCATAGCAAAGTACTACCTCTAATCCCAAATATAAAACTTAGTTGATTTTTTTTTAAGAGATTAAAGAAATTAAATAAATTACTTAATATTAAATTATATATCGGTGTTTATAAGTCAAATAAATTAATTTAGAAAAAAAATAATAATATAAAACTTTAAAATAATTAAATTAACTTCTTTAATTTCTCTCGAAAAAATCAATCAGGTCTTACATTTAAGACCGGAGATAATATTTAATAATTCTACTACCCAGGAAATAAAAAAGTACATAATAATTAAGTGAGTTTTGTGATCATACGGCAATAATTGGTGTGGAGTACACGATACCTTGCCGTCCTTTCTGTTTTGAGGTCCCTATGATGGGGATTTGGGACACTCATCCTTGACCCAAAAAAGGGGGGAAAACGAAGGGAAAATCTATTTTAAGGCCCTTTTAATAAGGAAAATATTAAAAAAGGCCCTAAAATTCTGACAATCTTAAAAAAAGCCTCAGGACCTTTTCTGAGATTTTCAAAATCTTGAGTGAGTTGTTAGGGGGCTGATATAGTTGTTAACGGATAGGTTTTAACAACTAAATTAGTCTCGTTAACAACATTTTTGCTAACAACTAAATCAGTACTTTTAATAACTATATCAGTACTTTTAATAACTATATCAGTACCCCGTTAACAATTCACCATAGATTCTAAAAATCCCAGAAAAGGTCCTGAGACCTTTTCTAGGATTGTCAAAATCTTAAGGCATTTTTTGAGATTTTCCCTATCAAAAGGACCCTAAAAATGATTTTCCCAAAAACGAAATACAATCCATAATTGAAGCTCCCAAGAATATTAATGTGTGAACGCGTTTTGCTACTTTATATGACCTCATATCATATGCATTACTTTTCAGTGTTATAATGAAAGGAAAGATCAATGACCAAACAAATTGATGATAGCCAATGATTTATTATGTTAGACATAAGAGAGGAGACATACCAAACTTCATCAAATTGTCTGTATGCTTCAACTTCAACTTCAACTTCAACATTAGTATTAAAAGTTTAGAATATCAATTATTTTTAATAATTATCCATCAATCAAAACGTTTATTATTTTTTTTTTTTGGGAGTTTTTATGACACGATTATTTTATTTTTCAATTTTTTTTTTGGGAAAATCCCTTTAAGGTCCTAAGGGACCGAAAAAAAATGTCAAAAAGATCTCATTGACAACTCTTTTAGTAAGGAATTAACAACTATTCCCTCTGATCCTTATTATAAGTCACCAACTAACTTTTCTCACAAACCAATAAAAGTAGTTAAAGTCAATAAAGTTGTCTTAGAATCTAAATAATTTTCAATACTACCCCTACTAATTGCACTAAACTCTAATATTATATTAATTATTACTCTCACCCATTATCTTTATTAATTAGAGGCAGGAATGGAAAAAAATAATCAATGCTCATTGAGAACAAGCAAATGCCTTATAAAAAGGACCAAATAAACTTGTTACATCTATAGGTTTTAACAACTTTTTGAGATTTTTTTGACATCAGAATTTTCTCAATAACTTTTTTGACATTTTCTTAGTTCCTTGGAACCTTAAAGGGATTTTTTCAATTAAATTTCCTTCAAGTAGGGAAGGTTAAAGATAAATATCTTTTGGTGAGATTACTACATAAATTAGAGCAGAAATTTAGACCCCCAACCACTTGCTTGAGTCACAAAATCCCTGAGTCACACAAGTGACGAGTCTAAGTTGGTGACTCTTTTAATTTTCAATAATCATTAATTTAATTTTTTTATAAATAATCATCAAGTACATCAATTAATATTTCCCTTCCCGATCTTGAAGGTAATGTTCGTTGTTGTACATCAAATTATTGCAAGATCTTAAACTACTTTTTGAAGGATCACATTCAAAGCCAAGCCTTTGTTTACAGATATTTTCCCCTTACCAATTAACTCATTGCCTTTAGTAAAAGATGAAAGAAGCTAATGACATGTGTACACATTTATATTAGATTTTGGAGAATAGCTTTTACAATTTACGATGTAAGAATGTGAGAGGAGTTTTGTCTCGACCTGCAGAAAATAGCTTCTAAAACCTAGGTTTTGGAGGTTTCTAAACACCATAGTCCCACTTGTAGCTTCAGACCATCAGTGTCCGTCCCTTTCCTTTTTTCTTAAGAAATAAGTATGGATATTCCAATTTCGAATAGACATTTTCAATGCAAGACTGAAACCTGCAACAGCCTAACAGGTATCTTTGAGTAGACTGGAGTTCTGCGCACAACATTTTAAATTATTATAAAGCCAGTTCTCAAGTTAAATGACCATGCAAACCTTGAAAGTGGCCTCAAGTATAAAACCTACACACTATTTGATTAAGCAAGCTTCAGTTCCATATCTATTTCACTTTGGGCTTTAAGAACCTGGACTAAAAAGCCCCCAAAAAGCTTAAAGTTGGATTATTAAAAGATGAGCAAAAAGCTTCATAAAGATGTAATTATCATATATTTCAATTTCCAAGCTCGTGGTTTACACTCAGTTACACTACAAAAGTGGGGTTGTGTCTTAAAACAAATTGACATGCCAATTGGAACACCACAATGCTGCATTTAGATATATACCTCCACGCCAAGCTATTGAAAAGCCACAAACGAGCGATTCTAAAGGCGATGCATACAAAATGCAACCATCTATACGAACTCTTAAATGATCCCTGTGGAAATACTGGAAGTTGCATTAATCTTCAGTGAGCATTCAGGGATATAGGTAACACCTGCTAGACCAGAATGTAAAAGCCCGTTAGAACCCATACACACATATTAGGGTTAATAATCCTTGTAATGTGCCATTATTTTGGTTTTCATCCCTCAAGAGACAAAATAATCCAGGTTTTTATTAAAATATAGAGACTAAAGTTTTAAACGGAAAGAAACTTGAGGGATCAAAACCTATGGTTTGAAACAATAGGGACCAAAACCAAAATAAGGACAAACTATATCAAACATTGTATTAACCCTATATATTATGATTGAATTTTGATCATCATAGGCAGTCAACAAGATGAAAAGCATAAAAACTGTTTCCGATGAGTGATGAGGCTACATTATAAAAATAGAACGGGATGCAAAAATTGCTTTTCGGGAATGCATGCTTTACACATATAATAATAACAACCTAGAATTATCATTTTCAATATAAATGAATAGTTCCAGGCATTGCAAGACAGATATGAAAAAGACCCGGAGACAGTTTGTAGAAAAATGTCTAGAGGAGCCCGCAACTGAACAATGAATATTGGTGTGCTTTAGATGCAACGTAGTTGTTATTCCCGCAAGGAAATTTTCAAAATAATTATGACAATTTTAAAAGAGACGGAACAAATCTTCAAGTAGAAGTTCGTATTCCCAAAAAAGAACACTGATTAAAAAATTCTACGGACATGACCTCAATCAATTAGCTAAGAAAAAATGACGTGAAACAGAAAGAAACTATACCTTTCTCCTTGATATCAATTTGTAAAGTGTCAAGTGTAATTATGCCATCAGTCAATGGAAGTAGCTCTAGCTTGATGGTGGCAGTAGATTGAGATGGAACACATCTGACATGATTCCGCAAATGATTGGAATCAGTTTAGTTTTAGGAAAAAAAAACAGAAATAAAAATAATGATATGATATGTTACCCCAGTGGAACTCTACTCTGTAGCCATAAATGAGTACAACTCATGCCAGAACTTGGAATGACATCATCGCCAATGGAAATTGTCCGAGGCCCATCATTACTTTGTCTATGATTTTCTTTTACTATAGAAGTGAGGCCCTGATGACCCTGGATAGCTCCAGCATGCCTCTCACCATTTATTCTTCCTACACACTCTGCAAAACCAATAAAAGGACTCATCGGTGTATCAGGTGAACTCAGAGACACCACTGAAGGGGGTGATGTAAATGAGGCGGGAGCAAGCACAGTCATAGTAAGATCCTCAGATGTCAAATTTGATGCTCGAAGAGTCAAGACCTGACAAATTGAAGCCACGAGGTTAGAGCTCAATGCAATTGCCTACCAAGGTACAAAAGAAGTTAAAAATTAAACATCAAAATACAACCAGATCAGGGAATATATCAATATCTGGCGTGACCCTCCTCTTAATGAAGGAATATTCAAGATTTGAATATTTTTAATTCCTTGATTTGAGCAACAGTCATATCATCTATTCCTAGCCATTGGGCACTTTATGCTCAGGATTTGATATCCTTTCTTGCATTTTATTTCTTGTTTTGGAGCCGCTAACCTGTGTTCCTTCTCCTCTGTTTGTTTCAATTGCACTCAAGTTGTATTGTAAAAAAAAAAAAAATCCAGTGCTCTATCGACTCTGATTTGCTTTCAAAAATAATTATCATTTAAGCCCACATATAATTAAAGCAAACGTGGCATCTCATACAAAGCCTTCAAGACCCGCGTTGGTCCAAAAAAGGGCTCAAACAGACCTGCACATGAAGTTGAGAATTTCTCCCATCAGGTCCAGGAGACTGTCCAGACATATCAGATGCAACAGAGATCAAAATGTCCCTTGAGGTACGCGGTTGCCAATTAGTTGGCTGCTTAAAGAACAATCTGGATGCTAGATAATCACAGAAAAAAAACACCAAATTAAACCCTCAACATACATTCAATTACATAAGAAACAAAGGGGGGAAACAAGCCTACCCGTATAATTGCATCGACATGAAACCATGATTGCATACTGATCATCAGTTGAAGAAATCTTCCTTCTGTCAGCACTCTTAGAGGAAAGACCTAAGTTTGATGCGTAGTTTCCAAATTGCAGTTTTGACAATTGAGAAGTTCGTTCGCCAAGAACCTTTAGATCCTTCCACATAGAAGTTGCTGGTTTAAGGATGAAAGAATGTTCTTCACCTCTCCTGAAATTGGAAGTTTTCAATGAGATCAAGAAAATTAAAGCTAAATATAAATAAACCCACTTCCAGAGTCTCTTGCCTTTCTCTTTCTTTACATTGACCAGATTGATTTAGAACACAAAAAAGATACAAACTCAAACACTCAATCACAAATCAGAACAACTAATTATTATCAAATCACATTATTGGTCTTACGAGACATTTATGACAGTTTATCCATTAATCTGGACTGTAACAAATGCAAATGCCTAAACCCACCATCACCGTTCAGAGTCTACATATTTAGAATTAATTGATCCAATACACTAAAATCTTTATCATGTTTTACCTAAGAAACTAGTTCACACATAAAGTGTACAGTTCAAGGTGCAGTAGATTTCCCAAGAGAATCAATCTGAACTAAAATCTTATGACTACCGTATTTCATATAAGCTTTTGAGAAAAACTACAGCATAAGCAAGGCTGATCGTACGAAAGTCTCAATGAGTAAATTCAATTATAATTATGCATTATTATTTCACAAAAATAAAAAAAAAAACAAAAACAAAAAAGAACCACAAATCTCAGCAGAGTACTAATTTTTTTTAATATAAAAAGACAGGTTTAAAACAGACTTTTAATTTAAGACTCTTCCTTTTCCTTTCATCATGCTGTCAATTTTGATGCATGGAAAGTTAAGATTACCTTCCCACATAAAACTTCCAAATAAGAAGTTACCTCCCATGTCTTCCCCTTATAGGCCATGCCTTCCCTTCTTAAAATTCCCAAAGATAACCTCAAAAATATTTTGCCAACAGAAATTTACTTAAGCTGCTAATATAGCTGCTGGTTTTACTCAGACCTTTAAAAGGAAAGTCAATGGGAAAAAGGGTCAGAGAAATACAGTTGTAGAGCCACTCTAGACTCAGGCTAGACACATGGGTCACTTTTCGACTTTTTGTTGCTACTAAATATTTGGTGTCAGGTTTTTGGAGAGGGCAGACTATGTTTTAAGAGTTAATCAGACGTGAGGAGAGTGCTGGTCTCTCAAACACCAGTGAGGGACCTTGTTTTGCTTTCCGTGTTACTTCTATTGTATCTTCCATTTGTATTATGGAGTGGAGTTTGACCAGAATCAGTGCAGTCCCCTTTTCAGCCTTTGGTAACACTGATTCTGATTTATAGCATTTAATATCAAAACCTCAGCATTTCCCTCAGTTACTATAATCATGCATTCATTTTCAGCTGAGAGAGAGAAAGGAGAATAGGAATCTCTTTTAACTGTGAAGCCTAGCTACAATTAACTACACTCCTTCCTTGACAGGCAACAGCTAGGCAACCGCCATATTGGTCACCAGGACAAATCACAACACAATTATACCAATCACCAACCCACCCCACCCCACCCCACCCCCCACTCCGCGGGGGGCGAAAAACAAGAAAAAAAGAAAACGAAGAGAACCCCTGACCTCAAGGATTTGGCACAACAAAGGTGGGATAATGACGCTGGAAATCAAACAAAGGGACCCACATAGCTTTTTCATCAGGGTCCTAGCCGCTGCTATAAAATCAACCATATAATGAAGATAATTGTCGATTTCTCAAAGAGATGCCTACATTTGTGTTTCAGCCATAGCAGTCCAAGGTTGTAGCTCTGATACAACTATCAAGACTAGTTACAGTTAACTACACTCCTTCCAAATATAAGCAATAGCTAGTCAATCACTATAACAACCAACCAACTATAACAGTCAATAGGAAAAACTCAACATGATTACTCCTCATATCATATTCTCAATTCAAAAAAAATTATTTTTATCCATAAAAAGCCAAGGCAAAAGGAAATTGATGAGCTAACTTCTAATAAAGCTTCCTTAAAAAAAATTGAGTTCTTGCTGAATCAAGAATTTTTGTTTTTTAAAGGTTCATATTAAACCCCACGCAAATGTATAGGTTATGCTAATAGAAAAACATTTACTACCTTCGGTCTTAATTATAGGAACACTCTTGTAGTACAAATTACACTACAAAAGTGTTCTTATAATTAGGACCGGAGGGAGTAACATTTTTAAAGAATAACAGCCAGGGGAACATCAAATAAGAATAAAGGGAATATCTAGACATTCATAACGAATTTTACCTGAGGGCTAGATTTGGTAAGAAATGATCATTTCCAGCTTCAATACAAGCAATGGGTAGTGAAGCAGGTGGTCCACTTTTTGAAGCCTCTTCAAAAACAATTGTTATGGCATCTATAAATACAACAATATCTGAAGCATGCGCAGGAGCAACATTCTGAAAATCAACTTTAGCAATATTAATCAAAACAACACTTGGAAAGCAACATGATAAAATCAACAATGAACATAAGTTAGAGAAAAAAGAAATTAGTCAAACAAAATGATTTGATAATGTCATAATTTAAACCTTTATTTGAACACAGAGAAGATCCTCTGAATTGCAATCAGCAGCAAAAGAATGGATTTCTACAGGTTGTATTATTTCAATTTTCCGTCTCCACCTTTTTCCAGGTGTATAAATTCCTTGTAGTCCACAACAGACAGAAAATCTTTCTTGATCCAATGAGACACCTCGAAAAGATAAAAGATCTTCAACCCCGGGCTTCTTTATTAATAACTTCTGTGATGAGACTAAATCCAAATCCTCATGGTCCGAGCTTGGTGTAGGACTAGGTACTTTAATAGGTGGAGGTGAAGGGTTTGTATTTTGGGGTAGTGACGACATGGAGTAACTTCTGAAATTGCTAAAGGAGAATAATTGAGAGCCAGAGCCAGAGGATGATGAAAAATTGGATCTCTGAGAGGTACTACCTATTCCTGAATTATTAGTTAAGCGAGGAGGAGATAGTGCAGGGGTAGGAGGGGGAAGAGTATTATCCAGTGGTAGCAGCCATTTTAATAGTTCTCCACAAGGATCCTGATTGGTATTTAAACAGTTGCCTTCGTTCTGTGAAGATAGGTTTTTCTCCTGATGCTTCTCAAATTGAAGAATTTCTATACAAGGATCTCTAAGAAAATCAACACCAACATTAACCTGTAAAAGAACCTGCATCCTTCCAAAAAGGAAAATACAGTCAGATCAGTAATTTTTTTTAAAAAAAAAGGACAATCAAGGCACTAATAAAAGGATTTTTCATATTGGAGACTATACATGTGTGTGCGCGTCATGAGCAAAATCTTGCCCCTCCTTAATTGCAACAAGTTGTTGGCATGCTTTAATTCTTGGAGAGCATTTGAACTTATTGAGGTCAATGATTTTAGTTAACGGCAAAGTTGGAGAGTCACAGATATTTTATGAGTAAATATATCAACTATCACTCCTTAAGAACCATGAAGTTAGTTAATTTCGCCCTATAACTAGAACCGGAGGGAATATAAGTAAAGAGAACTGTATCTGTACAGCAGTAGAAACAGCTAGGCATGAAACTATCATTGCATAATTCCCCCAATCATGTTTGTACAGAAGGGCAATAAAGAAGTTAAATTCGACATAGTGCTTTCACCAAAGGGAAAAAATTGGTTTCATTCCATTAGTCAAGGTTCCCCAGACTAAGAAAATGTACTTTCATATTATCCAAAGTTTTATGGCACATACCAGTATGTCTCCATTAGGAAGAGCACAACACTTGACAGAACTTCTTGCCAATCCTCCAGACATATTTGCATCAAAATTTCCTCTGTCAATAACTGCACAAACAGTAGACACGTTTTCTGTACTCTCTTTGGTTCCAACTGTTAAAGCCATTTGACCATTTGCTTCTGAGGAACCTTTTTTAGACCAAAGTGGTTCATCTGACTCAGCAATTCTCACAAAGAAGTGAGAATTCTCAAATTTTTGCAACAACAGTGCAGTTTGTCTTCTGTGATCCTCCATCCTAAGAAGAGATTCACCAGCAGAAACATCTGTTGGATGATCATGGCCATTGGGACTCATTTCCCCTAGTCCAGATACTAATTTGTTTCTGTTTTCAACGTCTCCATTTTCTTTCTCAGGGCTGAGACCTAGGCCATTCTTACTCATTACTGCAGCAACTTTAAATGGAGTAATAATCTCTGTATCCCAGTTGCACGCTGACAAACATGCCACAATATGAACTTGTTCACCTAAATTACAAGTTTAAATTAGGTCTAGTCAACAATTCATGGGAGCCAGGGTACCAACCCATGCAAGCCAAATCTGACATTTATACATTTAAGAAAGGAAAGATTCTATTACCAGGAAAAAGAAAGGAGCGGTCAAGAGAGCGCAGGGACTGTATATCTGGAACCTGATTCCAGTTTTCAGGGAGCTCCTCTATAAATAGAAAAATGATAATTAGATGTATCACATTAAATACACAGATAAATCTCATCTGCAACTAGCTTAGAAAATAAAAGACCTAAAAGGAGCATCTTTTGCCAGGATCAATTAGTAAGTATCAAGCAATAATAACAATATAGTCCTCAGTCTGCCACCTGAAATATAAAATTTTAACCATGTGCCTAGTACATCATGGACACAACAAAATGAATATAACATGTTAATTAAAGAAAACTAGAGGAGAAGCCATTGGTCAGGTCTTACTTTTTCTGGCAACAACTGAGCTCAACAGCCTGCTTCACCAAGTACCAATTCAACCCTATTCAAGTGTATGCACCACTGATACTACCCAAAACTTTTTTTTTTTTTGGGGGGAACTACAGTCTCTTCTTCATTCTGTCCTTAAATTTGTGTAAATATATTGGATGCATTTTCTTTCAGTAAAGAAAATAAATAAAATCTGTATTAAGATTACAAATTCTGAAGAATCAAAATTAGATCTCAGATATAATAGATCATCACTAAAAGTTATAGATGATAGATTTCCTTAAGAGAAGAATATCTCAAAGATGAAAAATGGAGAAAAAGGGTCAAAGTGCCAAACACAATATGGCCCAAGTCTAAAAAGCATAAGCACAAATGTCACTCACCCAAAGCAGGTTGATGATTAAAAAATCAAAGCAGGAGCCAAAAAAGCAGTCCAGTGCATAAGGCTCCCACCAAGAGTCAAACAAGACAATTTCAATTTTCAAGACTTATGAGCAGCAAAATATAACAGCATCCATAGAAATCCTTTAAAATATCACAAATTCCAATCCAAGACAATATCTTCCAGCCCAGCAAATATGGAAACTCATAAACCTTTGCAATTATTCTATTGCAAGTTTGTAACTTCAAATTTATGCGTCTAATAAAAGCAAAAGAATATGCTCTGCCTATTTTAAGCCAACATAAATTTCAATCAAAATGTGTTTCTTTAACTCTAAACATTTGGGGGACTGAATATAAATGAAGCTCTCTACTCTCTAGTGCCTGTATTTATCACTAAAATAAGAAAAGCTATCTGAACCATAACAATTTCAAGTTACTGCAAATTCTAGGCTAGAATGTGAATCAAAATCATTTAATAAGGCCAACTTTCAATTGGTCACGCTAAGAATCAAGAGGAAAAGACAAGTAAGATTGAGTGTGAAGACATACTGTAAGGAATGGTAATCCATCCTTCTTCATCAGAAACATCTGAGTGCTTAGCTACACCTGGTAAGTCGTCCATTGAATTCATAGCAGTCATGGTGCCATCTTCACCTCCAGCTCCAACAATTTCTCTATTATACTCTTCAGTTATGGAAGAATGTTTAAATGAATCCACAGGTACAAGAGTCTCCAAAGTTGATGTAGATGAAGACCTGTGATGTGTATCTGTGTGATATTTGGGAACAGATGGCCGTTCTGCAGATACACTTGCAGCAGACCGAGCCAAGAAATTCATTCTAACACAATAGATATCTGAAAATATAAGTGCGTCATGCTCATAAGCATAAATGTGACAGGTTAGAAAGCCATGGACTGACATAAAAGATTATAATTTTATTTCAGGATGCATACTATGGTGCATTTGAATTGGTGGGAAAACTGAACAGAAGGAAGACCTTTCCCACAAGAGCACATTGCAATACAAACATACACCATAAAATTTTGAGAGTGGAGTTTCGTTTTGGGTTTTAAATTACAAAAAATTTCCTTCTCTTATTAAATGATCAGTGTAGTCCACGAAAATGTCATCCCCCCACCCCGCCCAAAAAAGAATGAAAGATGCAAGGAATTTAAGAGAAAATAACAGCATTTGATCTCCATCCAGTAACTCGTAACTTGTGGTAAGAAAAGCAATTAGGATATCACCAAAAGATAAAGTTATACAATATTAAACGACTGAAAACAAATAGCCTGTTCGTAAACAGTTAGCATCATCCGAAAGCCCAACACAAGAATTAGAAAATAGGCAGTGAGATTGATCTAAAGCGTTGAACAATGCACTTTACCCAACATCATAACAGATAAGAAACCAAGGCCAACACACTGTTTGCTGGAACTCAGCGGAACCGAATTATAATAAGCGTATATAAGTGCTGTCGATTACAGTAAAACTAAAGGAAGATTAAAGAGGGAGAGACTGGAAACACCACCCTACTAGACAGAATTTACTTAGAACTGAGCACTAATAAGCAGGAAAATTTGGCGGTACAATTGAACAAATGAAAACTTAAATTCGGTGATAATCATCGTACAAAAAAAAAACGAGAATGAAGTTCAAATCAAGGATCATATGCACCGATGGCCTTCCATTGGTGCAGAAAATGCAAGCAACCAAAAAATGCAAGCAGGCGGGATCTATGACAAAAGTCTTCACCTCTCAAAGGATCGATCCCGAAGAGAAGGAATACGAGGGAGAGAGAGGAGAAGCAGGGAGATCCAAAGTTGAAGTAACAAGTAGAATCAAATGGCTCCGCTAATAAACCAGTTTTTACTCGATCTGTCAGGATTCGCTGATGCGGTGAAAAAGGTCCTGTTTAGTCCAAAGTGAGGGAAAAGAGAAGTCCCCAAGCTGCGGTAGTTGCCGATGCGATACGCATCGTTTTAGGTTCCTATTGTTTTTGGGAATTTTTTTTCTAATAATCTTTTTTGGAAAATTTCAGAAAAGGATGAGTGTAGAAAATTAATTTCCATTTACCCTAACGAAATCTGAAATTTCACTGCAATCCCGTAGGGATGAGTAAAATTAATTTGTGAAGTAAAATGACAAAAATAACACTTTCAAAATCAAAGGAGAAACAACCTGATTTATAAGTGGTGAACATAATAAAACTAATTTCTTAACAAGAAAACATTGGAATGTGATCAAGTTAAATTTCATTTGTAAGTACTAAGTAGCAAGTACATCATGAACAAGTAGAATTCTACATCTTCACAAACTATTCATAAGATTATTCTACTTGTTTATAGAATTATTCCACTTGTTCATAATATGTTCGCTACTTGTAAATGGAATTTGACTTAATCATACTTCAATATATTCTTGTTAAGAAAATAATTTCATTTATTCATAGGAGTATTTCACTTATTCAAGATGTATTCACCACTTGCAAATCATGTTGTTTCTTCTTTGATTTTTCAAAAGGTTATTTTTGTCTTTTTAGTTCATAAATTAATTTCACTGAAATTTCAGATTTCCTTGATCTCTAATGGAAATTAATTTACTGCATTGGTCCTCTTCTAAAATTTGTCCTTACTTTTTTGCCAGACCATATTCCATGTTGTTGGTGTT
The DNA here is from genome assembly GCA_025563575.1 of Acacia pycnantha. Taxonomy (NCBI): domain Eukaryota; kingdom Viridiplantae; phylum Streptophyta; class Magnoliopsida; order Fabales; family Fabaceae; genus Acacia; species Acacia pycnantha. The sequence goes on along the minus strand of JAMWYP010000049.1, from coordinate 5,147,081 downwards.
GACTAACTTTTTTTTTTTTTTTTTTTTTATGATGAAAATTTTAGGAGAAAGGTTGGGCTCATCCACAGTTCAAGGGTAGGCGCTTGAAGCCGACTCTGCAAGGAATTCAGTACTAAGAGTATACATGCTTCCACCTTAGCCTGGGTTACCGTTGCTTCATAGACCCATAGGATGTCTTCCTCAAGCGCCTTGATCAACTCTAAAATCTAATCCCCTCCCTTTTGGTGAGAGTGTTCGACCCTTTTGTCAGTTGAACCCAAGGACGAGGGGTTAGTGTTGACTAACTTGTTTGGACATGTTTTTTGTGGTTTTCTTGACTAAATAATCCCAGCTGATTAACGGGAGGGAAAATGGAAGCCAAGAAGGAAAAATTTAATGAGTTTAATTCAAGTGAAATGGAAAAGTAGTGCTTACAAATTCTAATAAAAATTATGTGTAAGATAAAATAATAAGAAAAATTAATTAAGGGTTAAGTATCAATTTTGTCCCTGAAGTATACACCCAGGAGCAATGTTGCCCTCAAAGTTTTCAGGGGCTCAATGTTGCTCTTAAAATATCAAAACGTAGCAATGTTGTCTCTCTGTTAACAGCTCTAACGGTCAACTGTTAGGGTTGTTAACGAAGGCCCTAATGGTTAAGCTGTTAACGAAGGGGCAACATTGCTACCTTTTTATACTTCCACGGTAACATTGCTTCCAAAAAACCTCTGAGGACAACATTGCTCATGCATTTTTGGAAAGATTTTTGCCGTGTCTTCCAAAATAAACCAAGTTCGAAAACAATTTGCGTAATTAGGGAACTCGGTCGTTTCCCAACGAATTTGCGTACGGGCTTGTTCAATAACAATAGTGAAACAGAATGATAAAATGGGGGTTTGGTTTAATGTAATAGAACAAAACGAAATAACATAATCAAAGTGCAATAAACAGAGTCAAACTGAATCAAATAAACAGACAGATTAAAGATGATCAACCCAACGAATTGATTCCGAAACCTCCATCATTGCTGGGAAAATCGAAGAACGAACGAAGAACACGAAGAACGAACGAAGAACATGAAGAACAGATGAGAGAAAATGAAAACTTGTATTTTGATCCACTCTAATGTTAAAAACGTGAATGAATATGTTTGTGGCAGCTGCCATACTTAAAAATAACCTAAAACGAAATGGGCTCTCATAGTTTTAGCCCAAAACAGAAATAAAATATAACTGGACTTAAATTACAAAATTCGGGTCCAAAATAAATCCAGAATTGTACATCCGACTTTGGCTCCAAAATTGACCTCCTTCTTGACCGAATTTGCTCTTGATGTCTTCATAACAATTGTAGCTCTCTGAATCATCTGAAATATGAGACAAAAATGAGGCAAATCCGATGTCTGGTTCAAGAGTTATGGTAGAAATAGTGAAGCAATACAAAACTGGAATTTTATTATAAACAATGGCTAAAATGCAATAAAAGGCCCAAGGCCCAAATAAACATAAGAGCCATTATTTATTAGCTAAAGGGTCCTAAATTATTATTCAAGAGACAAAAATAAGTGTATAAAATATTCAATTATCAAATTCCCCCACACTTATCTTTTGCACTCTGAGCAAAATTCAAAGAGAAAGACCTAAAGGAAAAACTCTTCTTTACTAATAATTGCTAACAATGCAAAAATTGAATCAAGGGACACAAAGCTTCAAAAGACCAATCATTCAAAACCAAAACTCCTTCATCTCAAATTACAATTCATGGTAGTGTCAATCAATGATGCTAATCACAAAAGATGGTCTCACAAATGATGCGCTCAATCAATTAGTCTCTCAAGTGTTTAAGGTAAATAAGTGTATCGCTCAAATTCTACTCAAGAAAATTGTTCTACCATAAGCTTGCTCAACTTCTACGTCTCCACTACTCATAACACATACATGCACAAATCAAGAGAGCTTGTATTAAAGGTTGTAACGGGGCTAGGGTGAAGGTAGGTAATAGTATGGAATAAGAGGCTAAGCACCAAAGAAATCAAAAGGAAGAGCACTGATTAACACAATCATTCTCTATGTATGAGACTTTTATTCTACTCATATATACATTCCTTTCTATGTATTTTCTTTTCTTTTTTCTTCTTTTGTTGTTTTTTTGTTTTTTGTTTTTTTTTTTTGTTTTTTTTTTTTTTACTTTTCTTTCTTTCCTTTCATTGTATACGTAATTACAATGTCAAAATCAAATATCCCCCACACTTAAACCGTTGCACTCCTGAGCAACCCCACACTTGAACACAAAACAAGTTGAAACCAATGCTCAATAAATCTTCAAGGTGCGGAATAAAATGGTTTTACGCTTAGGCTTGTAATGTGGCTTAGAAAAGAATGGGTCAAAAGGCACAAAGGGGCTAGCAAGGGAATCATAATGTAAGGGAAAGCTATTTGGCCAAAGTGAGGAGAATAAAAGAAAGAAAACAAGCTTCCATCATACTTATGCACGTAAGTGAAAAATGTAGTTTCAAAAGAAAAGGAGCAAGTTCTAGAGAACACAAATCATGAGAGATGCACACATGAAAGAAAGAATGGCAAAAGATGAATTCCATTCATGCAGGCCCAAAACCTCACAAGGTCAATACCAACTTAGGTAATCAACAACATCAAATCAACTACCTACCAAGACTTGTAATCGAAGAGTCAAGAGTTCCAGACTAAACAGAATGATCCATTAAAACCAAAATGTCCTAGTTCATAATATGTAGCAATCATTAGAAAGAAAGAATGTATTTATTTTCAAAAGCAAAGTAGAAAAGGAAAACAAATAAAAGAGAGAGAGGAGAAGAAAGAAGAATACTCCCAAGGGTTTATGGAGGATAAGTGGCATCAATGAGGAGAATCTCTGCTTCCTCGAGAGTGCCGTGGGGATCCCTCATGAAACGGCTTGAGGCGATGCCCATTGACCTTAAAAGTCCGTCCTGTGGGTGGATCACATAGCTCAACAGCACCAAATGGAAATATGTTAGTGATCACAAAGGGCCATCCCATCTAGATCGAAGCTACTGTGCATAAACTTGAGACGGAATTAAATAGAAGAACTTTCGGCCCACAGAGAATTCTTTCCTCGAATATGCTTATCATGGAATGCCTTAGTCTTTTCCTTATACAACCGTGAGCTTTCATAGGCATCCAATCTAAGCTCATCTAACTCTTGCATTGCAGCTTCCTCTCCATCCGGACTTAGCCAAATCCATGTTGCATTGCTTAATAGCCCAATAGGCTTGATGCTCCAACTCAACCGAAGATGACATGCCTTACCAAAGACAATCCGATAGGAGACATCCCAATCGGAGTTTTGTGGCGGTGCGATATGCCCACAAAGCATCATCTAGTCGCTTACTCCAATCTTTCGGGTAGAGTTGATGATCTTGAAGGATTTGCTTAATCTCTCTATTGGAGACTTGACTTGACCATTGGTCTGAGGATGGTAGGCTGTAGAAACCTTGTGTAGCACCCCATACTTGCGTAGCAAGGCACCCATGCTTCAATTGCAAAAATGGGAACCCCGATCACCGATAATAGCTCTAGGAATGCCAAACTGCGAGAAAATGTTAGACCTAACAAAATCCACCACCACGAAGAATCATTTGTCCGGTGGCTTTCGCCTCAACCCATTTCGAAACATAATCAACAACCGACAAGATGTAAGTGTAACCATATGAAGCGAGAAATGGACCCATGAAATCAATACCCCAAACATCAAAGATCTCACAAAACAATATAGGGTTTTGGGCATCTCATGCCTACGGAAATACTCCCGCCCTCGACAGTTATCACATGACTTGCAAAACAAATGGGCATCATGAAACAGGGAATGCCAAAACAAACCACATTCTAACACCTTCCTAAGTTCTTTGGGGTCCAAAGTGACCACCACAGCGAAGCATGAGCAAAATGCAATATAGATTGAAACTCACAATCAGGCATACATCTCCTAACTACTTGGTCACTACAAAATTTCCACGAGATAAGGGTCATCCCAAACATAATATTTAGACTCACTTTTCAATTTAAGGGTTTGGGCCCTAGTGGACTCTACAGAAAAACACCGGCTACCAAGTAGTTAACTAAATCGGCATACCATGGGGTCTTAACTTGCGGTACAGAAAGTGCTCATCGTGGAAATCATCCCGAATAGAAGAGGGGTGAGAGGGAGAATGAGTGATACGACTCAAGTGGTCGGCTACCCGGTTTGTGCTCCACTTCTATCTCGAATCTCCACATCAAACTCTTGGAGCAACAACATCCACCGGATGAGTCGTGGCTTAGCATCCGCCTTTTTCAAAAGAAACTTTAAAGGCTGCATGGTCGAGAAAACAAAGACTCTACTAGCTAGCAGATATGACCTAAACTTATCAAAGGCAAATACAATAGCCAACAACTCCTTCTCGTAGTGGTGTAATTAGGCGAGCGAGAATCCAAAGTCTTTGAAGCATATGCAATGACATGGGAGGCTCTATCAACCCATTGTGCTAAGATAGCACCAACCGCATAGTTGGAAGCATCGCACATTAACTCAAAAGGGAGGAGCCAATCGGGGCTGAATCGGCAGGGTGTAGTAAGGCAACACTTCAAATGATCGAAGGCCGCCTTGCACGCATCATCAAAGACAAAGTCGGTGTCCTTATGCGGAGGTGGGACAAGGGTTGAGCGAGTCTTGCTGAAATCTCGAATGAAACGTCGATAGAAACCCGCATGACCAAGAAAAGAGCGAACTTCCCGCACGAAGCGGGGGTAAGGCAAAGATAATAACATCAATCTTAGCGTGGTCGACCTCAATCCCTTTCCTAGACACTATGTGTCCCAAGACTATACGACTCAACCATAAAGTGACACTTTTCATAATTCAAAGACAAGATTATATTCAATGCACCTATTCAAGACTCTAGACAAATTAGCTAAGCATGCATCAAAATCGACCCATATACGGTGAAATCATCCATGAAAACCTCCATGCGGTCCTCTAGGAACTCGGAGAAAATACTCACCATGCAACGGCCGAAAGGTGCCAGTGCATTGCAGAGGCCAAAAGGCATCCTCCTAGTAAGCATATGTTCCAAAGGGGCATGTGAAGGTCGTCTTCTCACGATCCTCGGGAGCAATATGAATCTGAAGTATCCGAGTAGCCATCCAAGAAGCAGTAATGAGACTTACCACCCAATCGCTCTAACATCTCGATCAATGAAAGGTAGAGGGTAATGATCCTTGCGAGTGGCTTGGTTGAGTCTCCTGTAGTCAATGCAAACTCTCCAACTATTCGAACTCGAGTAGGAATGAGCTCATTCTTTTGATTGGCTACTACGGTGACTCCGGATTTCTTAGGAACCACTGGGTGGGCTAACCCATGGCTATCGAAATAGGATAGATGATGCCGGCTTGCAGAAGCTTAGTGACTTCCTTCTTCACCACATCAAGGATAAGAGGATTAAGGCGTCTCGGGGTTGCCTCGTGGCTTAGAGTCCTCTTCCAACAGAATCCGGTGCATGCACATAGAAGGGCTAATGCCAACTATGTCACCCAATGTCCACCCAATAGCTTTCTTGTTCACCCTCAATAAGCTTAGCGACTTATCTTCTTGATCGGCGTGAGATTATTTGCCACAATGACTGGCAATTGCTCATTCTCCTCCGAAATGCATACTTCGGATGGTCCGGAAGGGATTTCAACTCTAGTTTGGGCGGTTGCTCGGTGGAGGAAGAAGCTTGGGTGGTTGTTGCAACAACTCGATGTCATCACACCGGGAATACCGAAATCATATTCAAAGAAGCACAAGCGGAAGGACTGTGTCTATACAACTCAAGGTTAACATCGAAATTCGGTTCATCAAAATCGAGAATGAAGCTCATCAAAATCAGAATCACCAAACAATGCAGTCTTAACCAAATTAGTGCAAACAGAGCACCATTCATTATCATTGCATGCACAAATGGGGGTATCACTTTCAGATGAAAAATAAGGATAATCAGCACACCAACCAGTAAGAACATCATCCACAGAGACTCATCCTCCATATCCAAGATGTAAAAATCAGCGGGGAATATCGGTTCATTAACTTTGACTAATACATCTTCAACTAAACCGGAGGATGGGCATTACTCCTATTAGCTAACCGAACAATAACACCGGTTGGACGCAAGGGACCAAGACCAAGAGATCTATAAACGAGATGCGAGGCATGACATTAATAGAAGCACCTAAATCTAGCATGCAATCATCAAATCTATAGTTACCAATAAGGCAAGGGATAGAAAATGTCCCTGGATCTTTGCATTTACGAGGCATGGTAGGTTTGGATGAGTCTTTGAGACATTCAGTTCAAGCTCACTCGTTCATTCCCCTTGGTCGCCTCTTGTTGGTGCACAACTCCTTCGAAACTTGGCATATTTAGGAATTTGTTTGACCGCATCTAAGAGAGGAATGTTGATCTCTACTCTTCCGAATGTCTCAAGTATATCCTTCTCTTGTGCTCTATCTGCCAACTTCTTGGTGAGGCGCTCTTCGAGGGAAGGGAAGAGGAATAGGAATGTCTTCCTCTTCACCTTGCTGCACATTGCCTTTTTCTTTTCGAGTCAATCTTCACATTTCCGACTCGTTTTCGATGTGGAAGTCACATCTGCAGCTTGCTTAGGTTCCTCCAATTGCTTTCCGCATCAGTAGTGATATAGCACTCACATTTCCCTTAGGATTGGGAATTGTTTGTGAGGGAAGGGAATTGGATCCCCGAGGTTGAAGCTGGTTCAATGATGTTGCCAATTGCCCAATCTGTGTTTGCAAACTCGAATGGAAGTGTCGGTTCTTTGTTGGGCGCATATTATTTGTGACAAATTGCTTCATCATATCTTCAAGTGAGGAACCACCACTACTACTAGCTTTCTTTGTTGTCTGCTTTGTGGAGGTGGACATATGGCTGGTCGAGGAGGTGGTGCTTGCAAAGGCAAAGGGTGCAGACTGTTCTTTGGAAAGTCGTGGTCTGTCGGCCTCTGTTGGTAGTTCCCAGTCTGCGTCTGGTTACTCGATTCGATTTTGGTATTGGTTGCTCTGGTTCTGATTTTGGTCCTAGCGAAAGTTGGGGTGATTTCTCCAACCAGGATTATAAGTGTTGGAGAATGCATTATTCTGTTGGTATTGTGGCCTTCTGGAAAAACACCCACTGCACTCTTGGTGATCTTGGTAAGTAGGATCATGCAAGGTAGGGCAAGAGTCGGTAGAATGATAAGGGTCGAACAAAACCCACAAGAGTATCCATGCCGAGAAGGGAAAGCATCTTTATCGTGTCACCGCCATTGCCTCACAAGGGAGGTCGGATCATCAAGTCTAGTCTCTAATCTCTCGAGAATCATCTTTGGTGGAGCTTGAATATGGTAAAGAGGAGTACTATTTGCCACAGTGCCAAGCTGCGAGAGTTATCGCCATAATAGATATCAAGTCTCGGGCTTCTTCTGGTGTCTTGTTACTCATAGCCCCACCGCTAGAAACATCCACCAACCCTTTGTCTCTGGGTGATAGACCATCATAGAAAGAGTTGATCAAGTCTTTTCGGATATCGATGGTGTGGACAGCTTGCACATAACCTTTTGAACCTCTCCCAATACTCATACATAGTCTCCCCAGCGACTTGTTTAATGTTGCCAATTTCCTTCTTGATTGAGGTTGCTCTTGAGGAAGGGAAATATTTCTCCGAAATAACCTCGAATATCAGTCCAGCTCCCAATAGATGAGGGTGAAGGTACAAAGAACCAATCCTTGGCTCCACCCTCCAATGAGAAAGGAAAAGCTCTCGGCTTGATATGATCTTCATCAATGGCATGAGGTTTCATAGTCTTTGCATACTACATGGAATTCCTTCAAATGCTTAATGGGGCACTCACCGCAAGACCATGAAACTTAGGCAACAAGTGTATTAGACCGATTTAAGCTCAAAGTTAGCGGCAAGGTTAGGATATTGGATGCACAAGGGTTGATAATTAACATCAGTGCACCCAATTCCTTCAAAGTATCTGGATTAGTAGTATTCCTGGTACTCATGCAAAATATACACAAAGCAGAGTTGGCAAGTACTCAGAATGACAAAGATGCCACCAGAAAATCAGAATTACGAAAATGCCACTAGAGGTGGTGAAAAGTGGAAAAACACCAAGAGACACAGAGACAAAACACACAAAAGCAAAAACCTATGCTAGAAATTGACCAAAACAAGTCCAGAAACAGTATCAAATGATTTTTAAAATTTTTGGGACTTGGACAGGGCAACTCCTAGACTATTGGGGGACTCAAAAATGGAATAAAAAAAACTTCAGAAATTGAAAAAGTGGCCTAAACGATGGAATTTGGCGAAACGGAGGATACCACATAGAAAATGGAACATTTTCGATGTGGGTCTAACGATTCACCATTTTCTATCACTGTACCAAATTTCAACTCAATCAGAGATACTAAAAAAATGGTCCCGTTGGAAATCAAAAAGCGAACCTAAAACGGTGAAAAAGTGGTCTAAACGTTGGAATTTGGGGAAAATGAGTGAGACCTCACTTCCTCCTAGGAAGTGACTTTTGCTTAAAACACCCAATTCCTTGTGAATAAGACCTGGTTTGAGTGATCGGAGTCAGAAAAATTTCTGTCGGCCACCCGAACCACCTAAACTACCTAAACTAAGCTATTTACAATACTGTTACTAATCAAACCGATGCAAATTCCCCGGCAGCGGCGCCATTTTTGGAAAGATTTTTGCCGTGTCTTCCAAAATAAACCAAGTTCGAAAACAATTTGCAGAATTAGGGAACCTGGGTCGTTTCCCAACGAATTTGCGCGGGCTTGTTCAATAACAATAGTGAAACAGAATGATAAAATGGGGGTTTGGTTTAACGAGAATAGAACAAAACGAAATAACATAATCAAAGTGCAATAAACAGAGTCAAACGAGAATCAAATAAACAGACAGATTAAAGATGATCAACCCAACGAATTGATTCCGAAACCTCCATCATTGAACGAAAATATAACTAACCCACGTTTGGTTAGGATGAATCGAAATCTCTCGCATTCATCAGGAGATTCCTCGCCTAGACGATCGCCTAGAATCTGCCCGGACAGTGGCGTCTCACTGTGCAATCGCACAGCAACATCAGTAACCTAGTCCGAACTAAGTCCTTGGGATGAACCAAACCGAATATTAAATCTAATATTCGAACTATTTCAAATCGAATCCGATAAGATGAAAACGAGAATCGAGTAGTTACCGATTAGGCACGAGTTCTCTGGATGAATCATGGAATCCTCATCGTTGGGTTAATCACAAGAGTTTAGCCGATCATGGTGGGAAAATCGAAGAACGAGCGAAGAACACGAAGAACGAACGAAGAACATGAAGAACGAGATGAGAGAAAATGAAAACTTGTATTTTGATCCACTCTAATGTTAAAAACGTGAATGAATATGTTTGTGGCAGCTGCCATACTTAAAAATAACCTAAAACGAAATGGGCTCTCATAGTTTTAGCCCAAAACGAAATAAAATATAACTGGACTTAAATTACAAAATTCGGGTCCAAAATAAATCCAGAATTGTACATCCGACTTTGGCTCCAAAATTGACCTCCTTCTTGACCGAATTTGCTCTTGATGTCTTCATAACAATTGTAGCTCTCTGAATCATCTGAAATATGAGACAAAAATGAGGCAAATCCGATGTCTGGTTCAAGAGTTATGGTAGAAATAGTGAAGCAATACAAAACTGGAATTTTATTATAAACAATGGCTAAAATGCAATAAAAGGCCCAAGGCCCAAATAAACATAAGAGCCATTATTTATTAGCTAAAGGGTCCTAAATTATTATTCAAGAGACAAAAATAAGTGTATAAAATATTCAATTATCACATTGCTCATGGGCGTATACTTTAGGAGCAAAGTTGATACTTAACCCTTTAAATAAAGTATAAGCAATAACAAAGAAGATCGATCGATATCATCTCCAAAAAAGTGGAGTAAAGATAGCAAGTATCGAATTACTGATGCCAAGCAATCCTAACAAATTATCAAAATGATATCTTGCCAATACCACACCTCTTACATTATAGACCAGTTTGAGCTTTATATATATATATATTGATGAAATTGGTATTTCTGGCTAGAAATTTTACATGTTGACTGATTATATGGATTATGATGGTTCCAAATTTTTTTAAAATTTCTAAATATATATCACATGGAATTTAATTTAAAAGTCAGACTTTTCCGATGTGGAAGCACTCAGAAATTTTGGATAACGCATGAGGTATTCTATCTATAACATCTATCACCTAAATAGCTACAAGGTATTCAATCCAGAATACTAAAGAACAAGTCATGCTCGCTAAAAAAATTGAATAATACTTCTTTATTTGACTCTAAATTCAAAATAACGTGAGAATGATCTTTATAATCCAATAAAACTAACTCTAACTAAGACTCTCAGGAAATATCCTAATAGCCCAAAAGATGTAGATAAATAATGAAGGATATGGTGAAGATATTTAGCAAATATTTTAATTAGCTTATTTAAATAATCTAATTGCTGAAAAAGGTTTTATGGGATTAATGAATAAAAGATATTGGAAAATAGTTTTTTTTTTTGTTAAGTATCAATTTTGTCCCTGAAGTACATACACAAGAGCAATGTTTCCCCGGAAGTATAAAAACGTAGCAATGTTGCCCCTCCGTTAACAACTCTGACGGTCAACTAACGTTTGATCGTTAGGGCTGTTAACAGAGAGGCAACATTGCTATGTTTTTATACTTCATGGGTAACATTGAGCCCCCAAAAACTTTGAGGGTAACATTACTCTTGGGCGTGTACTTCAGAGACAAAATTGATACTTAACCCATTAATTAACTCTTAAGCCTTTACATGTAATTCACATGCCAAATAACACCATCAAAATGCTAAAATTATCAGAGGTCATTCTAAGAATACAATCTTACGTCATGACATAAGCTTGCGGATTTTTCCCACGCATTTTTAAGTGTAGAGTAATAAAGTTAGGAGACATTTAATTAATATAAAAAAGAGAGAAAATGACCCAAAAATTTGTTTTTTGTTTTTTGTTTTTGTTACGCCTATTACCCCATGGTTCCTCAATTCAGTTTAAGGATTTTTTTTTTTTTTTGGAGCTGGAGATCCACACACAAATAACTAAAATACCCAAGGGCCCTTTGGATTCGACCACATTACACACCTGTGATGGTATTCTTTCTGGCATTACCACAAAATGACCTGTTTGGTTGGGCTTATTGATAGTGATCCATATTGTAATGATAAAACAGATTGTACATTTTTATTAATGTCTGTTTATAGGAAACCACTATGAATACTCATTACAAGCCTGCAATCCTTATTCTATCAAGCTATACAAATCAACCATGAAGCTAAGCAAACACTGTCATCTACCAAAATAATAGACAAAATAAAATATCTTTAAATTTATTTTCTAAGCATAAGCAAATGAGATAATTTAACCACTGAAAACCATTTTCATAATAATTTGCTTGCACATAGGAGGGGAGAATTGAATCACTGCTCTGAGTTTGCTAACATCATTAACGAGGAAGTAGTAGATGTCAAATATCTTATCCTCATCACATCTACTTTCTCGAATTAGCTTAAAAGTGTTATCCCTGAAATTTGTGGTGAATATCTATCTCTAAAAACTTGATTTCCTTCCCTCGTAACACTTGATATAGTTTGTATTTGCTCTGCAATTAGAACTCCATCAAAAGAAGTGCCTCTTTCCTTGTTAATTAGAAACCATTGTATCACAAATTCTTCTTCAGAACCCATCTAACAAATAAATAAAATTATCCCAAATTAATTAGCACACACATAACAACTTATCCCATAAACATTTTGCATATTAATGTATAGAAAATACAATAAATATATCCCATAAAAAAACAATGTAACCAAGTAAACAATCGTCAAGTCCATCCACATCATTTTGCCTCGACCAACAGAGCACCACAACAATCTATATAATTGGGCTCAAACAGAATCCACCAAGCAGCATTTTACAAACACCTTATGGGCGATCTTCAAAAATAATGTCATCTTCCTATGTGAATGCCAGACTTTTTTTTCTCTTCCCATTTGTGTTTCATCACAACACTTAATTCTCTGGAATCACGTAAAGGACTGTCACTCAAATCCCAGGAATTAACAGCTATATTTTTGGCTGTTAGGCTGTACTGCAGTTTTGTCATGGAATTTGACATATACACTCTACTTGATCTAGCTACTTTAGCGACAACCTGTGGGTCATTTTCATGATACGGTTTAAGCTCAAGTCTAGTTACATGGAGGAGAAGGACAACTTTTTAATATACTATGTGGTAAACATCAGAAGCTTTTTCGATATTATTTGCCTTTATCTTGAGGATGACACTACTACAAAATAGGGCTACGACGTCCTATTTTTAACACATTTAACGTCCTTTTTTCGAGGGACGTCTATTTAGGGGGCGCAGTAGGTGAAACTTAAGACGTCTAATTTTTAGAATTAGACGCCGTAAGTTCAGACTTACGGCGTCCTATTTCCATTCTTAGACGCCTTAAGTATGGCAGGAATGCCCTTGAAGACCATACTTACGGCGTCTAAGTCCAGTGGATGGGCTAAAGCAGATGTGGTACGAGAGAGGAGAGTCCAGATTCTCGGACCATATGATCTTCTCATATGTACAAATGACTTCAAGGAACTCTAAAATACAACTCGTATAACTAATCTTAAAGGTGCAAGTCATTTTTAATTAATAGCGTGTGATACAACTCTCCTCTATACGTGCAAGCATTCTTCAAAGGTTGCATGCCATTTCGAGCTTTAATGCGTACATCTCTACTTTTTAGTTGGTGTACAAAATCTTCATCTAGTGCAAGTGTGCAACCAAACTTCTCTTATGCGCATAGAACTTTAATGGCGCCTTGAGACATAACAAGTGCATTGTATTTTCAATGGATACATACAATCCATCTCTAGCTATGTGCAACCAAACTTCCATTAGGTGCAAAGGTATTTAATAGTGCCGTGAATTACAACACGTGTAGGCATTCTTCAAATGTTGCATGCCATCTTTATCTTTGTGTGCGATACATACAACTCTTGTTATGTGCAATATACTTCAATGCCGAGTGCCTGCAACTAATTTTTTGGGCTTGTTTAAGTTGGCATTGGAAAAACACATTTAAGCAAGTTGAGACAAAACTCATCTCATAAGCTTATCTCGTATACCATAAATCACGTTGGAAAAGCAGCTTCTACGACCGCTAATCCAAACAGGCACTTGATATAGAAATACTCCATCTAATGCAACCAAACTCCCTTTAGGTGGAAAAGGACTACTAGTGACTTGAAAGTTGAAACACATTAAAGGTATTTTTGTCTTTCTTTCCTTGCCTTATTTTTACTATGAATGATCTAGGTTCTTTCCTAAATATCAAGGAACATAGGGTAATAAAGCTGGCAAACAGGATTTTTTGCGCAATTTTTTCAAGAATAAAATTGTGATCTTTTTCGTAGCAAGACATAATTAAAATTTCTTAAATCTTTAATATCATATGTAAAAGGTGTCAAGGACTCAAAAGTTTTTAAATTTACAAGTTAGAAAAGGCGTTTATAGCCAGCCTGAATTAAAATGGGCCAATCTTGTGTAATAATGATCAATACTAAGTGTGAATGGGCCAAGCTTGTTTAAGATATTTCGTATCAGTCTTAATCCTTTGATGAACCAGTAGAGGTGCCCACATTTTATGTTCAACAATGTTTAGGATTCTGTTAATTCTGTGTTCCTCACGGCGTTCTCGGACTCCTTCTTACAGGTACTCCCTCGGACCCGGTTTTCTGATCATAGTCCCATTTGTCTAGTTGGGGTCGGCAATTCTGTTCCTCCGGGTAGTGAGCGGCCCTTTCGTTTCGAAGCAATGTGGCTTAGTCATGGGGATTTTGAAGGCTTTTTGAAACGTGTTTGGGACGGTCGGGGTAATCTTAATCAGGCCTTGGATAGGTTTCAACGGTCACTTAGCCCTTGGAACCGTGAGGTTTTTGGATTGGTTGAACTTAGGAAGCAAAGACTGTTGAATCGTTTAGCTGGAATTCAACATTCGCCTCACTACCCCAGTTCTGCTTTTTTTATGTAATTTGGAAGTTGAATTGCACGATGAGCTGGACAGGGTTTTGAAGTTGGAAGAGATAAAGTGGTTCCAGAAGTCTCGTAGCGAATGGGTAACCAAGGGGGATCGGAACACCAAGTTTTACCATCTGAAGACCAAAGTACGGGGACGAAGGAATAGTGTTATTGTTGAAAAATGAGCAGGGGAATTGGGTTGAGGATGTGGAGGAGCTGAAGAACATGGTTATTGGGCATTTTAAGGATATCTTTTGTGCTAGTCCCCACACCTTGCTGGTTTTGTCTACTAGGGCTAGGTTTCCTATCATTGATGCATTGAAGTTATCTGCATTATCTAAGATTCCAGAGGACGAAGAAATCAAACAAGCTCTTTTTTCTATGGGAAGCTTCAAGGCCCCGGGTATAGATGGCTTTCCAACAATTTTCTATAAATCTAATTGGGATTTAGTGGGCTCTGCTTTATGTAATTTTGTGAAGGAGGCTTTTCAGGGTGGTGCTTCTTTGGATGATGCTAATCGAACGCTCATTGCGTTGATTCCTAAAAGAGAGAAAGTCGAATTGGTTTCACATTTTAGACCTATCTCGTTGTGTACGGTTCATTACAAATGTCTTACCAAACTCCTTGCCTTGAGACTGCGGAGCATGTTGGATGAATTAATATCTCCTTTCCAATCTAGTTTTATTAAGGGAAGATGTATCCAGGATAATATTCTGGTTGGTCAGGAGCTTCTTCATATAATGAGTAAGTGCAGAAGCAGGAAAGGGCTTATGGCGGTGAAGATAGATATGGAAAAAGCCTATGATAGGCTTAGTTGGTCTTTTCTAAAGCAGGTTCTGCTGGAGGTAGGTCTTGATAGTAAGCTTGTCTATTTGATATTAAATTGTGTATCTTCAATTTCTTACAATGTTTTATGGAATGGGGTTAAGACTAAATTTTTTAATCCTCGGAGGGGTATTAGACAAGGTGATCCTCTCTCTCCCATATTGTTTGTTTTATGTATGGAACGTCTATCTCATTGTATTTGTGATGTTGTTCATGATGGTAAGTGGAAGCCTATCTCTGTTTCTAAGAATGGTCCTATTGTGTCTCACCTTATGTTTGCAGATGATTTTCTTCTTTTTGGGGTTGCCACAATAGACCAAGCGGTGTGTATGATGAAGTGTGTTACGGATTTATGGAGGCGTCGGGTGGTAAAGTTAACACATCCAAGTCGTCAATGTTCTTCTCTCCTAAAGTTTCGCTACAATCCAAATCACGAATTAAGGCGATTACTCAAATGCAAATCTCTTCCGAGATCGGGAGATACCTGAGATTTCCCCTCACGAGGAGCAGTAGATTGACGGACAAGTTCCAGTATGTTGTTGAGAGAGTTAGATCCAGGCTAAGTGGTTGGAAGGCTAGTTCTCTATCTATGGCTGGGCGGATTGCTCTTGCTAAGTCTGTTCTTAGCTCAATTCCTCTTTACCCCATGCTCGTGGCTCGGATGCCGAAGAGTCTCTGTTTTGAGGTTGAACGGCTTCAACGTAATTTTATTTGGTGGCATGTGGAGTCTTCCAGAGGGTTCCATCCTATAAGTTGGGACTCAATTACTAGACCTAAAGAGTATGGGGGCCTCGGATTTAGAAGGTTATCTTCAGTTAATTAAGCATGTGGGGTGAAGCTTGCCTGGAATCTCGTCAGGGGAACGGAAGGGCTTTGGGCTGAGATTTTATTTCATAGGTACATGTTAAGAGATGAGGAATCTCTCTTTAGCTTTAAGGCAAGGGATTCTCAGTTATGGCGTTTTATTTGTTCCTACCATGAGTTGTTAGAGCGGGGCACTAAATGGCAGATTCGAAATGGTAAAGTGGTGTGCTTTTTTTTTTTTATTGTTGGGTTGAAGTCAGTTTAAGGATGCAGGACTTTTGTATAAGGCCTCTAACTGAGGAGGAGGAGAAGTCTGTGGTTGCTGACTGGGTTGTAGGGGGTTTCTGGAATATGGACAAACTCACTGGTGTCATTAATTCAACAGGCCTCTGGAAACTTGCAGCGGTGTTACCCCTTAGAGTTGATGCCATTGATGATTGTATGGTTTGGGGGTTGCTCAAGATGGTATGTTTTCGCTTAGGAGTGCATATTTCCTCACTGAACCTAACCCAATTTCTCTAAGAGATGAGCTGTTTAAGATGGTGTGGAAGTGGAAGGGAGCTGAAAGGATCTGTGTCTTTCTATGGAAGGTCACCCATAATCGTTTACCAACTAATTATTGGCGCAGCTTATGGTCTAGCGCCTCAGCTTTGTGTAATTCATGTTCTATTGGGATGGAGGACATTCTTCATATTTTGAGGGATTGCCCGTATGCTAGGTCCATGTGGTTGAGGATGGTGCAAGGCAGGTATGTTTCCCATTTTTTCTCGTTGAGTTTAAGAGACTGGCTTTTATTTAATCTTAAGGTCCAAGTAGGCTATGGGTGGTTTGGGTGTTGGGATGTAGTGTTCGGTGTTGCTATTTGGCAGCTATGGTGCTGGAGGAATCGGAGTGTTTTTTATTACCATTTTGTTAAACCTATTTCCCCTGCTGTGATTATTTCCCATCTCTGGCCACAGTTTTCTATGGCGCGCTCGGTGGCTGGTGAGGACGCGGTTGGGGCTGGTAGGAGTCAAGGTTCAAGATGGAAAAAACCTCCCTTTGGTTGGTTTAAATTAAATGTTGATGGTGCCATGGTTTTGCATTCCTCCAAGGCAAGTTGTGAGGGCTTGATTCGTGATCATTTGGGCTGCTGGGTGGTTGGTTTTACTCGGTCGCTTGGGGAGTGTAGTTCCCACGCTGCTGAGGAATGGGTAGTGGTTGAAGGCCTGCAACTGGCGTAGGATCTAGGGCTCAAGAAGGTTATTTTGGAATCTGACGCTAATAATGTTATTAATCTCATTTTGGATAATACTTGTGGTACTTGCAGTAATCTCATCTTGAAGGCTAGGGAGTTAGCCTAACTCAATTGGCAAATTGACTTCCAAGTCGTTTCAAGGGATCTCAATCGGGTTGCAGATAATCTAGCTAAGATGGGTTTTTCTCATTCTTCTATTTTGGATTTTTGTCTTAGTGGTTTACGGTCCTTGTTTGACCAGGAGTATTTGGGATTTATTTCCCCTTCTTTGTAGTTGCTTTTATTTTCTTATAGGCTCTTTGCCATCATTTTATAAAATAAAAAACAATGTTTAGGATTATCTCCAATAGGAGGTTATCTTATCTTTGCTTACAGAAAAAAATGCAAAAAATTATTTAGTCAAAATCAAAATTACATAACTTGCCTAAGTTTGAAACAGTCATATCTTAATGCGAAGGAAACAATGAGACAATCATACGTGGAGACACGCAAGGAAGCTCACCTTGTGTGGGTATTGAATAGGTGTAACATCCTAAAATTATTTAGAATTATAGTAGAATAGATTAACTTATGATAATTAATTCAATGTAGGAGTAAAACTATCTAATGTTAGAAACATGGTCAGCCGTTATAATTATAGGGTAATAAATTTCACTCCATCTACCCCATCTAACTACTCATCCAACTACCTCTCCATCTACCCCATCTAACTACTCATCCAACTACCTCATCTAACTAACCTCTCTAACTACCTCATCTAACTACCCCCTCCAGCTACCCATCCAACTACCCCCCCAACTTCACCTAACCACCTCTCTACAACCACTATAAATATGCACATTCGGATGCATATTCAGGCAGAGCAAGCAAGTGTGAGAAATAGAAAGAGGAGAGAAAGAAAGAAAGGAGGAAAGCGTAGAGATAATTATTTGGGGATACTGGTAGTTGTTTTTGATGATTACTTGAGAATTAGCGAGTAACAGGTAACTCTGGATATTCTTCCTTATACTTGTGAATTATGTATGATTATATTTCTTATGCTTATACTATTATTTTTAGACTAATATATATGATAAAATATTTTATGGGTTATAAGGTTTTAAGATTCTACTATGGGAATTTTAGATTTGTATTTGTATTTCATACATGGCACTATTTACACGTATTATACATTCTGATTTACTAATCACGTATATGTACAGTATTTTACTATTCAGTTATATGCAGTATTTTACTATTCACTTATACATATACAGTATTTTACTATTTATACATACTGATTTACTATTTACTATTCACGTATACATACAATATTTACTATTCACGTATACGCATAGTGATTTACTATTCACGAATACGTACAGTGATACTGCTTATTATCCATAAATTTCTATGATTATATTTGATATAAATAGAAGTGTAATGCATTAATTTTGAATGAGTACATTTATCATGGCGGTTGTATTTGTGATGGGTTGGAGTTTGGAGGAATCTGTATGATATGTTTTTATGCCACCACTTGGTGCACAGTGGTTGGTACTTTTCAGGGCCCTTCTTCCATGTTTTCCTCTGGTCGAGATTACATTGGAGTTGTGGGACATGTGACACCTCCTTTATTTTGATAAGGAGGAGAGCCATATGAAAGACCTGGCAATCACCCAAGAGGGGGGGGGGTGAATTGGGTGTTGGATAAAAATTTAGGTACTTTGAAAATCTTTTCGAAATTTCTAAATCGACAGTTAGATATTCAAATAAGCATATCTTGGAAATATAAAAGATAAGGAAGAGAATATGCAAGCGTGATTTATCTTGGTTCGGTCCAAAATCGCCGCACAACTACACACTCTGTAAGCGAAGGATGATCCTCTCTCTCTCGGACTCACTCCCCCTTACAAGTTGTAATTGATACACCCGCTTGATTACACACTTTGTAAACGAAGGATGGTCTACTCACTCTCAGACTCCACTCCCCCTTACAAGTTATAATCAATGCAATGTGTTTCCCACTCAAGATCACCCAATCTTGAGTAACTTTCAAACAAAATGTTTACAGATAAATCTTCTCTCACGAAGTGAATGTATAATCATTTGAAGTGCATAATCGATCATCACACTCTCTACGATAACTATATAAGCATTGTGAAACAGAGAGTATATGAGATAAGTGTTGGATTCGGAATATCGGCATTTCGACGGTGCAAGCTCTCATCCGTCGTCACCTCCATTTTGAATGGTTGTCCTTTTATAGTTGATGAGGAACATTGAGTAATTCGTCCGGGTTGAATATGATCGTTGAGAGCGTATAGGACCGTTGGAGCTATTCGACCGTTGGAAAAATATTACCGTTGAAGCTTCTTACGTCATCATCCACTTTTTGATAATATGATGTTAATCCTTCCTTTGATCATCCGAAACTTGCTAACAAATATGATTTAATAGCATTGAGAAGTATAGCAAGTAGAGATTAACATTTACGAAACATTTCTCAAATTTCATATGATCTTTGCTTTGTACGTTCTTTGTTCTGCGTGGATGACCTTTGTTTCTTTGTTAGTTTGGCTCGAGGTGGAATGCGGCTTGAGTCAAAACTGTCTTCAATTCGTCTAACTCTGTCTCCATTTTGACTCGAGGTGCAAAGGTTGGCTCGAGGTAAAAGCCTTCTCAAAACGTCTAACTCATTTGTATGCTTGGTGACTCGAGGTAAGGAGAACTCGGCTCGAGGCAATCACCATTTAATCATTAATTCAGAAGCATTTGACTCGAGGTATACATGTTGACTCGAGGTAAAAACTGCTCTCATTTCTTCTATCTTTACGTAAGGCTTTGACTCGAGGTAACGAAAGCTCGGCTCGAGGCAAGCTTGATTTAATTATTAATTCCATAAACATTTGACTCGAGGTGAGGATGTTGGCTCGAGTTAAAAAGTATTTTGTATTCTTCAAACTCTACGGTTGGACATAGACTCGGAGTGAGCTTGCTGGTTTGAGGCAACTTGCTCCTTCTCAATTTCGTTGATCTTGAATTGAACTCTGTTGCTTGATATTTCGTGTGTCCATTTTCGAAGCTCATAACTCCCTGGTCCGAACTTCGTTTTCTGGTTCAAGTCTTGATGGAAAGCCCTTTGAGTCTACTTTCAAATGGCACCAATTTTAGCTCCATTGGATTTGTAGTTTGTGAGATATACACAAAACATTAAAGCTTGGTCAGCAGTGTAACGGTGATGTCACTGTCATCTTCAATAATTTATAGCTATCTCATATGACCTCCTTTGGACTTTAATTTTATATCAAAATGACGCATTGGAAGTCTAGTTTCCAACAAAATTGATTTCACTTCAATCGGATCTCGGTTTGGGAGATATCGTCGAATTACCGAGAGTCGCTGGAGCTGAACGTTGAACGAGTGCACGAGCTCCATTTGACTCGAGGCTGCTGAAACTTTGCCTCGAGGTAGCTAACTCGAGGCACAAATATGGTTGCCTCGAGGTAAGGTGTTCTGTAGCTCGTTCTTGTAGCAAAAACACTGTAGAATCGCTGACTCGAATTTGGAAAACCTTTGGCTCGAGGTAACTTCATAAAAACACTTGTAGCAAGCTCATTTTAACTCTGATTTGAGCCATTCCAACTTCTATATCATTGTGGAGACTTGTAGAATCAATCTAACAACTTGTATGATGATTTTATCATTCCATTTAGCAAGTTCTTCTTCATTTCTTCTTCTCTTGAACTTTCTCCACAATTTAATTCTTCAAATACTTGAACTTGACATTTTCTTCAATTTATTCTTTCTAAAATATCTTTTCTCCTTATTGAGCTATAATTCATCTTGAATTAATCTACATTAAATATAGCAGTTAGTCGATGTAGAAGATGAATATATCAAACAACTTTTGCTCTTAAGAATGACACCTATATAAGACATCATCAAAACTAATATAGAACCAACACCATAGTCCATACTTAAACTCTATACTTTTGGCCTGGTATATCTTAAGTTTTGGTGAGCTTGGAACAATTCAGTCACATGAATGTGTTTCTGTTGGACTATGTGTTAGCCTATGGCTCCAGTCAGTGGTATAAGGATGGAAGAGGATATAAGGGAGGTTGCATATGGCATGATATATTATTGTACAGTTCAAATTGATAAAATGGTAATTATTTTTATGAGAATTTTTAGTAAAATATAAATGTGTATAAATCAATGTATTTCATTATCTTCAGTTTTTGGTCATATGTGATTTGCTTGTGTACGGTAGAATGTTCAGTAGTTACTGAGACGTGGAATCTCATCCCATATTAACATTTTTCAGGTGAACATCCTAGTAGGGAGCAAGGGAAGACACCTATGGAGTGAGCTTTGAAGGCTCTTTGTACTCCTGTAGTTTATGTTATGTTATTTTTATTTGTCATGACTCTAAGACTTCCGCATTGTGTTAAACTCTGAAATATTTTGGAAATTTATTTTAGCTTTGTACTATAAACTCTATTTGAAATGGTTATGCTATTTAATGATTTAGATGTTAAATATCCTTGTTGGAGATATTTCAAACATTTTGGCCAAGTTTTCGAATATTGAATTTGAGGTGTTACAATAGGGGTGTTTATCATGCCCACCGCCCTCTCTGCCCGCCCACGTCCAATGAAAAATTGTCCAGCCCAGCCCTAAGAAACGCAGCCCAAACAAAATTGGGCACAACTGGGCTGGGCATTTTTGCGGGCAGGGTTGGGCATCGGGCATGGTATGCCGCCCTACCCAGTAGTGTATATAATATTTTTTATTTTTTAATACAATAAAAAATATTTTATATTTTTTTTATAAAATCTTATTATATTTTTTTTTGCAAATTATATAACTTATAATAAAAAAAATATTTTCATATTTGATTACTTCTTATTTTGTAATGTAATTATTGTTTTATTTTCTTCCTAGATGTTGCACATGGAGAAGGGGGAATGTAATGGTTACGGTTGTTAGTTGGCTAGTGGTGGATGAAGTAGGCAATTTGCAACATTTAAAGTTTAAACTAAGGCTAAGAGCCTACAATTGATCGTTACTTTTACATGTAAATGATGTAATAATATGCTTTCTTTTTTGCTTTCTTGTAGGTGATTCTATATGCTTCATCCTTCTGACATTTTGGGGCCTTGATGCAACCTCTAGGAGTTTTGGATGTCTAAAAGGCTTTAATTTCTATTTTTTGATGTCTTATATTTTAATGGATTATGGACTATTTTTTGATGTCTTGTTGAGACATATGTTGTCTTTTTAATTTTAGGACTTAATTTGTAGACTTATATTGAAATATTTAAAATTGTAGAATTATGGATGTTATTTAATTTTTCAGTTACTTAAGCTGTTTTTTTTTCACATAGGGTATGATAGGGTATCGCCACTTGGGCATAGAAGGGCCGCCCTGCCCAGCCCATTATCGCCCTGCCCAAAAATGTTAGGACTTCTATCGGGTAGGGCCGGATACTGGGCTGCATTTTACTGTCTAGTAATTTTTCGGGCAGGGCATCGAACAAGAGTCTCGCCCCGCCCTGCTCTGCCATGAATACCCCTAGGATTGAAGCAAGCCGCCATGAATAGGGCCATAGCCTAATAAAGAGGATTGAAGCAAGTTACATATTGACTCAGTGAGGTGACATGGGTTGGGTTTCTCTCCTTATCTTTTTCTCATTATCCCTCATTATCCTTAAATCATATCCATCCAATCAATCACAATACTACTTTAACTTCTCTCTCCTCTTTCCAATCAACGGCTCAGATGAGCCTATGAGAGAAAAGGAGAAAGAAGATGAGGAGAATATCCTCTCCCGAGGTGACATGGGTGATCAAACGTTGGCTTCTCATTTATAGAGGAGTTGACGTATAATTGTGTCATAAGGTTGTTGGTTATTATGTACAATTAATACAATCAATGATAAACATCACTTCCAATGGATTTCTACCTAGTCCACATTACATGCTTATGTGCTTATTAGGTGTTTATACTTCTAATTAGAGGTATAAGCATATTTTTTTAAAATTTTTTAATTTTTTTATATATTGTGTTTATTTAGATTTAAATTATATACTGCTTTCTGAGATTTTTTTTGCATCCAATATGTCAAATTAATTAATTTCCATAATACTGGTGTTACATACAAATGCAAAACTGTAAATTAATTAATTTGAGATACTGGATACAAAAAAAAACTCAGAAAGCAGCATATAATTTAGATCTAAATAAATACCATATATAAAAAAAAATTATTTTTTTAAAAAAAATATGCGTATACCTCTAATTAGAGGTATAAGCACCTAATAAGCATATAAGCATAAGCATGTAATGTGGACTCGATTTCTAGATTAGTAGCATAAAATACCTCAGTAAATAAGGAGGTCATAAGTTTGATCTAACTTATAACCACAAGCGATTGGTGGATATGTTATTTAGCGATTTTTTTTTAATATTTTATTTAAATATATGATTATTGATGGAGTATAATAATACTATGTGATCCATATAGCTTACCCCGTCTTTTTGCTGTACAAATACATTTTTATCAACACCAATTTTTTTTTTTTTTAAAAAAAAAGCATGAACTGCATTTAAGTAGTGAATATTTTACTTATTTGCATCCATAGTCCATACACACACTCTACCTATTATACGTTATTATAAAGGGTTAAGGTGGAAAAATATACATGTGCTTTTGTCAGAGGAGCGCCCAGTAGCAAGTGCTTTTTTTAGGTGCAAAAGTGACTATGTGGTTACAAAATAGGAGCAAAAGTCACAGTAACCGTTAAGGGAGTGGATGTTGACCGTTAAGTTGGAAGGTTTGACTTAAATATGTGACGTGGACGCTGACGAGGAGTGTGTAGCAGACAAGTGGAATCTTAATGGCTGAGTATTTGATGACTTGGAAAAAGAATAATTTTTTTTTTCTGAAAAAATTATAATTTATTTTTCTTTTCCCAAAATATAATATAAAGTTTCTCATATGAATCTTCTTCCCCTATCATCATGCGTCTGCAACCTAGATTCTTCATCTTTCCGTCTTGCGTCTGCAACTTGCGATCGATTCTTCATCTTGCGTCTGCATATTGCTTCTCGTCTGCAACCTTCTCGTCGAAACCGACATGGGCAGACCCGAAATCGAAGACCACTTCATCCCTGTATTTTCCCAGAAACCGACATGGGCAGACCCGAAAGTGAAGACCCACTTCACCTTATTGAGTTGAGTAACTCGCTGCTTTTGATGGATCTCGGGCTTTGACTCAGAGGCTTGTCGGAGTGCCTTATGTTGCTGCTTCCTCCATTGTAACATCCCGTTTTCAAAAGCAGTATAATTTTTTTTTCATCATAACATCATTTTAAATCATCAGAGTAGAGCACCAGAGCAATTGAGTAACTGATATTTGTATTCAAAATGCCAACTGGCGGTACATTGATCCGAGAGTTTCTGAAAATAAATAACGGCAAAAAGTGTCTCCTTGGCGATCCCCACGCCGTGGCAACAAAAGATGGTCTGCAGCCGGATCTCTAAGCTTGCTGCTTTCCTCTCTCCTCAGTCCTCGGTCCTCCAGACCTTGACGCTATGTTAAGAGCTGAGGTCTGCACCGGACCTCAGGTAACGGTTAACCTCATAATTATAGATACAACATATGGACTATAACTATTCATAACAGAATACAAGTACAACAAATGAATCACTCCTAACCCATGTAAATGTACCGCTCCCAGCGAATGCAGATGTACCGCTCCCAGCGAATCAGGATATACCGCTCCCAGCGAATACAGATGTACCGCTCCCAGCGCATGCATATGTTCAGTTATCCTCTAACACCACTATGCATCTAAATAACATACCACCCATACACATACAACACACATAACACATATACGCATACCATAAATATCAGAGTTAGTGTTACAGTACGTGAATGTACCTTCGTTGACGGAATTTCGGTATGCCTGACGATCGGAACGTGATCACAGTTATCCTATCAGGGTAATAGCGTATGTATTAATGATCAATCATAATAACGGACATTCTAGTCCCAAATTACCATTTTACCCCTGACTCCCCTAATCGGCGGAATTTCGCCAGAGCTTCGCTACTTTGACTCTAATGTTCCACAATTTTGACATATCTCTAACTCCAACATATTTTTCAAAATATATACCATATTTAACCCTAAAACATGATATCTACAATATATTGGAAGATTAAAGATCAAAACAACATCTACCCTAGAACTTCAAGAACTACTGAACTAAAACTAAGAACCGAAGAACTTACCCTTGCAGAACCTCCTCTTCCTTCTAGCTCTCACTTCTCCAGAGCTCCTCTCTCTAACTTCTCTCTAAGATTTCTTTGTGAATTGGTGAGTTTGAAGAGCAAAGGGATGGCCTATTTATAGGAGAAAATTGTGGCCAACTTTGCAATTTTTCCCAAACCTTTCCTTTAATTTTGGCCATGGAATTAAAGTCACTTTTGAAGCTCAATTCTCCTCCATACAATGTGTGTGCCGACCTCCCCCTCATGTCACCTTCAAAAATGTGATCTCATGCAAGTGACATCATCCCTTGCTTTATGGTATTCATCCGATAAAGTTCCCTGTTCGGTGTTCTAATCGCGTAATATTGAAGAATCTCAAAAATTCCTTAGCAACTCCCTGAAGATCTAAACTTCCTCTTTAAAAGTATCTGGGTTAACTAAATTTTTGATCCCATTAAGGGTATTTCCTAACCTGCTGAAGATTTTCGAATATCCGCCGTCGGTTACGGAAATTACTTCAGGTAACACCAACTTCTGGACAAAAATTCACTGATTCATAATATGTCCAGATGTTTTCTACTTAGTTCAAGGATTTTGAGGTAGGATTTAATTTCTATTGGTTCTCATTTATCCTATATGTTTTTTCACATAATATCTCTTTTTCTTTCCTTTCTCTTTCCTCCAACTTGCCCACTTGTTCATGCTTTCACACACACATTTTCTCTCTCCTTACTCTTCTCTTTTTCGAAATGTATGGCATCTTTTTGACAAAAGATGTTACTTTCCCCACTTGCAAACATCCCATGTGCATGTGTTCTTATTGGTTTGTTAAACTTTTGACTTTTCAACTACTTTCTCACTAAGTTTTCTATTTCATTTCACTTCTTCTTTTCTTCATATTCCTCTTCTTATTTTCGGTTCCCATCCCCTTTTCCCTTAATTGACTTTTCTACTTTGTTTTATAATCACTTTACATTATGTTTAATTCATCTAATAGGTAATTATCCCATTGGTTCTTGCATTTTGCCAAAGATTACTTTATGGTTAATTAAACTTTAGGGATATTATACAATTCATCTTACATACTTCTTAATTATGCCAATTTAATTAGCAACACTCTTTATGCTAATCTTGACCCTCCATTGGTTATTAGTCTCTACTTAAGGGTTGTATATAATTATCTTTGAATATCACCTTTATCCATGTCTAAACAATTAGCCATTAATTATCTAATTAATCACTTACTAATTGTTGACAATTTTCTTAATTAGAATTAATTATTATCTCACAACTATTTTACTGACATTGGTCATATATGCTCTATGTAAAATATTAAAAATCATTGGACAACTTATGTCCCCAAAATAATATTAAATTTCGCTTTATTATTTTCCAAGGGAAATAATCCCAAAAATTCCCTAAATTAGAGACAACATACTTTCCTATTTTTAATAAATATTTTGTTGCCCCTTAGGATTTATCATAATATTTTCAGGGCATTTTATGGCCCATAATTGCATTTATGGCTTTTGATACTTTATTTCTTCAAATTTCGAAGGAAATTATCCTAGAAAATAAGGTAATTGCCACATAGGATTTGAGACTACATATTTACCTACTTCCAATAGGTATTATTTACTCAATTATGATACTCATCTTAAGGGTGATTTTTAGGGTATTACATCCATTGATGACGTCTTTGAGATTGGAGATGCTTCTGGAACAGGAACATTCGGATCTTCTTCTGAGTCTTCCGGTGGATATTGTGGTTAAGTGGGTCTTCGATTTCGGGTTGTGAACATCCGGATCTTTTGCAGGAGGATTTGAATCAGCGGGCGGTATTACCTGGGCGAATGGGTTGCTGGCTTTATTTTCTGGCAGATCCGAGATCGCGCTTCCAGAGCTTGGGATCTATGTTTTCAGTTTATTTTCTTCGATTCTTGCCCTGATTTTCTTCACACAGCAACCCATTCGCCTAGGTAATTCAAATGGTTATCAAAGAAATATAAAATTGAATTGAGAGAAAAGGTGAGATGTTTGTAAGGGATTCTTGCCCTGATCTATGTCTTCAGTTTATTTCCTTCACCCTGATCGATTCTTGCCCTAATTTTCATTTCATTTCATTCAGTCTTGAAGTATATTCGAATGGTTATTATTCTTCTGCGAGTTGTTGCAAATGTGGAGAGAAACTCTGTAAATGGGAAGATGTTGAGTATCGTCATCTTTGAGAGTTTTTCTGGGTTTTTCATAGCTTCTGGGTTTCTGATTTTCTTCGATTCTTGCCCTGATTTTCATTTCATTCATTTAGTATTGAAGTAGATTCAAATGGTTATTATTCTTGTGCGAGTTGTTGCAAATGTGGAGAGAAACTCTGTAAATGGGAAGATGTTGAGTCTCGTCATCTTTGAATGTTCTAGGTTGAATGTTAATGTTCATGTTCATGTTCATGTCGAAGTAGAAAGGAAGGGTTTTGTTTTTATAATAAAGGGTTATATTTTGGGGGATTAAATTTTTTTAGATAAATAAAAGATAAAGAAATTATATTTTCTCCATATAAATAAATCATTTTTTTCCTAGTCATCAATTACTCAGCCATCTACATACTCCTAGTCATCATCCACATCATTAACTTTAGTCAAACCTTTCAACTTAACAGTCAACGTCCTACCCCTTAACGGTTACTGTGACTTTTGCCCCTATTTCGTAACCACATAGTCACTTTTGCACATAAAAAAACATTTGCTACTGAGCGCTCCTCTGACAAAAACACATGTGTATTTTTGCACCTTAACCCTATTATAAATAAAAAACTGGTTTAATTAGATTTGACAAAAGTATATATTTAGTACTTTAACTTTATAGAATGCTTCAGCTTGATCCCTCAACTTTAAAAAGTGTATTTTTAATCTTTTGACCCTAATATATATTAATCTCAAACTATGATCTTTTGTAACAATCATCAAAAGGGCCTAGTGCATAAGACTCCTTGTAGATGGGGTTTAGGTAGTGATAGATGTACGTAGCTTCACCTGTACAAAATGATAAGTTATTTCTAGGATTTTTTATAACAATCATTATTATTTTAAAATTTTAAATCTATATGTTAGCATTTAAAAATGTTTTATCAACATTAAAATTTTAATACTATCGTTTTTTTTTTATTGATGGACGTTAGAGTTAAATGAAACCAAAAATATAAAATAAAGTTGATGGGACCCAATATGTCCTTTGGTCATTTGAATAAAATGTCCCTGATTCAAAAGCCACGTCAGAGTCACGGTGATCCGGAGGAGGAAAGGATGATGAGGATTTGGATAAGAACTGAGTTGGACTCATTTCATTATGCATAATCGATTGGTGAGTTTCTTGTTTGGACCCGCTTTGGTCCTTTTCTTGCTTCCGTCCACCACCCTCCTTTACATCAAAATGGCTTTGGTCCTTTTCTTGTTTCCGTCCGCCGCCTGTGTCCGTTTTGATGTAAAGGAGGTAGGGGTGGAAATAGGTCAGGCCTCACCTTTAACAGGCCAGACCTGTTATACAAGGAAGTGGTCTGAATCTGACTTGTGGCTTATTATAGGCTAAAATTTTAGCCTGAGCCTGACCTGTGGCCTGTAAGAGGCCAGGCCGAAAACATATCAAATGCAAATAGGTCGGAAACAGGCCTGCAGTATACAGGCCGACAACATGCCTAATGTAAAAAGGCCGAAAACAGGCCTAATGTAAACAGGCCGGAAGGATATTAATTAATGTTTTTTATAAAAAAAAAAATAATTATTCTAAACATGCCGACCTGTTAGGCCTATTTGGATGTCTAGGCCTGATCTGTTAAGACAAAACAGGCCTTGGCCTGGCCTTTTAGCCTGACAGACTAGGCCTGACCAGGCTTTTAACAGGCCAAACCAGAGGCCCCTGGCCTATTTCCACCCTTAAAAGGAGGGCGGCGGACGGAAGCAAGAAAAGGACCAAAGCCGGGTCCTTCTTGTTCATCTTTTGTCCTGTGGAATAATTACTATTATCTGGACCCATCTTGAACTAATTTTAATTTTTACGATTTTTTTTCTTCTAAAAATAACATATGTGCTTTATTTTTTTCCCCCAGAAAATCAGTGCTTTATTAACTGTTAGCGTCTTAGCGAGGATTAATTTCATATTAATGTAAATAATAATTTTTGCTATTAATTAACATTAGATCGGCAATATTGGGTTAGTCGGTGATTTTTTTTTTTTTTTGAACAATTCTAATGATATTGATAACTGGAGTCAATGCGATACAGGGAAACAAAAGAAGGTACTCAGGCAATAAGCCTAGTAAACACAAAACAACTCAACAAAAGAAAGCACAAGAAAACAAACAACCAACTACAAAGCAGATAAAAGATAGAAGCCACCCAGTAGGGAGGCGGGACACACAGATCAACCAGGATCAAAATATCTGGGCAGGACCGAGACGTGGTCCCAATAATCCCTAACACTCCGACAATCTTCTTCCAGCAACTGGGACAAAGAAGGTAAGGGTATGCCTACCCACCCCACAGGGCACACCTCCTTATTAGTAGATACAGCAAGCCAATCTGCTGCTCGATTCCCCTGGCGGGGAGTAAAAGTAACTGAAAAGCTGGAATCAGATTTAAGAGCAAGTAGAATATCATCGAGGACGCCCCAAGATTGCCATTCACAAAGTCGGTCTCAAAAATGACATTTTTATTCCCCAGATCTTGGGCAATCAACAAAGCCCTGTGCAATGCTAAAGCTTCAGTCATAAAGGCTGAAATTCATTTGACTTTGTCAGTAAAAGTCCACTGGACATGGCCCCAATGATCACGACAAACCAGGCCAATATGGCAGCAGAAGACTCTACAAAGGAGCCATCCAGATTGACCTTTAGCATATGTCTCTCCGGTGGGATCCATCAGACGACTTTGATTGGAGGCTTAGGGGTTAGTTGGTGATTGGAGACACGAATATTTGAATAATGAATTTTTTAGTCTCCCTCTTCGCCAGGATCAGGTACGTTCATATAATTAAGCTAAGGTGGGTCCATGTGGTCGGGCTCTTCCTTCCGTGAACTTATAAATATCGATATTATTTTTAAGGGGGTTAATGTGCAATTTTACACATGAAGTTTACTCCCAGGAGCGCCCAGCACCACGAAGTTTTTTTAGGAGCAAAAGTACACACGACGTTACGTTTTGGGAGCAAAATACCACGGGCCGTTAGTTGACCGTTAGTTGACCTTGGGTTGACCGTTAGTTTTTAACGGCCCGTGGTATTTTGCTCCCAAAACGTAACGTCGTGTGTACTTTTGCTCCTAAAAAAACTTCGTGGTGCTGAGCGCTCCCGGGGGTAAACTTCATGTGTAAAATTGCACTCTAACCCTATTTTTAATATAAAGGCCAAACAACATTAATAAATAAAAAGTTTAAGGAGATTATAAAGACAATATTAAAGGCAACAATATAAAAGAGATTAGTAAGTACCTAGGAAGAAAGATACACTACAGGTCCACCAAATCTAGTAAATAAAGATAGAAAAGCCATATCCTCTATGATAAATTAGCCAATTGCTAAGACTCTTATAATTAAACAAGTGATCCCCTTATTTCAAACCCACTAAAAGTGTTGTAGTGATTGACCTTGAAGACACACAGTAATACATCAATTGCCTTTAACTCTATGTAGTATAATAATCTAATTAGTATTGACCTTGTTTGAGTTAGCGATGAGAGCGGTGGCTTATTTTGTATCTGACTTTTGTAGAAGCCTGATAGAAAAAAGTCAGGTTGTATTTAGCCTATTTGGAGAGAGCTTTAAGTAGCTTAAAGCTAGAAAAAAGTAGCAGTAGAAAAAAAAAAGTCAGAAGTGTTTGGATTAAGCTTTAAGTTTACTAGGTTTTTTTAAAAACAGCACCTAAAAGTCAGTTAAGGAAAAAGCTCCATGGGGTAGCTTTTTCCAAAAAGCTCTCAACTTTTTGACGTGGTCCTGCCACTTCTACCACTATCAATCTAAATACAAATTATATTTACAACCTGATTTTTTTCCTACTGGGCTTCTAAAAAAGTCAAATAGAAAATAAGTCGCCGCTAACCCAAATCAAATACGGGATGCAAAGGCAGCACAGAGTTGCTAGAAGCCACAAATGAATTAATATGATTATTAGTGAAGGTAAGACCTGAGAAGGATAAAATATTTTAAATTTCTTGCACAGCAACAAGAGGGTTTCATAGACTTATGTAAGGCGATTATTCTCTTCCTCCATACAGATCATTTTTTGCTATAGAAAAATTAGGTTTTAATTTATATTAGTTAAAATGTTCCATTATGTATACAAATTAATTTTATTTAAAAAAAACAATCCACATGCCAAAGCCGGGTCCTTCTTGTTCATCTTTTGTCCTGTTGAATAATTACTATTATCTGGACCCATCTTAACTAATTTTAATTTGGGTTAAGGTACAGATTTGCCAACGAATTATTACTCGAGGAGCGTTTGGCACAAAAAAACAATTGAAGGGACCAAATTGGCCAACGAACTATTAAAAAGTGAAAAAAATACCAAATAACTATTAAAAAAAATAACTATCACTACTACGTTAAAATATGAGGCACTGGCGTAGGACGGTGGCGGAAACGCTGGAGAAAAGAGCGGTTAAGCCTTCTTGTCGGATAAGGCAAACACCAACAGATATGAGACCTATGCGAGCAAGTGCTGTGGCAACGGCAGTTGCTGCTTGTGGCATCTGAGGGACGTAACCAGGGTGCAAGACGCGTGCCGGTTGAAAGCTGTGAGCTGCTGGATGAGTTCAACAGGGTGAGTGGAACACCCAACAACAATGGAAGCTTTGGAGATGCCGACGTTGCCGACACTGTGACAGTCAATGGAAGACGGAGACACCAAGATAGTTTGTTGGCGAATCTGCTTAAAATTGTGTTTTTTTTTTTTTTCACTTTTTAATAGTTTGTTGGCCAATTTGGTCTTTTCAATTGTTTTTGTGAGTAATAGTTCGTTGACAAATCTGCACCTTAACCCTTTCAATTTTTACGATTTTTTTTCTCTAAAAATAACATCTGTGTTTTATTTTTCCCCCAGAAAATCAGTGCTTTATCAACTGTTAGCGTCTTAGCGAGGATTATTTTCATGTTAATGTAAATAATAATTTTTGCTATTAATTAACATTAGATTGGCAATATTGGGTTAGTTGGTGAATGGAGACACTATTTTTTTTTTTTTTTTGCTATTAGGACTTAGTGGTCCAAGCAGGGATCGAAGCCCTGAGAGCCAGCTCAAAGACTAGTGCGCATGCCATCTGCGCTATGAGGCGCTTGGCGAATAATGAATTTTTTAGTCTCCCTTTTTGCCAGGATCAGGTACGTCCATATAATTAAGGGAAAATTCATTTCAGGGTCATTTTCATAAAGAAAATTGTAAAAAAGGCCCTAATATTCTGACAATCCCAGAAAAGGCCCCAGGGTCTTTTATGGGATTTTTCAGAATCTTGGGTGAGTTGTCAACGGAACAACTCACCTAAAATTATGAAAATCTCAGAAAAGGTCTTGGGGTTTTTTTTTGCAATTTTCCTTGTTAAAAGGGCTCTGAAATGAATTTTCCATATAATTAAGTTCAGGTGGGTCCATGTGGTTTGTTTCCCCCTTTTTTCTCAAAATATTTTTGTTGGCCAAAAGATTTTATAAATATGATTAATTATATTTAATGTCAACTGGATCTCTTTATTATAAGACATTAACTAGCAAATATATTCGATTCTTTTTATAAGGCACTTGCTTGTTCCCAAGAAGCATTTATTATTATTTTTCATATATGCCCTTAATTAATAAGGGTAGTGAGTGAGAATAATAATTAATATGATACTAGAGTTTAGTGCAATTAGTAGGGGTAATATTGAAAATTGCTTCAATTGTATGATAAAATTTATTGTTTTTAATTGTTTTTATTGATTTATAAGAATTGTTAGTTGATGCCTTATACTCCCTCTAATCCTTATTATAAGGCACCAATTTGCAATTGTATTTAATCCTTTTTATAAGGCATTTGCTTGTTTCAAAATGCAATGATTACTTTTTTCCATATATGCTCATAATTTATAAGGGTAGTAGGTGCATGGTAGTTAAAATCTCGATTTATCACTACGATTTTATGTTTTAACGATTTTACTAATTTTCCAAACGCTTTTATGTTTTTACGATTTGTTTACGTTAGGATTTTACGTTTTTCGATTTTTTTATTCCTCTTCCGATTTTACATAAAATCTCGATTTTAACTACCTTGAGTAGCTGAAAATAATAATTAATATAATATTAGAGTTTAGTGTAATTAATAGGTATTGTAAGTTACTTAAATTATAGGACAACCCTATTGACTTTAACTACTTTTATTGGTTTGTGAGAATTGTTAGTTGGTGCTTTATAATAAGAACCAAATGGAATAATAAAAATCAGATGAGTCTACATTACATGCTTCAGATGAGTCTACATTACATGCTTAGAATTACATGCTTATACCTCTAATTAGAGGTATAAACATATTTTTTTTTAATTTTTTATATATTATATTTATTTAGATTTAAATTATATGTTGTTTTTTGATATGTTTTTTACACCCAGTATCTCAAATTAATTAATTTTTTTAATACTGGTATTACAGATAAATGCAGAACTGAAAATTAATTAATTTGAGATACTGGGTGTAAAAAATATTTCAAAAATTAGAGGTATAAGCAGCTAAGCATAACGTGCATAACGTGGACTCAAATCAGATGGAGTATATCAGTTTCGTACAGGTACGTCCCAAATTGCTCCAGCCAATGCACAGAGGTCAAAATTAGAAGAATTTGTGGTTGAGGCTTCAAGTTCATTTCCTCACTCCATTATCGAGCGTACTTGATTCCTTCAAAAGCCTTCTTCCTCCTTTCCTCCTTTTATCATCTGTGCTCAAGCCCAAAACCTAAGAAGACAAAATGATTGCAGTAAAATAGTATTCTTGATTTGGTAACTGTGAAACTAGAACTTTTTTACTTAATTTATTTTTATAACCTCCATTGATCGTGAATTTCGTCCCTTTCAATTCTCAAGCTCTTCGAGACACTGTTGTGTCTAATATTCTCCATTATTTCTATTTATTTTTCGCTTTCATATTATTCTGGCTCCTGGAAAAATACGATTGATGAGTATCCATCTTTGCTTTATAATCCCTTGGTTGCCACAATTTTCGGAGGATATTTTCGATTCCTGTTTGCAATTTGGGAAAGCCTGAGGGTTGCGTGAACTGTTCATTGTACTTTCCTGAGTGATGCTCCTTTCACGTAGTACCTACTTCTTAAGGACTCAATTGATAATTCTGCGACTCCTCACTCTTGGCGCCATTGTTTTGAGTTCGTGGACTCTTCCGTTTTGCTTTCATCTTGCTTGATATTATTTTTTTCGCAATCCAGGGTCCTTCACCCTCAGTTTTTCTTCTTGGTCTTGCGGAAACTGAGCAATAGTTCGAATTTTATTTGAAGAAGCAAGAAGAGATCAACGTGCCACATGGGATTGGGAATATCCCAAACAACGAGGCGAAGCGACGAATCTGTAGTAGAGGTAGGTAGCAAAGAGGATGGAATCACAGTTGGGTCTGATAGACCAATCAATCGACAGTCGTTACTCCTGCCATGTTCGCGAGGCGCTCGACGAATTGCCTGACAATTTTGTCATCACCGACCCCTCTATCTCTGGCCACCCGATTGTTTTTGCGAGCCACGGGTTCTTGAAAATGTCAGGGTATTCTAAAGAAGAGGTGATTGGCAAGAATGGCAAGATTTTTCAAGGACCAGGGACTTGTAGAAGATCGGTAATAGAAATTCGTGAGGCGATAAGAGAAGAGAGATCTTTTCAGATCAATTTGTTGAATTATCGTAAAGATGGCAAGCCTTTTTGGATTTTGTTTCACATGAACCCTGTATTTAACAAGTATGATGGTGGGGTGAGTCATTTCGTGTCAGTTCAGGTACCTCTATCACGGAAACGGAGGCGGTTGGGATGCGGCGTTAGGAGAAGTAACGTTAATTTGAGTGACGATGGGTCTATGGCTCAGGATTTTGTGTATGGATCGTGTCGGAAGGAAGTGTGCTCGGATTCTTTGTTGGAACCTGGTCGTATTCTGTCTCTTCATCAAGTGTCAGAAGTAGAACATGATGGTAGAGGTTTGTTTTACTTTTTGGCGTTCGTATGTTATAAATTCCTCGTGCATCAATTTGTGCTTCTATTCCTTGTTAACACTCCAGTTCAATATCTTCTGTGATTTCTATTTGGGGCGTGTTTAATCATATTTTTCCTCTTTCTCTCAGTTTTCTAGCGTTCTAGCTCCCTTTGGCCTAAACAGCCCTCTCTGGTTGAATTGTTATTGTGATAGTTGGGTGTTCACTACTGATCCATATGCTTTCTAACATGCAGAACCAAATAGTGAAGAACCGTGTGAGGCAACTGATGTTGATAAGAGAAAAGCTATGACCGCTATGGACAACATTTTTTCTGTGCTAACTCACTATAGTGAGTTGACTGGCAGATTGGTTTGTAGAAAGAGATGCAGCATTTCTGACGTGGGTCTTCTTAGCTCATCCTTGATTATATCCCTTGGTAGAATCAAACAAAGCTTTGTATTGTGAGTTATTTGATATATCTAGTTTTCTTTAGCATAAGTTTTATAGCAAAGTACCGATCCCTGATTTCTTTATGTGTTTTAATATTGAACATCGTGGTTATTTTGCAGAACTAATCCTCATTTACCTGATATGCCTATTGTGTATGTCAGTGATGCCTTCTTGAAATTGACAGGTTCTCGTTCTAAACCTTCCCTCGGCTAAAGTACTGAATACTAATAGCCTTACGATCAATTCAACCAATTATACTGGCTTTGATGTAAAGATTTAAAACAGTAACTCAGATCAGGTGTGCCGGGGTTTTCATCATGTTTCTAATTATCTTTTTGGTCATATAGGTTACGTAAAAGATGAAGTGCTGGGACGCAACTGTAGATTTCTAAGTGGACTGAATACTGATACCTCAGCTTTATATTTGGTAATATACTTTCTCGCTATGATTTTGCAATATCTGTGGTGCAATATGGAAACTTAGGATTATTGGAATGGATGGATTTTCTACGCACCATGTAATTTCATTCTTGTCCAATTGTTCACAGATTAGGGAGAGCATTAAAGCTGAACAACCATGCACAGTACGTATTTTGAATTACAGGTCACTACTTCACTTTCCCCTATGCCCCCAATTTCCAAAGAGATGAATTTTATTCATTGAATGTGATGAGTCAATTTACTGCAACTTTGTCAGGAAGGATGAAAGCCCATTTTGGAATTTTCTACACATATCACCTATTCGTGATGCCTCTGGCAAGGTATTGCTGAATTATAAGCTGAACTGTAAATTTTAAATGCCTCTGTTTCTCATGTTCAGTCTGCCAACCATTTTCCTTGAGTTTGATTGGGCATTGAGGATACTGAATCACAGGATTTGAATAAAATATGGGATGGTTTTTAATGTGTGTTCGGCAGTTAGGTGGCTAGAATTACGTAGATGGCATTGTCATTTCCATTTTTGCAGTTCTGTTAACCAGTCAGCTGTTGGTAGGTAATTATAATATGTGAAAACAGTTGATTTTGTTTGTCAAAATATCCGCTCTGTTATTTTATATTTTGAAGTTGCTTGCGTATTACTTAGTCTTTGTGAGTGACATGCATTTCACTGGCCTAACCAAATGATTTAGAGGCGGAAAGGCTGGGGAGGCTAGCAGTTTGTATCTGATTCATACATTAATCTTGGCTGTTACTTATCAGTAATACAGATATGGAGTGGATTAGTGAGAAGAGAGAAGAGATAGGAAGGCAATGTTGCAAGAATTGGGTCCCACTCCTACCCACTATCTCATCTCTCTCCTCACCGGATCTCCACCATCACAGAAGGAGATTCAAACACTTGCGAAAGCAATCTCAACAGTTGCAATATCAGATGAGACTTCTCATCCAAATTAATATGGATAAATATAATACTTATATCAAGCTGTACTCTTCATTTTATTTTTCAAATTTCGTATAGTGTTTTGATGGCGTTCTTTAGAGTGTTTCCCCATTCCACCCTTTTCCTTGAACCTGTATCCTTAGAAGAGATCTAGACTACAGAATTTGAGTTGTGAATTATCAAATTTTAATTGGTTTAATTTGATTTCATATTAACCAGTTATCGTCTGTATGTATCTGGAGGGGTCTTACTGATGTAAGTTCCCGGATCCTTTGCAGGCATCTTAGGTACAGATGCCTTCACTAGT
Organism: Acacia pycnantha; assembly: GCA_025563575.1. Taxonomy (NCBI): domain Eukaryota; kingdom Viridiplantae; phylum Streptophyta; class Magnoliopsida; order Fabales; family Fabaceae; genus Acacia; species Acacia pycnantha. Next base: position 5,109,447 of record JAMWYP010000049.1, on the reverse strand, counting down.
TTATCACCCCAGTTCATCTTTTCTACTTCTGTACAAGCTCAAATTGCAATCTACCTGCCTAAATGAGTTATTTTACCCCAGTTATCCTGCTCTACTTCTGTACTAGCTCAATTTGCAATCTAATCAGAAGCCACTTAAACCAAGCTGTTCAGTAGAAGTTTATGAATAGTAGCATACCAGTTTATACTGTAATCTCTCTTGCTATAACTTAAAAAAAAAAAAAAACACAAATTATGAACAATTTGGGTGGCCAAGATTGAAACTTAGTCCTAAACTAGAAAGGTTAAACTCTCCAATTCTGCGTCACTAAATTGAGTTTTGTGGGTGATCAGATAGCATATTTTGTGGGGGTTCAAATAGAAGAAGGCAGTGAGAACAAGCAAGGCAGACAGGGTTTGAGCCCTGATAAGATTCAGCTGAGCGTGGTGGGAGCAGTGAGGATTGCTGTGAGGGCTTCATCATTGACTGCTGGATCTTCCAAGTCATACGCAGTATAACTTTGATGGACTATTTGCTGCTCATATGCCCTATGATATACATATGTTTTCCAAAATTGTTACATTTTCTGAGATGCATCTATCTCAACTATGGTCGTTGAGATAGTGAGGGAAGAGAAAAGGAAAAATGGAAAAGAGGGTGAAGATTGGCTTGCCATGTCCACGATGTCAATTGTAAGATAGCAACATTATGTATTATATATCCCTTTTTTGGGTGGTGTACATCCTTTGACGTTTCTAAATCATATCCAGTTGTTCACTTCATCTTTTATTTGTTCTTGTGCCTACTGAAGAAGACTCAAGATATAATATTTGCCGATGGTTTAACTAAGGGATGAGATTCGTAAAGTTGCATGTGAGAAGATTAAAGTTTCCCCCCCTAAAAAAGGATAGTCAAATTGTCTCTACACGCTTAAAAATATAGTTTCAGTGTTCTTGATTTCTAAAATGGATGATTGTTGACATGGTTGATATATTTATATGGATTCTGGACTACTTAAGTAAATCAATTTATATTTGCAAATTTGACGGTGAATATGATAAGATGTAAAGTCAAACAACTTTCTATTATAAGCTCACGACAGGAAAAATTATATGCTCCTAATCAAATATTATAAATTCCTAAAAATCTCAACAACAAAACAAACAAATTGGAATGAAGAAATGCTCCGACAAAATTGATGAATGTATCAATACTACTTGAATACTTGATAACTTAAGAGGTCCAAAAACAAAATTGTAACGAAGAGACACATAATCAAAGAAGCTTTGATCACGTGGACTCACTTCACTTAACACGAAGCCAAGCAGCACGACTAGGAATTCCAGCGTGGACAACGTAAAGCATGTAATAGCCAGATGGGGCCACATTAGTGGTGGGGGGCCCACGCGCCGTAACCTTGTAAGCACGTGGGGCCACCCTCCCCACGGCTACCACATCCAACACCAACATCCTCTGATTCATCGCGAACGAGTGCGTTGTAAACGACGGAGCCACCAGCGAAACGGCAATCCCCTGAATGCCATGAAACTCTACTAACGACACCGTCACCGAGAACGTCCCACCGTACGGCGACCTATTGTTCGCCGCGTCTATCTTTGTAATTGTTGGCCGCATAGGACTGAATTTCGGGTCCAAGTAATTCGGGTAATACGCCTCCAAGCTCAAATCCGTCGGGTACGGGTACGCTTTGAAGTCGTACAATCTGTGCGGGTTACTCCCTCCGACTAATATTCTCCCGTCCGGCAATAGCACCGCCGACGAGTGGTACATCCGAGCAATTTTTGTAGGGTTCAATACCTCGAATCTCGCATTCCGGTCGGGTTCGTTCGGCTTGTACAGAACCGGGTGTAATGCCGGGTTCACTGCATTCTCCCACCCGCCCGTCCCATTGCGGGCACCGTTGAGGATGATCACGTTACCGGTGGGTAATATTAACATGTCGGGCATGACCCGGGGAATGGGCATTACCTCCATCACCCATTGGGGATTCGGGTCGGTTACCCGGATCCTGCCACAACTTCTCGGCGCTTCCACATATACTCTCTTCTCAACAGCCATAGGAAATGAACCTGGTAAAGCACCGCCACACACCATCACCTCTGCGTCGGGCAACCGGGTCTTGTTTCCCAACCCGGTTAAGTGCAAGGGGAGTAAAACCGACGACCCGGTACTGGGGTAGTTACGTCTCTCGTCACCTGGTAGAACCGGGTACTCTCTGACGACCCGATTCCTGATGTAGTCGAACAAAACAGAGCGTCTATTGGCGAAGATGAAGAGATTACCGTCCGGCAAGAGATGCAAGAAAGGGTAAAGATTATTCTCTTCTCCAGGTCCGGAATCCTTGGTTTCTCTCAAGAACTTAAAGTAATAAGGCCCATTGTGATTTCCTGAATTCTTGGGGACAAACTCGTAATTGAAAGCTGAACGACCACCAACGACGATAATGCGACCGTCGGGGAGAATCTGATTGGAGGCATACCACCGATTTTTACTCAACGGAACAGAGAGCTCAATCCAGTCGCAGCGGTCGTCGTTGCATGGGGTGAAAGTTCGTAGTTTGTTGTAGCCGTCACTGAAACCGCCGGTTTGGATGAGTGTACCGGAGGAATCAACGGCGGCGGAGGAGCACCAGGTGTCAGTCTGGATGGTGAGGGGGCGAACGGAGTTGCAAGCGATGTCGTAGACAACAGAGTGTGCCGTACAGTCGACCTTCATTGCCATGTCTCGAGAGTTGTACCGGCAATGGCCGTTGGGTAGAGAGATGTTGGAGGGACCGAAATTCGTGCGGTCGAAGATGATGACCTTGTTGTTCTTCATTACTTGCATGTGCATGGCTGAAATTCCTATGCTTCGTTGCAAGAGAATCCAGTGGCCGCCGCTGGTGTTGGTAGCGACAACGGAGGAGGGAGACGATGACGTGGCTAGAGGGACTAGGAAAGCGTGGGATATAATGTAGAAGAAAAAGAACATTTGTAAAGAAGCGTTCTTGAAGCCCATGGCTTCTTCTTTCTTCTTCTTCTTCGTGATGTGCCTCTGAGAGAGTGCTCAGACTTGGGTTCTTGACTTTTCATACTAGTTTCTGCGCTTATATAGAGAAGCTAGCCGTCAAGAATAGGAGTGATGATATGATGAGAGAATTCGGATCCTTAATCAAACCAAAGATTTTAGAAACAAAAATTGACGATGGGTTGAAGATCCAGAAAAGATATGGGGGTATGGGACTCTTGATATGTACTGATATGTAAAAATTCCGGCTTTTCTAGTTGAAAGTTTCTGTTTTGTAACTTGTAAGCCAAGATTCTTTTGATTCGGGAAATATGTGTAATGTCCCCACATAGATACAGAGAAAAAAAGGAAACAGAACAAAAAGGAAGTGTTTCATATCATATCATAAGTCACCAACTAATAATTTTCAAATCAATAAAAATAGTTAAAATCAATAAAGTTGTTCTACAATTTAAATAACTTCCAATATTACCCCTACTAATTACACTAAACTCTAATATTATATAATTATTACTCTCACCCACTACCTTGATTAATTAGGGACACATTTAGAAACAAATAATTAATGCCCATTGGGAATAAGCAAGTGTCTTATAAAAAGGACAAAATAAATTTACTAATTGGTGCCCTATAATAAAGATTAGAGGGAATAGCATTAATCCTTGGTATTTGCGAGTGGTGTTGGTTTGACTGACAAAATAAATTTGGGCAAGAAAGAAGAGGGATTTGCAATTTTGCATTATTGATAAAATGAATGAGAATAAATGGGAGGATGAGGGTAATAAATGGGGAAGACGTAGTATGATTGAATAGAAGAGAAAAGAAGGGGAAGAGGTGGATGTGAGAATTAATGGAGGAGGTAGGAGACAGGCTGACCAGTTGGGACCGAAGCTTTCAGGTCAGTGGGCACGCAGTTAGTAGGAGCAGTGAAATTGCAGTGGCAATATTGGGCGGTGCTGAACAAAAAACAGCAGAAAATCCAAAAAGAAGAAATCTCTTCTGCAGGAAGAGCAGAAAGTCAATTATAAAATTATTGATGGAGATGCGGGGTATCGATCCCCGTACCTCTCGCATGCTAAGCGAGCGCTCTACCATCTGAGCTACATCCCCACTCATGTTCGAGTTTTAAAGTAAGTTTCTATATAATTTACATCTTAATGATAGTCCCCTCATAATCTAATCTAAAAGATTAAGGAAACTAAATAAGTTTCTTATAATAACATAGATAACACGATCTCTATAAAATAATTATGTCTAATATTAAATTATACATATCAATTTTTTAGTTTGCAAAATTATTTTAGAGAAAAATGATAAATATAAGAGATAAAATAGAAAAAAAAAATACATTTAAGACCAAAGTTCACCCCTAAACTATGTCATATATTTAAGGCATGAAATCAATTTTCCAATCAAATATTAACACTTTAATATTAGAGTAAATATCCTTTCTGGTGACAAAAAATACGGACTCTATTTTGGTTCCTGACAAAAAAACCGACCCTTATTTATCATTTTTATGAGACTAAAAATGACCTTTTGGAAATTTTTTAGGGATCAAAATGTCCACCAATCGACCATTATTTGTCCTTTTTATGGATTAAAAAGGACATTTTTTTTTGTCAGGGACCAAAATGGGGTCCATGTTTTTTGTCAGGGATCAGAAAGGGTATTTACTCTTAATTTTATTATGATTATATTAATAAGTATATTATAAATATCTCCAATCATATAGCATTGTATTTAAGTAAATGATGGAGTGAGATTTTTTTTTTTTTTTTGAAAATATCAAGATTTGATACACAAAAGAATGATCCCAAGTCTTCTCCATATTTTTTATATGCACTGGGAAACAAGTTCTAAAAAAATATGTGGAAAAAAATTGTTTATATTATGATTTATGCACAAGAGTGATAAATATTAAAAATAACAAGTCATTATTCAGTACTCCTCCGATCCTAAATATATGATATAGTTTGTAGTACAAATTATACTACAAACTATATTCTATATTTAAGGCTGGAGGTAATATGAAATAATTGGTATTAATATAATTATTTTATAATAGCATAGTTATGTGGAGTAGGTTACAATACAATAATGGTAGATTTTGGTCAAAGGGCATGTTGGAGTTGGTATTGGAAAAAGGCTAAAGGTGTAATTTTACAAATGTGTTTTACCTCCGGGAGCGCCCAGCACCACGAGCTTTTTTCTGGAGTAAAAGTACACACGTGGTTACGTTTTGGGAGCGCTCAACACCACGGCGATTAGTTGACCGTCAACTTGGATGGAAGTGAACAGTAACGCAAGTGAAATTACACTTTTGCCCTTAATTTTAAATAAATAAATAAAAAACTAAAAATACCTCCTCCCCCCGCCAGTGGGCCCCACCACCGGCCACCCCACCGTCGTGGTGCTAGGCGCTCCCAAAACGTAACCACGTGTGTACTTTTGCTCCAGAAAAAAGCTCGTGGTGCTAGGCGCTCCCGGGGTAAACCACATGTGTGAAGATTATGTGGTTTTTTAATGAAATATTATATGGTTTTCTTTTATGGAAAGATTATGTGGTATTGATGTTTTACTAATGTGACACTAATATTTGCTAACAATGACAATTTTGAAAATTTAACCACAACTCTAAGTATTACTTTTTTAATAAAAAATTATTAAGATTTTAACCAAAATAAATTACAGCTATAAGGATTATGTTTCCTTATTTAATTTGATATCAATAAGATAATAACTGTAATAAATGACAGATCTATAGATTTTATTATATGTAATTTAATCTGACGGCTTTTGAAGAGTACTACGAGTTATTAAATTTTTTATATCTGTGATCAGTTGCAGTTAATATCATATCAATGAAATTTATTGAGTTTAATTATATGTTTAATGTTTCTGTTTTTGGTGGGGATTTTTTTGTCACACTCACATAAAAGTGAGTGGGCCCCATTGTAAAGAGAAGGGAGAAAAAAATGTTAATAGGACTCACTCACTTTTATGTGAGTGTGACAGAAAAAATATTTCTCTAATAAAAGCAAAAATATTAAACTCTTAATTATATTGCCTAAATTATTACCACTATTTTCTATTTATAAGTTCATTTTGATCAAATCTCACATACCAAAGAGAGGTAGGTAACTCAATAATTATGAGGTAAATTCTCAACTTTGCCCTCATTTATGATTGGGTATTTTTCAATTGTTTCTTCTCTCTCTATCTTCATGGGTACAATTAATATGGCTAAAATTATCACAATCTCATTTATTACATGAAACTAGACTTATGTATAGCACCAAATTTTTTGGTTAAAAATGACTTATAAATATAATCAAAGTGGTATGTAATTATGTATAGCTGGCAATTTTTTATTTATTTAAATCAACATTAAATATCATATTAGGGTAGAATACTAAAAGTTAGAGCTAATCATATATTCTGTTGCAAAATGTTGGTTAGTCAAGGGATCAAAGCTATGGCGCCTATCTTATTGCCTGTTTACTAGTTTCACAACAAAATTTTCATTCCCCACTACTAAAGAAAAGACTTTAAGACCAAATGAAAAACGCTTTTTAGAATGATTCTGGAATTAGTCTTGATACAACAGGTCTTAAAAGTCTGTTATTTATTAGACCGGCCGAGCAACCAATTTTAAAAAATACTTTTTAGATCAGACTTTTAAAATATGAGGTCTTAAAATTCATACTTTTAATACCGATTTTTAAAATATGAGGTCTAAAAAGTAAGTTGGCAAAAACAAATATCCCCCTTCCCAACAAAGCCACAATCAGCAAGCCAAATTGGACAACACAGCCCCGTCATTGCAGACCTACTCCTCCATCAATGGTGGCCATTCACATCGGAGAATGGCAGCGAACAAAGAGAACAAATCTGTACTGAGTCCATTCCAACTCACGTTTTTCAATATCACCTCCGACGAGGGTGTTCGATGCTGATCATACAACCTCAATGATCTTCTTTAGTGCCTTCAGATCTTTTTCGCATTTCTACAATGCATTCAAGAGCCTTTCTTCTCTCTGCCACGGATTATGGCTTCTTTGTCGATGACGCCACCGTTGGACCATCCTCCAATCCCATCAACCTAGAATTTGAACTTCATATTTATCATTAACTTGGAAATTACTGCATGAGAGAATTTCTCTCAATGTTGGGCCTACCTAGAGTTCGATCCATGAACGATCTTGATTCCAACTCACATTCGGTGCTTGTTCCTGCCGGTAGCAAAGCTCAGACGACCGATGAACGGAAACCAGCTTTGAAACCTGTTAAGAAACCAAAACAAACGATTCAAGAGGCTGAAGCCAAGGGGAAGAAGCTAGCTGTTAATTCAAATCCACAATATGTTTCTGTTAACTAATCTAATTAGAGAGAATAATTAGGAGAAGTGGTAATGAGAAATGAAGTATATTGAAAATAGAGAGCATAAGGCTCTTACAAATAGTACATTGTGATTAAGACTAATAGTGAAGGTGTGGACCCTTTATATAGACTAAGCCCCTAATTAACCCTCTAACTAACTACCTCTCTATATCACATTATATTCTAACACGCCTCTCAAGTTGAACACTACTTAACAAAGTGCTCAACTTGAACAACACAAATATAAGAGGATAAGGTGAATCAAATTGATCAATTTTACAATCAACAAAAAATACAATACAAAGATTTCACCAATTCACAATTTCTTCTTCCATAACATTTGCTGATTAAGGCTTCAAACCATAAGCTCCTACACCTTGTAATTGCTGCACCTTACTACCAGGCAGTGTTGGTTCAAATTCAATCAATTGGCTTTGAGCGTTCCAAGAGTAACTGTCCTGATAACAGAATCAACAAGTCCTTATTGCCTTAATTCGTAAATGGCCTTATGCAATCTGAAATTTAGCTTCTTCTTTTCTTTTTCTCTTTTTTTTTCGCAGCAAATTTCCACACCATTGAGTTCTCTTGACCAATTCCACCTTCAACCTCTTCCAGTCTTTTGGTCTTCTTGACCTCTCTTGTGTATTTATGTCCACTGCAGAAAGCCAACAACCAAATCCAGGATGGAATGATACCACCCCATAACCACCTCTAGTCCTCTAATTTTTGGAATGACTTCAACAAGCAAATCAGCACCCTTCCGATAAACCAATCGACTTATAACAACAACAACAACAATTTCTTCTATGCTGGGACGCTCATCTACTGGCTTGAACATGGCAATATCAACAGCATTAGGTATAACCAAAAAAAAAAAAAAAACCTTTTCCGGTGCCATACCTGACCACAACACAACATTTTCCTTGCTTGTATGCGAAACACATATGGCATGACTCAAATCTGCCAAGGTGAACTGCAAAACCTTGTTCATGTGAATACTACCAATGTCAGCAAAGCCATACAATGAATGATCTTTAAACACAACCATTCAGTGAAACAAAAATTGAAGCAAAACCATGATGACTTATGAAAGTCCTTTGCCACCGTAGGGCAATGTGAACGGATCACCACCGCATTGATTCAAAGCTCTAATCACAGCAACAGTTAACCATATCAAATGCTCTCAATCATAAATGTAGCAACAAACCACCGTTGCAGACCCTGGGACTTGGATGTAGGCACAACAATCAAAGATTCCCAATGAAATGGCTGCAGTGGTTTATGGTACCCATGGTAGCACAGGAACAGATTCAGTATCAGTAGAAGCATTTACAACATCATCTGGCATACAACTTGATCCCAACATTTCTACCGTCGTAGAGAAGTTTGATGACAGGAAGTCTCGCCGTACTGCTCTCTCCAACAAGGTCAACAACTGCAAGTGTTCATCGGTTGTAGAAGATTTGCTTAACTTCACTCCCCACTGCCTCCTATTCTCTTCTGTCCAAATTGATTGTAATCCTTCAAGAGGAACAGAAGCCTTAATACAAGCCAACAAGGCCTTGAGCAACCTTATCCGAAAGGGAAGACAAGAATCCCAAGTAAAATTACCTTCGGAATCTAACTTCTCTCCACATTGAAATGCATGTTTAGAAAAATTAAATCCATTATTAGTAGCAAAAGTATGGTGGCAAGAATTACAATGGGGATCTTCAAAGAAATACGGATTCAAACACACGTCACATATTTCCAGCATAACACAGGAATTGGGGGATCTGTGTGGTCTTTCCACTTCCAGTCTCACCAACAATCATCAAAATATAATGCTCTCGGACCTCTTCAACAAGTCTTTTCTCAACTTTGTGACAAAAAGGATTCCAACAGCAATGATAGTCACACCCTCTGGGTTCTTTGACGGAGCACGTGCGGATATTGATTCTTGCCGGAGATTGCAGGGGCGAAAGATCTTGATTCTTGGCCTTTCGTGCGTCTCGTCTCCATTCTTGGTTCAGCAGGGGTGAAGATGAGACCTTTCGTGCTTCTTTTACTCCCTTTCTTAGCTGCTCAGCAGAGATCATGGCAGAATTCGGTAATGGCGGAGATCGCAGGGGCAATGGCCTTTCATGCTTCTCAAAATTGGAGATCGCAGGGGCAAAGGGCCTTTCGTGCATCTTGCCGTGGTGGAGCTCGATGCTTGTATTGCAGGGGCCAAAATGTCTTTCGTGCGTCTCTCTCGCGTCCGTGAGTTATCCGTTCTTGGTTCAGATCGTAGGGGCTGGTACCTTTCGTGCGTCTGGCTTGCCGAAGAATACTTTTCCGGCCTCTGTTCTCGGTTCTTGCCGGACTTTGCAGGGGTAACATGCCTTTCGTGCGTCTTCCGTCGTTCAAGATGATGACGGATCTTGGTCTTGGTGGCGATTGCAGCGCCGCGAACCAGATCGTTGGGGTGCGTCGTTTCTGAGGGAGAAATGGTTCTCGAATTACCATTTCTTCTGGATCTTCAAACGTTCCAATGGGTGGATCTTGAATACCCGACTGTGCTTGGGTTTTTCCCTTCTTTAATAACCGGTTAGGATTTCTTGGTGTTATCTGGGCTTTCATCACACAACAAAATGAGATGGGAGATGAGATCTTGATTACTAGGCTGCTGGTCTTGAAAAATGAACCTGGCTTATAATACCATGTTAACTAATCTAATTAGAGAGAATAATTAGGAGAAATGGTAATGAGAAATGAAGTATATTGACAATAGAGAGCATAATGCTCTTACAAATAGTACATTGTGATTAAGAGTAATAGTGAGGGTGTGGACCCTTTATATAGACTAAGCCCTTAACTAACCCTCTAACTAACTACCTCTCTAACTAACTATTTAATATCACCTTATATTCTAACAGTTTCAATACTGACGATTTTGAAACGGCGGGATCATCATCAAGCCGTATTCAGTTTTTCAATGAACACTTCTTGCTCATCTAATGCATCGTCAACGGATTCTTCAACTCATAGTCGAGCGTCATCGAGTAGCCATTGAAGAAGAAGAACTCTAGTCCAAAGTGGGACAGGCGTGAAAAGGTTGAAAGTTTAAGAATGAAACTCAATTTTTGGTGCAATAAAAGAGGAGATTCATCTTTTAGAGCGATTATGCTCAAAATCCGGTCTTAAAATTTCACCTTTTAGACTGGTTTCTTTTAACAACCGGTTTTAAAAGTAATAAATGTATTATTTTTTATTCCTCATCTTTTGGACCAATTATGATAAAAATGAGGTCTTAAAAGTTACATTCTTAGACCGGTTATTTGTAACAATAGGTCTTAAAAGTAATACATATTTTATTTTTAACTTTTTAGACTAGTTTTTTGTAACAATAGGTCTTAAAAGTAAAATACATTTTATTTTATTTTAACTTTTAACCTATTATTTGTAATAACAGGTCTTAAAAGAAATAGATATTTTATTTTATTTTTAATTTTTAACTTTTAACTTTTTAGACCCATTATTTGGGAAACCGGTTTGAATAATATCTTTTAGACCTCATATTAAAGGAACCGTTCTAAAAAGTTCTTAATGTTTACAAGACTGTCATCTATCGTACTTTTTAAACTTGATCCTCTATAATTTGATTTAAATGTGACGGTCTAAAAATACCTTTTTTGTAGTAGCATCCACTATTCAATAAACTTTTGTTGTTGTATATCCTAAGACATGTTTAAAAGTTAATAAGTCTAATTTAACAATTTTTTTCTCCTTAGCTATTCTCCACAAAACATTTGTAATAAGGTTGTTGCTAGAACTCCAACCGCGGCCAATCGTTGGAGTTCCAGCCTCTGACGGGTGTGGCGGGGAAGAGGTTACTCTTATTTTCCATGTTTCTCATTATATATATATATATATTTTATCTTTTTGTATTGTAGTTATGAATAGAATAGATCGAATTTTAAGAGTTCATGTTAACTTATTTATGTTTATAATAATTTTATAAAAGATTGAATCTGAACCATTTATTTTTTTCAATTTAGCTGTGGATATAAGATTATGGAAGGACAATGAGAGAAACCCAACCCATGTGGCAGCTAGTCACCCACATATGTACCTCTAAAAAAGAAAAAGAGATGTTGCTTTAAAAAAGTCCTAGGAGTAATGTGGTAAAATGCCTAACATTTGCAAATGCTAAATTGTGTCCTTGTACCAATTAGGAATTTACGAAATTTGTCAATCTGATTTGAAATTTTCCCAATTCAAGCGACTTTTTAACGGGTTTTTCTAAAAAAAGTGTACGTATAATTTCAACATGATACAAAAGATGTTTATATAATTTCATCACATTTTAAAGGCTTTATTTATCCAGGATGAGACCCAATTTACCAGTGCAGGCCACTGTACTGGGGGGAAAAGACAGTAGAAGAAGAAGGATTAGCATGGGCAAGAGTCATTGACATATATACTACGCATATATTAATTGAAGAGGACAAAAAGCCATGTTGTTACAAGTAAGTATTTTTCTCTTCTCGTGTTTTGTTTTGTTTAACGAATACTAGATAGATATCCCTACACTATTGGAACCACGTCCAGATCCACCAAGCCACACGCATATATGTGTTTTTCACCTTGTTTTCTTTTGGGCCAAACGGTATCCCCAAGTCCCAACCTTGGCAATGACATTGATTAAGGGTCTCGTAAACTTGAGGACTCATGGACCATTTGGCAAATTTCCCTCTCTCTTACTTCATTCACCATTTCCTGCTCCTCTGTACTTGTACCGAATAGCCCAGAAGAGATAATGCAGGAAATTCAAACCACTTAGAGCACACATGAGCCAGTAGAACCTGTCCAGATGATAGTGATTAATGTTGCTACCAGATAACCAAGGCATGTGGTTTGAATTACCAGTGACATTATTTACTATTGATACAATCACTGTACTGAGGTAGTACCCCAAAGCCAATGAGGCCCAGGAAAGAGATGTGGCCAAAGATCTCATCCTTATTGGGGCTTCTGAGAAGAAGAACTCCAACAAACCAGCCAAGGTGAATAGATCAGCTGATCCAAGGAACAAGTACTGAAGTGCAATCCAAAAGAATGTGAGAGGTAGTGGCTTGGTGGAATCTAATAGCCCTGCGTTTGTGGCTACCCTTTTTCTCTTTATCTCGACCAGAGCTGCTACTGCCATGGCAACTATAGAGAGGACTAATCCAACCCCAATTCTCTGGAGATGAGTGACGCCTGACTCGGTTTTGGTTACTTTTCGGGCAAAGGGGATGATGATATGGTCATAGATTGGTGCGAGGATGATGATGAAGATTACTGGAAAAACTGGTAATGATGCTGGTGGCACCATGAAGGAACCGAGCTTGGTGTTCATGGTGGCAGCTTGTTCAACAGAAAATGTGGATAGTTGTGCAAGACAGCAATTAAGCATGATGGTGCAAGCAAATATGGGTAGTACTTTAAGTACTATTTTGACATCTTCCACTTGCTGCACGGTGCATTCTAGTGATGAGTGGACTGGCTTGTTTGCAATTGAGTTGTTCAGGAATTTGAGCGTATCTGTTGGCATTTCAGTTGACTTGCTTTCTTTTTCTGCTTCTTCCTTTGCTTCTTTTCCCCTTGACGTAAGATTAGAAGGGCTTGAGACCATATTCACAACAGCACTGCTAGAGTTACTATTGGCGCAGGTATTAATTGAAGCAGCAATCAGAACCTGCTCAGAAACGGGAACCCAAGACGATGTCAAGCTAAACTTGAGGGCAGGGAAAGTTATCTTCAGAGGGAAAAAAAATCAAGGGTGTGAATAATTTATATATCAGTTACCTTGAAAATGGTTGTAAGTGGACTTCCAGTTGGGATCTTGTTCTTGTAAGTGGCAGAGCCAGACAAGAAGACAGGGATGGACACAAGAATGCTGATAGTAGAGATTGCAAAACCCCATTCCCACCCTTTGTTGTCTTCAATCCACACAACGAAAGTAACAGCAATGAGGGCACCACATGAAAGGCAGAAAACAAAGTAGTTGAAGAAGGTTGATCTCTGCTTCCTTCCTGATGGGGTAGTCCCATCAAACTGCTCAGCCCCATGTACAGGCAATGAACCTTTGATTCCTCCAACTCCCAAAGCCACCAAATAGAGGCCTGCAAAAAGCATTGCTGCTTTTCCACCCGCAACTTCTTGGCATGGGGTCGTTGCGTCACATTCTGGTGGCTTTAGTGAAGGTACGCGAGCTTGTATGGTGAGTATTATCAGGCCCTGCACAATGTTTAAGTCTGTTAGCCATTTATACTTGTGAAACTTAGCAAAAATATGGTAAAATCTCATTCACAAGGTAGAAGGGATTCGAATACTTCCTCATGAAACCCACACAATGTTAGACGAAAAAGAAAGGATTCAACTACAGACGTTTTCTTTGGAGCTACTTATATTGTGGTATACATTATCCCACATTGAATATAAAACCATTTTTCTACCACAGAATACTACTTCCTCCTGTCATTAATATAAATATAAAACATACTACCTCCGGTTTTAATTATAGGAACACTTTTGTAGTGTAAATTACATTATAAAAGTGTTCCTATAATTAAGACTGAAGGGAGTATTTACCTAATTTGATTAGATAAAGGAAATTGGTTGAATTAATAAATATGACATAGTTTCTAAAACACCCTAGTCATCTTCCTTAATTCCCTCCTTCCCTCTCTTCCTTGATTATTGTTGAGGGATCATCAATAGGAGTAAATTAGGAAAAGATTGATAAACATAAAAACTGTGTCTTATATTTAAGACCAAGATCAACTTATTAAATATGTTTTATATTAAGGACGGAAAGAGTCCCATATTATATTGCTCCGAATCAGGGTCTGTAAACATTTGAGCAAAAGAAAAATCAGGGTCTGTAAACTCTTTATCTCAGGACTAAAATGGGCCCAATTCATGGCACCATACCCTCCAACTTTCCTCTGGTTTTCCAAATAAAACTAACGAACGACCACAAATTTCGCAATCAGATAGGTTTGGAAAAAATCACAAAACATGATCAGAAACCTAACTCCGTGTTTACCATTCTTCAAAATGTCCAAGGGGCATGTTCTGTGTGGATACTGGCCACCAATACCAATAGAATGTTTAACGTTGACAAGGTACCAAACGCGCCGTGGGCCCGAGTCATGCGGTGATCTCCTGCGAAAGTTCATGGACTGTTGGGCTGACTAGCACTGATAGTTAAAGTAGTTATGAAACTGAGATAGTGGCGTTTCAGTAAGTAGGCCAATGTGTCGTAGTGGAGGTGATAGTTCAGTGTTCACCAGATTTTATACTATATCCTGTATGGTCCATCAACACGACAACCACACACGTGGTTCATCAAACTAGTTATGCCAAAACTACGTGCTAGTTTGCCAGATATAAGCTTCCAGAGAAAATTCAGGATTCCATAAAACCATGAGCTTTCAGCTGCTGTATAAGCCTGGCTGCAGCTGATTGGGACACCTAAACAAACCAACAGGACCCACACGTGGCTCTTCCCCCGGCACGTGTCATCTATACTTCAAGAAATACTCATGGTGAATTAATTATAATATTTCTATTTATGCCGTTGTTTTGTTTATTTTAACACCTAATTTAAATTAAAATGTTATATAATTTTATTTTTGGCATAAAGCGATGGTCTTAAATTTCCCAGTCAAATATTCATAATTTTATATTTACACCTGGAGATCACGTACAACCTGCGACAAAATTTGAGAAAGATAAAGCGACAAAATTTGATGTTGCTTTCAAGTTTCCAGGTAAAAATGACAGAACGAAGTTTCCAATTCGTCCTGGCACAAAATCAAAGGAGGGCCTAGGCACTCGGGGAAATTAAATACGATGCATGAATATAATTGGTGGGCCCCCCATATGCCCCACCCCTAAAACAATTTTTTATTTATCTGGTAAAAAAAATCATTTTTTAAAAAAATTTATTAACTTATATAAATTTTTCCCAACAATAATTGCTACTGTAGGGCCCATTTTTTGGCTGTGACATCAATTTATTATTTGTTATGGAAAAAAAATCCCGTTACCGTCTTTCCCCATCGTCTTTATTAAGCAAAGATTAAGTCGCCTGAGCCTAACAACCATATTATGTGGACTAGCCATTAAAAATGGTTTTATTAGATGCTGGCCACAAGATATATAAAAATTAAGAGTGTGTGTATTCAAGTAAGATCATTTTTCTCCCTAAAAAATCTTGGTCCTCTATAGCCATAATGATCATTTGAAGAATTTTGAGAAAGATTTGGCCGTAAATAATGATATATCTAGCCTATCATATAATAATTAGAGTATATGACTAAGTTAAATATACTTTAATTAATTTATTTTTAATGTATTCATTTGTTTATATTTTTTGGGTAGTACAAGAGATTAAAGTTCTGAGATAATAGAGTGAAAAGGGGGCAAATAAACGTTAAAATCTAAACATCAAGCTCACTCTTTCATGAAATTGAAATAAATAAATATTGAATCTGTTTAGGCTGTGACAATAGAAGTCCCCCCCCCCCCCAATATGATATATCATTTCAAAATCTTTCGTATTATGTTCGCCCCATATAAAGGCGATTGTATTTTTAGTCAATGCAGAGATATAATATATATGCTAATCTATTGGTAAAGAAGCAAGCCTAACCGCTTTAGTTGAGAGAAATGACTAAAAAATTGATTCTTGACTTTTAGAATTGGCTATGGCCGATTGGTGTCAATTTTATTGGAGGCATTCATGCATTTCATGAACTTTCTTTTCTTTCTAAAGACCCAAGTTGAGAGAAGATAGCGAACGCCGCACAACACACAAGAAGGAGAAGGTGGGAATCATATGGTGGATAAGACTGGTTTGGTTATAATTATTTTGTTCACATTTCTCAATTCTATTATGATAGGGATCTTATTGCAGCATAGATGCAATTAACCCCTCCCCCTGCAAGTTGCAACAAGTCGCAACTGACTCGGATTCTTGTTTTCCTACATCATGCTATATTTTCTTTTTCTTTCTTTTTCTTTTGTTTAGAATCTAGGCAGTATCTCTAGCAATAGTTAGAGACTAATCCTTTTTCTTGAGGTGTGAAAATTAAATCACCAAAGTGAGTTTTATCTCTCAACAAAGTCTTTTCCATGCATACGGCCTGGTTTAAACTTAGGGCATCATATTTATTTAAGTGACTCATCCATCTACCAACTGTGTCAAGCTTTTATTGGTTATATATATACCACTCTGATTCTATTTATAAGTCCATTTTGACCAAATCTCACATACCAAGGTGAGGAAATTATCTCAATGATTATGAGGTAAATTTTCAACTTTGCCCTTATTCAACTATTTCTTCTCTTTCTATCTCCATGACTACAATTAATATGAGTAAAATTGTCACAATCTCATTGATAAATAGACTTATATAAAATAAATATCAGAGTGGTATATACATGTATTTTTTTTTTTTTTTTTTGTATACAGCTGGTATCATAGACTAGCCCCTAGTCATGGGAACTCTACAGGCCAAACTAATCTGGAATTGAGTACTACGTAGCCCATAAAGGGGGCGACCTTCTTATGCTAAGAGCTCCATTCACAATTCAAGATTCGAACCTAATTGTTGGTTAAAGGTCCTAGAGCCTCAATCTGTTGGACCAACTGGACATTGGTTCCTAAATCATGCTCTTGCAAGCAGAAAAACGATGTGCTACTCATGATACCTTATTCCAAAAACAAACAATTTTAATTTTCCTCCCGTGTTCACCACATCCATCCAATTTTTTTGAAAAAGAAGTTGGCAATGTCAGATTTCCGAGAAATTTAAAAACTCCCAAATCCTTGGATTTTCCTGTCCTGTGCCCCCTAACAGCTCTGTTAATATGAACCTAACAAGCTAACAATAAGTGGAAAATCAGGACAGCTAGAAGGGACAATCTGAGTCATACGCAAGAAAAAGCTAAGCAGATTAATTGATCGCGCGCAAGAGGTTTGAGAGGAAAGAGGAAGTCACATGGAGAGATATATATAAAGATAAGATAAGATGAGAAAGGAGGTGCGAATGAATTAAGGAGTGAGTTGCATACCAGAAACTCAATTACTGCGCTTATCAGGAAGATGTGATAAGTGGTGGAAAAGGCGTCGGATAAGAAACCACCGAGGAGGGCGAGGAGGAAGGCGGTTCCCATGAAATTGGTAACATTGTTTGCCGATTTCGAAGGAGATAAGTGCATGAACTGCTTCAAATATAGCACCAGATTGCTCGCATTGGCCAAATATGCCAGATTCTCCAATATCTCCACCACTGCACACAACAAACAGATTCACCATAAGCGCACGCACAGAATCAGTACGAAACAATATGAGATTTCAAAATTTTCACAAACACTTGAAAGACAAGGCAAATCCCAATCGATCGATGAACTTGTTCGCTTAAAAATAAATTCCATAGACCTTGAGAAACAGAGGTATATATAAAACAAGAACAATATAACAAAACGAACAATTGGTAGTGAAATTAGGGACGAACCGAGAACGAAGGAGGCAGCGAGCATGCCGCCATGGCGACCTCTGAGAGCGGGCTTGTTTCTCCAATTCACATAGCCTTCCCATGTGGCTGATTGCTGATGCTCTAATTCCTGCAAAATTGAGGGGGAATTTTTGAATCAGAATAAGGAAACAGTATAAGAAGGTTGATTTAATTTGTGAGAAGAGGAAGGGTAATAAAGAGACATGTAGAAGAAAAGGAAAGAGAAGACGAAACTCACCATGGCTCTCGGCTCTGCTTGAGCTTGGATCTTGTTTACGAGGGAAGAGGAAGACGAGTGATGGGGGATTTAAAGAGTGAGGCAAGCGAAGCGAAGCAGCTTGACGCAGAATGGTCTAGACTAGACTCTAGACTCCTGCGCCCTCCTGCGCCCTTGGGATCTTGACTTTAATCTCTCTCTCTCTCTCTCTCATTCATATAATATGCACATGAAAGCAAACCTTTTTTTTTTTTCCACACGAATGCTTTGGGATTCTCTCTCTCATAATCAGTTTCTCTTACAAATCTGTTTCCTTCCCTTTTTTTTCTTGGCTCACTCACAATACAGAAAGTTAAACAACTTACTGACAAAAATCGTTTATTTGTGTTTTACATCCTTTTTTAATTTGGAGGGTAGTTTGTGCCGGCAAAAAAAAATTAAAAGCCACTTTAATATTTAATTGCCGCGTTAATAATTTTTGTCACTGTTTGAATTAACCATAAGGGTGGAGAAATTGTTATTAACTTTCACAGTTCCGCTTGGTTAATATGACAACAATAAGCTCTTTTTTTTTTTTTTGGATGAACAAACTTTTTTATGATTACAATCACATAACTGAGGCATGTGGTTCTAATTTATTATGCTGGCAGAAGAATTCTAATTTGTTATATATCTATTAATCATTTTCTAATGAGTACTTATTGTATCTTAATTTTTATATACCATGGTGATTGGTACTTGTATTTCACTATTATTAAAATGGGAAAAGTATTTCTCCAGTCGCGGGAGATAAGTTATCTCCATTGACCCTCAAAACTATGTCGTTTTGGATTAGGCGTGTTTGTAATTTTAAGTGAATTAATGAAGGGTGCAAAATTACGGAAACACCCTTCATTAATCTAAAACGACGTAGTTTTGGGGGTCACTGGAGATAACTTATCTCCAATGATGGGAGAAATCCTTTACCTATTAAAATACATGAGAAGAGGAAATAAAATTTTCTCCCGAAGAAAATATTTTATTTCTTTAAACAGCTCGTTGTGAAAATATCCAGGTTATCAAACTCGAACCGGCCTCTGTACTAATAGAGATAGTAGGTCAAAAGTCAGTGGATCAGCTCAGAGTCAACCGGGGCAACGGGGCCAGACCGGTGACGAATAAAATATTTAAATAATTTAAATTCTCATTATAGTATCATACTATCCAAAATCAATTCAATACCTTAAATTACTAACAAAATAATCATATATTTTTCCAACATTCTTTATAATTTATTTTATACATTAATATCTAGTATCAATCGACCCTCCAATATTATTATGATTAGAGCTGAGAATCAGGGCCGGCCCGGCCCTCCAGGGTCAGCCTGTGAAGGGCCAAGGCCTAACAAGGCCAACCCTCCAGGGCTTGAGGTAAGAAAAACATTTGTTTTTCAAAGTCCAACCCGAGAGCATTAGGGTCAGGGCCGGCCCTCCAGGGCCCGAAAATTACTATTCCAAATTTTAACTATTTTTCCTCTTTTTTTTTTAAGAAATATAATTAGTAAATTACTACACGAATCGTCCAACAAATAAGTACAATCATTAATTCATAATCAAAAGCAAACTATGTTCATAAATAACTCACATAAAACATAAGAAGCATACCACTAAGCAACATTAGTACGAATGTACGATGACTATTATTGTAACAAATAATTTAATTTGTTAAACATAAGAGTAATTTTATTTGCAACAGATAATAAACCAAATCATAAAATTAGAGTATAGTTATTATGTATTTGTAGTTAAATGGATAAATAATTCTATAATAAATACAAAATATGTATAAATTAATAAATTAAAAAGAAAAAAAAACTACAGTGAAAAGAGCCTGTATGGCCGGCCGGAGGCCCTCCAGGGCCGGCCCTACAGGACCAATTTCAAATATTTAGTCCATTTTTCAAGTCCGGCCCTTGACGGACCAGGGCTTAAACGGGCCGGCCCAATTTATGATCAATAATTATAAATGTTCCTCCTAGCAAATTATCAAAATAGATGAATGATAACAAAATATTCCTACACACAATCCTTTAATCAATAAACTAATAGTCATTAACACAAAAAATATCACTATCTTTGATTAATATTGTCATCTACCCAAAAAAAATATTATTCCTTTTGAAAAAAAAAACAATCGGGTCAATCCAGCAACTCACTCGATTTGACCGAGTAGGGACCAGGTCACCTCGGGTTGCACATGATTCCGAGTTAGAGACTTTCCTATACCAGTTTCATGGCCAGGTCACCAGTTTTCAGGTTAACCTGGTTGGTTCGGCCTGGGTTTTATAATCCTAATATGTGTGTGCGCGCGTGTGCATGTGTGTGTATAAAACATCATTTTAATATTATTTTAGTTTCCCTTCTTTAAAAAAAATGCATATAACTGTTAAATTTGATACTACTAATTTCATTTATTATGAATTTAAAAATCAATTTTAAATAAATATATATTAAAATATTTTTTTTAAAAAAATACTATATTGTGTGAGAAGTATCTTTTTTTTTTTTTTTTGATACGAGTGTGAGAAGTATCTTTGAAGCCGAGGAAAGGAGGCGTAATTTTTTTTTTTTTAAAAAAAAAAAAACAAGAAAGAAAGAAAGCAAGCACACAACCTTTTTTTTTTTTTTGCCAATGATCAGGCACACAAGTTGAACATATATATGTCCGTAAAAAAAGAAAGCAGGAATAATTTACCTTAACAGCAAGAGAACCTTGTATAAGGAAGTTAGTGGAGATTTGCCCAAAATGAATGTTAAGGACATTTTTAGTATTATTCGTAATAATGTTTTATGCATATTTAGCTAATTCAATTAAATAAAAAAGTTAAGTTTATTAATCTATATGACATGTATTTTATAAAAGTCCCTATTCATCTTCCTTAATCTTCTTATTCTCTCTCCTTCCTTCTTGATTATTGTCTTGAGGGAGCATTAATAGGTAAATTATAAAACAATTAATAAATATGAAAATAATATCTTATATTTAAGACTAAGATAAACTCCATAAATATATCTTATATTAAAAACCGAAAAGAGTAATAGATTTTACTTGTTACGTACGTAAAATGGTCTATATATTATATAGTAGACAAATAGTATTTCACTATATCCTAAATAAAATATTTATTTTAATGATGAAAATTGAACTATAAAATACTCACTCCGTTCCTGATTATAGAAACACATTTGGGGAATTGGTCTTGGTCCTAATTATAAGACCAAATTTTAATTTTTCTCAATTTCTTCCTAAAATACCCCTAGTGATACTTTCTTATTAATAATCAAACATAATAATAATTTAATAATGCACTTATATATTTTATAAAATAAGTAACGTTTGCAACTCATTAATGCATACACCTCAATTCTACAGTTTTTATTTTTTAATAAAATAATTTTAATATTTCTTTAAAAATATTTTCCTGTAACAAAAATATACAAAAAAATATTTATATACATTTAAAATTCATGTATTGATGTCGGAGTATAATGTATCCAGAGATGACACACACATTAATATAATATCTGTATGCTATTAAGATATCGTGTGAGGATGACATGCACAAGGTCCGACAAGCAACATATGAATGGTTGAGAGCTTTTATTACACTATATATTTTGTTGATGCCATTTTAAGTTTTAACTAAGGGTATTTTAGGAAAATGAATATAATTAACTAATTTAACTATTATTCTTAATCTCTCAAAAATCTGGTAAATAACTCTTATAATTAGGACCGGAGAGAGTAAATCTTATAAGAGTTATACCTTTTACCAAATAAAAAAGATAAAATTGAAATTTGAATGGAATATGAGTGGAGTTGAAATTAAAGATTTAAACCCATTTATCATGTTATTCACATCACTATTAATTTTTCATTTTAGTTTTCATTAATTTCATTTCAATATGTATCTAATTATTATTATTATTTTGCCTGAATATGTATGTAATTATATATATCACATGATAGATAAAAACTTAAATATAAAATATTTATTTGATTTATATTATTATTTAGTATTCATATTTAAGTGATATTTTTATTTATAAAAACAATGTTTTTTGGGAAAATCTCATATAAAGACGGTTGAAATAGGAAAATTCTATATGAGGTTGATAAACTCAATAAATCTTAAATTGGGTCAATGACTCAATCTAGGATATTCAAATGTTAGTTATTTTCCAATAATACCCGTAACCCATAAATCAGAGAAAAGAGAAAAGGAAAAATCGTAAACAATATTGTTATGCTCTAATATTTATTTTTTCATTTTTTAATAATTAAGCGATATAAAGGTAATTTGGTCCAATTTCTAAATCCCTAATTGTGTCACATAGCCTAATTAATAATTTGTTAAATTTAGTAACCCAAATTAGAATTTAGGTAATTCAACCGTCTTTATATGGAATTCTCCCATGTTTTTATACCAATAAAATATATAAAAAGAGACATTATTTATAGGGAAAATATCAGTAAGGCCTCATTGAAGAGAGTTTATTTCAGTCAACCTCAAAAGATTTTAAAACTTCATCGCACCCCTTTGAGTCAAAATGAAATTAGGTTTTGTTGGTAAAAAGATAATAATGCCCTTATTTTATATTTTTGGACCCCTTTACTTGCCTTGTGAATTTTATTATTTATTTTGTGAATAACTAAAATATTTTTAACTCCTTAGATGCTTTTGAATTCCTTTATTTGTATTGTAAATGTTCTTATGAAAAATAAAACAATGACATCATTGTCTTTTCACTCAAAAAAACTTAATTTTATTTTGATTTAAAGAGTAGGGCAAAATTTCATAATCTTTTGAGATGGACTGAAATTGAGTGTCTTTCATGGAGCTAAATGAGATCTTCTGTTATGTATAAACCAGCTTAGCACATGATTGGGGTTCAAACTCCAACCACTTGTTTATTAGAGCACGAAAGTACCTACCACTCCCACTAAGCTGAGTAAATATCTCTTATTTTTTCATTGTCACTTTCAATAAAAAAAGAAAATTTCTTTATTTATTTTTCATTTTAAAAATTCAAGATAACATTATTTATTAGATTAAGGCTTATCCAACACACTAAAATATTTTTTCTAGATACACTCGGTGCCAAAAATTATTTGTTTCAATATTAAAGTGCTAGATAATTTAACTTTAACCCTAATTTATTAGACATGTATAATTTATTTTATTCATCAGATTGTGTGCAATACAATGGAAAATTTATGCCTACAACAAAATCCAATGTAATGCTATACACATTATAACAAAATCATAAATAATATATCTAAAAAAAGCCTAAATCATAAGAATTCCTCAAAATTTTTGTGGTTTTTTTATTTTGAGAATTGATAATTAATTTGAAATTTCAATTTTTAATTAAGTCCCTATAGTTTTTTTTTTCTTTTTATCAGGTCCTTATAGTTTTACATGATTTTTAATTAGGTCCCTACACTTTTTATTATTATTAATTCAATAATTTATAATAATATTCTTATAGAAGTATGAAATATAATATTATTATAATAAATAATAAATTATTATGATTTTATTTTAATTTCTTAATGAATTATTTTAATATTCTTCATACTTTTTTAAATAAACATATATTTATACTCTTTTATTTTTAAATTATAATTTATTTATTTATTTATTTTTATAATTATAAAATTTGAATTATAATAATAGTTTTTTATAAAAATAAAATAAATAATTTACTATATGAATTATTTATATACTTATTGAATTATGGTATTAATTTTTTTATTTGTAAATTATATTTTAATATTATTATTTTATTTAATTTTGAATTAAATTAGTAAATCAAAATCCAAAAAACCTAAAGGACCTGATTAAAATTCCTGTGAAAATATAAGAACTTGATAAAAAGGGGAAAAAAAACTAAAAGGACCTAACTAAAAATATGTGAGAGAATAGGGACCTAATAAAAAATTATAGGAATCTAACTAAAAATTTGTTGAAACTATAAAGAATTATAGATTAATCATATTTTTCAAAAAATATTAATTTTAAATATAAAACATAATTTATAATAAAATTTATATTATATATTTAAAACCGAAGAGTATAAAAGAGTCCAAAACAAAAGGCAAGAAAGCAGATAAGTGGGAAAAGGGAAGAGGGAATGGGTATTGGCAACAAAGTGTAAAAGGAAGCAAGAAATGCAGCCAATGATACTATGCCAACTGGTTCTGCCTATTTTGTTGACCTTGGACTCCTAATATTAAATGTTAAATTACTTTATGCCCTCACACCTTCCTCACGTACTATACCTACCTGCCTGCCTCTCTTCCACACCATCCCCATAATTTTTATGTAGTTATTAAATATATTCCTCCTATATTACTATTTATAAGGTAGGGAGAGCCGAGAGGGCATTATTCTTTTTATATTTATAAAATTTAATTTTTTAATTATTTCATATAATTTGCAATTTTACCTTTTATATATTTATTATTGAGCAGACGGTTATCTCTTTAAAAAGTGTTTGTATTAAATAAGGTAAAAGTTATTAAATTTGTTTAAAAGAACTAATGATGAATGCTAACATTTTTAAATATTGGAGATGACATAAATCATTTTTAACACTTTTGAGCAATATTGATCAAGGAAAAAATTTTGGGTCCCCCCTTATAAATATGATTAATTGGATGAGTAAGCTAGTTATTAGACAAGAATATATTTTTCTTGTAAGCTGAAAATTATATTTTAATTTTAAAAATTGGAAAATTGATTTTATTTCTTTCGATTCTCTCATATTAATGCATCCAATTTCCAATCCATATTACATTAAATTATAAATTAGAATAGGGTTAATTCTTCTCTCTAAGCTGTGTCGGCTATCCCTCACCAAATCTCCCGTTGCCCTATCCCTCAAGGAATTCCTATATACCACTCTCTGTTTGTATATATATATATATATATATCCTGCACTGTGTAATATAATTATCTACACACATGCACTAAATTAATTATTGATGAAAAATGTTTAAATCAGTATTTTTTTGCACCTTATAATTAATATTTAATTGTTATTTAGTAATATTGTTTTATATAGAAAAATATTCATTATTGGAATGGAATTTTATTTTTGGTTTATATATTAGTTTTGTGTGAACACATATGTTCAAATTAAGCTAACATTAAGCTAAAAAGAACACAAAAGCAGATCGAGATTGAGAATCAAATTTGCTAAAGAGAGTAGAAGGTTCCAGATTTGGTTAAAAGATAATCTGCCTATTACTTAAATTTATTCTTTAGGGGCCAATATGTGTGTGAATATAAGGCAGTATTCTTTCGGTAATATCTTTACATATCCAGGTCTTGTGACCTAAATGACAACGAACAAAGCTTTCTTTTAAGGTTTTATTGAGTCTGAGGCTGTGAATACAAATCATGTCATATCGTATAATAGGTTTATAAATTAAACACTAAATTAAAACAATGAATTCACTAAAAAAAAAAAAATGTTATTACCAACAAAATTGCTTCTGTCGGTAATTTCTAAAGGATTACTGAGTGATTTTCGGTCGGTAAAATTACCGACGGATTTTGGACAGAAAAATTTCGTCGCAAAATAAAATTTCCAACAACAAAAAAAATAATTCCATTTCCGTGGGTAATCCATAAAATTTATAATTTTTATTATTATATTTTAATAATTTATATAAAAAAAATTAAAAAAATACGTAAATATCAGAAAATTAAAAGTAATATAATATTCAATATATATTATATTAATAATAAATATTTAAATGAAATAGGAAATTAAAATATTTTATATTTAAAAACGAAATATATATTTAACATTATATATATTTATATTAATATTATATTTGTTTTTATTTGTTATATTATATATATGTGTGTGTGAGAGAGAATAAAAAACACAAAGTCAAAGCAGTTTAACTGGCATGGTGAGGAAGGTCCAAGGCTCAAGTCCCCCTACATCACAAAACACAACAATTATCTTGTACGGATATGGCGCCATGTGGACTTTTTTTTTTTTAAAAAAAAATAATACTTCCTCTGGTCCTAATTATAGGAACTATTTATCAGAATTTGGAGAGATTAAGGAGAGAAGTTAAATTAGTTAGTTATAATTATTTTTTGAAAATACTCCTGCTTAAGATTGAAAATTACATCAAGGCAAAAGTAGCTGAATCGGTAGCCCTATATATATATATATATGATCACTGTCTTCTTATTTTGATCAACGACGGAATCATATGGCTTTTGACTGAACCATTTTTTTATTTGATTCCTGCCAGCAGTCACTGCACTTTTCATTGCTTCAGGCATCATTTCACAAGATAATGAAGACCAAGTCTCTTTCTCTAGATGCTTTGGTTATTATAGGAAAAAAATTGACAAAAGTTAAAACTTGCTCTTATAATTAGGACAAAAATCTACTTTAAAATATGTTCATATAATTAGGACTAGAGGGAGTACTAAATTACCCATGGATTTATAGAATTTTCCATCAGAAATTACCGGATTTCTGACGGTAATTCCGTTGGAAATTTTTGTCGGTAATTTCAGACGAAATTGCAAATCAATTTGCTATGTGTTTTTTAGAGACATAACAGATTTTGTCGATAATCCATCAGCAATTCCGTTTCTGTCAGTAATTTGATCTTTTTTTATGGTGGTTCCAGCTAGAGCCGATCTAACAAAAAAAAAAAATCTATAACTAATTAAAATGTGACAATCTATTTTACGATGGAATTATTAAATTATATTGTAAATTCTATCACTAATTCACTATTTTTCTTAGTGACGTATTATTTAAAAAAAAAAAATTTATCAACAAGGAGTTAAAGTCTTTCCCATTCCTATTCATTTCCTATGAAGAACATATATGCATGCATGTAATCACATTATATTCGCAATTTGACCCCGATGAATAATTCTTGCTTTTCAAACTTTCAATTGCTTATTTTTTATACTACCCCGGTTCTAATTATAAGACCTAGTTGATTTTTTTGGAGAGATTAAAGAAGCTTATTAAACTGTTCATCTTCTTCCTTAAACGCATTTACGGTTCATTATTGGATTTTTCAGCCTCCTGAGTTTGTTTTACTGTTCACCTTTTTCTTCATCTCTCCTTTTTTTACTTTCCAACAATGGAGTCTAGCCCAACAACCATCACATCACAAACGATTAAAATTTCAGAAAATCAAACCATATTTTTCTTAAGGGATTCACGGCGTCGCGAGAAAGACGATGAAGAACAAGCGTCACGATGAAGACGATGAAGAACACGCTAGGGTAGTCAAATGAGAATGGAGTAGCCTTACTCCCACCCTCCAGTGTCTTTATAAAGTTATTTAAGGGCAGTGTGGACTTTTCACCCGAATTTGCATATCCCTATAGGTCATTGTCACTTCTAAGTCTTTTTACAAATTCGGTAGGCTTCTGGGAGTTTTACAAATTCAGATGGTATTTATTTGTCATTTTCCCAAAAATATAGTACCATTCAAAAAAATATATATTTTATAATTGGACCGAAAGGAGGAGTAGTAGTAATTTTCCATTATTTCATAGATAAATGAAAAGACAGATGGAACATATATGTTATTCATGGAAAGGGAATCACCAGAGTCTTTTACATTGAACTTGATCGATAAAGTGCATTGTGGTCCATTTAAATTAATTGAAAGCATTTATGATTTAGCTAGTAAAAAAGTCAACCAATAATTTGAACCAACATGTATATATAGTGGATATGATATTGAATTGCAAAACAAGGAAAGGTCGTCTTTCATTTCGATCAAGGAATAAAGTGTCCATTGAATTTAATTCAAATATTAGACTCATGGTAACGATTAGCATGTGAGATATTTGTATTTTTTAAGTTAGGTTCGTTCCTTTTGATTCTAATCAAACTTTTCGTCTTCAAAATTCTTTGTTTTGAGGTAAGCGATTTTTTTTTTCCTTTTTAAATTGAAATCGTTAGTTGAAAACTTTTTGACCCAAACACCATCTAATTACCCTAAATTAATCAAATTAAATAATCCCCCTCATCTCTAAATATTGTATATAATTTTTATTTTTTAAATAGTAAATTAGTTCAAAATTATATGATATTTTTAAATATTTTTTCAAAAATAAATTAACGACAGAAGATTTTAAGAAAACAAAAATATAATTTATTCATATCCAAACAAATTCCTTAATTTATGTAATCCTTCTTACTTGTCACTATATCTCGTTATTTCATTAATCATTTAGTTGTTTGAATCATAGAGTAAACAATTTGCAGCATTAGAGGAACAAATGCATTGTTAGTCCTAATTAAATTAAGTGGCTCCATTTTTGGGAGCTACCACTGTTAGAATGGTCGTCCTTGCCACTGCAGAACCCGAATTCGGATTAGTCAAAATCAAAAGTTCTGATGAACCGGGTAGGATACCAAAATTAAGTGGCTCCATTTTTAACGAATTAAAGATCACAAGCTGCTCGGTAGAAAAATGAGAGACTTCTTTTTTAATGATATAATTATGTGATATTAATTATTATTTAATATTTTTTAAATTCAAGATATGGGAAATATTTTTATAATTAAATTTAGGTTTTATTTGAATATTTATTCTATTATATTCAATGCATTACATTATAGGACTTAATTTATACCAGCTTGACCTTTCCCCACTGTCCTACATACAAATTTGGTTGATGGTTTTAACAAAATAATAATCAAAATAGATTTTAAAGATTTTCTTTTTCTTTTTCAACTGAATCGAACTAACGGCTAGTTGTTTTAGCAGCAACATCACCCTCTACACTTGGATGAGGTCCTGGTCTAATTGGATTGAAACTCCTAATTAAAATGCATTGAATCCAAATTATTACGTATCTTAATCGTCCTTCAATCTATTTCTATTTTTAATTAATCACGTGCATGACGGGACTTAAATTGTACAAAAGTTTGACTTCTCTATTGACCTTTTTTTTGGGTTACATTCAAATTGAAACAAATATCGGGTAATTCATGGGAGTTTAATCAGTCCTATTTTGCCACTCCCCAATCTTAAATGATGAAGTTAGATAGATAACGGATTTGCTAGAATTTGTTTAGTTAGTTATTTGAAACAATAGGTATTTGATTTTCTAAAATACCCCACATAATCATTATATTTATTGATGTAAACCACCTTTAATATAAGTAGTTAATAAAAACAACTAGAATTTTTTTATAAATTTGAGAGATAAAGTGAATTAAAATTTTACATTTAAAATTATAGCAAACTCAAACGATATCATGATTTTTTTTTTTTTTTTTTGCTTAGAGCATCCGATATCCCAGAGCAGGCCATCTTTCAGGCACAACAACGGCCCCTGACTAATCCGGACCGAGACCGGGTGGCCCCTTTCGGGGGGAAGCCTCTACCACCCACGCATGCTGCATTCCCACGTCTCGAACTCAAGACCCGTGGTTAAGTTAGGACAACCCCTTACCAGTTGACCTAAGCGTTTGGTGGTAAACCATAGCATGATTTAATATGACAACAAACGAAGATCAAAACTAATTAATGTTAGTTTTCTTTTGTCAATATATTTAGTTTGCTAACTCACGAAATGCATTGAATCCAAACTACGATAAAAAATCCTAATCCTCTGTCTTTTATTTTTGTTTTCTAAGAAGATTCCATGAAGACAAAACATGAACTCAAACGTCAAAGTTAATTATCCATGAGAGTGTATTTCCTAAATTAATTGAATTAAAAGCCACATAAAAAAGTCAAACATTTTTGGCTACCTTATCTCTTTGGCAAGCCAAGCAACCAACCACATAACGCCACAATATTATGGGCAAAAATGCATGCACGTTTCGAACCATTCTTTTAATTTCCCCACATACACACAACATATTAATAAAGACAGAAGTGTCCCATTACTACTAATCCAAAGTTACTTGTACTATAGTTATGTGTTAAATTCAAACTTTGGAGCCAATATCAAGCTGCCACGTTGGGGTTTATAACTTGTTAGTGAAGCTAGGGAGTAATCGTTCTAAAAGAGTAAAATGCTGGACAATGACATTTCAAAGGTAGAAAAAACAACAGAGAATATATACATTTATCCATTTCTGCTATTAGTAATATAAATCTGTTTGCCTGTTATTTTCTGGTACTTATTCCTTGTTGAGTCGTGGTTGGACGAAGTTACAAGCAATTTCAACATGTGGCATGTGAATATTCTTTATATTTTTACAAAAATATTGCATATATGGGCTTTTTTTTTATGGTGATCATTAATAATTAATTTTTTATCCAGTATGATCTGGCTTGTTTGGCTATCGTTTTTCATGTTGATTCGGAATTTTCAGTGATAAAAATACAATATAAAATAAAATTAGAAAAAATAGATCTGCAAATACTCTCTCATTTTGGTTCAAGATCAAAGAATTTTCAAATACATACACCAAGCTTTCAGTATGTTTTTTTCATCATGTGTACTCTCTAAACTAAATCTCTTCCCTCTTTTGAAAGTTTGAACTTATAACATCTTACTTTTGTTTCTAAAGATTAAGTATGTTCTACACTAATCTCATTTAGGGGATCATGTTTATAAGAAAGAATCAAAACTAGCCATGATCCATGAAGATGATGAGATTTAGAATTTTAATTCTAGTGCTTAGAGATCAATACGCAAACGACGCCCTAACTTATAATTTTGAGGCCTTACTTGGATTAAGATCCCAACGTAACGCACTCAAGGCTAGGTTCTTGAGCCTTGAGACCTTGTTCTAATACTGAGAGAATGATATTCAAATATGAACCTGATTTAGAATTTTGAGGCCTCACCTAGATTAAGATCTCAGCGTACTCGGGGCTGGTTCTCGAGCCCTGAGTTAATAACATTTAAAATAGTTATATTATCTATAAATACTGAGCAATAAATATAATGCTAAGTTAGCTCGTAATCGACATAAATTTTGAAAATGTTTATAGTTATGCTAACCCTTCATTGTTCCAATAGTTAATGAAGGGTTACGTTGGATCCTAACAATCTGAAATATTTTTTCAGCAGCACTCATTATTTTAAAGTAATTTTTGGAGCAATTCTATGGTTAAAGTATTTTCTCATTAGTAACAATGAGTGCCCTAAATTTTAGAATACTGAGTACTATTGAAAAAATACTTTAAGGTTTTGAATGCAGTGAAAATTGTGTTAGGATACTGAGTGATTCTAGAAAAATACTTTAGGACACTAGATATATAAAAATTTATTTTAATTAAAATACTAAATGCTACTAAAAAATATGTCAAAGTGCTAGATGTGATTTATGCCTATTTGTTTTAGTTTTTTAGAAATGTTTTTACAATTTACAAGATAAATATATTACGGATTACGAAAAAGGACTTCTGAAGCCATAGTTTGATTTCCCAAACATGCATTAATCCATTAAAAACTTACATTTAGTTTTTGAGTGTTGTGCATGTGCCTTTCACTATTTGGATTATCCTTTTCTCCTGGCCGCCTCCACCTGTCTTGCTAAAATTTGACTTGAATTAGAAGATAATGACACATCATTGACAGTGAAAAAAAAATGGATGCATTGTATACAGAAGAATTCAATGAAAATGATGTTTTATGCAATGACCAGTTAATATCGAAAACCAGGACCTCTCTACAAGATCATCAGAACAAGTTCGATATTGACAAATTATGCATGCATGAACAAGTTAAAAAAATATTTAATTTCTATAAATAAACAGACACATATATAGACAAATGCTTGGTGGATAATAGAAGATAACAAGATTAGGTATATTTCAGCGTCAATCAATATCGTTTCTCTCTTTTATTTTATGCTCTAAGCTATATATCTGCAACGAACAAATCATCAATGGCTACTACTTCTTCATCTACCTTTCATCACCAACACACACTAGTCATCAATTTGTGATGTGCGTGGGGGTGTTTGTGAGTGAGTGTGTGGGTGTGTAGTGTGGTACTGATTCATTATTGAGCTTGTCCTGAGGCTACAACGTGTTGATTACTAAGCCATAGAACAGATACAAACACACACTGTGACACAGAGAGACGGAAATGTGTGTTGTGTGTGTGTGTGTGTAAAGCAGCACGTGGTAGGATTGGAGATTCTGCAAAAATTTAATTACTAAGCATTGCCCACATCAATAACTCCAAGGAACAAAGCGGCGAGCAATATAATTAATAGACCTTTGATGAGGGTTTGACCTTGAAAGACACAAACTTTAATTTCCTGACCAGCCGCTTCGTTGGATCTAACTTTTACTTGCTGCTTGTTTTTTTATAAACAATTTTCTCTTTTTAAGGTTGGTTCTTAATATAAGCAATTTTTACCTCGTATCTCAAAATTCAAACTATTTTTTTCTTTTCCGTTTTTATTAAATATATATATTTATATTAATTATCCTCTATTAACCACTAATTCTCCTTCATCTAGTCATTTATTACATTCTCTTACGGTATATATTTTATACTCATTCTCTCTCATATTTTAACCGCCAGTTCGTTTCGTTTTGCGTAATCAAGAAAAAAGTTGTTTATGCTCTCTCTGGTCCTTATTATAAGCCACCAACTAACAATTCTCACAAACCAATAAAAACAGTTAGAGTCAATAAAGTTGTCATACAATTTAAGTAACTTCCAATATTACCCCTACTAATTACACTAAACTCTAATATTATATAATTATTACTCTCACACACTACCTTTATTAATTAGGGGCATAAATGGAAAAATAATAATTAATGCTCTATTGGCATAAACAAGTGTATGTCTTATAAAAATGACCAAATAAACTTGCTAGTTGGTGTCTTATAATAAAGACCAGAGTAAGTAAAATGGACTAGAGGGAGTAAGTACAAGTACTAATATATCCTCATTTTAAGCACTTGATTATTTGTACGTGTTTGTTTGGAATAATGATTGCAAAAGTTTTTTTTTTGGCAATCTGACTTTTACAAACTTAAGATTGGGTGTGATTGGTAACTTGTTTGGATTATTATTTTGAAGAGTAAGTTTAGATTAAAAATAACTGAAAAATGACAAGAATTTTATTAAATAATGCATGTGTGTGTATTGTGAAAAATACATTGTAACATCCCATGTTTGAAATGCGGAAATTTTTTTTTTTTTCAAACAAACAATCAGAGTGGAGAAATAGAGCGAAAGAGCATTTGGATTCTTAGCCAAAACAGCAACCATTGTGTAACATTGTATAGATTACAGTAGTCCTATGGTTTAGAAAGGAAACAACAGAAGAAACAGAAGCGGAAAGGAATGCGTAAAGCGATAAAGATAGCAATCTTCACCGCATGCCTACTCCGGTACTTGCCTCGATCCACGATCCGTGGTCCTCCGCACTGAAGCTACAATGAGATTCAATTCAACGTATTGAATCTCGGGTAGCAGTTAACCTCATACCCAAACAATACAAGATACGGACAATGATATTTCTAGAGCTAATACAACAAGATATCATCACAAAAGCACTCGGCGGATGCATGATCATTATGCCGACAAACATAAGCAATAAGCAATATGAAAGCCCCACAATGTAAAACAACAATAACAAACCGCACTATTCACCAGTGCCACGATAATTAGTCGTGTCCTCAGCGCTAGGAAAACAAAACGGTGTTATCAAAACTATAACCCGTATAACTGTCTGTATAACGGTCTACGAACATATCATTGACATATAAGTATTTAAGAAGCACAAGATTAGTGTTACAGTACGCGTCCGTACCTTCGTTGATGTACGTAAGTGTTTCTGGCGGAAACTTTGTACTTTCTGACGGAAAACAGTGATTTGTCCGACAATGACACGTTGGACAAAGCGTAAAGGCAAGCAAATTAGGATTCCCGACTTCCTCTACAAGTAATATCACTTTTATTAGTGATTTGATACTACAAGCGGCATTTTAGGTAAAAATTACCATTTTGCCCCTATATCCCTACTTGGCGGAATTTCGCCAGCGCTCCGCTACATAGGCTATTTTCTTCCCAAAATTTCGCTTAACTTCGACGCATTTATGATTCTTGAAAATAAAGACTAAAATAGCCCTCCCATATGATACCCAATCATACTTGAAATTTAAAGGCTATTACTACCCCTAATTTTGAAAGAGTTATAAAACTACAACTTTTCAATGACTCGATCCCTACTATGTTTACACCTCTGCATATTTTTTCAACGCAAACAAGGCTCTAAAACATTTGTAGGAATCTTGTCACCTACTTTCTAAATCTAACTAACAATTCTACTAACTACTAAACTAAAAACTAAAGACTAAAAACTAAAGCCCGAAAGACTTACCCGTTGAAGACTTCGGCAGAACTTCCGCCCAGAACTTCTCTCTCTTCTTTCTCTCCCTAGCAATTTCGGCCAAGGAGCTCAAAGAAGAATGATGTGCAGAATTTGAAGAAGGGGGTATTTATAGGGTTTGATAAGGCATTGTTTGGCATTTTGGGTTATAAAAAACCC
The DNA here is from genome assembly GCA_025563575.1 of Acacia pycnantha. Classification (NCBI taxonomy): domain Eukaryota; kingdom Viridiplantae; phylum Streptophyta; class Magnoliopsida; order Fabales; family Fabaceae; genus Acacia; species Acacia pycnantha. The sequence continues at coordinate 5,074,771 of JAMWYP010000049.1, read as the reverse complement.
ATTTTGCCCGATCGGTACCCGATTCGCGTGATTTCGGAGAATTCACAAAATTCTGGATTTACAACTCTGAAGACATGTTCTCACTTAGTAGAAATGTCCAAGTTAACCTAAATTTTGATTCCATATAGGTCTCCAAATACCCAGTTGAAGTTCCTCGAAAACGTGTCCGAACGCGTCCGTGTCTGAATTCGTTTTGGAGATATCAATCTCTTCGAAATAATTCACTGACTCCAAATATGTCTAAATAAATTCAAACCCATTCCTAAATATTGAGTTAGAATTTATTTTCCTCTTTTCCAAAATTATGCCTATATGCATTTTTCCCTATTTTGTTTTATTAGGAAAATGCACAAACTACCTCTAATTAACTTGGAAGAGGTCACTTAAAGGTAAAAACTCACCGATTAATATTTCACCTTGACCTTGGGATTCCTATTCCTAGATCTCTAGATAGGATCCGTTTCCTAAATATTAGTTTACTATTCATTCTTTCTTACTTTAATTAATTATAATAGTATTATAATGTGCAACTTGATAAATATATATATAATAATTTTCTTTTCTTTTTCACCAACAAAGATGTCGGCAGCCCCTTTTGAATATATATATATTATATATTTTTTTATTTAATTAATTATTTAATTATTTACTTATTTAATTTTCCAAAATTTCACAAAATTACCTAATTGGTCCATTCTTGTATTTAGGCCTAAAAATACCTAAACTCAACTATTTTTCATAAAATTTCCAATTAATTAGTAAATACATTTTTACTAATTTTACACTAATTTCCACTAATTTTTGAGTTTCACATAATTATTCTTGAATTTCCTTTGCTTATGCTTAAGTAATTAGCCCAATATTACTTAATTACTTTATTATCAATTGTTGATAATTTTCTTAATTACAAAGCCTCATTATCTTCATACTCTTGTGTTCACATTAGTATTTTCATACCTCTAACATTATTCTATAATTACAAGGGTATTTTGGTCTTTTCATTACTTTTGAACACTCTTATACAATTTTCCCAAGTTCATAATTTATTAAATTATCATAATTAGGGATAATATACTCTCCTTACTCACTTGGTCATTTAACTACCTTTTAGGATTTTTCCACAAATTTTCTAAGTTAATTACCCTTTAGGGGCATTTTGGTCATTTTGGCACTTTGGCCCTTAAATTCCCTAATTTCTTGTAGAAATTCTACCTAGAAAATATGCTATAATTATACAAGACTGGAGATTGAATTTTCACTTATCGAATTATCCAACTTTTATTTATAATATGCCGATAAATATCCAGGGTATTACATTTCTCCCTTACACAAAATTTCGCCTCGAAATTTAATCTATACTAACTAAACTTCGGGACATGAACTCTGGGTACTTCTCCTTCATGTCACTCTCAGTTTCCCATGTTGCCTCTTCGGGTGTTAAACCCTTCCAGACCACCTTCACTATCAGAATAGTCTTATTTCTGAGCCGCTTCTCCTTATGATCAATGATCTGTTCTGGCTCAACGATGAAGGTATTATCATGCCGTACTTCGACATCCTCGTACTCGATGACATGATCACTGTCTGGTTGGTACTTCTTCAATTGCGACACGTGGAAAACGTCGTGGAGATTACTCAGGTTCGGGGGTAAAGCTAACTGATAAGCTACTTCTCCGCGCTTAGCCAAAATTTCGAATGGTCCAACGTACCGTGGACTGAGTTTCTTCCTCTTGAGCGTCCTGCCGACACCACAGAAACGGGATTTGAATCGTGTATCACGATCAGAGACAATGCTCTTAGGAACACCATGTAATCTCACTATCTCTTTGATATAAATCTCCGCCAATCGCTCCTGAGAATAGTGAATACTGATGGGAATAAAGTGTGCTGACTTGGTTAATCTGTCAACAACTACCCAAATTGTGTCATGATTTCTGATTTTGGGCAGACCTACCACAAAATCCATGGTTATGTTCTCCCATTTCCATTCCTAAGCATACTCTAGTCCTTGCAAAAGACCGGGGGTCGACGGTGCTCAATCTTCACTTTACGACAGTCAAGCACTTGGCCACGTAATCGCTACGTCTTTCTTCATTCCGGCCACCAAAGTTCAGATTTCATACTCGGTACATCTTGACCATGCCACGGATGTAGAGTGTACTTACTCTTATGAGCCTCATCCATTATCGTCCGCCTTAACTCATCAACTGGCGGTATGTAAACTCGCTGTTTATACCTGACCAAACCACTAAGTGATAGGTCATAGTCTTGGGTCTCACCTCGAGAAATCTTCTCACGAGTCTCGATAGCCCAATCATCTTGCTTCTGAGCTTTTTCCACTTCATCTCTCAGATCATACTCCCCTTGACTTGCAAGAAGTGTAGCAAGATAGGCATCAGCTGGTGCATGCTGACCCATGCAGATTTGGTTGAATAGATTCAGGTCTCTGAAATCTTCCAGCAGTTTCTGCTCTTGTATCATCATATATGATACATGCACTGTCTTTCTACTAAGAGCATCAAGAATAACGTTTGCTTTACCCGGATGATACTTGATTTCCGTGGTATAATCTTTAATCGGCTCCATCCAACGACGTTGTCTCATGTTGAGTTCTCGTTGATCGAACAAGTATTTCGTACTCTTGTGGTCACAATACACTTCTACGGTTACACCGTACAAGTAATGCCTCCATATCTTCAAAGCGAACACGATAGCCGCCACTCTAGATCGTGTGTAGGATAGTTTAACTCGTGAGGTTTCAGGTGACGAGAGGCATAGGCCACCACCCCGCCCGCCGCATTAGGACACATCCCAATCCTTGCCCACCGGCATCACCTCAGACAACATAGGTCTCATCCGGATCGGGATAATCAATACCGTGCCGTAGTCAACCTCTCCTCGGACTGAAAGCTCTCCTCACAATCATCTCCCCATATAAAGGGTTGATTCTTCCTCGTAAGCTTTGTCAATGGTAGGGCAAGACGCGAGAAATCCCGTATAAATCTGCGGTAGTATCCCGCCGTACCAAGAAAACTACGGATCTCCGTCGCGCTCTCGGCCGTTTCCACCCGTAACCGCTTCCACTTTGCTAGGATCAACTGCAACTCCGCCGCTAGATATAACATGGCCCAGAAATTTCACTTCCGGCAGCCAAAATTCGCATTTGCTCAGCTTAGCATATAGTTGCTTTTCCCTGAGTATGCTCAACACCTTTCGCAGATGTTCTTCGTGCTCTTCTTTACTCTTAGAGTAGATCAAAATGTCATCAATGAACACCACCACAAATTGGTCTAGGTGTTGTCGGAAGATACGGTTCATATAATCCATGAATACCGCAGGTGCATTTGTTAATCCGAAGGGCATCACAAGGAATTCATAATGCCCATATCTGGTTCTGAAAGCTGTCTTGGGAACATCGCCATCCTTAACTCGCAACTGATGGTATCCCGAACGCAAATCAATCTTTGAAAAGACTGTAGAACCTGCACAACCGATCCAAAAGATCATCAATCAGGGAAGTGGGTACTTGTTTTTAACAGTCACCTTGTTGAGTTCGCGTAGTCGATGCAGAGTCGGAAACTTCCATCTTTCTTCTTTACAAAAAGCACTGGGGCTCCCCACGGTGAAACGCTAGGTCGAATGAACCCCTTCTTCAAAAGTTCTTCCAACTGCTTCTTCAACTCCTGCATCTCGTTAGGAGCCATACGATACGGCGCCTTTGATATTGATCTGTGCCGCTGCATCAAGTCTATGTTGAACTCCACTTCTGATAGAGGTAACTCGGTAAGATCCTCCGGAAATACATCAGAAAATCATTCACCACGGGAATGTCCCAAGTGAAAGGTCAGCTTCTGCTTTGACTGAAAAGAATACCATGAAAGCATGACATCCTTGCTTCACGCACCGATCAGCTTCTGTAGCGGAGAGAAAGTTCAGGGTAGACGGATAAGATCCACTTTAGAAACTCGTCCATCCACGTCGACAGTACAATTCATACATGCATCGAAGTTAAAGACTTTACACCCAACGGTGTAGATACAACAAGATCAAATGGCAATCTACAGCATGCAATCCTAAACGACTTGCACAATCATAGGAAATAAACGAGTGACTAGCACCCGAGTCATACAATGCTTCAAGTAGATTTCCATTGAGATAGATGGTACCTTGAACCATCTCTCGGGGACTTTTGGCCTCTGTGTTTGTCAATGCAAAGATTCGGCCGGTGTTCGAGGTCTCGCCTCGCAGTCTTCTCGGGGCAATCCCCGCTAATGTGTCCAAGCTTCGACACTTGAAACAGACTTGTTTCCCATCGCAGCTTGGCTCTGGATGGTACTTCTTGCATTTAGGACACGTCCTGGGATCCCTACTGCCCTGGGGTAATTTTGTTGCCCGGTTGGTAGTGGTCTCTTGTTTCCACCCCGGTTGTTGTTCCAAGGTGCCTTCCTCTTCGTGAGGAACCTCCGCGGTTGGAACCACCGCGACTTGCATTATTTCCGTCCCGGCCGGGATTTGCGCAATTCCTTCAAGTTGCGCTCCGTCATCCCGCAGATTCCACCGCTTTGGCCATCTTCGAAATTGCTGAGACACTAACCTTGCCCTTATATCATATTTCAGCCGGTTACTGGTCGGTTAGCCTTCCAGCTCTCATTCTTGTAGATTTTCGTGTATGATGAATACCGCGACAGTTGGTAAAACGGGCGAAGTAGTCGTCGAAAGACTCCTCACCTCCTTGCTTGATCTGCAGGAATTCTTCTTCTTTAATTACTCGTGTTGATGGAGGAAAATACTGTTCATTGAACTGCTCAAGGAACATCTCCCACGTAACAGATCGGCGGAGTTGTGGATACGCTCTTCCACCATCTCGTGAGCATCTCCTCAAGCTTGTAAATTGCTAGCCGGGCCATCCGATTTCCGGGGCATTCCATGACTTCAAAATCTTCTCAAGACTCGAAGCCAATCCTCGCCTAGTTCACTCCTCCCTCGGAAACCGGGTGGTTTCAACTTGCGTAACCTGGTTTACCCAGTTTTCAGTAGTCCTTTCTCTTTGTCCGTGCCTGGGTGGTGATTGGGATCCGTCAGACCCTTCAGGCTCTTCATCATTGTCATTGTCATCATTGTCATCATATTCTTCTTCATCATTGTGGTTATTTTCTTCTTCATTTTCTCGCTCCTCTTCATGTTGTCGTGCTTCCGGTTGCCTTTGTGCCTCCTGGTCCTGTTGGTTCTGTCTTGCCAGGAGAGTATCAATCAGAACTCTTTGTTCCTGTAGAGTTCTACGCATTTCTTCAATTTCATCACGTCCGGGTTGATTCGGTTCATTGTTTCTTTCATCCTGAGGCTGTCTGCCTCCTCCTCTACCTCGGCCTCGACCACGGCCTCGGCCTCTTGGTGCACCGGCACCTCTTAGTATCGCCATGTGTTATTCTTTTTCCTTTAAATAATTATGACAAAATATGTAAACATTAGAAATGGCACAACAATTTGCACACCAAACATATATTCACATATATTCATTTCATAAGGTTAATACATATTGGTCATTCTAATCCTAATACAAGTCTTACTTGTACAATCTCCTTATTCAAACGTATTTACAATATTCCAAAGTACTTGGAGATACAACCCAAACTTCCTAGTTTCTACAATCCACGACTTCCTTGTACCGATGCTTTTCCTTTCACATGTACGGACGAACCATACTCTTCGGTATCGCAGATAGATACGAACACTCGAGGAATAGGCCCGTCGTCTAACAGTTTATTGATAATTCCTCGCCTGGCGTTGGGTTTGAGGGAAGTAGTACGGGGTGGATCTAATCCGCCCCCCGTGAGTGACGGCCATAGACGTTTTGGTGAGTTTTGACAAGGCTTAGGAACATCGGGTATTTCTCTTTGGTAGTGGTGGTGTAGTCCTCAGGCTGCTGATAATATGACCGTTGTGTTAGTGCCGCATTGTCATTCAGGATGTAACGGTAATCGTCAAAGTTGGCCTCCGCATCGTCTAGGTTTTGGATTTCAGGATAATCGAAATTGTCCCCTACTGAGGAATGGGTTGACCCGGCAGGGCTCCCTGGCTCGGGTTGGTCTTCGAGCTCCGGCTCCTCCATTTGTTCAACGTAGAAATTTGGATTGATAAGGAGGTTGTGATAGTATCCTAAGACGGGGTTTTCGTCTCTGTCCATCTCTACACATTACACCAATGGTCGTATCGCACTCATTTTCAAAAAGTGCTCAAAGTCAAAAGGCTTAAGAACCTAACTCCGTTATCCGAACAGAATGGCCGTGTAAGTGTCTACCATGGGGCCTCACCGGGTTAGCAAGTGACTTATGGCACACCCACGTAGACTAGCCTTGCCTTCGGCACCAAACCGTCCGTGGTAACATAGTTAAATACTTGCCGTAAAGTTTTGCTCTGATACCATAAAATGTAACATCCCATGTTTGAAATGCGGAAAATTTTTTTTTTTCAAACAAACAATCAGAGGGGAGAAATAGAGCGAAAGAGCATTTGGATTCTTAGCCAAAACATCAACCATTGTGTAACATTGTATAGATTACGTAGTCCAAATGTTTAGAAAGGAACAACAGAAGAAACGAAAGCGGAAAGGAATGCGTAAAGCGATAAAGATAGAAACAGTCTTCGGTGCATGCCTACTCCGGTACTTGCCTCGATCCACGATCCGTGGTCCTCCGACACTGAAGCTACAGTGAGATTCAATTCAACGTATTGAATCTCAAATCAGTTAACCTCATACCCAAACAATACAAGATACTGACAACGAGATATTTCTAGAGCTAATACAACAAGTATATCATCACAAAAGCACTAGCGGATGCATGATCATTATGCCGACAAACATAAGCAATAAGCAATATGAAAGCCCCACAATGTAAAACAACAATAACGACTGCACTATTCACCGGTGCCACGATAATTAGTCGTGTCCTCAGCGCTAGGAAAACAAAACGGTGTTATCAAAACTATAACCCGTATAACTGTCTGTATAACGGTCTACGAACATATCATTGACATATAAGTATTTAAGAAGCACAAGATTAGTGTTACAGTACGCGTCCGTACCTTCGTTGATGTACGTAAGTGTTTCTGGCGGAAACTTTGTACTTTCTGACGGAAAACAGTGATTTGTCCGACAGCGGCACGTTGGACAGCGTAAAGGCAGCAAATTAGGATTCCTGACTTCCTCTACAAGTAATATCACTTTTATTAGTGATTTGATACTACAACTGGCATTTTAGGTAAAAATTACCATTTTGCCCCTATATCCCTACTTGGCGGAATTTCGCCGTCTTCGCTACATAGGCTATTTTCTTCCCAAAATTTCGCGAACTTCGACGCATTTATGATTCTTGAAAATAAAGACTAAAATAGCCCTCCCATATGATACCCAATCATACTTGAAATTTAAAGGCTATTACTACCCCTAATTTTGAAAGAGTTATAAAACTACAACTTAAATGACTCGATCCCTACTATGTTTACACCTCTCGCATATTTTTTCAACGCAAACAAGGCTCTAAAACATTTGTAGGAATCTTGTCACCTACTTTCTAAATCTAACTAACAATTCTACTAACTACTAAACTAAAAACTAAAGACTAAAAACTAAAGCCCGAAAGACTTACCCGTTGAAGACTTTGCAGAGCTTCCGCCTTCTCTCTCTTCTTTCTCTCCCTAGCAATTTCGGCCAAGGAGCTCAAAGAAGAATGATGTGCAGAATTTGAAGGAGGGGGGGGTATTTATAGGGTTTTGATAAGGCATTGTTTGGCATTTTGGGTTATAAAAAAACCCATTTTGCCCGATCGGTACCCGATTCGCGTGATTTCGGAGAATTCACAAAATTCTGGATTTACAACTCTGAAGACATGTTCTCACTTAGTAGAAATGTCCAAGTTAACCTAAATTTTGATTCCATATAGGTCTCCAACAGTCCAGTTGAAGTTCCTCGAAAAACGTGTCCGAACGCGTCCGGTGTCGGAATTCGCTGAGATATCAATCTCTTCGAAATAATTCACTGATTCCAAATATGTCTAAATAAATTCAAACCCATTCCTAAATATTGAGTTAGAATTTATTTTCCTCTTTTCAAAATTATGCCTATATGCATTTTTCCCTATTTTGTTTTATTAGGAAAATGCACAAACTACTTCTAATTAACTTAGGAAGAGGTCACTTAAAGGTAAAAACTCACCGATTAATATTTCACCTTGACCTTGGGATTCCTATTCCTAGATCTCTAGATAGGATCCGTTTCCTAAATATTAGTTTACTATTCATTCTTTCTTACTTTAATTAATTATAATAGTATTATAATGTGCAACTTGATAAATATATATATAATAATTTTCTTTTTTTTTTTCACCAACAAAGATGTCGGCAGCCCCCTTTTGAATATATATATATTATATTTTTTTTTTATTTAATTAATTATTTAATTATTTACTTATTTAATTTTCCAAAAATTTCACAAAATTACCTAATTGGTCCATTCTTGTATTTAGGCCTAAAAATACCTAAACTCAACTATTTTTCATAAAATTTCCAATTAATTAGTAAATACATTTTTACTAATTTTACACTAATTTCCACTAATTTTTGAGTTTCACATAATTATTACTGAATTTCCTTTGCTTATGCTTAAGTAATTAGCCCAATATTACTTAATTACTTTATTATCAATTGTTGATAATTTTCTTAATTACAAAGCCTCATTATCTTCATACTCTTGTGTTCACATTAGTATTTTCATACCTCTAACATTATTCTATAATTACAAGGGTATTTTGGTCTTTTCATTACTTTTTGAACACTCTTATACAATTTTCCCAAGTTCATAATTTATTAAATTATCATAATTAGGGATAATATACTCTCCTTACTCACTTGGTCATTTAACTACCTTTTAGGATTTTTCCACAAATTTTCTAAGTTAATTACCCTTTCAGGGGCATTTTGGTCATTTTGGCACTTTGGCCCTTAAATTCCCTAATTTCCTGTAGAAATTCTACCTAGAAAATATGCTATAATTATACAAGACTGGAGATTGAATTTTCACTTATCAGAATTATCCAACTTTTATTTATAATATGCCAGATAAATATCCAAGGTATTACATACATAAACTTGTTTGGATGATTAATAGAAAAACAAGTTTAAAGGTAAAAGATTGAAAAATGCATAAATTTTATAAAAATAAAAATAGATAATGTATTATATATTTAAAAAAATTACAATACTAAACTACTTAAATTTTTTAGGAAAATAGGGGGAAGTCCACTAAAAATTTAATTGGAAAGAATTACCTAAATCAGAGTATTGTCATGATTTATATATAAAAAATTATCAAGTAATTCTCGCCGATTAAATTTCTGAAAGACCTAAATCAGAGTACTGTCGTGATTATTAACTTTTAAGTGACTTTATACTTAAGACAAAAAATTTACTCTATAAGGATTTATAATAATAACCATAATAATATTTCAATTAAAAAAAGTGGAACCCAACATTTTCTTTCATAAGCTGCTTTTGTCTCTCCATGGTGAAAAAGCCAAAAACAAGAAATTTTAGCTTATGACATAAAGCTACTTTTCGAAAGACGTTAGTCAATCTTTTCGAAAGTTTCTCAAGAGTTCGCCAGCAAGATCTTGGCTTCATACCCATTTACATATATCAAATTTGAGAGAGAGGTCTACGACCAAGAAGACTAAGAGGATGCTGTAAGCCAAGAACTTGTCTTTGAGTTGCTGAACAAGGAGATGTCAAGTATAAGCTTTGTCAACTTCTTTATGAAGTATTTCTTCAACTGTGATTAAATAGTTGGCTGCTTAGAACTTTAATTACATTTTGATATGTTGGCTTCGGTATTTTAGGCACATGTACCATGCTTACATCCTCCTTCGAGGCCTCCAGGACAAGATCAAGTTCATCTGCTCTGATCATGTCAGTCACTAAGGTGTCGACAAGAAGGAAGATGCCAAGCAAACTTACGTAAGGTTTTTGGAGGATGAATTCATTAGGAGGGGCCAAATGAAAGGGATACTTACTTCTTTGTACCCTTACATTCAAGGGTAGGAACATTATTAACTCTGCTTAAATTAGTTTTTATTTATTTTGTAAATGTCCTGATGGTGTGATACATTATTGTACTTAGGGAGCATTAGATGCTCATAGTGGTAAGTCCAATTCGCCAAAAGATTTGGTTTATAACTCTATGGGTGGGGATCCAAACAGGAGACCATACATGCATGAGACATTCAACCAGTAAGTTATCTGTTCATCATCTCTTATAATTCAGTTCATCTTGCTTGTTTCTATATATATAATTTTTTATTGTATATTATCATAGTGGTGTACAAGTACCACACGGAGAATGGTCTCAACTACAACAATTGCAACCTCACCGATGGTCGCCTCAGATACGCCTTCCAATGGCAGTGTTCAAAAGTATATATATCATTCACCAATGACTATAATATTAAATTGAAGCACACATATATTCTATGTATTTGACTGATTGAAATTATTTTCTTCTCGTTTCTTTATATAGTGTCCAAAGCAATCGGACATAAGCAATGATTGTGGGTACTACGTGATGCAGTACATGAAGGACATAATCACGAGCGATCCTGAAAATATTAATTCAAACAAGGTATATTATATGTTTAATTTGTTCATATATACACTTGGTTAGCTATATATTACAATATTTAACTTTCATCTATTGTTTCCTTTTCGCACAATATTTTAATGCCTTCTGGACGATGTTTAGCAACTCACAAATGAAAGAAGTAATTTAAGAGTTGGCGACATATGTGCAACGTTAGTTGGAGTGTACATAATACAAAGTATGGCTGTAAATTTCTAGATACTGACTATTTGTTTAATTTGTTTTAGAGGTTTTGTTTTAATAGTGTATACAAGTACATGAATGACTCTAAATATATTCTAATATGTTGTATTATTCTGTATATGAATGAAAATGTAAATATATATTGTGATTCGTTTTGTAAATGTTTATGCAGGGGGATCTCAAAAGCAGAAATCCCCCCCCCCTCAATTTTCTTTTTATAAAAAATCTAGCTTCTATAAATCAGAGTTGTTACCTAACAACCATTATTTATGTCAACTCACGATTGTTACCTAACTGTTGTTTGGAAAGAACCGTTATATATGTTGCCTAACAACTGTGTTATTTATGTCAACTATATATATAATGATTGTTTGGAAAGAGTTGTTACCTATGTTAGTAGATATATAACGATTGTTAAATCAGAACTGATATGTATTAAGCAAGCATTATCATATATTATAATGTTTGTTTATGTGTGTCTGTTAATTATTATCACAACAATGGCCATAGCATGGCCTCATCGAACCTCAATAGATAATGTGACCTAGATTATAAACATTATAATAGGTCCAGAATAAATAACGATTTGGAACCTTAATGTATCTACACCCAACTTTTATAGCGCCCGTATATATGACAGTTCAAAACCATAATGTATGATAGTTAATAACTATCATATATCACAATTTCTGTAGTAGTGTATTTATGTATATTTGGGATAGCTTTTGATGAAAATGATCACTTGTGTGTTAAAAATTACTTTAAATCGAAGCAAGCTTACTTTTTCTGATTTTTTTTTTTCATATTTAAATATTTTAAAACTGATTTTTTAATTTTATATATACTACCCCGGTCCTATTTATAAGTCTTTAAAGAAACTTATAAATAGGACCAAAGTGGTATATGTTAAATGAAATTTATCCAAACATAATTTATATTACGTTATATGACTTTTACTTCCAACTTTAGTTTGCAAAAGTAATTAAGCGAGTGAGATAAAGGTAACTTTTGTAAACATTAACCCAAACACGCCGAGCCAACAATAATGCTTAAAACACGGTTTAATTAAGCTAATTTAATTAAACAAACTTTGAGGTTGAAACTCGTTTTCTGAAACCATGTGAGACATAAGCCATAACAAACACGGCACCAACAAGTCATGATTTATGTTTTTTTCTTGTTGTAATTAATTGTGATGATAGGTATGTAATTATTAAACAAATAATAATAAATTAATGAAAATGTTTTTTTATTTGTGTGGGTCCAGAATAACGTGTGGGGGCTTTTTGAAGTAGATTTTTGTGACAATGAGTGAGACTTGTAAGCCACCACGTGAATGTTCCCACAGTTATCGGTCTCTCTCATTCTTTCTATTTGGTCAATGCTGATACACATTAGCTACAGTAGTGCACGCACACACGCTTATTATTTCTCTTTTATTACATATATACTTTGTTGTGAGTGTGTGTCGTTTTGTGACTGTTCTTTCCTTAAGATCTAGATATCTGGATTCGTTGATTACCAAAAAAAGAAAAAAAAAAGGACATATTAATATTTCTAGATATCTAAATAAAATGTTATCATTTCTTATATTAATATTTGTTATTGCATTCTCCTTAATTGTTATTTAAATTTTTTAATAATTAAATATATTGCTTGAAACCTCTTAGTAAGATGGTCATACAGAACTGGATTTTTCAAAGTTAGAGCTCATATATGTTATAAGACATATTTTAAATCCATGATAAATATTTTCTTTTTCATTTATAGACATAAGGTGATCATCATTGTATTGTTAGTTTTTATAGCTTGATCAAATTTTGGTTTTAGTCCCTACAGTTTGAAATTTGTCAATTTTAATCTCTACAGTTTCATCAAAACTTTGGTCTGAATTTAAAGATTAGTCTCTACATTTTTTATAAATTTTAATTTAGATCCCTATACTACTTAAACTCATACTAGATGCATATACAACCAAAACTAACGATTTAAAACTATAGGGACTAAAATCAAAATCCAATTAAACTATAAGGACCAATAATAAATGAGCTATTTATAAGACAAATTTAATTAATGGGTAAAGAAGCAATTTTACACATGTGTTTTACCCCAGGAGCGCCCAGCACCACGAGCTTTTTTCTGGAGCAAAAGTACACACGTGGTTACGTTTTGGGAGCAAAAATACTACGGGCTGTTAGTTGACTAGACGTTGACCGTTAACTTGGATGGAAGTGAACAGTAACGTGGGTGAAATTATCCTTTTGCCCTAAGTTTTATTTTTTTTTAAAAAAAAAAACTAAAACTAAAAAAAAAAACTAAAACTAAAATTACCCCGCTGGTGGGCCCCACCACCGGCCACCCCACCACCGCCGGCAGCCGCCGGTGGGGTGGACGGTCCGGCCGTAAATGAAATGTTACAAACTCCAAACAAAATTCTACTTATCTCTCTCAATCCTTATTTCCACTACTATAATTACTCAACAATATCCATCGTAAGGTCATTATTTAATTAAATCATAAATTTTATGAAATGACTAATTTGTAGGAACATATCAACAAAAGCTGCATATATATATATTCCAGACACAAAAAAGAAAGTGATTAAATATGGAAATTGATGAAATGAATGAAAGAAGTGGGCTGGGAGGTGGAAGATGCTAAATGAGAGGTTCAAAGTGAGTAGAGAATGTAACTTGGAAGAAACATTCTCATGAGACACAACACCAAAAGATAAAGAGATAACATAGGCACACAACATACCACACACACACACACAAATCACTACTGATATTCTGTCTACTGTCTTCGGATGCAATTGGATATCAATGACCCTATTGTATCAGGAATCTGTCATATCACTTTTGGTATATATGCGCGACTCCTACAAATTTCTTTTTTTTATATAATTAATTATTACTTAATTATCTGACTTTTTGAGTTATCAATTTCTCATCTGATTCTATATATTTATAAGGTACATAGAGTGTTTTTTTATATATATATATTTTATAAGTTACATAATTAAATTTTTCAGATGAATATATAGTTTTTTCATTAGTGTATATTATTGTGTAGACTGTTATTTTATAGAAATATATATATTTATATATTAAATAGAGTAAAGTTATAAAACTATTAAATTTTAAGGTCAATAGAGTGTTTTCTTTGTATATTTTATAAGTTATATAATTAAATTTTTCACATGAATATGTAGTTTTTTTTATTCGTGTATATTATTGTGTACACTGTTTTGTATGTATGTATGTTAAATAAAGGTAAAGTTATAAAACTATTAAATTTTAATATAGAGTTAATAAAATTTAGTTTTTCTTAATTCTAACCAAACATATACTAGAAGTACCTTTTCAATAGGATTAAAGGAGTTATCGTCAAATGTTTTACTTTTTTTAGGAGGCTTATAATTCAAAACTCGCGAAGATTAAATCTTTATCGTTTTAAATCAATTTTAATTTCACCCTTATTATAATTGATATTATTACTTAATTATATATTTGAATATAGAACAGTAATTAAAATAGATTTTTGCAGAATCAGGGCCACCAAATGTGTTGGTGAATACAATCGATACGTAAAGTGATAAGAACCAAGAAAATTTAAAAAAATAATAATTGGAACTATGATATATATATATATGAAAATTCTTATTCTTGAGAGTTCAGTGGTACCACAAATTAAAAATAAAACCAAATGAATTGGCATCTCTCTTTTTTGATGAGGGAGGAATCTAATGACATGTTTCGCAGAGGAGACATACATATTATTTTCTTTATTTTTTTGCTTATGCTTCTTTCTCTCTCTGCTCGTGGGAAATCCTCCCGAACCTGACGCTATGTTAAGAGCTGAGATCCAATTTACCACATTGGATCTCAGTAATTCAAGTAACCTCATGTTTATATACAACATATATGTACATGTGAGACATTCAAATATCTTGGCAACATTTACTATGATCGAGACATAGGGAATACATAATCGATATGTATGGCAATAACAATACAATCGGATGTAGGGTTAAAGCACAATGAGGAGTGTACATAATCGATATGCACTACGTAACAATACAATGGATGTAAGGTTAAGGCATAATGGATAATGATACAATCGGATGTATGACATGACAAGAGAATAATACAATCGGATGTATAATGACATAACAAGATACAAATCGAAGTAATGTACATAACGATGCATAATCAGTACGCACAAAAGTACAATCGTAGTACACACATGACGAGGAAACACACATATTCATACAATAACCATCGAGTTAGTGTTACGACGCGAACGTACCTTCGTTGACGGATTACGGTATTTCTAGCACGTTTACTGAAATCTGTACTTTTACTTAAAATCGTGAAACAGCTGACACGTCGGGCAGCAGAATTCAAGCAGCAGAATCAACGTTTGAGATATCCTATGAGAATAATGTCACTTCCATTAGTAATTTGACATTATAATCGGCATTTTAGGTAAAAATTACCATTTTGCCCCTATAACCCTACTTGGCGGAATTTCAAAACTAAAGACTAAAAACTAAAGACTAAAGCCCGAAAGACTTACCCGTTGAAGACTTCGGCAGAGCTTCCGCCCAGAACTTCTCTCTCTTCTTTCTCTCCCTAGGATTTTCGGCCAAAGGAGCTCAAAGAAGATGTGCAGAATTTTGAAGGAGCATGGCATCTATTTATAGAGATTTTGGAGGGACAAGGTTGGAATTTTCAAAGTTGTTTGCACTATTCATGTCCAATTTTTCCAAAGGATTTTTGCCCTTGCTTTTCCCCTCTTGACCGACCTCCATGCTGATGTGGCAGCCCTTGGTTGGTCCAAAATGGTGACTAGGCTTGCTTTATGCCCTAGCCTAACCGTTTTCCCGATCGCAGACCCGATTAGCGTGATTTCGGAGAAATCTCAAAATTCTGGATTTACAACTTGAAAACATGTTCTCACTTAGTAGAAATGTCCAAGTTAACCTAAATTTTGATTCCATATAGGCCTCCAAAGAGTCAAGTTGAAGTTTCCTCGAAAACGTGTCCGAACGCGTCGGTGTCGAATTAATTTCTGAGATATCAATCTCTTCAAATAATTCATCGACTCCAAATATGTCTAAATAAATTCAAACCCATTCCTAAATGTTGAGTTAGAATTTATTTTCCTCCTTTCCAAAATTATGCCTATATGCATTTTTCCCTATTTTGTTTTATTAGGAAAATGCACAAACTACTTCTAATTAACTTCCGTAAGAGTCTAATGGAAGATAAAATTCCACCGATCAATAATCTACTTTGATATTGATAATCCCATTCCTAGATCTCTAGATAGGGTCCGTTTCCTAATTTAAATATTACTATTCACATATTTTACTTTAATTAAATTATATTATTATAAAAATGTGCAAGTTGCCAACTTGGGTTCTATTTCATTTTTATTTATTTATTTATTTCGTTTTTCCCCTTTTATTTTCTGCCTTTTCTCTTTTTTTTTTAATTAATTATTTAATTAATTAAATAATTATTTTTACATAATTTCTCACAACATTTTCCTATTGGTCAATTCTTGCATTTAGGCTTAAAAATACCTAAACTCATCCATTTTCCTTCAAATTTTCCAATTAATTAACCAATATATTTATGCTAATTTTTAGCCATTTATCACTAATTTTGGAGCTTTACATAATTATCTCCGAATTTTCTATACTTGTGCTTAAGTAATTTGCTAATAAATACTTAATCACTCAGTTATCACTGCTTAGTAATTTTCTTAATTAGAATACCACATTACCTCTTAACCTTTGCTTTAACATGAGATTTTTCATGCATTCTCGTATTATTCTCGCATTTTTCCATAATCGCAAGGGTATTATGGTCATTTCCTTACTTTTTGAGTATTCTTCTACAATTTCTCTAAGTTTGTAACTTAATAAATTACCTAATTAGAGATAACATACTCTCATTTATTCAAATAATTATTTCACTGACTTTTAGGATTTTTCACAATTTTCCTAAATCAATTATGTCCCTTAGGGGCATTTTGGTCATTTTGGCACTTTGGCCCTTAAATTCCCTAATTTCCGAGATATTTTTCCTTAGAAAATAAGATAATTATATCTTATTATTTGATACCCCATATTCACCTACTTTCTATAGGTATAATCTTACCAAATTAAGATACGTATTTTTGGGGTATTATAGGGAAAATCTCACTCAAGATCTCAAGAATTAGAAAAAAATATAAAAAACATCATAATGGAAATTGCTCTATGAAAAAAGTCCTTAGAAACTTCGGTGGTGTAGATTACAAACGTGAACTTACTTTCTTAACAAACGTATATGACTGTATTGTCAAATCATAGAGTAAGCATTAACAAATTTATCTATATCACTAAGAACTTTTTTGATATATAGAGGAATCTATATTATATTAAGACTTTTTTAATAGGGGAATATACATTGTGACTTTTTTTATATTTTTTCTGATTCTTAAAGACCTGAGTAAGATTTTCCCGATTATTTATTCTCCACTGAATATTTATATACACACGGAGAGAACACAGAAAGTTCAGTGAGATTCATCTCTCTCTTTCACACAAATATACAGAGTTGCTTTATGAGCAAGTAGAACGAACCCCCACCATTAATTGATGTGGATGATGCAGGTTGCTTCTTGCATTTTTTCCAGAAAGCGATTAGGGTTTTTCCGTTTCTGTATGTTCTAGTTCTAGACACACCAAAAGTGGGACTCTAGAGGACGACGACGCAGACAACTTAAAAGAGACACCACACTTGTGCTTTCTGCTATTCTCTCTCCCACAATTAGATTTTATTCTTCTTTCTCGTCTTTCGTCTATTTTTGTTGTTTTAGAATTCTCTAGTTTCGGCTCTCTCTCTCTCTCTCTCTCTATATATATATATATATATATATATGTGGACGTACGTACGTGTCATGATTTTAAAATTAATAGGACTCAATGTCAGAAAATTCTATTCAGTGGTTGAGCCGAGTAGATGGATTCAATTATTCCTCTACAATGAAGTAGAAGATTTGAACCTAGTGGATGGAAAAATCGTGTAGGAGATATTTCCAATTACATCTAATAATATTTAAATATGATATGGTCTTGCCAGATATCTATACCCCTTGTGCTAATATAAAACCGACTTTGTAATTTAATTTCTTTATTAAAATGTGTATTATATATATTAAGAACAGTAAGAAGTAGTTATATAAAACATTAGAACAATATATATATTAACTAGCCTTATGGTAGCACAACTCACGAGTTCAATCCCCTGCAAGTATTTAGCTTACCAACTCAAAAAAAAAAAAAAAAAAGGGAAATCCTAGAAAAATTTGTTTAAAATAAGGAAAAGACAAATAAAGGGTCTAATATCACAAATCTCAAATTAGACTTGAGGGAAGAATTTGAGACTAGCAAATGTTTCCAAATGACTAGTTTGCCCTTTACTTATTTAGAGAGGTCAAGTTGTCAATATAAATACTGAAATTGTTAATTGCAATTCATAAGTTGTTATTCTCCATACATGAGTAGTCAATGACAACTAATAGAATTTAGGGAGCTCAAGTTGTCCATATGGATACCGAATTCTTAATAGTGAAATTCTTAAATTGTTATTCTCTATTCCTAAGTAGTCAATGTCTGAATGACGTCTGACATGTGTGACTTCAAAATATTACCTACAAATTTGTTGGTATTTGAGGAGCGACCAAGTTGTCAAAATAGATACTAAAGTTATTAATTGTGATTATTAAGTTGATATTCTCTATATTTAAGCAATCAAAACCTTAATTAAGGGGCATATTAGTCATCTAAAAACATTTGCTAATTCTAAATTCTTCCCTCAGGCCTAACTTGGGATTGATGATATTAAACCCCCTTATTTATTTTTCCTATTTTAAAAGAAGTTCACTTTATTTTTTATTTTTTTTAAAAGTACTCATACTAATTCTCTTTGCTTGTCTTTCGCTAGACATGACAGAATTTCTATAAAATGTATTCAGCTTTGCCAACTTAGCTTCATGATATCAACCTTGGCGTATCGTAAGTATTCTTGTCATCAAGCTAAGGAGAGAGTGATCGAGGCAATGATATTATAAAATTAACTCTTTATTATGAATAATACTACTCAAACTTATGTCGACAAGTTGTATATAAAAACAACAATCATTAAATATGAGCAACTTGTTTAAGAACAGATAGAAAAATAGATCATAAGTCAACAGCTTACCCTCAAAATGAGGGTTTTCATTTATGATTAAATATATAATACAGACTATTTGTGGCATAGGTTCAGGGTCCTCTCCTCCCTCCTCTTCTCGTATCCAATATATATATATATATATATATATAATACTGACAAACTATTAATTAACTAATTAAAAATGGAATAGTCAAGGCTTGATCCAGATATGTAGATAACATCTGGCATCCATATTTTGCCGACATTATATGTTATTGACTTATTTCATTTGCCCGCTAATAAATAAAGTCCTTTAACGTACATAATCTTGATTAAGATATTCACATCATTACTTTATCATTTTTTGTTGCAAATAAATTTATGTGAATGTAATTACAAAATAAATTATCAACTTAAGAGATGGATCTTATGATTCATGAGTCACCAATAAAAAAAACACATTTAATTTATTGATAAGATTAACTAATTGGATCAATTTTTATTTACAAGTTAGTTTATTTTAAAACCTTCTAATAATATCTCATATATTACTCCCTCCTGTCTTAATTATAATACCTAGTTGACTTTTTTTTTAAAGAAATTAAGGAGGCTAATTAAATTACTTTAGAGTATTTTTATTTTTTTCTTCAAACTATTTAGTTTGACTAATAAACTAATATATAATTTAAGGATATACAACATATGAAATGATTAAGTAACTTAGTTAGCTTCCTTAATCTCTTCAAAAAAAAGTCAATTAGGTCTTATAATTAGAACCGGAAATAATAATAAAAACTTTATTGACCGTAACTTCTGTATTTATTATTGATTTCATTGCTGCCCCTCCCTCCGTTAGTCCTAACCATAAACAATGGATACTAGCTAGGCGTTGTACATGTCGAACGGGGCCAATGCCAATCAACGGAGGTGGCTCCGTCTCTGCAGAGGACATGCGTCTTTTACATTGAATTTACACGCATGCGGTGTGTGGCATGCGTAAATTTTTTAAATGTAAAAGGGCGGTGGATGCCACTCCCATCAACTTCAATGTTCAAATTAAAAATATCATAAAATTGGGGAAAAAAATATTAAGATGATTCCATACTCAATAATCCATAATTGATTTATAATTCATCGCCTAAATACTTTATCATTATTTTTTATTTTTTATTATAATTAATTTGTAGTTTTTTTTTTGAACAATTCTACTTAGCTTCATTACTGGGAACGTAGCAATTACAAACAAAAGAAAGCAAGGAGGCGATCAGCCATACACACTGGAAATAACAACAAGGAAAAGACAAAAAAGATCCAAAACAAACACCAAAAGGAACTCCTAGATTCAATCAGGATCAAAGGTTCTGGGCTGCTCAGAGGCAACTTCCCGGTGACACCTGATGCTCTTTCTATCCTCTTCCAGCACCTGAGACAAAGAAGGTAAGGATATTCCTACCCACCCTATTGGGCACACCTCCTTATTGGTAGATACAGCAAGCCTATCTGCTGTTCGGCTCCCCTGACGGGGAGTAAAACGAACTAGATCATGGGCAATTAATTTGTAGTTAAGTAATGCATTATTTTATTAATCAAAAGAGATGCGCATTTATAACAATTAATCTGTTTCTTAAACTTTATTTTTTATGCATATATTGTATTAAATTTTACGTTCTATATAAATGTTTTGCCAACTCATATATAAATAACTCTAAATAGTTGTCAAAAAAAATAAAACAACCCTCCAACCCCCCACCACCGCCGGCGACCACCACCGCCAGCCGGCCGCCACCGGCGGTGGTGGGGGGTTGGAGGGTTTTATTTATTTATTTATTTAAAATTAAGGGCAAAAATGTAATTTCATCCGAATTTGCATATCCCTCATAGGTCCTTAGTACCTCTCAGTCTTTTTACAAATTCAACAGTGGGGGTTTTGCAAATTCAAATGGTATTTATTTGGAATTCTCCCTCTCATATTCCATATTTAGTAATCTGGTATATAGAACTAGTAGTTTTTTTAAAAATTATATGCAATCATTAAATTGATATAAAATTAGAATATAGTGATCACTACTCTCCATTATTTATTGATAAATTAACATATATATCAAGAGTGATATCACATACTGCCTTTGACTCTAAATATATAGTCTTTTTAACTAATTCCTAGAATAAAAAATAGTTAAAATGATTGAAATTTAATGAGTATAAATACAAATGTCCAATAAATCGGGGTATTTAGATCAATGGAGTAATATTTAATATAAATTAATATTGGACGTTGTAGTGATTGAATCCAAGGACTTCTATATATAGCTGTACGTAAGAATATGAAAAGTTGACATTTGATATTAATTGGTGGCGAAGGATATTTTAAATGGGGCCCTGAAAATAAAAGCCACAAGGAATTTTAGATCTCAAAATGTTCCTTTATAATTCATTTGATTCAATTTAATTGGATAGGGCTAATTAATATATATAGATACTATTAACTAATTGGATCCATTTTTATTTACAAGTTAGTGTATTTTAAAATCTTCTAAACATATATAATATATTAATAAATACCTCATTGACCGAAACTTATGTATTTATTATCGCTTCCATTGTTGCCCCTCTGTATGGGAGGCAACAGTAGGGAATTTTATGCAATGGGTGAAAGCCTGACGGAACAATGCCTCGTGGAGGTAGAAGGCCTACGGGTCGTTAACTTATTTTCCCGAAGAAGAAGGAAGGAAGGAAAGTATTTGGGGACTAAGCATCGGCTAATTCTATGCTAGTAGCCGCAGTAAGACAGGGGATGCAAGCGTTATCCAAAATGATTGGGTGTAAAGCATCTGTAAGTGACTTTTTAAGTTCGTTGTCAAATCCCAGGGCTCAAACCCTGGATAAGCGGTGGAAACTACTAAGCTGGAGTACTATAGGGGAAGAAGGAATATTCGGTGGAGTGATGAAATGCGTTGAGATTGGAAAGAACACCAATGGTGAAAGCACTCTGCTAAACCAACATTGAAACTGAGAGACGAAAGCTAGGGGAGCAAATGGGATTAGATACCCCAATAATCCTAGCCGTAAACGATGGATACTAGGTGTTGTATTATTGACCCGTGCAATGTTGTATATAACGTGTTAATTAATTATCCCGCCTGTGGAGTATGCCACAAGAATGAAATTCAAAGGAATTGACAGGGGTTCAAGCGATAGAGCATGCGATAGAGCATGTGGTTTAATTTGATGCAAAGTGAGGAACCTTATCAAGGCTTGACATGCCGTGAATCCTCTTGAAAGAGAGGGGTGCCTTGGGGAACGCGGACAAAGGTGGTGCATGACTATTAGTGTGATCAACAATTAACTTATCTGGTTATGCGTTTTGTTAATTTTGTTATTCAATTGAGGTCAAAAGGTTTTTTTTTTTTTTCATAAATTAATGATTGTTTATTTTTCAACAATAATTGCTTCTTTAATTCCGTTCAAATAGGGACACCCAGAAATAATTGCTTATACCCTATGAGTCATCCAAATGAAGGACAGCTATTATATATAGTGGCCCCAAATCAAATTAAATGTATTAACTAGTTAGAAGGTTTAGCTCCCCTATATTTAGAAACATGAGGGAGAAGTTATTTATTTTTATTCTTAGTTATAGAGAGATAGAGAAGGCATAAGATATTTTTCAGAACGGGGCCAATGCCAATAAACTTATAAGAATTAAGGTGTAAATTGGCTAATGAAGCATTACGTTAGGAGTACAGTACATAAAAATGTTTTGAAATGAATAATTGAAATGGAGCAAAAATACTAATAAAGAATTTAAAACTTCGGCGAATAGATCAAAATTTGGGATTGTGCTACTTTCATAAGTTTTAAATTCTTCATTGGTATTTTTGCTCCCTTAAAAAATACAATGTTCAAATTAAAAATATCACAATAATATGAACAAATTGAAAAAATATATATATTAAGATGATTCCATACTCAATAAATTGATATATAATTCATCGCCTAACTTGGCACACTTTATCATTATTTTTTTATTATAATTAATTTGTAATTGACTAATGCATTTTTTTATTAATCAAAAGAGATGCATTTATAACAATTAATGTCTTTCTCAAACTTTATTTTTTATGCATATATTGTATTAAATTTTACGTTATATATAAATGTTTTGCCAACATAAATATAAATAACTCTAAATAGTTGTCAAAAAATTCACATGTGACAACAACTTTTCACAAGGTTATATGCAATCATTAAATTGATATAAAATTAGAATATAGTGATCACTACTCTCCATTATTTATTGATAAATTAACATCTATATCAAGAGTGATATCACATACTGCCTTTGATTCTAAATATATACTCTTTTTAACTAATTTCTAGAATAAAAAATAGTTAAAATGATTGAAATTTAATGAGTAGAAATTAAAATGTCCAATAAATCGGGTTATTTAGGATCAAATAAAGTATTATTTAATACTCCTCCGGTCCTAATTATAAGACATATTTAACCGATTTTGGGAGATTAAGGAAAGAAGTTAGATTAGTTAATTTTACTCATTTTCCTAAAATGTCCTTGTATAAATTTAAAATGACCTAAGTGAAAGTAAATCAATAGTTTCTACCACATGCCTCTCTAACTTTTTTTTTTCCACATACTATCTAATTGAAATAATGGTCTAACTATATATACATATATATAAGTGTATACATATAGATACACACACATATATGTGTGTACATATAGACACATATAGGCACACACACCCACAAACATATAAATAGGCACACACACCCACACACATATAAATACACACACACACAAAGATATACATGTATATGTGTGTGTGTTTATATTTGTACACACACACATATTGACAGATACACACAAATATACATATATGTACACACACCCACATATATATATGTTTGTGTGTGTGTGTGTCTATATATATTTGTGTCCGCACACACATATATATATATTTGTGTATAGACACACACACAAAATATATGTGTGTAGACACACACATATATACATATATGTAGATACACACATATATGTGCGCGCGCACACACAAAATATGTGTGTAGACACACACATATATACATACATACATATATATGTAGACACACATATATGTGTGTGCCTATAGTGTCTATATAATATAAATTAATATTGGACGTTGTAGTGAATTTTTCCTTTTTTTTTTTTCTTTTTTGCTCAAGACGTTGTAGTGATTGAATCCAAGGACTTCTATAGCTCTATGTAAGAATATGAAAAGTTGACATTTGATATTAATTGGTGGCGGAGGATATTTTAAATGGGGCCCTGAAAATAAAAGCCACCAGGAATTGTAGATCTCAAAATGTTCCTTTATAATTCATTTAGATTCAATTTAATTGGATAGGGCTAATTAATTTATATATATATATATATATATATATATATATATATATATATATATATATATATATATATATATATATATATATATATAATGGCAAAAAATAAAATATTTATTTATTGTATCAGTTTACTTTATAATTATTCCTTGATCACGTTGCAATCCGATCAAAAAGTAGCAGAGATACACTAATTAAAGTGGGTTGTGTTATTTCCTGACATTTATTCCAACCTATTTAAATTTAAAATATATAATACTGTGACATGACCATGTCCACTAATTAACTCAACCTTTTTAATTGTTTTTTTTTTAATTCTATATAATTAATTATAAATAAAAAGTCCATATAAAGACGGTTGAATTACCCAAATTCTAATTTGAATCATTGAACTCAAGAAATTATTTATTAGGTTATGTGTCATAATTAGATATTTAAGATTTGAGTCAAATTACCTCCATATTTCTTAGTCATTACAAATTCAATGAAGTGAGCATTTTTTTATATAAATAAATATTTCTATTTCTCCTCTATATTGGGCTGATGTAAATTCAAAATTGGACTATCATTGAATATGGTCTTTCATTGGCAAGGATAGTCTTCAATTTGGGCTCAAAATTCCACTCCCTCATCGGTTAAAAAAACATACAAATAAGTCATTTGAAAGCATAATTTAATCAGTTAAAATAAGGTAAAATGAGCCAATGAGGATTGATACAGTTGGCTAAGGCGTCGGCCTTCACCCCAAAAGAAAGGAGATTCGATATCCGCTGGTCGATGTGAAGGCCTCGTTGGTGGGCGATTTGTAAGTACCTCTATAAGCGCTATTTGAACCTAGAGGCATGTCCTGGCCCTGGTGGGATACCGGTGTCTACCCCCACCTAAACTTTTTTATACCAAAAAAAAAAAAAAAGTATAACTTAATCAGTTAAAATAAGGTAAAATGAGCCAATGAGGATTGATACAGTTGGCTAAGGCGTCGGCCTTCACCCCAAAAGAAAGGAGATTCAATATCCGCTGGTCGATGTGAAGGCCTCGTTGGTGGGCGATTTGTAAGTACCTCTATAAGCGCTATTTGAAACTAGAGGCATGTCCTGGCCCTGGTGGGATACCGGTGTCTACCCCCACCTAAACTTTTTTATACAAAAAAAAAAAAGGTCAAATGTGAGTAAATATCAAGAATTACCGGTGTCTACCCCCACCTAAACTTTTTTATACAAAAAAAAAAAAGGTCAAATGTGAGTAAATATCAAGAATTCAAACCATCGTATAAAATATAAATATTATTCATAACTTATGAACATTTACCACTCGTTACATATTTTATAAAACAAAACTTGAAGACAAAACAAATATATATTGATTATACAAGTGATAGTCAGAGTTCGGTATAACTTCTGCCAAGAGTATATCTTTATTTTTATTTTTGATTCATGTGAGAATATTGCCAACAATAAGTGAAATTATTATTATTATTTGACTTGCACACCTATATTTGCCTGTAATATTAAAGACATAAACATATCGTTATTATATTTAAAAAAGGAATAATATCACTTTAGTTTCTAGATTTTTTTTAAGTTATTGGTTTAGTCATTTGAAATTTGATTCAATATAACTTAGTCCTTGTAATTTATTAAGGAATTATAATGATTAAACCATTCCAAATAAAATAATTATAAAGATCAAATTGTTTTTAGTTACTCCCTTGATCTTTAATATAAAAGTCAATTGACTTTTTTGCGGAGAGAGTAAAGAAACTAAATAAATTATTTAAACATAGTATATAGTATATCATTATATTGTATATCAATTTATAAGTCAAGAAAATTAATTTTTTAAAAAACGATAGATATAAATATTTTAAAGTAACTTGATTATCTTTCTTAATCTCTCTAAAAAAATCAACTAACTCTTATATTAAATATTAGAGGTAATGATATCAAACTATAGAAATCAAGTTGTTGTTCATACTCCCTCTAAAATTCACAAAATAAAAATATCTTTTTAACTTAAATTTTTATGAAAGTATATCAAAATTACTTATCTATCTTTAGAAATAAATAAATAATAATTGGTATTATATAAAATGCGTTATATTTAAAATAAAATGAATATTAAATATAAGTGATATAGCCTTTGCGTAAAGGCCCCTAATCAAGAATATGAAAAGTCATATATGTTGTGACATTTGATGTTAATTGGTGGTGGAGGATATTTTTTAAAGCAATTGCAGATCTCAAAGTGCTCCATTATAATTCATTCATATCCATTTTAATTAATTGAAATCAGCTTGCTTTAAAAAAGTAGCAGAAATGCACATAATGGGATCTATGATTTCTTGACGTTTATGCCAATCGCTTTTAAAATACCGACATCACTATATATATATATATATATTTTTTTATAAAAGCCTAAAATTTGGATTATCTTGATATTTTTTTATAAGTGCTCGACATTTAATTGTCTGAATATTTAATAATTTTTTTTATTTGTAACCCTTGTTAATTATGTGTATTGTATTAATTAAAATATTGGTGATATTTATATTGACTCTATGTTTTTTTCTTGCTTTCCTATTATAAATAAGGGTATGCTTCAAAACATAAATTTATTTTAGACATATTTATTATTTTTAACTAATTTTAATCAATTTATTAAAACACGTAATTTAGTTATCGGTCTCCTATAAATAAGACCGGGGGAGGAGGAAATACTTAATTTGATTCTACATTTCTACTTTCCACATGATCAATTTGTACATGAATTTGATGTTATATGATATAATTCTTTTATAATGGTTTTCCATATTGGACCAACAAAAACTCAAAGTCCAAATTTTATGGAATATATAGATTCTGCCTTTTTTTCTGGGGCTCACAAGTGATTCGGAAAAAAACAGAAACTAAGAGATCTTTCCAAGCCATTGATCGAACCCTGAGCAATTGGAAAGATTTTGATCATTTTTCTATGCTAAGGATTTCTTGCAAATTCATAGCATGTTGCTTGATATTTCACATCGGATGGGAAAGAGAATAATATCAAAAGCGAGGCGCTGAAATATTACAATTTATCTTTTTTCTTTTTAAAAAAAAAAGGTTGGACCCGTACAATTTTTTGAAGTCAAAAACTCAAATTTAAACTCTTAATGGGTTTTTTTTTTTTTTTGCTTAGAGCATCCGATATCCCAGGGCAGGCCATCTTTCAGGCACATCAACGGCCCCAGACTATTCCGGATCGAGACCGGGTGGCCCCCTTCGGGGGGAAGCCTCTACCACCCACGCATGCTGCATTCCCACGTCTCGAACTCAAGACCCGTGGTTAAGCTAGGACAACCCCTTACCAGTTGACATAAGCGTTTGGTGGTAACTCTTAATGGGTTTTAAAACTGTTGAGAGATAACGGATAGACAATATCAAGAGGTACTACTAAGATGTTACAATTTTTTGAACACAAGGTGCTTGGATATTACAATTTGTTTTATTAAAAAAAGTTAGCTTGGACCTTTACATTTTTTTTTGTTGCAAAAAAACTGAAATTTAAACATGGGCCCATCATGTGAATTAAACTTAAAATGCCCATATATTTTGTCGGATCAGGCCGTTGCTTCTTCCTGGCCCTCCTTCCTTTGGATTGACTTTACATACAAAACTATCATTTTTTTTTTGGGGGACATTCATTGGGACCAAGCGGTAAGGGGCATGTTCTCCCTTAACTACGTCTTCAGTTCGAGGCGTGGGAATGAAGAAAATGATGTTGAGAGCTCTTCCCCCACGAACGTGGGCCCGACTTAGGACGAATCTAGATTAATTGAGACCAAAGGTTACAGTAAACCGGGTGGACAAAAAAAAAAAAAAAAAAGATGCTTCTATTCAGATACTGGTTTTTGGGTTTTGTTAAATAGTTGCTCGATCTTAGTGACAGTCTCTTCTTTGAAGGGGAGGCACGCCTTCTCCTAAAGTTACTTAGCTATTTTGTCAAACCCTCCTATGTCAGTTTTGTGTAGAGTTACCCTATTGTTGAAGGTTGTTCTTCTGTTTCTTAGGAGCATGACAATAGATTTAGATAATATGCCAGTTTGAAATAGCGATTAAAGCCTTCAAAAGCTTTTGAATCGTCATTAATAGAGTATGTAAGAGAAGTTTTGTCTCGATTTAAAAAACAGTTATCATACTAAAACAAAAACAAAAAAAAAAAAAAGTAAAAGAAAGGGCTTCCATTATTATTGAGGAATTTTTCAAAGACAGTGGACCGAAATTTGTTAGTTCAGAAGATTAAAATGTATTATTGAAGAAGAATATTGTATTTGATATTCTGAGTTGAATTGGTAAGAAAAAAGAAAAGGCGTTATTCTGTAAACAAAAGAACCAACAAAATGAATGATCAAACGAAACCATTAGGTATCATATTATTTGACACCTGAGAGCCAAACATGAAGTGACCATTTTAGAATCATATTTCAAATTTTGATCCAAGAATGAATGCACTAGAAGTCACTGAAAAACAAAAGGACAATGGGCCTGCTTAGAGTGACTTATTTTTCAGCGTTGGTGTGTGTAACATCCCAATTTCAGAGCCAAATTTTTTTTTTTAATCAGAGTAGAGCATCGGAATAAAACATTGAGTAACTGATTATAACAATAACAGTGGCGTAATCGCCTGTTCATAAAGATTAATACATTATCTGTTTAGATACTAGATGTCCTTGATCGGGTATCCACATGGTCTTCATCTTCATGTATGTCGTCTGCTCTGCTTACTCTTATCCTCCGTCCTTGGTCTCTCTGGACCTTGATGTGATGCTATAGTAAGAACTGAGATCCAATACCCATCGGATCTCGAGTAGCAGTTAACCTCATGCTTATATAACAATATATGATCAACGAGATATTTCTAAAAATACAAAGAATGATCCTTGATCATTTAATAACAACTACCCTACAAGCAAAGTTATCTGCCTGCACTATTCACCAGTGCCACGATGATCGGTTGTGTCCTCAGCGCTAGGAAAACATAACGGTATTATCAAAACCATAACCCGTGAAGCTGTAATAGTGATTATCTAAGTTTATTACCTTAATCACTGTGCATGACTCGGAACAGAGTCCCGCCCATGGCTTATGAAACTATCCGTATCAAATATAAGCAGAACATAAGCATCAGAGTCAGTATTACAGTACGCCGCGAACGTACCTTCGTTTGATGGTACTTCGGTCCTTTTGACGAAAATGGCACGTTTTACGGAAAAAATAAACGTCCAACAAGCAAAGACGATGGACAGCGTAACGGCAGCAAATCAGAGTTTCTGATGTCCTATAAGAGTAATATCACTTTCATTAGTGATTTAGCATTACGATTGGCATTTTAGGTAAAAATTACCATTTTGCCCCTATACTCCTAATTGGCAGAATTTCGCCAGCACTTCGTTACTTTGGCTCTGATTTTCCAAAATTTTGCCAGAACTTCGACCCAAAGATAATTTTCGAAATTCTGGACTAATATAGCCCTTTCATATGATATCCAATCATGCTTGAAAAATTAAAGGGCTAAACTAGCAAGATCTACTCTAACTATTGAAAGAACTACGAAAGCTTAAAGCTCGCTATTTTAACTTTCAACTTTCGGAGACTCAATCCCGACTATGTTTTTACCTCGTCAGGCATCTTTCAATGCAATGAGGCTTAAAAACAAGAATAGGAATCTCATCTCCTACTTCCTAGATTTAACTAACAGCTTTACTAAAACTACCGGAAGAACTAAAGACTAAGGACCGAAGGACTTACCCGTTGAAGACTTCTGCACAATTTTTTCCAGAGCTTCTCTCTCTTCTTTCTCCCTCTAGAATTTCGGCTAGAAGAAGTGGGAATGGTGAGAGAAATTTGAAGAGAGTTCATGCCTTTATATAGGCAAATTTTGGGTCCTAAAGTGTAATTTTCCCTTCTCAAATTTTGGGTCCAAAGTTGTAATTTTCCCTTTAATATTTTGAAGAGTGATTCTTGGCCACACACCTCACCAATTCGGTCACTTACTCTCCAAGCCAAGGGTGAGCCAATTGGATGATGACACGTGTCCTCATCCAGTCCAATTTCCCCGATCGGTACCCGATTCACGTAATTTCGGAGAAATCTCAAAATTCTGGACACATAGCTCTGAAGACCTTCTCCTCCTTACTAAAAATGTCTATTTTAATCTAAATTTAGATTTCATACAGGTATTCCGTTTTCAGTCGAAGTTTCTCGAAAACGTGTAAAATGCGAGTTCGGTTATGAAACTCGTTTTCGGAATCATCAACTTCTGGAGAAAAATTCACTGATTCCAAATATGTCCAGATAATTTCAAACTCATTTCCAAATATTGAGTTAGAATTTATTTTCTTCAGATCCAAAAATATGCCTATCTGCATTTTTCTCTATTTCGTTTTATTAGGAAAATGCACAAACGGCCTCGGAATAAACTTCCGGAAGATTCTAACGGAAGATAAACACCCACTGATCAATATTTTACCTTGACTTTGGAAATCTCATTCCTAGATCTCCAGATTGGATCCGTTTCCTAATTATTGAATTACTATTCACCAAATTAAATTAAATTATATAATAATCAAACTTTAATTAATTATATTATAAAATACTATAATCTTTCAAACTAAGTTTCTATTTTTATTCTTTTTTTTATCTGCCCTTTTTTTATTTCGTTTTTTTATTTGATTAATTATTTAATTAATTAAATAATTATTTTTACATAATTTTTTACAAAATTTTCCTATTGGTCTATTCTTGCATTTAGGCTTAAAAATACCTAAATTCAACCATTTCTCTAAAAAATTTCCAATTAATTAGAAAATATATTTTTACTAATTTTAAACCAAAAACCACTAATTTTAGGGTTTTCTATAATTATCCATGAATTTCCTTTGCTTATGCTTATGTAATTAGCCCAATATTACTTAATTACTTAATTATCACAATTTTATAATTTTCTTAATTAGAATACCTCATTACCTCATAACTTTTATACTGACATTTCTGTTTCCACGTCTTCTACATTATTTTAGAATTTACAATGGTATTTTGGTCATTTCAATACTTTTTGAGCATTCTTATTCAATTCCTCCAAGTTCATAATTTATCAAATTACCATAATTAGAGATAATATACTCTCATAATTCACTTGGTCATTTTACTGCCTTTTAGGATTTTTCATAATTTTCCTAAGTTATTTATGTCCCTTAGGGGCATTTTCGTCATTTAGCACTTTGGCCCTTAGATTTTCTAATTTCCAAGAGATTTTTCCTTAGAAAAATATACTAATTATAACTTAATATTTGATACCTCATATTCACCTACTTTCTATAGGTATAATTTTTACCAAATTATGATACAGGTTTTTAGGGTATTACAGTGTGTAAAAATTTCAGTAGCTTTTAAGCCAACGACCCAATGAGAAAAAAACCTAATTTTTCTTGTTTGGATTGCCTATTGCGTTGGCTAAACTTTAAGTCAAAAAAATTCAAAAAGCCAGTTAAGGAAAAAGCTCCAGAATTCAGCTTTTTCCATAATGTTCTCAGCTTTTTGACGTGGGTCCTGCCACTTCTACTACCATCAATCCAAACACAAATTATTATCTATAACCTGACTTTTTTCCTACTGAACTTTTTTTAAAATCATATAGCTTTTAAGCCACCGCTCCTACCGCCAACTTAAACAGACCCAATAGCTTTATATAACCAAGCAAAGGAGAAAATTTTTCAACATCTCATTGTTATTTTCCAATCCTAAACGTAGTGAAAAAATGTTAAAACTAGAGAGACAAGAGGCAACCAAAATGAAAAGGAAATGAGATTCTGAAGAGGTGGGGCTCAGAACTCAGAAGAATTTAGAAAGCCAAACACTCTCATGTGGCAGGCAAGCCTCAAAAGCTATTCTCCCTCCAATCACTTCATCTACATAACATAATGTACGTACGAAACCTTTAACAATCACTTTATTGCTTTTCCTTACAAATACTATATGTCATGCCTTGTGTTCTTTTTTCATGAATGAACATTTGCTTCATGTTCATCATTCTATTCTGCTGTGTTCTTTGCTACTCCCTCTCATCCGGATTATAATAATTGCTTAATCAATTTGGGTCGATTAAAACAATAAAAAAATTGGTTAATTTGAACAAATTTGTGACACGATCTCCCTAAAATAACATTTTTAATTACATGTTAGTGTATAATTTACGTTAATTAGTTCAGAGAGAAATGGTAAAATCCTATATTTTAGAGACGAGAGTTAGTAATTTTTGTTTGAATGGTGATTAACTGATTATAAGCGACCAGACAAATCTTGATGAATATGTTGACTCTCTAAACAAATAGATAGAGGGTCACACCGCTTTTAAATGGAGGATTATTTGGTCAACCATTATTAAATTGAGGGCCATTTTTACCATTCCCCTCTAAAAAAGTGTGGGTTTTTGGAAAATTAATATATATAATTATTAGTATTTATAGTTTAAATCAATTACTTGTTGATGTTCATAGAATTATGGGAAAATCAATTTCAGGGCCCTTTTTTAACAAGAGAAATTGTAAAAAAGGCCCCAAGATTCTGACAATCCCAAAAAAAACCCCAAGGCCTTTTCTGGGATTTTCAGAATCTTGGGTGAGTTGTTAACGGGACTGATATAGTTGTTAAAAAGGTACTGATATAGTTGTTAAAGGTACTGATTTAGTTGTTAGCAAAAAGTGTTATTAACGGGGCTGATTTAGTTGTTAAAGACCTACTCGTTAACAACTATATCAGCCCCGTTAACAACTCACCTAAGATTTTGAAAATCTCAGAATAGGCCCTGGAGCTTTTTCTGGGTTGTCAGAATCTTAGGGTCTTTTTTGCAATTTCCCCTGCTAAAAGGGCCCTGAAATGAATTTTCCCTAGAATTATTTTGAAAAAATTGGGCAAAAGTCTCCCATTAATAAAATTTGACACACAAAAAAGCATCAAAACTCAAATTTTGTATGCAGATTATGATTTAGGTTCTTCTCACCAATAAATTTTTTTAATGACGAATTTTCCCAAATTTTACCAATTATTTTTCAAAAATATGGTTGAAAGTGATGATATTTTTTTTATATGAAAATGTTTTTTATTTTTTTTTAAATGTCAAATCTTTTTTACAAGGGGCAATACTCGGCCCAACTTTGATCGGAACACCTCTACTCACTACTTGTTACTACCCGTTCATATATTGCTGTGTGTATTTTTTGACCCAAAATATATCAAATACTCTTAACTAACTGTTAATAACATACCCCTCGTCCTTGGGTTTAACTGGTAATGGGGTCGGACTTCTTCACCTCAAGGGAGGGGGTTCGATCCCTGCGTTGGTCAAGGCGCTGGGGGAGGCATCCTAGGGGTCTGGGAAGCAGTGGAAACGCTGGTAGAGGTGGAGGCATGTGTACTATCTGTCCAGGTATGCCCGGTGATTGGGCTCCAAGCGCTCGCCTTGGATTGTGGGTGAGCCCGACCCCTTTCCTAAAATTTTTTAGCAAAAAAAAAAAAAAACTGTTAATAACATAGTCAAAAAAACAAACTCATTCTTAATAAGTCAGAGAGAAGTGGCTTTAAGTTGATTTTAATCATTACTCAATCATAATTTGACTTAACAAGCAATGATCTTTCCATCTTGGTGACAAGGAGGGAGGTTTGGATTTTGGAAGGCAACAAATTCAGTGAATGTGGATGCATCAAAGTGTTTCAATGCATTTTTTTTTTTCATAAATTGTGAGGAAAAATGAATAAATAAATAAATAAATAAATGGCCCACCTCTTGAATTTGCAATAGTGAATAGGAATGAAAGTGATCAAAAAAAGGAAACATGTTGCCAAACACAAGTTAATGTTAAGCAGTGTTTTGTAGCGCCTACTTGTGTCGCCGCCATAATAATAGTCTTGCAATATCAATCAGCGTGTTTTTTTTTTTTGCTAAGATCAATCAGCGTGTTTGGCAGCTGGATCCTCTCAAATTACAAATACCCCCCAAAGGCCCAAACCGCGAATGTACTCCTTCTTGTCTTTATTATAAAGTATCAGCTAACAATTCTCACAATTTAATAAAAACAGTTAAAGTCAATAAAGTCATCCTAAAATTTAAGTAATTTTCAATATTACCCCTATAAATTGTACTAAACTCTAATATTGTATTAATTATTATTCTCACCCACTACCTTTATTAATTAGGGGCATACATGGAAAAACATAATTAATGCTCATTGGGAACAAACAAGTGCCTTATAAAAAGAATCAAATACACTTGTTACTTAGTGCCTTATAATAAGGACCATAGGGAATATGTAGCTGGTGATATTTATGAGGTACTTTTAGTATATTTTATATAAATAAATAAATACGTTAAACTTCATTAATTTTGCCTGAAAATTCAACAAGTTTCAAACTTTATCTTTATTTAATACTCCCTTCATTCCATTTACAAGATATTCCCTCTGGTCCTTATTATAGGGCACTAAGTAACAAGTGTATTTGATTCTTTTTATAAGGCACTTGTTTGTTCCCAATGAGCATTAATTATGTTTTTCCATGTATGATCTAATGGTCCCATCAGGGATATTTGTAAGAATTGTTAGTTGATGTCTTATAATAAGGACCAGAGGGAATACTAATAATCAAGGTTGTCAAACTCGCGAGTTTAAGCAAACTTGTGATAGTGAAGTAAACTCGTATCATAAACTTATAAAAGTTTATTTTTACCATTAAATATATTTTAATAGTGTATAATTAAATAATTAAAATATAAAAATAACAACAATTTGATTTAAATATTTTTAAATTCAAATAATTGAAAGTAAATCCATAAACATTCATAATTTATCATATTTAATAAAGAAATTTCTATAAAATTTATATTTAAAGTTATTGAACATGATCAAATTGAAGAAGTTAACACGAGTTTAAGGGTGAATTAACACAGTTTGTAAGTTGGAAATGTAAAAATGGTAAACTCAGTATATAAACTCGTGAGTTTAACTGAGTTGACAACAATAGAGAGTTTACCACTTACTCGACTCGATTTTGTAAGTTAAAAATGTAAAAACGCTAAACTCGAAGAGTCAACTCACGAGTTTGACAATAATGTTAATAATCAAATTGAGATATTTCATGAGGTAGCTAAAAGTAGTAGGTGCAATATATATGTATAAAATGAAATTTGCTTTTAAAAATGCCTCATTTATGTGGAAGAGATAAAATGTTATATTGATTTCTTTAGTTAAACTTGAGAATTAAATGCAATAGTGGCATGAGTAATTTTTATAATTAAGTGAGGGTAAAATAGAGAGTTTATAAGAAACTTTTCAGACATCCCTAATAGTATCTTAGAAAAAGAAAAGGGGTATAGTTAATAGGGAGAATCTGTATCAAGGTCCAAAATTGCAAAAAGGGCCCCAACCACTTTCAGCGACCACAAATGGCCCTAGGGCCCTGATGGGTATTTTGTCAGAAAAAAAAAAAAATTACATTGGTGCCCTTAGTAAAAGTCTGAAATTCAGCACGAAGGATTTTTCTCTCTTTTTAACTTTTCTCTTGTTCTCTCTCTGTTTCGTGGCTTCTGCGATACAATTCCTTGTTCTGATTCTGCGTTTTGTTTGTGCGTTGAGCTCTGTTTGGTGCGGGGTGGTGGTTGGTGGTCGTGGTGGTGTTGTTGAGTTTTTTTTGGGGGCGTTTGGATCCGTGGATTGAATTGGCGGTTTGGTTGGGGGATGGATCCAGGAGCTATGATGAACGAGGGTTCGATTCATATTAATTTCTTTTTGGTTTATGCTATGACTGATTAAAGAGTGACGAATTCTGAACTTGAACTGAGCAGAATGATGGTGATGAAGGAAAACGGCTTAAAGCTTCAGCGAATAGGAATGAGAGTAGGGACAATGAAGGGAGTATATATTATACCTCATAAAAACAAAGTTAATATAATAATAAATGAAGGATAAAATTGTATATTTATTTTAAAAGTTTTTCTCTCTACTTTATAAATATAACAAAAAAAAAAGAATCTTCTTTCTGACCAATAAATAGGATCAAAAGAGTTTTAATTATTCTGCTTACATGCATTAAAAGATTACTCAAAATTGATTAAAAAGTACAAGTTAAAGTATATGTTTGGTTCTCTAAATTTATATCATACTTCAATTTAATCAAGTTTACAGAGCTTTTTAGTTCTCTAATCTCAACAAAAAAATGCTGACTCAAGAAATTTAAACAATAACTCCACAAGTGTATATTGACAATGCATACTTAAATTTTGATGTTTTGATATAATCATTTTATATTTTAAATTTTAAAATAAGCATGCTGAGTAACATTTAAATTTAAATTCAATTCTAAGAAGTGATTATTTAGTATTTTCTATTAAATGAGAATAACGATGTTAAGATTAAGATATTAAAAATATATTTTATAAATTTAAGGGGTTAAACTGAAGCTTGATGTAAACTTAGAGGATAAAGTATATATATTGGAAAAAAATACTATCTAATTTTTAAAGCACTTTTATTTAGATACTTCTTCTGGTCCTTATTATAAGGCATCAACTAATAATTCTCACAAACCAATAAAAATAGTTAAAGTCAAAAAAGTTATCCTAGAATTTAAGTATTTCCAATATTATCCCTACTAATTGCACTAAACTCTAATATTATATTAATTATTACTCTCACCTACTACCCTTATTAATTATTAGTACACATGGAAAAAAACAATTAACGCTCCTTAGAAACAAGCAAGTGCCTTCTAAAAATGATCAAATACACTTGCTAATATTAGTGCCTTATAATAAGGACAAGAGGGAGTAGTTAGAGAGAGTGTTAATGTGAAAGATAATCAACAAATAGTTAATATCTAAATTAATGTAGTGAAACCAATTAGGGGTGGAAATAGGTCAGGCCCCTATCAGGCGGCCTACAGCCTGGCCTGTTTAGGGCCTGGTCAGGCCTGACCTGTTTGTTAAAAAGGCCAGGCCAAGGCCTGTTTAAAGGCCTATTTAAAGGCCTAAATGTGTAAATAGGTCAGGCCTATTTTATTAAGGCCTGGCCTGTAAGCCTTCAGGCCTGGCCTGTTTACACATTAAATAAATATAATTATATTTATATTATATAAATAATATAATATCTATTATTTTTCATTCTTATATTCTACTAAAACCTTATATTTATATAGTTTTGATAGGCTCAAAGTGTACAAAAGCCTATTTATGGCCTCCAATGCCTACAATATGAGGCCTTTTTAAAGGCCTACATAGTAAGTAGGCCTTTAAAAAGGCTTCAGGCTCGACCAGACCTTATGAAGGCTCAGGCCTGAGCCTAAAAATAAGCCTGCATTCAGGCTCAGGCCCAGGCTCAGGCCTTCTACCACCATTACAGGCTCAGGCCTATTTAGCCCAAGCCTAGCCTGGTCTGGCCTATTTCCATCCCTAAAACCAATAAATGATTAATGGGGATAACAACGTAAAATGATCATACCAAAAATTCGATACAGGTTATTAGTGTTTCCTACCTTTAAAAAAAAAAAAAAATCTCTTATGAGGAATATAACTCAATTTTATCATTGTCTGTGGCTTTGTAACTCACTTTACTAACAAATGTTATGTTATGTACAAACATAAGTTAAAGCTTTACTGCTATAGTAAAAATTTTGTTAATAAATAATTCATACGACTATGTCTTTTCATGAAATTTTTCATGATTGTTAAAGCTCCATTTTTTAATTGTTTCAGAAGAAAGCTTTCTTTAATTTTGACATGCTTTCATGGCAAACTAACTTATCAAGTTTTTATAGAATAAATGAAGAGTAAATATCTTTTTTGTCATTGACAAAAAACGTGATCCTATTTTGGTCCCTTACAAAAAAACCGACCATTATTTATCCTTTTTTATGGACTAAAAAAGACCTTTTGGAAATTTGTTAGTGATCAAAATGTCAACCAATTGAGTGTATTTTGAATTTGTGAGGGACTACGAGACTATTTTTTTTTTTGTCAGAGATCAAAACGGGGATCACGTTTTTTGTCAAGTACAAAAAAAGGTATTTACTCATAAATGAACTACCTGCATATTTATTGACTGAACGAAAAAGGATGATTTTTACATGAAATTAAAAATTGAGGAGGTTAAGTTTATTTTGTATTTTTCAACCAATTTTAATTAAATTCTCAAATCCTAAAGATAAGATTTAGGTAAAAAGTTTATTCTTATCTTAAATATGATTTCTCAATCCCCATTATCTTCTTGCGTAAAAAAAAAAAAAAATCCCTTTTATCTTTCACATTTATTATTTTTTAATAAATAATTTGTTACTAATTGTTATGGACCTAGTCAAGGCCCACTATCTCACTATCACAACCCACTAACTGTGGGACCCAGCCATGACCAGGGCGGTTTGCACGATCCTTGGGCACGCACAACGTGGGAGCCATCTACATATAGAGCGTGAACCTAAGAGATCCCGATCTATCTATTATCTTCTACATCGATCTTCTACAACGGTCTACGCTCCGGCTATTCACGAGGCAGCCTGTCTCGAGCATCTGAGACCCCCTCGGCTAAACGCCTCCATCAATCCTCGAACTACGTGGACTTTGATCCCTCTTCAGGGTACGTAGGCCCTAGGAATCTCTCCTAGGTCAAGTCCCAATCAACATCAACATCCTAGCCCCATCAGGGTTAGGGTTCTGGTTCTACACCAGAACAGTGGCGCCGACCGTGGGGATCTATAAACTTCGATTCCCAAGACCGAGGAAGGTGAATGATTCAAATTCCCAGCGGCTAGACGAGCAATCTTTGAGCCGCAATTTCTGAGAATGATTATACTGAATGTGAGACTTCTCAAAATACTGAAGCCCAGAGCAAGAGATCCAAGAGCCCAGAAGACTTCAAGATCTGCTTTGACAATAGGATCATTGCAGTCTTGAAACCCTATCGGAGAGAGCATCAATCGCATCCTACCCCTGGAGATTTTTGAATTCCGATAGTCTCGAAAGCTTCAGATGCATTGAGGAAAACACCGCGTGGCTCATCTGAGTACTAAGAGGTTTCGTCGCAGGCGGACTCCAAGAGAAAGAAGCCATCAGAGTTTTCATCGGAGGTGGCAGCGGCGTGATCCTCGTCGGCGAAAAACTCGAAGGTTTTGGTCTTGAAAGCGAGGGCCAATTTCTGAAACTAAGATCACTGAATCGAGATTCTTCTCTCCGTGACGAAGCCGTGATACCTTACTCAGTTTCCCAGTTTTTCCGGTTTTGGGCATTTTGGAACCATCCATTGAAGCCGGCGTGCAGAGCATCAGAGCCGAGAAAGTTTAACTCGGCATAGCGACGAAGCCGAGCTCCTGTGACACCTTTCTCAATTTCCAGGTGGAAAAATCAAGCTTGGGTGTTACACATCCTGGTTACCGAGAGTACGTTTTAAAACCAGGGGATGATTTTGTTAATATCTTTAACTGGGGAGTGTAAATCCGTCGTGGCTGAGGTAATTCTCAAGGCTGGCATGCAGAGTATGGGAGCCAAAATCCGGAGAGGCCGAGATAGCTGAAGCGACACGCAGAGCATCAAAACCGAGATACAATCTTGTCGGAGATTACTTGGCCGAGATGTCTCCAATGCCGAGATGTCTCCTGAGCCGAGATTGAAGTATGAAAGCGTTCTGAGAGCATCCTGTTTGAAATCCGAGATTTATCCAGGGTGGATGCCGGGATATTTGAACAGGGAATGCCAGGAGGAAAATGTGATACTATCCTGAGATACCGAGACGCTAAGACGCTGACGGTCTTGGAGACTTAACGATCTTGAGTCATCTTCCCATATTTTCATCACAATCGAGAAGCAATTTCCTCCGTCAGTTTCAAGACTGGGGTGTCTTTTTTGCCTTGAATGATGAAAGTCAGAGATGAGGCAGACAGATTTTAGCGGTCTTTTGTAAGGCATCAGCGGTATTATGGATCGCAAAGGAAACGAGATAAGTTTTGTTTTCAATATAGTTTCTGCCTTTTTATTAATTCTCACATGTGAAAATAGTTAAACAATATTCTTCATCGGTTCCAACAATTCGCAAGTTGCAGGGAACAACCATTGTAGAAGATGGCATTATCAAGCCGGGGCCCACCGTTTTGGTTTGCCATTCCACCTCTGCTAGATAGTTTTAATAGACTATATATCCCTTTCTCATTGTCATCCATAAAGAAGTTGCTGTGTCATGTGTACATTTTTGACTTTGGAGGCAATGATTATGCTGATCCTTTCTCGGCCAACTCATTTTAAAGCAAAAAAATGCTTTATTACTGTTGGAGGATTTCTCCATTTATCCAGAAGAATCGTTTATACCTGGTGAAAGGAGAAGAGCTAGAAATCCAATGGAGAAGTAAGAGTGAGACAGGGCCTGCGACATTTAAGCCCCCAGCACAGGTGTTTAATGCTCTGCTGGGTACTCTTGCAAAATAAAATGTTGATCAACTCTCGCAGCAGTTAAAACTTTCAGCATAGTCAAGGAATCAATGGAACTCCGGTTGTGAGATGACATGATATTCACTCCCAAAAGAAGGAAGGCATCGGCCTCCACGTCTCAAACCAAATTGCTCAACTATTGCAAGGGTGTCAATGATGCCAGTGCATGTGGAGAGCTAGCATGGGCACAATGAAATATGGAGGTCTGTGGGAGCATGCACCGTCTGCTCCAACTGATAAATGCATTAAGGTCTTATTTTCTCACCAACTCTCCTTACTTTGGATGTGGAAATATTTAATAACTTTCGTGGCTGCAATAATGCATGCATATGCCAATTCTACTCTTCATATTGCTGTATAAGGTGGAAAATGTTCCCTTATATAGAGAAGTCCACGTCTTTCTGAGCCTTGGAATATTGCTTTATTTGAAATTGGAGCTAACTTGTTTATAAGGGCTTCAAAGCTTCTGAAATAGTTGGGGGCTCCAGTGAAATATATTGTTCTTCCTACTTTTGGGTTATGAGCATTAAATATTTGTGGGTCCATTTTCTAGAAAGTTTCTACGTGCTCAATTGTGGGTAGCACTAAGACAATGGGTTTGGCCATTGAACTTACCACTGGAATTTGTCTATGGGACATTGAAAGATGAGGATTCACCTACTCCCTGGGCTGATGACATAGAGCATAAAATTCTAATCTTTCTTGACATTTATGAAAATGCTGAAAGTATTAAAATGAAGCTTTTGAAGAACTATTTGAAGCTTCAAAAGCTACGAATTGGCAAGCCAAGGAAGAAGTTAAGTTGGAAGCTAATCATCGCAGAATTTTACAGCGTAAATTGGAAATTGAATATGTTGAGGCACATCTGCAGTTCAGATCAGTTTCAATTGCACAACAAATGTGAAAATGATATACTGAAAAAATAACCTTGAAAAGGCGGACCCGGTTACAATTCGGGATCCGTGTAAAATTTTGAAGGCGGACACCGGTTAAACCGAATCTGGTTAAAATCCCGGCTCCGTGTAAATTTGAAGGCAGACCCCGGTTACACACTGAATCTGGTTAAAATCCCGGCTCCGCGTAAATTCGAAGGCGGCCCCCGGTTACACCAAATATGGGTAAAACCCGGGTTCCGCGTAAAGTCTTTCAGGAAACGAGAAGCAGGACCCCGATTACACTGAATACAGTTAAAACCCGGGCTCCGTCTAAAGTACAGTTGCCCCGGTTACGCTTAATACGGTTAAAGTCCGGGCTCTGTCTAAAGTTTTGCGACAAACAAAAGGAAGGCGGGCCGTGTTTACACTTAATACGGTTAAAAATCTCGGCTCCGTGTAAAGAAGCTCTCAATCGAGAGCATTGATTCAATATCCTCAAATTGCTTTAACGACAAAGACATGAACGGAAGAGAGAATACAGGGTCACTGAACCCGGTCGTAATTCAAGTACGAACTGAAGATTAAAACCCGGCTTTTCAGTCGGAGGGAGTTGTCTCTGTAGAGCTATCGCAGCCCGGACGCTTCCTAACTTACTCCGGGATATCAAGCGGAACTGTCATGCCGACCCTGATCAGGTCAAAATGTTCGGACGCTTTGGTGAAAAACCAAACCCGGGCAGGTGACAACTTCCCTTTATCCTAGGATGACCCGGTCAACGAACCTGGAATTATACGAGGCAGTTAGAATACTGACCCCTCACCACTTTACGGTTTCAATACCGGATGCATTTTCGCACTTTCGCAGATTCTGCATATCACGTCTATGACCCTGGCCCGGTCACTCCATAGTACTCCAAAAATAAATGTGAGTTCACTATATCAGTTCATCGTGGACACGGATGAAACATTACATTAATGAAAAAGAAGCGGACCCCGGTTACAGTTAATACAGTTACAGTCCGGGCTCCGTGCAAGGGTCATCGAACCCGGCTTTTCAGCCAAGCGAAGCCGCCACCGTAAGCTTTCGCAAGTCGGGCGCTTCCAAGACTTAGCCCGGTTTCCAAATTACGCGAGGCCGCTGTTATCAGCCCTTGCAAACAAACCCGGAGACCCGGATGATCAAAGAAGAAGAGATCTTGGCGATCATAAAAAGAAACAGACAAGTTTCAAAGCAAAATTAACCCGACTACATGTCCGGGGCAATTCAATCAGAAGACAAATAACTCCGAAGTTCTTTGAAACTCGGATAGACACTTTATCAAAATCAAATCAAACGAGTGGCAGCAACTCCGATACGATATCCGGATTCAACAAATCCACCCCGGCAGCCCAGAGACCTGGACTACCAGGCTGGGGGGCAATTACTATACAGTTGTCAATAACCGGGATTAAAGCAAACTCGAACAAGCATTTGAGCAAACTCCACAGTTTGCGCACACTGGATATAGCTCGGCCAAGTCCGTATGGCGCAGTCAATCAAACAACTAATCTCGGCAGTTCAGAGACCTGAACTACCGAGCTTGGGGGCAACTGTTATGGACCTAGTCAAGGCCCACTATCTCACTATCACAACCCACTAACTGTGGGACCCAGCCATGACCAGGGCGGTTTGCACGATCCTTGGGCACGCACAACGTGGGAGCCATCTACATATAGAGCGTGAACCTAAGAGATCCCGATCTATCTATTATCTTCTACATCGATCTTCTACAACGGTCTACGCTCCGGCTATTCACAGACAGCCGTCTCAGAGCATACAGACCCCCTCTGGCTAAACGCCTCCATCAATCCTCGAACTACGTGGACTTTGATCCCTCTTCAGGGTACGTAGGCCCTAGGAATCTCTCCTAGGTCAAGTCCCAATCAACATCAACATC
This sequence comes from Acacia pycnantha, assembly GCA_025563575.1. Classification (NCBI taxonomy): domain Eukaryota; kingdom Viridiplantae; phylum Streptophyta; class Magnoliopsida; order Fabales; family Fabaceae; genus Acacia; species Acacia pycnantha. The sequence goes on along the minus strand of JAMWYP010000049.1, from coordinate 5,030,986 downwards.
CTAGCCCCATCAGGGTTAGGGTTCTGGTTCTACACCAGAACACTAATAAATATGGCATCCTTCAAAACTTAATAAACATTCATTAAAAAAATCAAATTTTCTTACTAATAAATTTCTCACATCAATAACGATATTCAAACAATTGAATGTACATTTTCATCAAGATAAAAAAGAATCTTCATTTTTAAGAAACCAATTGAAACAATGTTCATTAAATTAAGTATTCCCTCGAAGGAAAAACCAAACCTTTCTAAAGCAACCCCCTTAACTTGATATTTTTTGGTCTAGCTCACCAACCCTCAAGTTCTATTGAAACTAACTTGGTCAAATAAAAATTATATAAAAAGAACTTTGAAGTACTCTATAAAATAAAAAATTCATCCAGGTTCACTCACTAATTAGATTACTACATACTCCTTCCATTTCTTCTAAAAAATTTAATAATTACCCACTAATAAGTAATAACAGTTTCCTATAAATTGTTTGTTTGGGAAATCTCAAATCATGGTTTTAGAAGTATTTTTAATATAAGCCAAGATAAATTTTCTTTTACATACTTTTTTTTTGGTTGCCCACCTGGTTCACCAGGGCTTCACCCCGACTAATCCGGATCCAACCCGCGTCGCCCAACGGGGGTTTTTTACATTCACAATGCTCGAACCCGAGACCTTGCTTAAGCGACACAAGCCGCTTACCATTTATGAAAACCCCCGTTGGTTCTTTTACATACTTACTCTGTATATCATAAGATTATGCACTTCTAAATATCTCACTCTTATCTCTCTTAGTGATATTTTGTTGGGCTTGCCCACCAAGAGTATGATTCTCTCTCCTTTACTCTTTTCATCCGCTCTCATCTTTTACTTCAAAACTACATGGTTTTAAGGTAAAAGCAAGTTAGGGAAGTCTTTTTTATTTTATGAAAAAAAGTCATCCATCACTTTGGAATATTTTTTCAGTAACATCTAGTATCCCAAATTAATTTTTATTACACTAAGCGCTCTAAAATATGTTTTTTTTTTTTGCACCACCCAGTATGTAGCACCCATCACTCAAAAGTATTTAAGTGTTGTAGATCTCACATCATTGATGAATATTTTGGTGCTCATCACTTCAATGAGCGCCAAAACTAGTTCCGACTTCATGACATGAAAATTTCTGAGTATGCAAGAATATCTGCAAGCTGTTTGAATTTGTGAGGTTTCTCTAAACTTCTGAGTTCATGGCATGTAAACTCAAGTACATATTTTATTAAGGAAAAAAAAAAAGGAAACTCATTTGAAACTGCCTATACTTTTCATCAATTTTTAATTTGTTACCTGTATACTTTTATTTTTTTTAATTAAATCATTAATTTTATTTTGTTGACACTATTAACTCATGCAACTTTGGTCTTTTAGCAATATTAGCCCATATAGGCATATGCAGGTGTTAACTGTGTTAACAGAATAAAATTAAAACACCAACAGGTGGTTAGTCCAGCGGAATGTGGCGCTGGATTCCCTTAAGAAGTTTAGGATTTGAGCTGCGGTAACACACTTGTAATGCGCCTTATATAGAGCTACCACTGTTGGGAGGGTCGTCCTTGTCACTGCAAAACCCGAATCCGGATTAGTCAGAACCGAAGGTTCTGATGAATCGGGTGGAATATAAAAAAAAAAAAGAAAGAATAAAATTAAAACGTTTAATCGAAAGGAAAAAATATTAAAAGCACCAAATTAAAAATGGAAGAAAATTAACCCGAGAGAGAGAGAGTTGAGATGGGCAAAATGGTAAATAAGGAAAGCTTGGTCTTGGGCTCCCGTGTGACGAGGCCGAGTCTCCATATAAACCCATCGATGTTACCTTCTTCGAAGAAGAATCTCTTCCCTTCCCTTCCTCCCTCCCTCCCTTCCTTCTCATCTCTCCCAAGCCATTTTTCCTTCTCTTTAAAACCTCTCATCTTTCGAGCAAAAAAAAAAACCTCTCATCTCTCCCTTTCTCACTATCTCTTTCACATTCAAACACTCCCTACCCTCTTCCTCTGACTCCTGCCTCTGCAATTTATTGGCATCTGACAATCTCTCATCTCTCATACCATTCCCTGTGAAAGTCGTGCCTATTATCATTTCCCATCATTCCCACATTACTCTTATTCTCATCCATTTCTTTATTCCTTCTTAATTTCTGCATCAACCCCTACTCCCCACTTGTTCTGTTCTTCACTATAAATGTTCTTTGCCCCAAAAACTCAATATTCCCTGAAAACCTTCTAGTTATTCCCTTGCCCATGGCTGGTCCTAAGCTTTTTGCTCCCTCAAATCTCACAGCTTTTCTTCAAAACGAAAGCCTTCCCTCTCCTCCTGCTGCTCCTCCTCCTCATGTTCTTGACTCTTTTTTGTTTCACCACTCTGATCTCTCCTTTCAAGGTGAATTGAATTATCCTCTCTGTTCTGTTCTGTTTCTGGATTTGATCCTTTGAACGAAAATTCTTATTGTGAACATGACCTGTTTGTTGATTTTCTCAAGAGAATGGAAGTGGGGTTTCTCAGAAATTGAATTAACTTTCTCAAGTGTTGTGCTTTCAGGTTCAAAACATCTGGTTGATTTTGAGAATGTTAGTGGAAGTACAATATCAGAATTGCCATTCTTCCAAGGTCTGGACAAAGAAGAGAACAACACAGAAGAGGAATACGATGCGTACTTTCATCCAGCAGAGAAGAAGAGGAGGCTCACTGGCCATCAAGTTCAGTTCTTGGAGAAACACTTCGAGGTAGAAAACAAGCTCGAACCAGAAAGAAAAGTTCAACTCGCCAAAGAACTCGGATTGCAGCCAAGACAAGTCGCTATTTGGTTCCAGAACCGACGAGCCCGGTTCAAGACCAAACAGCTCGAAAAAGATTATACCGCCTTAAAATCTGGCTATGACAAACTCAAAGGTGAATATGACAGTCTTCTTCAACAGAACAACAAGTTAAAAGAAGAGGTAACCAACTAATCATTAATCTATAATCTGACACTCTCTGTCTCTACTGTACTCTGGCTTCTGAACTTTAATGGGTCAATGATATATTTATCTCTGGTACATACAGGTGGATTCTCTGAAGAACAGGTTGAAAGGGAGAGATCAAAAAGAGAAAGAAGAGAATTGTGTTGATGTTTTGATCTCAGATAATAATGATGGGATTTCTGAAAATGGGTCAAAAGTTGAAAAGGTTCCTTCTAAAGTGGTAATGTGCAAACAAGAAGATGCTAATTCTGCTAAAAGTGATGTGTTTGATTCTGATAGCCCACACCACACTGAAGATTCGTCTCATGCCTACAACGAAGCAGAGCACTCAGATTTCTCACAGGATGAAGAAGACAACAACAACAACAACAACCTCTCGAGTCTCCCATGCTTATTACCCAAGGTTGAAGAAGAGCCCTGTAACTTTGGGTTCCCACCATATGAAGATCAACCCTTCTATTTTTGGTCATATTAAAATGAATTATTTACTTAGTTGTAAGTTGTAACTCTGTACTCCAAAGCAAAATAAGAATATATGGTATCATCAATCTAAGATATTATTATTAGGGTTTACCCAGATTAAAAACTGGTTCGGATCATTATGGGTGGTTGGTATTACTAAAAATCTCATGAGAGAGGAAGAGAGATTCCGTGACTAAAACGTTGTTTTGCTCTTTGGATTTGGAAACTGTCTCTCTCTGTCTTGAATCTACACAACCATCTCTTGTTGTTGTTGTTGTATTGTACTCCCTGCAAAAAATCTCTCATAATTCAACACTTCGGTAATCATAATTTACTCTGCACACTATTCGATTTATCTTACTTCCATTGCTTGACTCATTAGATCACGCAAACAGCTTCATAATCAGAGAATTTAGCTAAATCCATTGACTTTGGTTGGTTTTAATTTTATAAAACCATTAAAAAGTTTGGTGGTTAACGTCCAATTTTGCCATAAAAACTTTTACAAAGGAGTATCTGAAAGGTTTTTTTATAGAAAAAAAAAAGTAATGCCACCCGGATTAACGTTAACGTTACTTTTTTTTTTAATGATTATGATGAATTTATTCCATTTTTAAAAATTTCATGGAAAAATTGATCTAAAAAGCTTCTAGATTTTCATAAAATGAAAATTTATGGGTGCAAAATTGAACCTTAACCCAAATTTTGAAAAAAAAAAACATGTATTGTAACTAAAACCAAATGCATTCCAAGTTATTTAACATGTTTCAGTTTTGCGGCTATAAACAAATTCAAGTTGTATTTTTTAAAACGATTTTATATTTGACAACTTTGAAAAAGTGAATAAATAATCCATTTAGAAGCTGACTTATTTGGTGTAAAGTTTGTTTTATTTTCTAACAAAAAAGCTCACGTGCAATTGATGGAAATTGCGACCAATCATGCATACCAAATCCTGTTAGCTTTACCATTCACACGCAGAAATATAATAAATTATTTCCTCCCATTCTAAATATAAGGTAAAGATGACTTTTTTAAAGATATTAAGTAAATTAATTAAATTATTTTAAAATATTTATACTTATCATTTTTTCTTTAAACTATTTTGCTCAACTTATAAATATATATATAATCTAATAACACACAACTTAAATAATTTATTTAATTTTCTTAATCTCTAAAAAAAAAAGTCAATTCTTTCTTATTATTTCATTATTAACTTTATTTCTATTTGCTTGTTATGTTTAGGTGTTTCTATATATCACGCATTGCTAACATAAATCCAAAGAAATATCTTACTATATATATATAAGTTTGTAAACCCTAAAGAAGAAGCTTGGAAAATAAATTAATATGAATGTTGGATGCTTGTCCCACAAGAAATCTGAACTCTTTTCCCGTTTAAGAAGTTGGTCTTCGATCACGAGTGAAAATTTGAACACATTTTTGGTCGACGTGGAAGTTGGTGATGAAAGATCGATCTCCCGCCGAAACCCAAAACGAAGAAAAAGAGGAAGCATGAGAAGGAAGAAGATGAAGAAAATACTAATTCCGGCTACAGAAAAGTCAAAAGTTCTGGTAGGGTTTCATCATTATTGTACAAATTTGATTGGTGATGACTTTCTGGCTCCTTTCATCGCTTATTTTTCAAGACGTTGATAGCTTAGTCTGATCAGTTCACTGACTGTAAATGATCTGTAATTTTTTTTCTTAAAGAAATTCAAACCAATATTTAAAATCCCATATTATTCATTCTTATCCATTGAAAAATGCGTCTGTAAAAGTGTCTCGTCCTTTAAAATATCATCGGTTTACCAATATTTTACTGAGATATATATACTCTTGCATCATCCATTGACAAAACTTACGAAATGTAACGGTGTTGGACAAAATTCACGTGAGAGAGGGAAAATATTTGTTTATAGGGTTTAACTTTAAGTTCTTTGTCCTTGGAAGCTAGTGATAGAATGAGAGGGGGGGGGGAGAGAGAGAGAGTGTGTAGTGGAAGTTAACAGAGGAGTCAACAATGTCATGCTCTTTCTTGCTTTGTTTTCTTTCTTTTTTCTAATTTTCAAACTGGGTTGTTTTTAAAAAGCTCGTATTTATAGGTCAAAAGTTCCTTGTGGTCCTACGGGACCCACTTCTGTTCTGTATTTGGCAATTTGATTTTGATGGAAGTTTGGCTGGGTGAAACTCTGGTCTCTGGCATCTTTCCTTTTAAGCTCTTGGTTGCATGACTGGGAAGATCTGAGTGGGAAGCCATACACACACACACGTATATGAAGCCACACACACACACAAATATATAGATTTGTACATGTGTGTGTATATTATATCATCAATGATGTTTAGTTTCTTGGGATAATCAAAATTTTATGTGAGTTAAATAATACTCCCTCCAGTCTTAATTATAAGACAACATTTAGGGGATGATTTTGGTCCTAATTATAGGACAACTTTTTAGTTTTTGTCAATTTCTTCCTAAAATACCCATATTTTATTCTTTCAAGTGTATTTGGTTTTTGGTGAGTATATGTATGTGGGTTGCAATACACACACGCACGCGTACATACACATATGTGTGTCTATAAACATATGTATGTGTATGTCAAATATATATAACTTAACACCGTTACTTTTCATAATGGGGCTCGTACTATTTTTGCATAACCTAATATACCGGTGACAACTGTTGTTTGGGAAGATATGAAACCATAGTTTCATAAGTTTTTTTTCGCAAGTTAAGATAAAATTCCTCTCACATCTTATCTCAATATGATGTAAAAACATTTTTAAAAAGTTAAAACAAATAGACAATATTGCATACATGTTCTGATATAATGGTGTTAATGTTATATTTAATGATCCTAATATATTTTACACCTCTAAAAAGCATACGGTAATGCACACTCTTTTGGTAAAAACTTGGGTATTTTTGCCTAAAAGTAATTACAAATTACCTAGTAATAGAATTTGTAACACAGGATTGTTGTCATGATGTGTTCGAATGGGGTTAGCTCTGATGAATAATAAAGGTAGTTTCTTAGTCCATTCAAACACGCGTGCTATATATCTTTGTCTATATGTGAATGCACAAAGGCTATATATATATCTCTATGTCTATGAATGTTGAAAAAGTAATACTTTGTAGAGAGGGTACCTTAGGGAAGGACCACTAGAAGGTTGTGACAAAATGAAAATGCATGATGATGCTTTTTAGCAATTTGGTAGTGATAGAGTTATGGCGTACGTGGTCATGCTTCTTGGGGAAAAGCAACTTTGAAATTTGATGTAGAATATAAATATGTGGCGTCAAAGAAACAAATTCTACACAGACCGATCGATCTATGTATATATATATCTTAGCAACATATATACTTAATTATTGTTATTAAGGAGAAGAAGAATTATTGGACATGTCTCAAAAAGTCCAGCTTTCCGTAACCATTAGCATAATCATAAGGGGAAAAAGAGTTGGTTTGAAAAGATTGTGATGAACATAGTTTCATTGAATTTGGATACTCCCTTTACAGCACAGATGAATCTTTACCAAATAACAGACACACGTGGAGAAGACGTCTACGTAGCCTGTAAGTTTCACATATTTATACTTCTGTCTTTTCTACTCCTACACAATTCCTTTTATTAGGAAATAAAATCATTAATGAGGAGAATAATATTTAAATACCACGTGTGATCATATCTTCTAAAATTCAAAAATATCTACTGAAAAAAAAGACAAAAACAACAGAGAGGTATAAGTTTTGAATATTTAAACAAAAGACAAAACTACTTTTACCCACAGAATTCCGTGGGTAACTTTCCGTGTGTTATTTTTACCCACTAATTCGTGGGAAATTTCCCACGCAATTTTTCTGTGGGTAATACAATGTTTTTTTTTAGTGTCTCTTTCCATTTCATTCTCTCTTCTTCATCACCAGTTTCCAACAACCCCCAACCGCCCCCTATTAATTCCTCAACTCCCCCTCTCTCTCCCCAACTCCATTGCCCTCACCACCTTGATTTTCTGTTCTGGAGAGGTCCGTTGAGAGAGAGAGAAAGCCTTCTAGCAAGACCACATCATTGCCATTATATGCGAACTTGAGAAGGCCGACGTTGTAATAATCTGGGATATTTATCGCGTATTATAAATAAAAGTTGGATAATTCGATAAGTGAAAATTCAATCTCCAGTCTTGTATAATTATAGCATATTTTCTAGGTAGAATTTCTACAAGAAATTAGGGAATTTAAGGGCCAAAGAGCCAAAATGACCAAAATGCCCCTGAAAAGGGTAATCAACTTAGGAAATTATGGAAAAAAATACCAAAAGGCAGTAAAATGACCAAGTGAGTTAGGAGAATACATTTTCCCTAATTATGGTAATTTAATAAATTATGAACTTGAGAAAATTGTATAAGAGTGTTCAAAAAGTAGTAAAAGACCAAAATACCCTTGTAATTATGGAATAATGTTAGAGGTATGAAAATACTAATGTAAATACATGAGTATGAAGATAATGAGACATTGTAATTAAGAAAATTATCAAGTTATGATAATTAAGTAATTAAGTAATATTGGGCTAATTACTTAAGCATAAGTGAAGGAAATTCACAAATAATTATATGAAACCCTAAAATTGGTGGTTTTGTTTTAAAATTAGTAAAAATGTATTTACTAATTAATTGGAAATTTTTATGAAAAATAGTTGAGTTTAGGTATTTTTAGGCCTAAATACAAGAATGGACCAATTAGGGATTTTTGTGAAATTTTTGGGAAAAAGTAAATAAATAAATTATTAAATAATTAAATAAATAAATAAATAAATTTTTATTAAATAATTAAAGAGGGCATCCGAAATTTGGGCTCAATAAAAATGAAAATAAAATAAAAATAGAATAGAAACAAGTTGTGCAAGTGGTTAATAAAATAATATTATAATTAAATTAAAGTAAAAAGTATGAATAGTAATATTTAAATTAGGAAACGGATCCTATCTAGAGATCTAGGAATAGGAATCCCAAGGTCAAGGTAAAATATTGATCGGTGAGTTTTTACCTTTAAGTGACCTCTTCAGGAAGTTAATTAGAAGTAGTTTGTGCATTTTCCTAATAAAACAAAATAGGGAAAAATGCATATAGGCATATTTTTGGAAAAGAGGAAAATAAATTCTAACTCAATATTTAGGAATGGGTTTGAATTTATTTTGACATATTTGGAATCAGTGAATTTTTCTGAAGAAGTTGGCATTCTCAGAAATGCGTTCTGAAACCGGACGCGATATGACACGTTTTCGAGGAAACTTCAACCGGACTGTTGGAGGCCTATATGGAACCAAAATTTAGGTTAACTTGGACATTTATACTAAGTGAGAACATGTCTTCGAGTTGTAAATCCAGAATCTTGTGAATTCTCAGAAATCACGCGAATCGGTACCGATCGGGAAAACGGTTATCTAGGGCATCAAGTGAGCTAAGTCACCACTTTTGGACCAATGAGGTGCTGCCACACAGCCCCTATGTCGACCAAGAGTGTGTGTGTGTGGAAGAATTGGCTTCTTGAACAAGTTGCATTAATGGGTTATTACAACATTGAATTCCAAACAAATCCTTAGATTTTGCCAAACAAGTCCCTTGTTTTTACCTATAAATACCCCCTCCTTCACTTTTCTTCACACCAATTCCATTGCTTCCTTTGGCCGAAATCCTAGGGAGAGAAAGTAGAGAGAAGCTCGGGAAGTTCTGCAAGTCTTCAACGGGTAAGTCTTTCGGTCTTTAGTTTTTAGTCTTTAGTTCAATAGTTAGTAAGGCTAGGGTAGTCTTTATTTTTATGATTTGGGTATCATATGGGAGGGCTATTTTAGTCTTTATTTTCAAGAATCATAAATGCGTCGAAGTTCTGGCGAAATTTTGGGAAGAAAATAGCCTATGTAGCGGAAGCGCTGCGAAATTCCGCCAAGTAGGGGTATAGGGGCAAAATGGTAATTTTTACCTAAAATGCCGATTATAATGTCAAATTACTAATGGAAGTGACATTATTCTCATAGGATATCTGAAACGTTGATTCTGGCTGCTGCATTACGCCGCCGACGTGCCGCCGTAGGATTCTTGCACGTTTCTCCGTAGAAAGTACGTTTTCACGTAGGTAGTACCTAACGTTGCCAACGAAGGTACGGACGCGTCTTGTAACACTAATCTTGCACATCTTAAATACTTATATGTCAATGATATGTTCGTAGACCGTTATACGCACAGTTATACGGGTTATAGTTTTGATATGAGATTCAATATGGTGAATTGAATCTCAGCTGTAGCTTCAGGGTCGGGAGGACCACGGCTCGGGGATCGAGGCAAGTACCCGGAGTAGGCGTGCAGCTGAAGACCAACTTTATCTCTATCGCTTTACGTATTTCCGCTTTCTGTTTCTATCTGTTGTTCCTTTCTAAACCATAGGACTACTGTAAACTATACAATGTTACACAATGGTTGATGTTTTGGCTAAGAATCCAAATGCTCTTTCGCTCTATTGCTCCACTCTGAGGTTTTAACAATAATTATAATGGTTTTGACAAAAGAGTTTGTTGATTAAAATATGGAAGTCAATATTCACCAATATTTGTGACATTTAACCAAAATTCGTAATGAGATTGATAAAAGAGTTTAGTAATGGTTTTGTTAAAAGAGTTTGTTGATAAAAACATAGAAATCAGGATCCACTAACTTTTGTGGCATTGCACCAAAATTCATAATGAAATTGAAAAGTTTAATAATGATTTTGACAATAATTATTATAAGCCTTTGGTGGCAACGTGTTAAATTTCTTCGCCTTGGAAGCTGGGGTGGCTCAGTTTGAGAATCACCTGCTTCCAAGGAATCTCCCTACATCATCATTAATGCAAAACAATATTTTCACATTGTCCATTTCACACCAGCCGTCGGTTAAAAAAGAAGAAGAAAAAGCTGATAATGGTGGCATTTACATAAATAAAGTATACCTATGATTTTTTAACTTTCTACCTTGGCTATATATACTTACGTCCTGTTAACAAGGGTAAAAAAAGTCATTTTGTTTTAGTGTATGAATGATGTGGAGTCATTGTTTGAATATTCATCTTGTTTACTTTTATTTTATTGTGGTTGCTTGGTGTGTTGTTATGAAGCAAATCATATTTTGATGAGCGCACTTAATGTGCTAAATTAGTAATACTAGTAGTTACTTCTTTCGGTCCTAATTATAAGACAACATTTAAAAATTTATCTCGGTTTTAATTATAAGACAAAGTTTTAATTTTTGTTAATATCTTCTCAAAATATTCTTATTGATACTTTCTCCATAATAATTTAAAAATGCACCTATATATTCTACAAAGTGAGTAATACTTACTACTTATTAATACCACATACATCTCAATTCTACTGTTTTTTATTTTATTTTAAGCTATTATATATATATTATCGAAATGATATTTTTGCAACATATGCTTTTCAAAAATGTTCAACACCATTGTTTTGATTCTTAAAAAACAAGCCAACAAGGATATAATTAAGCAAGGGATTAAAAATTTCAAATGATGTAGTTTTGCTTATCAGAATTCTTCCAAACTGTATAAAAAAACAAATCAACTTACCCTATTTGTGGTTCAAAAACAATTCCACACAAGGAAGATTTAGAATGCCATCATACAGCAGCCACCAATGCTACTAATTAAATAAAAGCATTTTGGGGAAAAAAATATAATTAATTAAGTTAACTTTTATCCTTAATCTCTATAAAGTCAAGTAAATATGTCCTATAACTAAGATCATAATTAAGATCAGAAAGAATATTATGGAGGCATATCTTTTTCATTGACAAGGTAGCATTGATTTGGTAACAAGCTAAGAAGGCAAGTGGGGTGAAGTAAGCAAGTGGAAGAAGGGAGAAATAAGTAATTAACTTGTAGTGATATAATTAAGAAAGTAAATAGAGTGAAGTCAGGACGTTGAAATTAGAAACAACATGCATGAGACGGTGTTATTGGTAGGGGTGTTCATGATGCCCACTACTTTGTCCGCCAGCCCACGCTCAATGAAAAATTATCCAGCCCAACCCTAAGAAAAGTAGCCCAAACAAAATTGGGCACAATTGGGCTAGGGATTTTGCGGCCAGGGCTGGGCATCGGGCAAGGTATGCTGCCCTGCCCAGTAGTTATATAATATTTTTTATTTTTAATAGAATAAAAAAGTATTTTATATTTTATATTTTTTTATAAAATAGTTTTTTTTTTTTTTTTGCAGATTATATAACTTATAATAATAAAAATCTGATTATCTGATTATCTTCGACTTTAACCATTCCTTTTGTTATTGTCAGACTCAGATGCTCTAACCGCGACGCAAGCCTGTATCTAATTATCTTCGACTTCAACCATTTCTTTTTGACATTTTGGAGCCTTGATGCAACCGCTAGGAGTTTTTGATGTTTACAAGGCTTTAATTTCTATTTTTTGATGTCTTGTATTTAATGGATTATGGACTTTTTTTTGATGCCTTGTTAAGACATATGGTTGTCTTTTTAATTTTAGGACTTAATTTGTACACTTACATTGAAATATTTAAAAGTGTAGAATTATGGATGTTATTTAATTTTTCAGTTATTTAAGCTACCATTCTCGTCCTATTTATAAGTCCGGTTTGACCAAATCTCATATACCAAGGAGAGGTAGTTGACACAATGATTATGGGGTAAATTTTCAATTTTGCCCTCATTTATAATTAGATGTTTTTCAATTGTTTCTTATCTCTCTATCTTCATGGGTATAATTAATATGGGTAAAATTGTCACAATCTCATTTATTACTTGAAACTGGACTTATAAATAGGACCAAATTTTTTTGGTCAAATTGGACTTATAAATAGGACCATAATGGTATTTTTTTCACATAAGGTATGATAGGGTATCGTCACTTGGGCATAGAAGGGCAGCCCTGCCCAGCCCATTATCGCCCTTCCCAAAAGTATTAGGACTTTTATCGGGTAGGGCGGGACACTGAGTTACATTTTGCTGCCCAGTGATCTTTCGAGCAAGACATCGGATAAGGGTCTCGCCCAGCCAGCCCAACCCTACCTACGAACACGTAGTAACAAGGACAGGAGCCACGATCCTATCATAACGTTCACAAACCTCAATCACTTACGTACACAATCATAAGGTCAAATCAATTCATGAAGATTGCGATATTTGATTGTGAAAACCCAACAACGACGATCATATAATACTACTTGCTGTTCCAGCTTCAATTCAATTTCATGGCCCTGCAAGTTTTTCGCATATCTTCTTCAATTCCTACTCACACATTTCCACATATTAATTCAACCATATCCTCCTGCAACTTGTCACTTGCAACTTGTCCATTCTTCAATTTGACATACTTGCAACCCAAAACTTCACTTCACTTCACCCTATTTAATTATGTTTATGTACTATCTCCAATTCTAAATATAGGATAATATAGGTTGTAGTGCAATTTTCACTATAATTTATGTTTGATATTTTTAAGACATGAGGAGTACTTAGTGGATGATTCAATTTAAACTTCTTCAAAATATGAAAAATTCACCATTACTAAATTTATTAATCTCATTATGAATTTTGTATAGCCTGTTTTACTGTTCACCTTCTTATTCTTTAGCTCATTTTTTATTGTTCACCTTCTTCTTTCTCAGTTTCCTGGCTTCCTCCAACAACACCAATTTCACCTGAACATGGAAACCTTTATCTTCCATCATTTTCTTTTTGTTTTACCTCCACCTTCGCTTCACAATCATCGTCGCCTTTGTTCCAGAGAGAGAGAGGACATCAGGAAAGGAGGAGGAAGAGAGAGTGAGGAGTGAGAAAAAAATATGTGTAGGATATTTTTGCAAAAATATTTAATTTTTAAAATCTTATATTCCTCCCAATCATTTATATATCTTTTTTATTTTTTAATAGACGTTTTAAAATTTTATATAGTATTTAGACATGGTTTCCCTAAAGATTTTACCAATTTTTGAGCAAAATAAAGAAAGAGAAAAAGAAATGAAAAGACTTGAAAGCAACGGGAGACACTGCGCCACGTCCCTCCGGCTCCAAATATTACAGAAGCTCGCTTTCCTAAAAGATATTTCTCTACCGACGACCCCATTCTCTAATTGGCCGCTCGCCACGTGCCCACTCACCAATGGGTAAAGTCACATCGGCCGTCCACGTGTTGTGTTCTCCAGACCCAACGCGAACGGGGCACTGTGCAGCGCGCGCTGTGACGTGATGGGCCGAAGGGTAGGGCCCACGAAGGAGGGGGAGATATCTTTGGGCTAATGCATGGTAAGAGGTGAAAGGGGGGCCCAAGAGACAAGAGGTCCGGGGAAGAATAATATGGGGCCCAATAGGAGGAAAGAGACTGGAGGGGTGGGGCCCAGGTCCCACGTGAGAACCACGTTTCTGGGGCGGGGGGGTAGGTTTAGAAAACAGACGTTGTTATCTCTTTCTTTTAGCTGTGGGCTGCGAGCCTAGTGGATGGCGCTGACAATCATGACCACCGCCCTGCCCTGCCCTGGACTCTGCCTTTCGTTTTCTGATTTGATATATTTTGTTTGCAAACTTCTTAATCATACGGAGTTTCATACTTCCAGATAGATAAGATTATGATAGTCCAAATTCCAATGATTTTTTTTTTTTTTAAACATTTTTTAAATGTTAGTTTTGAGATTATTTTTATTTTAATTCTCTACCCATTATTTTTTTTATAAAAAAGTATAAAGTAAAAATAAAATGTAGACCGTCCAGATCATATCATGAATGGCCTATGCTCGCTTAAACATTAAGCATGGAAACATGTTCCAAATTTTAGGGAGAATTTCAATTAATATAGATGAGACTTTATTTTGGCCCGTTCGCAGATTAAAATGAAATTTAATTTTGTAGGTGAAAATACAATGATATATTTCCTTTTTCTTTTCAAAAGAGTATTTATAAGATAAATAAAAAGATTTAAAAAAAAATCAAGGAGTTTATAAGAGCATTCTAACCATTTACAAGATAAATAAAAAAATTCACAATGTACATTGATTTTTTTTTTTTTGGGTTGATTGAAATAATGTTCCATTTAGGGGGGTGGGGGGTAACTCAAATTTTCCCGAAATTTAATGCTAATAACATTTTTGTTTTTGCTCCCTAAAATTCTAATCCTTCCAATCATCCTTAAGGAAAAAAAAAAAACCACTTTGACATTAAAAATGGTAAGTGACAAATTTGATCCTGTATCTTTACGTTGCTATTGTGTGTCTATTTAATTCAAAAATACAACTCTATATACAATCCATTTTAAAAGAATTAAAGGGCTTTCTCTTGGGCTTCATATACACAAAACTCTCATCATATATTTACTTTCTATAATGTAAAATCATTTAAAATAAAACTAAATCAAACTCTCACTAAGGGAAAAAGGAGAAGTAAAGTACAGTTCTATTATTAGCTTGCACTATTAATTTATCTTATTTTTATTATAATAGATTGATACTAAGTATTTGTTTGATTTTTGTCTAAATCTCATGGATTATGAATAATAAATTGTGATTATGAATAAGAAGTTGTGTCGGTTCAGCACCGCCGGTCACGTCGGTTCATTGAGGAGACTCCATAGCGTTTCATTGTCTATAAATAAAAGTACGTATGACAGAAAAATAATCTCGTTTTTCTAACACTACGCTTTCATACATATAGTTTAATGCATTTTGCCATAAGTCTCATCAGTGCAATTCTGAAAGCAGACTTGTTGTGTTCGCTTGGGCTTCTGATTGAGAATGTCATCATTCTGAAGACGAAAAATTCACTTTGTCTTGAGAGACAATTGTTCATTAACCTTGGGCATCCGAATAGAAGGAGCAAATTGTCTAAAGGAGACAACATATGTTAGGCTCGGATTTCATCAAAGTTCGTTATCATATTTCGACAGTCTTGTAAGTTTTTATTGGTTTTCTTCTTGAACAGTAGTACTATATGTTTACCGATTATGCATATTGATTATACAAATTCTTATCTTAGTGATATTTTTATATTGAAAATATTTTCACCAACAGTATTATTACAATATTAATAATAAAAATATAATTTTTTTATTACATAAATTGTAGTATTTTACATATAACTTTTTCCAATTTTTATTCGGCGATTTTTTGTAATATCTTGAGAAATTGATCATCCCATTTATTTTATATGGCTGGGAATATTTCATGCAAGTACGCCACAATAATTTGCCATGAAAACTCCCACTGACCCTACTTGACCATTCACATCATTCTATCCTTTTCACTCTTCCATGCCTATTTTTTGGAGCACCAGCACATACGAAAGTTTTACGGATTTAGTATATAAATTTAGTTTTTTCGTCCATATCATTATGTTGATATCACCAACGTCAAAATCAATATAAAATCTCAATTTTTAATAATTAATAGTAATATTTTTTTTGGGATTATAAAATAGTTTCGTTAATTTTATTTAATGAAAATCCGCCTATTTATTTACTAGAAAACGTTTAATTTAGATATGTTAAAGTCATAATATTATTTTTGGATTATACAATAGTTTCGTTTTTTTTATACAATGTTTTATTTTTCGGTATAGTCACTCTAATCAAAGCCCAGGATAATACAAACTTGCCCACTCCTAGTGTGTTTGGGCCCAATCTTTTAAGTTCAGCCTCGAATGAAGAAGAGCTGGGCCAGTCCTGGTAGAAGGGAAAAAAAAAGAGACCTATCTTCCTCCTTGGTCGATTTTTCCCAACATCAATTTTGGGTTGTTGTAACTAATAAGGGTTGGGTCAAGTAGAAAAGACTAGTCTTTTATAACGTGACGAACCACAGTTTGAATCTCTGATGGGAGAGACACCTATATTTAGTGCCGACAATGCCTCAAACATGATTGCATCCAATAGAAGAATACATATGCTTAAAAAAGAAAAAGGTTGCTGAGAACTAATAAGAACAAAAACTAATTGTTTGGTGTCACTTGAAATAAAGCTATTTGCTTTTAGTTATATCTATCAAGCTAGTAGAGTATCTATATGGATAGCTTTCAATCGTAGACTTTCTACTAATTCTTGGAGGAGAAAATGGCAATCAACATCTCCTTCTTGTGCTTATTGCAGTAATGGAGTAGATGATGTTTTGCATATTATGAGAGATTGCACTTATGCAAAACAAGGTGTGGCAACAATTGCTTCATCCAAGCCACCACTCACAATTCTTTCTTTTATAATTCCGTTACGTGCTGGTTTGCTTTAAATCTGAAAAGAGATTTAGGAGGATTTGAGGATGTTAGCGGGGATATAGTTTTTTTTTTTTTTTTTTGGGGGATTACAGTTTGGAAACTCTGGTTGTGGAAAAATGATGCTGTGTTTTGATGATCTATTTGTTAAACCTTTGGAGCCTGCCACTATTATTTTGAATTCATGGAAAAATCTTTGTGAAAGTTTACAATAATGAAATTGCTTGGTTTAAGTTAAATGCTGATGAAACTGTGACTTCATCTGAAAATAAGGCAGGAAGTTGCAGAGTGATTAGAGATCACAATGGAAATTGGGTTGTTGGGTTTACACATTCTCTTGAAACATGCAGTGTTTTTTTTTAAAATAATAAAAGATGGCAACAGCCAAAGATTACATTAAAAAGAAACTAAAGAACTAAGGGAAAGAATTCCCAAACTCTCCTGGGCTACTAAGGACTTCAGTACCCTGGGACATTCCTCAACAACATCAGATTGATTAATACCCTGCTTTGGTAACACATCGGCCACACAGTTTGCCTCACGAGAAATATGAGATATGCGGACTTACCAATCCCTTCTTAGAAGATCCCTGATCTGATGAGGAGAAGACTTGCATAAGAGACATTCTGTTCAGACAGCAAATTGACAAGCTCCAAGGCATCTGATTAAAGAATAAGGGCCCTTTTGGATGGGCTTTTTCATAAAAAAGCACTTTTTAATTCAAAAAAATTAATTTATGTGTTTAGATGATATTTTTAAAAAGTAAAAGTCACAAAAAAACCTTTTTCAAAAGCTCAATTTTGAGCTTAAAAAAGCACTACATGGGGCCCCAAAAATAGCACTTTTTTAAGTCAATCCAAACAGTAATAAGTCTTTTAATCCCCATATCCCAAGCAAGCGTCAGACCTTCAAATATTGCCCACTCTTCCGCTACCAAAGGCTCACAAACTCCTATTTTTTTTTTTTTTTTTTCATAAAACCACAGATCCAGTTCCCCCCATTGTCTCTTAAAAAACATGCAGTGCTTTTTTTTTGGGTTGGGCTGGACTCACAAAGGTAGAGTCTTGGAGCTCGGTTCACAGGGCATTCAGGTAAGAGAGTACACATGCCTCCACCTCTTCCCAGTGTTTCCACCGCCCCCTAGGATGCCTCCCCAAGCTTGACCAACTTCAGGATCGAACCCTCCCTTTAGGTGAGAAAGTCCAACTCCTTCGCTAGTTAAACTCAAGGATGAGGAGTACATGCAGTGCTTTTTTTTTTGATACAAATGCAGTGCTTTTTTTTGATAAAAAATTTTTAGGAAGGGGGTTGGGCTCACCCACAATCCAATAAAATGAGGCATGACAGAGAGTACATATCTCCACCTATAAAAATGCAGTGCTTTTGAAATTGAGGAATGTGCCATTTTTTAGGGCCTTAAACTTACATGAGCTTAGGTTTTAAGAGAGTTATTCTTGAATCAGATTTTAAGAATATAATTGAGATGATGAATGGACGTGGAATACAATTATGTAGTTTCTTGTTTGGATATATTAGAAGTTTAATGAAATTCTCATGGGAGCTGAGAATGCAACATATCTCAAGAGATCAAAATTGTTTTACTGATGCTTTTATGAAAGGATGCTTTGTCTTGGTCTTTATTATTTGATGCGTGTTTACCCATCTGCGAACCTTGGTAGATGATGAGTGTATGAAATCCCTTTAGAATATTTCATATAAAGCTTTATGGGTTATAACTCTCTCTTGCACCCAAAAAAACAAGTACTTTTGCGTTGATAGACTTATGACCTAATTGTTTGTAGGCTCCTTGTAGGTAGAAGGTTATGTGCTTGATCTCATTTGAAAGACAATAGTCTCTATCCCTCTAATTAAAGATGCACATTTTTTCTAACAAGTTTTTGTTAAGGAATAATGTTAACATGAAAATTTTTTCAGGCTCAATGTCGCCCTGAAAGTTTCAAAACATAGCAGTGTTGCTCCATATTGTTAAAACACTAACGTTGACCGTTAAAAATTGATATTGATTGTTAACTTTTTAACGGAAAAGAGCAGTATTACTCTATTTTAACACTTTCGGAATAATATTAAACCTAAAAAACTTTATGAGTAAAATTGCTCATTAGTGAAAACTTCCGGAACATATTTACACCTTAACCCAAAATTACTCTCACATAATTATTTCATACAATATAAAATCACTTCTATTTTGAAAATATTTTTTTTTTAAAAAAAATACATGTATCATTTTATTAAAAACAATTATTTTTGAGACACTTTTTAAGTACTAAATGTAGACAACTTTGTGAGAATTCGAAACTTATTTCATGATGACAAGGGAAATTAGTCCTTCCTAGTTCCTATGGTTGAAGTTTCTCTAAATCTAAATACTCCCTTAAGTCATTTTTTATAAGAAATAATTATCAAAATAATGCAGTTCGAAATATTATTCAAAAGTAATAAATGAGTAAGATATATAATTTTCTTTTTAATTATATCCTTATTTATAAAAAGTGTACATAACAGATAATGAGTAAAAATTTATTATTGAAATAATTAATGACATATATTTAATAGAAAAAAATGAAAAGATAAATTTATTTCGTTAGATTAAGAACCTTTCGTGAGGAGTATTAAATTTTTATCCTACACCTCCTTGTCTTGCCCTCTCCCTGTCCCTTGATTCGGCTCAAACTCCAAAAGAAAGAAATATTTTCGTTTCAAAATTTAAATAAAGAGAACTACTTGTGTGAATATCCTCTTTTGCAGCGGAACGAATCTCACCATGAGCCGCAAGCGAGAGAAACCCTACTTTTCCCGCCACGCTCCGTACTCTCAGTCTGTGCCCAAGAGGCGTCGACCTCTTCCCGTTCCTGATCCGGAACCCGCCGCGGACGATGGCGCCGACAAGAACGCAACAAGGAAGCCGCCGCCTTGTGCGGTGGTGGTTGTGGGTCTCCCTTTAGATTGCTCTGTTCTCGATGTCAAATCCCGATTCGAGATCTACGGCGCCATTTCCCGCATCCGCATCGACCGCGGCGGAGTTGGCTACATTACCTATCGGATCAAGGAATATGCCGATGCCGCCATAGCTGCTGCACTTGACCCATCTTTCGGCATCTCCATCAGTTCGAAAAGGGTACTTCATGTTCCTTTCCAAACTCGCTTCTTTAATATGCGTATTCGAAGAAGCTCTGATTTTGACCTCGAAAACAAATTTTCCAATATTGTCCTCACCCAATCTGGATACTGTAAACCCAATTTCTCAAAATTCATGCACTAGCTATAGCAATACCAAGTTTAACTAACGCTTTTTCAAACAAATTGTTGGACTTTGTGACAAATTTTAACCTTAAGCTTTCTGTGTTGGTTCACCTCTAATTGGAGGAAGGGGGTTTTAATAGCGTGGTTGTTTTTGGAAACTAAGAGAAGTGTATCCAACAGGTTCAGGTGTTGTGGGCGACTGATCCTCTGGCCATGTGGAGGGAAGGAGTAGGTAACAGTAACAAGGAGAAAGGGTCGAGGTCAAAACTTGTGCGTGCTGATATACCTTTAAGCAGACATGGAAGAGGTAATAAACTCGCCTCAGCTATAGTGAATCCCAAAAATAATGAGCCTAGCTCACCTTTCCGGGCCAGAGAAATCGTCGCTTATGATGACATTCTGTAGTCTAGTGTTCATCCTAGTTTCTAACAATTATTTATATATTAGTTTTGGAAATTATATATACATATATTTAGTTTATTATCAGTAGGAATAAGTAATAACTCGTGAAAGTTACAAGTGTAATGTATTTTTCTGGTTTGTCTGTTAAAGTTCTCAAATCCTGTGTCCATAGTTGAGAGTTGTTACATAGATCTGGTATTGCCATTTGAAGTTTTCTTCGTATAACGTAGTTCAAGATGTACAACGTCATGTTATGATTGCTCGGGTAAATCTTAATCAAGTTAGTAGGAATGATTTCTTGTACAACTCAATCTGTTTCTTTTGCCTCATTCCATATTTGAAAAGTTCAGATATGTTTGATGTTGATACGGGTAACTGTAAACACTTGGCATGGCTGGTAGTCAGGCAATTAATGAACAGTAAATCAACACCTGTGAGTGTGCATCAGATTGAAGTTTTTTCCTTTACTCTCTGCTACAGCGTTCAGCAGAGTAAGGGGGACCAGTTAACATGCAGTTCATGAATACATAGTGAGTTTTCTACGGTTGTGTTTGCAATTTTGAGCGAGTGTGTTGGGGTTCACTTGGAGTGTGAAGATCATCACGGTGCTTCTGCTTTGACTGTGTTGTTGCAGCAATATTGTTTGGGGGATCCAGTTTCCATCGCATGTGGCTCCCGCCCTTAGCCACACCCTTTACCCAAAACTACCCGTTTTGGGTGTAAATTGGGAGGGTGTTCCACTTTTTTTTTGGCAAAATAATATTTAAGCCCCTTAGGTATTTCTTTCTGTAGCACCTAATATTCTAAAACATTTTTTATGCGCTATGTAGCCTAAAATAATTTTTCAGGAGCACTCGGTATCTGGCAAGATGCATCATGAACTATTCTTCACTGACATCTTAAATTAATTATTATTATTTTTTTTTTTTTGTATTCAACATCCTAAATTATTTTTCTAGTTGCAACGAGCCGACTCTAAAATGTTTTTCTAGTTGCAATGAGAACCCTAAATTTAGGATGCCGAGTGTGGGATACACTAAAATTTAGTTTAGGATATGGAATTCAGCTTGCCAAATGCCAGGTATTGGGAGCGGTTGAAAATTATTTTAAAATGTCAGGTGCTACTAGAAAAAAAAAAAAAAAAAAACTTCAGGGGCTTGAATATTATTTGATCAGTGATCACCCTCCCAATTTACACCCAAAATGGTGTAGTTTTTGGGTAAGGGAAAGAGGCCAAGAACGAGAGCAGCATGGGAGGAAAGCTGGAACCAGTATTTGGGGGTAACTCGAATTGTGTGAATGCAGGGGAGGAAAGCTGGAACCATTGTTTGGGGTAACTTGAATTGTTTGAGTGTAGTAAACATCTTTAGGAGAGTTACCTTCAATTACGTTGGAATCCATACGATACTTGAATTTGACTCTGTGAGATAGCTATATAAAAAAGGGCGAAAGTAAATTTTTTTGTCTCCAAGCATACTTGATGTTTTATTTTAGTCTTTTAAATTTATAAAGTTTATTTTTAGTTTTAAAACTTAACATTGTTAATATTTCTAATGGAAAATGATGACTAAGTAAAGCTAATATTGTGTTGTTAGTCTAGCTTGCTTGGTAGCATTGCACTTTCACCATTTAATTTTATTTGGTCACCATTTTCCGTTAGTAATATTAACGATATTAAGTTTTAAAGACTAAAAATACTTTTATAAACTTAAAGAACAAAAATAAAATTTCATTTAAATTTAAAGGATCAAATGTATTCTTTAACTTTTTTTTTTTTAATCCCAATTCCTCATAGAATTAAATTTGGGCTCCACTCTTGGGACTACATTTCAAGGGACAATAACTGGCATGAGATTATCTTCTTTATGATTATCAACTACTTTGTCAAAATGTTGATGAAAGTGGTCATCAGGAATTTCCTCCTCGCCACTATTGCTTTGCATACTAACATTATCTTTACTAGCCCCTTCATTACCATTAATTTAAAATATTTTGCGTATCAGCATAATGCTTACTACTGGTTTTATTGAAATATCAAATTAAATTTAGTAATGATTTGAAACTTCTCAAAGAGCTGCTTCTAATTCTAAGTATCATATTTATCTATATCAATAAAAATTATTCCGATGCTGACAACATCTTCTACTTACCTTTAGCAAATTGTTTAGACTTAAATAAAGAAAATGGTGAAAAACTGTAAATTCCAAGCATAATCTTTACTACCTTGTGTCTTCACTCTATAAGTGCATGATAAGACAATAATCACAATTAGCTTTCTCAAATCGTATTTGAAGATGCCAAATAAAGCTCCAAAAAAAATCAAGGGTAATGTAGTATCTAACACTTTGATATTATCTATCAGTTGCATCTAACATCTTAATCTTATTTGTGGTGCATCTACCTTTCTGATGTTTCCAACACTGTATTATTATTTATTACTACTTCCGGTTCTAAATATAGGACAAAGTTCATTGTGCAAATTGTACTACAAACATTATCCTATATTTAGGACTTGAGGGAGTATAATGCATCCTTACTTTAAACCATAAATAAGGTGCTGGATGCACCATAAAAATAATATCAGAGTGGTGGATGTATTATAATTAAGATTAGGATGTTAGATGTTACTGAGAAATAACATCAACCTCAACGTCGTGCTAAGTGTTTCTTTACCAAAAGTTTAAAAAAAGTAGGGAGAATCCGTACCAAGCCCAATTAAGACCCAAAATTGTAAAAAGGGCCCCAACCACTTTCAGCTACCACAAATGGCCCTAGGGCCTGATGGGTATTTTGTCAGAAAACGAAATTACATTGGTGCCCTTAGTAAAAGTCTGAAATTCATTCGTTCATTAATTTTGCTCATCGTCTTCCTGTTTCCCATCCGAGATCAACCCATCGACCAATCGAAGCCGGGGTTCTTCTCGGAGAGTTGACTCATCCTCTTACTCGCACAGAATTTTTCATTTCAAAGCAGTTACTTGATGGCGCCGCTTTCAGCGTTGGCGAAGTACAAGCTGGTGTTTTTGGGTGACCAGTCCGTGGGCAAGACCAGCATAATCACTCGCTTCATGTACGATAAGTTCGATAATACCTATCAGGTACGCATAATAGCTATCAGATCCAATTCTCTTTTTCAAATAAGTTCAAATGAAGTCTGGACATGGCTCTCGAAACCAGAACTTCATCTTTCTGTGGTTGATTTAGTCATTTTAGCTGGATTTCTTACCTTTGCTGAATCGAAATGTTCCAATGGTTTTTTTAATGATATTTATCCTGACAACTGAGCTTGAAGAAACAAATAATCATGTTGATTATTCTACATGTCTCAATAAGGAGCGCTAGCGTTAAATTTGAAGAACTTTGGATACATAATACATGTATATGAAATTATTTAAACCATCAGGAGTAAGTTTTATAGTTTAAAGCAGGGTAAGCTTTATATTGATCGAACCAGAACTGCAAAGTACAAATTGTGACTGCTAAAGGGTAATTTCTAAAAGCCAAAATGAACTTGAAAAACAGACGAGAAACAAGTACGAAGACACATTTGTAGCATCCATGATCTATATTCATTATCCATTAAATTAAATCCTAATATATGCATATATTACTTGATGCGCACATATTTATCTGGGCTGTTAAGGCCATTTTAACTTTTCTGCTATCATTACACTCAGTAGGCATGCAACATCTTGTAATCTATGTATTTTCATTTGGCTAACTTTATTTATTTATTTATTTTTGCTTAAACACTTAAACTTGTTTTGTGCTTCTGCGAACAGGCTACAATTGGTATTGATTTTCTATCTAATACTATGTATCTTGAAGATCGGACTGTCCAACTGCAGTTATGGTAAGGTGTGGTGTCAAGCAACGTGCAAGCATTGATGATGGTGCTATCAGCTTCTCCTCACCATATCCATGTTTTTCGTCTTCAGGTACCATCTCATCAATCTGAATCACGACGGTAGCTGCACCATCATTTTTAAATAACTTCCATTTTGAAGCATCCTCCTCTACCTTCAGATAATTGATCTCCTCTATCTCAGCAACCGCAATAGCACCAGGAACGGTGAGGTCCAAAATCTCACTAGCCTCCTCTACTTTCAGAAAATGGACTTCCTCTGTCTCAGCAACCGCAACAGCAACGGTGAGGTCCAAAATCATACTAGATTCTTCCTCGAGTCTTTCATGTTTCTCTTCAGCTATTAAGTTTTCATAGGAATTAGAATCTTGTTCAGGCAGATTGTGTCGACATGTATCTTCATCTTTCTCATTTGATTCTTGTTGCTGCCATTGCTCGTGAAGATAAGCGTAGTTGATGGCTGAGGAAAGGGTGGTTGGACCAAAAGACCATAGCGCGTCTTTAATCTTCGAGTGAAGGCCATAGATGAAGAATCGAATGGCAGTTGACTCATCGACTAGGGCGTAAGGTATGAGCGCTTCAAATCGTTGTGCGTACTCCTTCACTGTTGACACCTGATTCAGCCGATAGAGCTCAAAAAGAGTTTTTATGGCAATGAGATCCTCCGGCGACGGTGACGGCGGCCAGAGGGCTGGCTTTGATACCTTTGTTATCATTATAAGAGAAAAGAGAGTAAAAACTAGAAATTACTAATTCACTTGACACCCATTACAACCCTCAAAACCCCTATTTATAACCCTAATAAGCATATTTCCTAAACTACCCCTTTCCTTAGTATTCCCACGTATCAGGTGTGGTGTCATCATCTCATAAGATAAGAGGAAAGGGAAAGGAAAAGTTTTGTGAAATGGGTCTGGCACCACCATTGTTTCTGTTTCGTCCAAATTTAAAATGAAAGCAAGAAAAGGCATTTCTAAACGATGTAGGTGAACACAAAATTTCTTGGTAAATCTGATCTTGGAGTCTGAGAATATGGTGCCTATGGATATCTATTTATGGTCTATAAAAGTTAGAGGTGTTTGTTTGGAAGATATTTAGTTTCTATTTTACCAGTCTTATTGCCCTTTTCCATGCTAAAATAATTCTTTTCATGTGTTTGGATAGGGATACTGCTGGACAAGAAAGATTTAGAAGTCTCATTCCAAGCTATATTAGAGACTCATCTGTTGCTGTTATTGTATATGATGTTGCAAGTATGTCATTTAGAACTTGCAGATATTGGATCAATATAAAGTGTCTTATGTTGCTCGAGCAAGAGGTGCTGCATCTTCTGGGAGTTTACCAAAAAGTGTGATATAAAGTTCAGACTAGTAACACAGGGCGTTATGTGTCTGATCCTGTGCTTTCTCGTGTTGTTGTTGTATCTATCTCTGGTGCATATAATGATTTCCAGGTACACATATTGTTTTATTCATCATGAATGCCAATATTTGCTGTGATTTTTAAGAGAGAAGGATGCCTTGTGTGTCTGCACTTCACACAAGACTGTTACTCCTTTCATTTCACCCCAATTCAACTTGACAATTGACTTGAGTTGCACAATCAATACTTTGTGGTCTTGGTTGAGAGAAAATCTCAACTGGAGTTTGTTTCTTGAGTTAATGCAAGGCTTTTGACATTTGAAAATGGTAACTCATATAATTTAAAGAGATCATTGCACTTCAATTTAGTAGAGGTATACGCTTTCTGTCTAAGCTTGGTTTTGTTTTGTAAATTGCTCATTTGGGATCAGACTATGAAAGTGCAGACTAAATATTTGGCTGTCACGTGACTCCTTTAGTTGTTATGCTCAAGTACTCTTATTTCTTGCTGTATAGTTGTTATCTTTCCTTTGGCGTTCTATTTGTTATCATAAATTTTTTAGCTACATGATGAGGAGTGCAAGTTTAAAGAAATGGGCTGTGGGATTTGCACTTGAAAATCAATGTCTGTTTAGGTGGTAAACTTGTAAACTTGTAAACATGTCTAACTGTTTGAACTTCCTTTTCAGCGCACTTGTGGGGATTTCAGGCACTCTTGTGGGGTTCATGTGCTTACCTGGTTACAAATGTGGGATGACTCAGAGCATGGGGAGGATGGGCACACAATGCCATTCTACACAGACAAAGAACTTCATGAATTGAAGGTCAGGTTGTTGTGGTGGCTGGTCACCCATCCTAGCAACAACCATCAGGAAAAAGTGTTGTCGTTAATGGAGAACTTCCAGAAGCAAAAGAAAAGACATTAGGAGGCATAGTTGTTAGGACACATGTATATTTATGACTCCTTTTGTATTTCATGAGGATGACCTTCATTTGTTCTTTTGCAAATAGCCTACTGATGTTAACTTTACAAAACAATTTGACAAATCTGTCTATAATAGTGAAAAGTTGAGGCAAAAGTGTATCAAGTTTCCATGTGTCCAATGTTACTTGTTTATTATATCTGATTGTCATGAGTTTTTTCCTACATATTTGTTACTGGAAACTCTGTCAGTGTATGTTACTGGAAACTTTGTCAGGGGTCATTTACAACATTAACAGGGGTCATTTACAACAATATCAGGGGTCATTTACAACAATAACAGGGTTCATTTACAACAATAACATGGGTCATTTACAAATTAACATGGGTCATTTACAACAATATCAGGGGTCATTTACAACAATAACAGGGATAATTTACAACAATATGACAACAATAACAGGGGTCATTTACAACAATAACAGGGGTCATTTACAACAATAACAGGGGTCATTTACAACAATATCAGGGGTCATTTACAACAATATCAGGGGTCATTAACAACAATATCAGGGGTCATTTACAACAATAACAGGGGTCATTAACAACAATAACATGGGGTGTTAACAACAATAACAGGGGGTATTAACAATAATAACAGGGGTCACTAACAACAATATCAGGGGGTATTAACAACAAGAACAGGGGGTATTAACAACAATATCAGGGGGCTTTAACAACAATATCAGGGGGCTTTAACAACAATATCGGGGGCATTTCAAATGCATTTTTTTCTCATATCATGAACAAATATCATAAAAGAAGGAAAAATTTCCTCTTGTCATTGAATTCAAATGGTCAAGTTAGCATCGGTAGACAATTTACGTAAATACAAATGTTGAAGGTCATTCTCATGAATACAAATTTGACATAAATACATATGCACGTGTACACAACAAGTGATCAACTACAATGTGTCCTAACAACTATGCTGCCTAATGTCTCATCTTCTACTTCTGAGACTCCTCAATGATGGACAACATTGCATCTCTATCCAATTGTGTAATCTATTCAAGTACCTGTACACACAAAGGCAAACATCAGTTAGCTAGAGAATTGATACAATAAATATGCTCACAAGTGAAATCATGATATTATATCACGTCATTACAGCTTTAAGTTGTTAAGTCCAACCATATTTATGCATATAGTTTGTAGAAGATGGAATAGTAGCGAGACAGGAACTGTGGTGATATCTCACATTGCACTTCAGTTTATTCAAGTCACAAACTTTACGCATGTTGTCTAGTACCTGCATTTCCAAAACAATTAGTAATCAGTTCAGAGATATAGAAGTTCCAGCAATCCAGCCATAGTAGATAACACAGAACAACCAAACAAGGTGGAGTAAGAACGATGCCTCTTTTTATTATGTAATATTTCTTTCTTTCAGGTTGTCTCCTAAGGCTAGGTCAACCCGTGAAATTAATTCACATTTCCAAAAGAGTTAGTCCTATTACTATCATCAATATTTGATACTTCATCTACGAAGGAAAAAAAGGCTCTCAATTGGCTACAATGTTTTCGCCCAGATAATTTGCTAGAACTTAGCAAGGAGAAGTATCTAAAGTATTTCACAAAAAGAATCGGAATTATGTAAGCAATAAGAACCAAGATCTCAAACTGAAAATCCATAATGAGCAATACCTCTAATCTACTGGAGTCATCAGAAAGAGTGACATTAGCTCCCACTTTTGCAGCAACCAAGCCCGGCAAGGAAGTTCCAGCGCCAAGCTGCAGGAAAACGATCAGATGAATAACACAGCGGATATAATAAGCCCATCCTTGAACTAAAATCATACCTCAACAACACTGGTTCTAGAAAACCGTTGCCTTTGTTGCCAAATATACTCGGCTAAAACTATACTGCAGGGCCAGACAAAAAGGCCATAGTCTTCCTTCATATTCTGCATTAATTAATTCACCAACAACATATGGGAATAAATAACACGGTATGGTTAGGTTCCAGATTAAGAAGAGAATCGAGTGTCTGGGAAAAAAGAGGACCTCAATGACGGAGATGCACAGGTCCGGCTTTTCAGGGTTATCGTCGAAATTGTGCCGAGAAATAGTCGACATGGTGGGAAGAGCTCCATCATCCGAGTCATTGCTTTCCATATCTTTACTTCTCTGAAACGTTGCAGTGCTACTCTGCTCCACCCTCCACCTCTTCCAACTTTTTTTTTTGGCCGAACACCTCCTCCAACTTCAAGTAGTATAGTTCAGTGCATTTGGAGGAAAACAAAGGGTGCTACACTTTGCGGCTAGATAAAATGGATGTTATTGGAATTTCAAACTTTTATTAAGGGCACCAATGTAATTTCGTTTTCTGACAAAATACCCATCAGGACCCTAGGGCCATTTGTGGTAGCTGAAAGTGGTTGGGGCCCTTTTTACAATTTTGGCCCTTGGTACGGATTCTCCCAAAAAAAGTATTTGTATCTTATGTAAAAGTGTGATTATTTCAAACCATTTCAAACACCGGTTAGGAGTCAAAGTAATGTTCAGTTTAAGCATCTTCACCGGTAGCTTTATGGAAATCTCTATTTATTTATTCAAACAAGTAAAAATGATTTATTATTATTATTATTTGTAACTTTGAATCAAAAAGAGTTCTTACTGAAGAATTTTTATCATTTCTACCGGCAACTTATTTGGCGTTGGATGTGAATGAATTGACTACCGAGGGAAATGTGAACAAATTGAACAGAGACCACTTAGAAGACATTAAGGGCCTGTTTGCTTTAAAGAAAAGTGTGGAAACGTATGAAATAGGAAGGAAAAGAATGAAAAGGAATGAAAAATATTTTGTTTCTGATTTGCACTGAAAAAACAAGCTGATTCAAAAAAAATTGTTTAGCTAGAAGAAAATGAGATAGGAAAATGAGCTAAAAAAAAACCATTTTATACATGAGTAAAAATAATATAAATATCATAAAACTCACTTACCCTCCTTCCCTTTTTATATGACATTCAAGGTCACATCAAGGGAATTTTATGTCTTTAGGCCATTTCCCTCCCCAGTTGAAAATTGGTTCGCACCAATTTTAGTGGAACACATATTCAATTACATAGCTAAAAATTAGTAGCCACACATGAAATTGCAGCTAAAGGCTTGCCGCCATTGGAAAATCTCAATTTTCTATTTCCTTCTCTCAATTTTCCTCAACCAAACGGGCTCGATCAGAGAACTTGCCAAGTTGACTTCAAGTCTTCAACCTGAGATCTTATCTATCTATTTCTCCCTCGTTCTTTAACAACTTCAATCTAACCTTCTTCATGCCATTACCTTGCTTCTTGAACGCTATTCTTTACTTTCTTTAGTTAACTTTTCACTGAATTATTTTTATTTTGTTCTGTAGTTTGTGGAATACTTAGCACCCCATTCATATAGTTTCTCTTCAATCGTACTGTCTGCTTTTGCCTCTGATTCTTCTTCTTTCCAAGTTGCAGGGGAAAAATATGATGTATTTATTAACTTTAGAGGTTCAGACATTAGATATGGTTTCCTTAGCCATTTGAAAAGGGAGCTGCGTCGGAAGCAAATAAATTTGTATGTAGATGACAGGCTCAAGAGCCGAGATGAAATATCATTGGCATTTGATAAGGCAATAGAAGGATCAACGATTTCTTTGGTGTTATTCTCAAAAGACTAAGCTAAATCAAACTGGTTCTTGGAGACTAGTCAAAATCATGGAGTGCTATGAAGTCAACAAACAGATTGTAATACCAGTTTTCTGCTTTGTAGATCCATCAGATGTTAGGTATGAAAAAGGCATTTATGCAGATGCATTTGGAGATCTGTCTTGAATAGAACTGCCAACTTATCTGGCTATCATTCATCGAATTTCCTGTAAGATTTTTGTATTCAATAATATGATTTTATTGTTCATTAGTGGTTATCTTAGTTTTCCCATACATTTTTAAAAAAAAAAAAAAAACGGTAATAATGAAATGATGGCTTTCCTTAATATTTCTATCATGTGTTAACATTTTTCCTTTTGACATGCCAGAAATGAAGCTGAATTTGTTGACAAAATAATCGAAGATGTATTGAAAAAGTTGCAAGATAAAGAATCAATTGAGCAAAAACGCCTTGTTGGATTTGATGAAAATTTGGCTAGTGCTGAATCATTTATGAAAGTTGAGTCCCAAGTAGTTCAAATTCTTGGCAACTGGGGAACGGGAACCATAAGCAAAACAACACTTACTAGTGCTGCATTTGAAAACTTCTTTATTTCTTTGCAGAAAATGTGAGAGAAGAATCAAGAAAGATTAACGGATTAGCTTCTTTGCTTGAAAAAAATTCTTTCTACACTTGTAAATGAAGAAAATATACTTGGTAACTACAAGAAGGCTTCCTGGAAAGAGAGTTCTTCTGGTGCTTGATGATGTAGACCATCCCAACCAATTACAGTACTAATCGAAGATAGTCTTCGTTTGGGACTAGGTAGCAAAGTCATCAACAAGTAGAGTCAAACATGTTCTTATTCGAGGAGGAACTCATCAGATACATGAAGTCAAAGAATTGAACTTGCAATAATCACTTCAACCTTTTTGGTTGCTTGCTTTCAAGAGTTAAAAGTTTTGGGTTCATATCTGAATACCAGAAAAAGAAGAACATGGAAAAATGCTCTACAAAAATTCCAACAGTATCTTAATGCAGAAATTCAAGCTGTGTTGAAGATTAGTTATGATGGACTAGACAAAGTAGAAAAGAGCATATCCTTAGACATTGCTTTCTTTCTTAGAGAAGTACAAAAGATTATATTGTAAGGGTGTGAGATGCTTGTGATCTCTCCACATATTGCAGAATAGATAGTCTGTTAGAAAAATCCCTCGTAACTATTTCAAGAGACAACAGAATAGATATGCATGATTTGATACTTGAAATGGCTAAAGAAATAGTTCGTGAAGAATCACCACAACAACCTAAAAGGCGTAGTTGATTAAATGATGCAAAGGAAATTTGTGACGTACTACAAAATATGATGGTAGAAGAGGCTAATACTAACCCCTTTTCTTTCCCAATTCATTAATTTTGAATAATTTATATTCTTTATTTGAATTTGTT
Organism: Acacia pycnantha; assembly: GCA_025563575.1. Classification (NCBI taxonomy): domain Eukaryota; kingdom Viridiplantae; phylum Streptophyta; class Magnoliopsida; order Fabales; family Fabaceae; genus Acacia; species Acacia pycnantha. The sequence continues at coordinate 4,999,307 of JAMWYP010000049.1, read as the reverse complement.
GCTCTAGGGATGTCATATGATTGAAGGCCTAATTATACATTCATCAAATCAAAGAGCTGATTTCTCGAAGATCTATTTTTTGTGGGTGAGAGATATAAAGTGAGTCTTCCTTTTAGTTTGGAGGCACTTTTTGTTAGGAAGGATATCTTTCAGAGTCCCTACCATTGCAATATAGCGAAGTTAAAATTTATTGAAATCTATATGCAATATAGCAAAGTTTAAAAACTTTGGGACCGTGTGCAGGTAATTTTCATATGCTAATTTATGTCTCAATCTTAAATCTTACAGAATTTTGAGGACTTCTCCACTACCTTTCCTCTTCTATTTGCCACAGGATCTGGTGAATTTAAAAGATAATAGATTTTTCTTCTTCTTACCCGTTAACAGAGTTGCCTGATTTTTCTATGGCACTTAATCTTGAAATAGTAAACCTCTCATCTCGTTTTAGACTTATCCCTTCATGCACTTGTTTCTTTGGATCTAAGCAGCTGCCACGAACCAAGGAGTCTTTACAGCAAAATTCATTTGAAATCTCTCGAGTAACTCCTGCTCAAATGTTGTGGTCATCTCAAGGAATTTTTGTTATCATCAAATGAAATGATGGTTTTGAATTTACAAGCTACTGGTATTGAAACATTGAACCTGCCAATTGAACGGTTCAATAAACTTGAAGAGCTATATCTTGGTGGGGCTCTAAGGAGCTTTCAGATTAATCAGCTCCGTTGCTTGTCATCTCTTAAAATATTCTCTCTTTCATTTTAGAGAAGGCATTGACAAAATGACACTACACATCATGTTTGATGGCTTACGCTGTTTAGAACAATTATCTTTGACAGATTGTGAATTGTCTGAAATTCCTGAGGATATCTGTGCCTTGTCATCGTTGAAGATTCTGTCGCTAGAAGGAAACAGCGTCAAGAGTTTGCCTACAAGCATCAAACACCTCTCAGAACTCAAAAATTTACTTGAGCCGATGCAATAGGCTTAGATCCTTACCAGAACTCCCACATTTCATCACTCATTTCTTTGTCGATGAGTGCAAATCACTGAAGACTACAGATTTCAGATGGACAACATTGAAGCTAGAGCACGATAAAGAAGAAAGATGCTTCTTTTCATGTCAGAATTCTGTGAGGTTGGGATTAGATAAGCATGATGTCACGGAATTCACTCGATTCTCACTGATGCAATCAATATATAACAAATTTTCCTGAAGCTAAGTTTTGTTACCCAGGATGAACAGTACCAAAATGGTTCACATATAAACAGACAATGAAGACTTCCATTGCTATAGAACTTGAGCCTGCTCCTTCTGATCAATTGTTGGGTCTTGTTTGTTGCTGTGTTCTTCGTCCGTTGGACTCACCCAGAAGGAGGCTTATCAGTTTGTTGGAAGTTTCAGTTTGAAGATGAAGAGATCAATTACGGACTTGGGAAAATGTTCAAGAAATTGAATAACCCGCTCATCGTTAGGTTCAATTTGCAAAGGGTCGGACATTCTCCCAAAAAAGGAGGGGGTTCGATTCTAAAGTTAATCATATGTACTCTTAGTCCTGAATTCATTATAGAGTAGGCTCCAAACGCCCTGTGGGTGAGCCCAACCCCCTCCTAAAATTTTTGTATAAAAAAAAAATCAAGAAATTGAATACAGACCACGTTTTTCTGAGGTACGATCCATTGGAATGCATATTGAAGGAGACTCGAAGAAGAGGATATGATAATGGAACAACTTGTAAGTTTGTTTGTGAGTTCAACACCGGAGATGCGTTTTATCCAACCAGTTTCAATTATGATTTAATAAAAGCGTGTGGAATTTGCCCTTTATATGCCTCATAATTACACAGGATAGTTCAACAAATGGAATCACAGTTAATGAAGGGATCTCATATAAGTTTTGATGATTTACTTCTCAACATTATTATTGGTGTTGGTGGTGTTGGATGCTTCTTTTTGGGAGAACCAAGATCTGCAAAAATTTGGGAGTGGCTACGGTCCACTGCAGTGGACAGTCCACTGCCCTTTTCTACATTAATTTTTTACTGAAAAGGGCAGTGGACGGTCCACTGCAGTGGACCGTAGCCACTTTCCAAAAATTTGTATGCATGGTGAAACAAAATCACTTGAGAGCAATGCAATTACTATGAAATTTTTTACTGGTATCTTTTTCTCTAACTCCCTTGCTGAAAAATGCTTAAGGATACTCTAATGTTATGTGAAAAATGAATAAATATTGAAAAAATAATACTTTTTCTTTAATTCCAACTAAAATCTCTGATATTTTTTAGGGAAAAAGACAAAAAAAAGAACTTTACAATTATAAAATTCTAAATTAGGTATTTCTAAAAAAAATGAGTTGTGAATTGCTTATCAAATTTTATCATTCATTTATCAACTCTTTATAACAAATTGATTTAAGATTTTGTAATTTCAAAGTTCTTTTTCCACCTTTTTTCTCTCCCTATTTTTTATAGCTTTTAAAAGGGTTAAGGAGCAAATTTACCAACCAACTATTAGGCTAGGAGCGCTGGGCACAAAAAACTTTTAAGAGGACCAAATATGCCAACAAACAATTGAATTTGTCAAATGGGCACAACACCGTTATTTCCTCTCTAACTCCGTCTGGGTCAATGAAATTGGGAGGAAAAAATTGCCCACGTGGGACAACACGTGGCCTGGGTGAGAGGAATAAACCATGGAAACGCACTGTGAAGTTCATTCGATTTGGGGGAAAAAAAGAGTGTCGGTGTTGTCTGCAAACCCATCTTCTTCGTATTCGAACCCATCATCTTCGTCTGCGAAACCATCATCGTCGACTGGAAGATGCAGGCGGAGGAGGGTGGTGCTGCTTCTCATTAGTTGCCGGAGAAGGAAGAGTACGGTGGCGGTGGCTGATGGCGGTCAACAGGGCGAATTCGTAAATTCAGAGAGCCTCTCTGGACTTTTCTTTTCCTTGTACGATTCTTCCCAGCCGCAGGAAGAAGAGGGTCTCTTGTTCCTTTCGCTCCATTCTCCTTGCTCAGATTCTTTGTTTCTGTGCAATTTCCACAAGCGGATTTATGGATTGCAACTGCAAAATTGATTCAATTGAAGTGGGTTTGATCGCAAATTTCTATGGGCAACAAACATATGATTTTCTGGGTTCCATCGATGTTTCAACTCCTCGATCGATCGATTCCTTGGTTACGATTTCTACGGCTTGGTCTTCCCAAGTAATTTATAGCTTGATTTTTCGAAAGGTATCCTTCGCTTTTTCTTCGTCAGTTTCCTTTCCTCGCTTTTAAAAATTTGGTTTCCATTTTGCTTGAAACTTTGATGAATTCTATGCAGTGCAAAATAAGAGGGAAATACAAGTTTAGTTTCTGAGCATCAATTGAAATTTTTTACAAGTATCTAAGCTGAATCTTTATGGGTCTGTTTGTTTTCTCTGTGTCCACTGCATGAATTCAGATTGTGGAAGAGAAGTACAGATTTCTAAACTTGAAAAGCAGCAAAACTTCAGAAACAGTAAGATGGAAGTGTAGAAACAGAGTAATTATGAGAATGGAGAAAAGGGGTTGTGTGAAATGAAATCACTCACCTGGGAAAGTGGGATTTGAGGTGTGAGCCCAGATCGAGTCAAGAACATCAGAAGAGGGAGGAAGTCTTTCGTTTTGGAGCAAGAGTGTTGTCATATTGGATGCCCCAAAGAGTTTTCCACCGCCGCCATAGATATAGACCTTGAAGAAAAACTAGAGGTGGTTCGAGGTTTGAAGTTAGGGGATCATATTAAGGATGATGATGATGAAATTGATAAGGAAAGATAGAAAGGAGACTGGTTCTGGGATTTTGGGTCTAAAATTTAAGGCCAAAGAAGTAGGTGGTGAGGATGAATGTAATGTAAGAATTCAGAGAGAGCGAGGGAAGCTTATAACCATATAGCTAAATCCTTTTCTTCGCTGGGATTTTACTCCTCCATTGACTTCTTCTTCTTCTTCTTCTTCTTCTTCTTCTTCTTCTTCTTGGAGATTTTGATTTGATCTTCGATTTCGATTGTGTGATTATATTGAGTATATTGTTCACAGTGCGTTTCCATGGTTTATTCCTCTCACCTGTGCCACGTGTCTTCTTCTTCGCTGGAGATTTTGATTTGATCTTCGATTTCGATTGTGTGATTATATTGAGTATATTGTTCACAGTGCGTTTCCATGGTTTATTCCTCTCACCTGTGCCACGTGTCTTCTTCTTCTTCTTCTTCTTCTTCTTCTTCTTCTTCTTCTTCTTCTTCTTCTTCTTCTTCTTCTTCTTCTTCTTCTTCTTCTTCTTCTTCTTCTTCTTCTTCTTCTTCTTCTTCTTCTTCTTCTTCTTCTTCTTCTTCTTCTTCTTCTTCTTCTTCTTCTTCTTCTTCTTCTTCTTCTTCTTCTTCTTCTTCTTCTTCTTCTTCTTCTTCTTCTTCTTCTTCTTCTTCTTCTTCTTCTTCTTCTTCTTCTTCTTCTTCTTCTTCTTCTTCTTCTTCTTCTTCTTCTTCTTCTTCTTCTTCTTCTTCTTCTTCTTCTTCTTCTTCTTCTTCTTCTTCTTCTTCTTCTTCTTCTTCTTCTTCTTCTTCTTCTTCTTCTTCTTCTTCTTCTTCTTCTTCTTCTTCTTCTTCTTCTTCTTCTTCTTCTTCTTCTTCTTCTTCTTCTTCTTCTTCTTCTTCTTCTTCTTCTTCTTCTTCTTCTTCTTCTTCTTCTTCTTCTTCTTCTTCTTCTTCTTCTTCTTCTTCTTCTTCTTCTTCTTCTTCTTCTTCTTCTTCTTCTTCTTCTTCTTCTTCTTCTTATATTGAGTATATTGTTCACAGTGCGTTTCCATGGTTTATTCCTCTCACCTGTGCCACGTGTTGTCCCACGTGGGCAATTCTTCGCTGGAGATTTTGATTTGATCTTCGATTTCGATTGTGTGATTATATTGAGTATATTGTTCACAGTGCGTTTCCATGGTTTATTCCTCTCACCCAGGCCACGTGTTGTTCCACGTGGGCAATTTTTTCCTCTCAATTTCATTGACCCAGACGGAGTTAGAGAGGAAGTAACGATGTTGTGCCCATTTGACAAATTCAATTGTTTGTTGGCATAATTGGTCCTCTTAAAAGTTTTTTGTGCCTAGCGCTCCTGGCCTAATAGTTGGTTGGTAAATTTGCTCCTTAACCCCTTTTAAAATGTATTATCTCTAATTGTAATTAATATACTTACTTAAACTTCAATATTTTCAATACTTATTTAATATGTTTTTTTACTGTACTTCAATTCAATATTTATCTCCATATTTTAAACACTCATCATCATCATCATTATAAAAAGATATAATAATATTACTTTAACTTTAAAATTTGAGATTGTTCTAATGCAATTTGTAGATGGAGCTCGGTGGTCTCTCCGGAGAAGTGGAATACTCCCTTTGCTTTTTATTATAAGGCATTAACCAATAAGTTTATTTGATCCTTTTTATAAGGCACTTGCTTGTTCTCAAAGATCATTAATTATTCTTTTCTATGTATGCCTATAATAAATAAGGGTAATGGATGTGAATAATAATTAATATCATATTGAAGTTTAGTGCAATTAGTAGGGGTAATATAGGAAGTTACTTAAATTATAGGCTAACTTTATTGACTTTAACTATTTTTATTGGTTTGTGAGGATTGTTAGTTGGTGCCTTATAATAGGGACCAGAGGGAGTACTTCACTACCCTAGAGTAGAGTCGGGAAATCGGGTCGAGCCCATTGGGCTAGCCCTTTTAAGCCCTTTAAGAGCCGAACTTGTAAATTAGAGAAGTTTAATGAAATAAGCCCTGCAGGGCCGGCCCTGTAGGGCCTCGTGCTTACCAGGGCTGCCCTGCAGGCCCTTTTAATTTATTATTATTATTATATGGATGCATGAATTCATATATGATGGTAATTTACTAATATATATATATTGTATTTGTTATAGAGTTATTTATCCATTTAAGTACAAATACACAAATACATAATAATGATTTGGTTTATTATTTGTTGCAGATAAAGATTATAAATGTATTCATGATGCGAGAGAAGAAATTCATGATATTCTTACTCATGAACTAGAGTCTAGTCAAAGAGAAGTACAATCAAATGTGTTGAAATTGATGATAGTGGCGAAGATGACGACAATAATAGTTATTGTACTAATATCACTTAGTGATATGCTTCTTATGTTTTATATGAGTTATTTGTGAACGTAGTTTGCTTTTGATTATGAATTAGTACAATGTTTATTTGTTGGATGATTCATGTTGTTTTGATATTAATGTTGACAACATTTAAATGATAAATTTGAACTTTAATCGTTATAATTTACTAATTATATTTCTTTGGGGAAAAAACGGAGGAAAAATAGTTATAATTTGGAATAGTAACTTCCGAACTCTGGAGGGCTGGCCCTGGTGCTCTCGAGCCAAGCTTTGAAAAACAGATGTTTTTCTTACTCCGGGCCCTGATCCTTCACGAGCTAGCCCTAATTCCCAACTCTACCCTTGGGGCTGAGTGGGTGAGATCGATGGAACGTGAAGGAAGAGGAGGGCCAGGATTTTACCAAAAAAGTTGAATGGATAACCTTGTTTAATTAGTTCTGTTTGAGTTAGCGTTCAAGAAGTACGTTCATGTGATTTGAGACAAAACTTTTTTTATATATTTACCTCGTATACCGTAAATTACATTAGAAAAACAATTTCTACCATTAACCCAAACAAACACATATATCTGCTGGGACATCTGGGTGGCTGGCTTTGGTAAACTCTTTAGATCAAATTATTTGAAGGGGCATCAAATGCTCTTGATAATTTATTTCGGACTTGTTTAGATATGGATTTGTCACGACAATGCTCCTTCTACACCACACCGATGGATGCATGCAACTTGAGGTGGATAGTTCGGTCCCAAGGAATGGCGATAGTAGTTGTGGGGTAGCTATTCGAGATAGTGGAGGACGGTGGATATGTGGATTCAGCTGTAAATTGATGAGTCCCCCCAGCAATTGCAGAAGTTCTGGGCATCTTAAATGGAATGCTCTTGTGTTGGAACAGAGGACAGAGGAAAGTTGTCATAAATTCTGATTGTATGGAAGCTATTCACTTACTTTTGTATGGGTGTAAAACTGTAAATGGAATCATCCCTTCATAGACATCATTGACGAGACTAGGAGGTTTTCCATTGGAATTGAAATATTGCTTCGTCATAGGAGATTAGAGAGAAACTTTGGTTTGTTGACCATCTAGCTAAGCTTTCACATAGGATGACTGAGAATTTATGTAATGATCAACCTCCATCTCTTGATCATTAGGGGGAAAGTGATGAAGGAGTTTAAGTTTTGTTGTTCTTGTAACCACTAGGGTGATATGCTTTCAGTATTTATTTAAAAAAAAAAAATCAAAATTTTAAATAAGTGATTTTCGATTAAAATGAATTGTTAATTATTATATTTTTGTAGTTAATTCCTACAACCTTGTAGGCAATAAGACTGATTTAAGATTTTAGAATTTAAATGGTATTTTATTTTTCCCCCTAAAAATATTAGGGAAAATTCTAAATAAATATCATTTAAACTTGGAAAACCCCTAAAAATCATTTAACATATGGAAAGGATAAATAGGTTTCAAAGGACTATTATGAGATTTCCAAATGTTATGCTTTTACAAAAATGCTCCTCAAGTTTTTTGTTTTTGAAAAAAAAAGAAAAAACACTCGCATAAGCCAAAGCTTTGTCGCCCACTCGCCCGAGCTCTGGCGGTCGGCACCACCCCTCCGGTAATCAGCTTCCGGAGCTCCAGTAACAATTTGAGTAATGAGATTTTGACTACGTGAACTCTTTAAGCTCTATTAAACGTCGTTGACAAGTTAAATAAAGACAATGACAATTTGAGTATAGTCATTAATAACCTCGGAAGCTAATTTATCAATCGCTATACTCAAGTTGTCATTACCTTTATTCAACTTGTTAATGACACTGGTTAAGGTTTATGGAGCTCAAGTAATCAATCCTTATACTAAAATTGTTAATCTCATTATTCAAGTTGTCACTAGGGTTTCGGTAATTAGTCACTGGAGTTCCGCCGATGGGGTTGCGTCAGCGGCAAAGCCCTGGCAAGGGTGAGTGTTCTTTCTTTTTTTTAAAAAAATTGTTGAAGGACATTTTTGTAAAAACACAAAATGTTAGAATAGTTCCTTGAGACCTATTGATTATTTTCATATGTTAATAGACTTAATTTTTCAAGTTCAAATGATATTTATTTAAAAAAAAATCAAAATATTAAAGATAAATATTGACAGAAAAATAAAAGTTTAATATGTATGCGAAACATTTAAAAGGTATTAAAAAAATTAAATGAAGTACTAAAGAAAAGATCAGATAAGCACGGGTACAGAAATCATAATAATTCAAAAGATATCTGAAAATAAATCAGAAAACAAAGATTTGGGTATCTGAAACTGGGAAACAGTTGAGTTCGAACTAGGAAACATTAACCGAAATCGATTTTGCCCAAGTGTGTACTTCAAGTTGTATTAGTCTTCTTTAATCAGCTGTTGCTGTCCCGGACGGAATAGCCTGAAGTCAAAGTATATGTATTCAGAAGCAGGGTGGTCCGGCGAAAGGTGATGGAAGAAGACGATCAGAAAGAGAAAGAAAAAGTAAAGGAGAAAGCAGTTACACAGCGAATCTGGAGTTGGGGTGCTGGAACTGACGGTCAATTGGGTACCGGCAGCCTCCAAGACCATACCCTCCCGCAACTCCTATGCCTTCCGTCCCTCCCCTCCCCCATCTCATCCCTTGCCTGCGGCGGCGCTCACGTCATCGCTTTGACCTCCGGTACCCTCCCCGCCTTCTCTTCTCTTTCTTTTGTTATTCATTCATTCACCAAGTTTTATTTGGCGCTACTAAATTATGTCTCAATAATTAAAAAGATTAATTTTTTATGCTCACATAAATTTCTATTTCTATCGTGCATGGAAGGAGGGAAGGTGCTGACATGGGGTAGGGGAAGTTCTGGGCAATTAGGCCAAGGAGAGGTTGTTAGTTTTGTTTTGAATCCGAAGCCTGTGACATCATTAGACAACTACTTAATAAGCCATGTCTCCGCTGGTTGGAGCCACTCTGCTTTTGTTTCAGGTTTGTTCTCTCCTCTGTTGTCTGTCTCCTCTCATTTTTCATTTGCTGGTCTTATGTTGTCTTGTCTCAATGAAGTTGCATTTTGGTTTGTTCTGTGATTTTGGTTCTCTCCAGATAATGGGTGTCTATTCACTTGTGGGGACGGCTCATTTGGTCAGCTTGGGCATGGTGATTACACCTCTCACTGCTCCCCTTTTAGAGTGTCTTCCTTTGTTGTTCACTTTGTTTCTCAGGTAGCTTGCGGCATGCGCCATTCCCTTGTCTTGCTCAAAGGTATTCATTTGCTTAATGCTTCAGAACTATATAGTTCCATATATATATATTGATTCTTGGAGTTTGTGTTGTTCTTGTTCCTCAAGGTAGTGATGACTGATATCTAGGGACACAGATAGGTGGACTTAATTCTAAATATTTCAGAATTTAGGAATATGCAAGTTAAGTAACTACTAAGGGTCATTGTGATACAGGTAGTTCTGTTAATCAAGTTTATGGATTTGGATCTGGGAAGCGTGGTCAATTGGGTATCTCAAGAGATAAGATCAAATCCATCTGTGTACCTGAAGTTATTAGGGAACTTGAAGATAAGGAAATTGTTGAAATTACTGCAAATGGAGATCATAGTGCTGCAATATCTGGTAAATCCATAACTTCCCTCTTACCTTATATAGGTAGAAAATAGAGTTGAACGACTAACCAGTTATACATGCACATTTTAATGGGGAAATCACACTGAATTCTCAAGGAAAGAATGCAATCACCAAAAAATAAGAATAACAAGTGAGTAACATAAACCTGTTGTCATTTCTTATATTGGAACTTGACATTGGTGTTGCTCACTTGTTATGAGACTTTTTTGGTGATTACATTCTTTTCTTGGGACCTCATAGTAAATTTTCCTTCTTCATGTAAACCCATTTATTTCTCTGTGACTTTTGTTGCATCAGTTGATGGGCATCTTCACATGTGGGGAAGAGGATTTAAAGGTGTTGCAGATTCTCACTATCCTCAACGCCTAATTTCTTCTTTGAGATTTTCCAAAGCTACTCTTGGATGGAACCATGCGTTAGCTTTAACTGGTATTTCTATATCTTCTTAAACTTTCTGATTCTTCCTGTTCGTTATGTAGCCTCCTTGTCTGAGAAATATGTTTTTGTGGTTGAAATATTTGTGCAGGTGAAGGGGAAGGTTTTATGGTTGGTGGTAACCACCTTGGAGTGCTTACAGATCCTCAGAGTTTGAACTCAGCAAAGCAATCAACTGGTACCTAAGCCCACAAACATGGCTTTATGGCAGTTGTTTCTGGTTTATGAATTATTCTAAATGTGTTTTGTTCTTTCTTAATTCTTATTGTGAATATAAAAGAAGCCAATCCAGAAAAAATCCCCGGTCTTGATGGAGTAAAGATTGTTGATGTAGCTGCTGGAGCTGAACACTCTGCCCTAGTAACTGGCAAGATCTATGTTCTCTACTTTTGATTATGATATTTGGAGAAACATACTGACTTATTTATTGTGATAAATTGCAGAAAAGAGAGAAATAAAGACTTGGGGTTGGGGGGAGCATGGGCAACTTGGCTTGGGTGATACTTGTGACCAAACGAGTCCACTCACACTGAGTTTTGGCTGTGAATTGAATGAAGCAGAATCAGTCAGAGTTTTCTGTGGGAGTGGCTTCACCTTTGCTTTAACCATGCCCCATGACCCTTCACTACATTGATACTCTAATTTGATGTGAACTTCGCTGTACAGAAATTTTGATCCATTAGCTTTGTTTTAGTTTTAGTTTTTTTATTCAAAGGGCAAGTACTAACAGCCTATTATTAGTATAATCGAACTCACAATCTCCCACTTATAAATGAGTTTGCTTATCATAAAATAAGTTGTTTCTAATTACAGAATGACATTCTAAAATTCTAACCTTTCCCTTTTTTTGCTTCACTCTTTTTCCCGTCACTATCTTTTTTTCTATTTGAATAAAGGTTTCTTCTTTTGAGAAGACTTAAAGGGTAAAGGGTATTCTCCTCTCTCAATAAATACGCTTCATCGAATTTAAACTTGTGTTATCTTCCTTAGTGGTGAAATCATTTACTATCTTAACTAACAATTTGTTGATGATAGGACTTCGTAAGGCAATTCTATCAATTCCGTCAAGTCTTGAAAGAGGACAAATGAAATATCTTATTTGAGAGGTCTTCCAAGTAAATTATTTTTCTTATTTTCTATCTAATTTTATTATTTAAAAAAGTCATTTTGTAATTTCTAGATTATTAGGGAGATTTGATATATCTTTTTATATATTTTGAATTACCCTACGAATATTTTAAATTTATTTGTAGTTTTTTAGGATATTATTCTAAATATATAAGTTGCCAAATAGGTATCTCAAAGAAATTATTTAATATCTTATTATATCCTTGATTTAATTTTTATACATGAAATCTTATCCTCAATATCTTTAAAATATCTTAGAGTATCTTTTTTCAAATGTTTTGAGTTAGTAAATTTTTTTATTTAAAGGTCGAGTTATGTTAAGCTATTTTCAGATTATGAGAAAATGAATATATGAATGAAACTTCTCTTGGGAAGTTTTTACTTGTGTTTTTATATTTAACATAGAATACCGTAGGTTGATCAACCCTATAGAGCCTTTTAGTGTTAAGGATATCTTATCAAAATTCCTACTTTTTTTTCCAGGTTTTATTATATAATTTCTATATCAATTAGAGTACTAAATCTAGTTGTGTTAGTCTTCCATTTAGGGACAACCCAACTGTACTTAATATTTCTATTATTATTAGAATCTTTAGGAAAATAACAAAATTCTTCAGCTTTGGTCAAAAATCATCTGTTGTTCTCCCAAAAGGAGAGATTGGATTTATCCTAGAAAAGCATAATAAAAAGATGGAAGATTTAAACGTTAATACTAGAAGAAAATCAAAGAGAAAAGAAGATGGAAGGAGATGAAATTTACTTGAGAAAAGTGGAGCTAAAAGTATGAAAAATAATGGTAATTGAAGTCTTTGATACAAGTAGAACATATTTGTAATGGGTGGGTAGAAGAGAATGCAAACCACTCAAAACACATTTACTAGTTTGATACCAAAGGCGTTAAAAAATGTGGTTTGCATTCTTTTCTACCCCACCATTACAAATATTTTCTGCTAGTATCAAAGCCTCCCACCATTACAAATATGTTCTATCAATGTTTTGTTGGTATCAAAGCCTCCACCATTACAAATATGCTAAGCTGGTATCAAAGCCTCCAATCAACATTGTTCTTTATGCTTTTAGCTTCACTTTTCTTAGGTAAATTTTGTCTCCTTTTGTCTTTTTATCTCTTTGTATCAATGTTTAAATCTTGTTGTCTCTCTGATTTTCTTCTGGTATCAGCGTTTAAATTATGTATTTTTTGTCGTTATACTTTTTATAGGATGAACTCAATTGTTCTTTTTGAGACAACGATAGATGATCTTCGATAGAAGCTGAAGGTTTTAATGAGCTTAGAGATATCAAGTACAATTGGGTTATCCTTGAATCTAGCAAAGACTAACCCAACTAAATTCAGTATTCTAATTGATACAGAAATTATATAATAAAATCTGAAAACATAAGAATTTTGATCAGTTATCCTTAGCTATAAAAAGCTCCAAAAAAGTTGATCAGGTACTTACCCATGCTCTATTTAGATTACAAAAATAAAAGTACAAACTTGCTCATGGAATTCTCATTCATAAATTCATCATCTTATAATTTGAAAATAATTGATTTTCTTTTGGTATCAGCATTTAAATCTTGTTATCTCTTCGATTTTCTTCTGATATCAACATAATTATCCATTTTCTTTTGTTATGCATATGAATCAATCGGCTTCTAGAAGCATTACAACCAAGTTAGCAACGAATAACCTCCCACCTCAAAGAATCAATGAGCTGCTCACTACTATTTACATGAGCCAAAATCAAATGAAAATCAGTGGAAGACTAAACCTAGTGCATGTAATCTGTTGTCTACCAAATACCAAACCTAGTCTTATGCTCACTTAAAATAATCGTTATTCCTAAATGATAAGGAGATTATTCTCGTAGCCATTATTTTGAACAACATGATAGGGATCAATTTTTCATTCCCCATTGTTAGAAAATAGGAAATATATGGTATTAATGTAAATAGCTATAATTACGGATCGTAATCAAATATATAATTAGGGAGATAATTATCATTATGAGCCATTAATTCATAGGCTCCTCCTCTTGTATATAAACTCATATGTTTATCATGAACAATATAACTTTGAGATTCTCAAATTACATGGTATCAGAACTTAGGGATTGTTCTTGGTTAATTAGAGTACTTAATTTAGTTGTGTGAGTCTCCCAAATTTAAGGACAACCCGATTGTACTTAATATCTCTATTATCATTAGAATCTTTAGGGAAAATATCAGCATTGAGATTCTTTAGTAAAGTGAGAGCTAAAAGCATGAAAAGCAATGTTAGTAGGTGAAATGGAAGGAGATGAAATTTACTTAGTAAAGTAGAGCTAAAAGCATGAAAAACAATGTTAGTAGAAGGCTTTAATACAAGCAGAAAATATTTGTAATGAGTTGGTAGAGGGTAGAAGAGAATACAAACCACTCAACGGGTACACAACAGTTTGATAATAAAGGTGTTAAAAAGCATGGGTTACATTCTCTTCTACCCATCATTACAAATATGTTCTGTTGGTATCAAAGCCTCCAATCAACATTGTTCTTCATGCTTTGAGCTCCACTTTTCTTAGGTATATTTTGCCTCTTTTCGACTTTCGTCTTCTTGTCTCTTTAATTTTCTTTTGGTATCAAAGTTTAAATATTCGACTTTCGTCTTCTTGTCTCTTTAATTTTCTTTTGGTATCAAAGTTTAAATATTGATATCTCTTTGATTTTCTTCTGGTATCAACATTTAAATCTTAAATTTTCTGTTGTTATGTTTTCATAGGATGAACTCAATCTTTCTTTTTGAGACAACAATAGATTATCTTCAATAGAAGTTGAAGAATCTCAATGCCAATATTTTCCCTGAAGGTATAATTGGGTTGCAATTGGGTTGTCCTTAAATTTGGCATACTAACATAACTAAATTTAATATTTTAATTGATACATAAATTATATAATAAAACCCGAAAATATAGGAATTTTGATAAGCTGAGTTATAAAAAGCTCTACAAGAGTTGATCAGCCTCTTGCAACCTATCCGTATCTATCTATCTATAATACAAAAACAAAAGTACAAACTTACCCATGAGAATTCTCATTCATAAATGCATCATCTTATAATTTCAAAATAATTGATTTTCTTCTGGTATCAAGATTTAAATCTTGATATCTCTTTAATTTTCTTTTGGTATCGACATTTAAATATTGCATTTTCTAAGATGAACTAAATCTTTAGTTTTGAAGTGACAATAGATTATTATCGACCAAAGTTAAAGAATCTTGATATTGATATTTTCCTTGAAGGCCCTAATGAAAACAAAGATATCAAGTACACTTAGGTTGTTCCTGAATCTAGCAGACCAACCCAACCAGATTCAGCACTCTAATTGATGGGAGAGGATATTTTCATAATCTTCTTTCTCAGAGCTCAGCGTTACTCTAAGAGGAGAGATAGTTAAAATAGATTAGATGGATTGGACGGATATGATTTAAAGATAATGAGGGATAATAAGAAAAAGATTATGAGAGAAACCCAACCTCTAATTGATACAGAATTTATTTTATAAAATTCAAAAAAGTAGGAATTGATTTTTAAATAAACTTTCTAACCAGTTCAAAACATTTAGAAAAAGATAGTCTAAAATATGTTGAGGATAAGATGTCATCCACTGAAAGTTAAATTTGAATATAATAATAAGATATTAAATAATTTCTTTAAGCTTATTTAGCAAGTTATATATCTAGTTATTATCCTAAAAAATATTAATAAATTTAAAAATTATTAAAATAGTTCAAAATATCTAAAAGATATATAAAATCTTTTTAATAATTTGGAAGACCCTTCTAAATCATAAAATTACAAAGAAAATAAAAGCAAAATAATTTAATTGGAAGCCCTCTTAAATAAAATCTTTTATTTTTCTTCCATAACTTGATGAAATTGACAAAATTACCCTCTAGAGTCCTATCCTCTCAGTTGATTTCCCTTCACTATCTGTTCTTGTTTATTTTGCTGAACATTCCATTTTAAAAAAAAAAAAATGTCTACTATTTAACTTCCATTACTTTCTAATAATTATCAGTATGTACAGGATGTAAAATCTAGTACATAAAGAAATAAGAAGCACTCCAATAAGATAACTGATTCAGGTATTCTAGATTGCATAACTAGGAGTCCACGATGACCAAGACATTTCTCCATAGAAAACACAAATGGCTTGTCTCAAAATTTGTGCCAGCTATATTATATTATGCTGACATCACTCATTATTCAATGTGTTCAGCTTGTAATTAATCAAAGCATCTGAATCAATACACTTCTAGAAGCATTACAGTCGAGTCAGCAACAAATAACCTCCAACCAAAGAATCAATAAGCTACTCACTACTATATACATGAGCCAAAATCAAATGAAAATCAGTAGAAGACTAAACCTAGTGCATATAATCTGTTGTCTATCAAATACCAAACCTAGTCTTATGCTCACTTAAAAGAATCATTATTCCGGAATGATAAGGAGATTATTCTCATAGCCATCATTATGAACAACAGGGCGCAAGGGATCAATTTTCCATTCTCCATCAACAATGAACTTGATCTGCAACCAGGCAAAAATTACAAAACATTAACATTTCTGCTAGGCAAATCTTACCTGACACAGTAACATGTTGCTTCAAGATACCAGATATTAGTTAAAACAACCAACCTCGTATTTTCCCGGATACAACTGTAAGTACAGAGAAAATATGCCAGTATTTGACTTCTCCATTTTTCTCTGCAATAAAATGTTCTGTCACTAATTTTATAAATATGCATTTTACCACACAAATATGCTCCTATTATTGTGTATATTTTTTTGGTATGACTCAATATAGTTTTGGAGAATAATGAAATATGCAAACTTGAGCTTCATAAAACACTGCTTCAAGCAGCTCTGTCAGGTGCAAATAAGGATGCTCATCTTGATGTGGATCGCATCACAATCAGAGAGTTTTGATGTACCTATTATTGGGAAATATTGATACTTGAAATCTAACTGAAAATATTCACAAAAAGTGGCCATACCTTGGAGGACCAACCATCAAATGATCCTGCTAAAAGTACTTCTGAGGCTGAATTAGGCCAAACCACACAAGTAGTCTTCAGAAATCTTAAAGCTCTATACGTTTTATCAATCCTCTTTTGCTTCTCTTCAATTATCTTATTCGCATCACTGGGAAAAAGATGCGTCAATGTCAACATCAATACAAGGTAACTGAAGATACATGAAAATAAAATCTATTAATACATTATTGCCATTGTTGTCTTTCCTTCTAACACTGCCAATTTAGCACGAATTGAGCGCAGACTATCCTTAGCTTTCAGGATCTCATTTTCCTGGAATTCCCAGGCATCAGAAAGCTTCTGTACATCAGAAGAGCTTTTCCAGCCCTATTGAAAAATATAGGATAGGGAAGCAGGATTAGTATAACATCCCGAAGAAAGCCATGTGTGTTAATCTCAGCAGTAAATGAAAATAAATTTATAAAAGAAGGACCAGGATCAAATTGGCTCATCAAATTAAAAGGAATCCAAATTAACAACAGGAAAAGAGATTAAAATTCTTTCATCATTAATGTAAGGTAGTCGTGATTTTATATAAGTACAGCTAAAAGTACAAATAGTTCTAGTTTAATAATCATCATTTGGTAATTATACTATAACAGAATGCATTATCGAATGACATTAACTAAAAAAAGACATCTTTTGATGATTGATTGGGTTTGTAAAATTTTCTCAATCCAAAGGCAAGTTGAACCAACCTCCCCTCCATCCTCCAAAAAAAGAAAAACGGCAACAAAGCTTTGCCTTCGTCACTTTTCATACAAATCTTTTATTTTTCCATTAGCCTAAAATAGAGATTAAATGAATTTCAAGGCAAAGCATAACCAACTACTTAGTGTGATGCATAAAAAAGGTGCGTGCACCTGAGCTAAGCAAAGTATAAGTGTGTTATTTCCCTTTTCCCAAGCATGGCTGGGGTAATTTACAGTGAAGTGACCATTATCGGCTACTCACCTTCGGTATTCCAACCTCATCCACACCAGACCTCAATGTCTGAAGCACAGAAGATAGCTCTGACTCAAGCTGTTGGATGCGGCTTTTTATTTCCTTGTAATTTCCCTTCCCACCAAGAGGACTTGAGTCTTCCTCTCTATTAAAAGGTGTAGCGGCAAACTGTCCAATTTTGAGGATATCATTTCCTGAAACATTGGCCGCATCTTCTTGACAAGTTGCACTAGATGCAACTTCAGCATCTACAAGTAGTATCATTACAAAAACATTAGTTGATACTCTTGAAAAAGACCAGACAAGCCATAAAGTATTCACATAGATTACCTTCAAAATTTTCAAATGAGGAACCATTTCTCTGAATAACCCAACTTCTCCACGTATCTGGTTTAAGTGAGGTTCTTAAATCATGATTACCAGTTAGAGATTGGTGCTGACCAAGTTTGCTGGAGAAACCACCAACAGGACCGCTGTTTGAGTTTACTAGCGTGGTTTTAGTGCTTTTATCAAGGTCAGCTGCTACCTTGAAAATACAGTAGAAAGATTTTTTTTTAAAAAAAATATTTTGAATAGGATCACAAGGAATCTATTGAAAAGCAAACAAAAGCTGTAACAAAAACAACTACAGTCAGCTGCTACCTCAAGTCCTCAACGACAAGCTTATATAACTAATGAGTTGACATATATCACATCACATATTGAAAGTATGTGATCTAAATAACAGAATTCTGATAGAATCACTTTTGCAGCCTAGACCTATAAAAAATTAGGAAGATAAAAGAAAAGGGAATGCCACTTTCTGATGGTCAGAGCGTTTACTTTGAGATTCCTGCCGTTATTGAGAAAGAAATGGAGAATTAGAGTTCCTAAAGGGATGCTATAGGCAGGGTCTATGAGAGGGTTAAGTTGGGGGCTGATAGAGTGACTATTTGGGTCTTTAAGTCTTCACTTTGGCATAGGGAGAGGCAAGTTCGGTCTTTTGGAAATTGAGAATGGTGAGGAAAGTTCTTGCCTCTCAAATGCTAAGTTGGGGGTGGGGAAAGATCAACTTTCTTCATCATTTTCTATTTCTGCCTTGGTGAATCTTCTTCTGTATCCTCTATGCGGGTTTTTTTAATGAGTTTTCTTATATTGTAGCTCCCTTTCATTCCATCGAGGGGAAGAACATTTTGACATTTAATATAATTCAGTCTGCTTGGGCTCTTCAAATTTCAATAATATTCAGTTAACTAAGCACTCGTGATGAATCTACAGATAATTAGTATTGACATATGACATATTGATTCAAATGATCCATAAAATTCATAAAAGCCATCTTAAGAGAATAACATTACTTACTGTATTTATAGTAGATCTATGATGACTTTCTTCTTTATCTTCACTATCTCCAGGTGAAACATTATCTTCTGTGTGTCTGAACCCAAGTCCTAAAACACTATTTCTCTCTTTCTCCAGTCGATTCAATATACCCTCAATACCAGACTGCTCAGGAATTTCTCTGTCAGACAGAAAACAAAACTTATACTGCCAGTTAAAGGGTCATATCTAAAGCATGCATTAAACAACAGCAACAAGGCCAAGAAAAAGAACGACATCGTGGAATCTGTCAACAACTCGTAGATTGATGGTTCTCTCGCTCCTCTTATGTGCAAGATATTAAATTAGCACTATATTAACATAAGAGGACATTTACATGAAGGAGTAAATGAATACAGATGCCAGAGTTAATTAATAGCATCAAAAACCCGCTTTGGGGTCCTTAAACCACTCCTATAGTTCAGGCGACAAATATCTATGGTTATGCAACAGTAATGCTCATGAAAAATCTGCAGCAAAACGGAAGTCTCACACTGATCTACCAGGCGACAGAGCTGGTTGAGAATAATTAGCTGAAGGAAAAACGCGGCCAGAACCCCGAATTTCCTCGCTTTCAATTTTACTGCTCTCATGTTTAATATCACATTCATTCTTGGTCAATAAATCCTCATCTTTGACAAGAACTTCTCCCGGCCCTTCTTCGTTCTCTTCATCCAAATCCCACCCAAACGCAAGCCAACCTCCTTTCTTGGAGATGGCATCGACCAAATCCATCCTCCCCGAATCAATAAACTCTTTCTTGGTTGGAAACGCTTTTGGGTTCTTGGAATTATTCATGAACTCCAAAATCTCCGCCTCGAGAGAGAAATCTCCCTCGAAATCCAATTCTTTGCACCTCCTCAAAAACCCAGAGTAACCCCAATACAGACCACCCTTGTAAAAATTTCCCTTCCTGAAAGAATCCGAGCACCCTAGCAGCGGCCCAGTCTCCTTCACAAGATTCAGAGCCGCGGACTGAGGCAGCATCGTCCTCCGCCGTAACCTCGAATCAACGACAAAGAAAACGGAGGGAAAGTGAAGAGAGCTCAAATCCGCGGAGGAGTTGTGGGGGAAAAGCAAGTAAGCAGAAGCAGTAAGGGAATGCATGGTTCAGGCATTTCGCCGAACAGTTTATCTGCAGGCAAATAACGAAGGTGTGAGACAAGGCGGGAGAGGAGAAATGGGTAAGAGAGAGAGGTGTAATGAAGCAACTAACAAAAACCACATAAAAGCGGGAACGCGTTTCCAGAAAAGCGCGGGACTAGTGATCCTTCGCTGTCAGCTGTCACTGAATCCATTGCCTTTTTTCCTCAGAAAAAATCCATTGCCTTTCACTATTTTCCTTTTTATATTTTTTGTTGTTGTCAGCGTGCTCCGTCGGCCACTGGGCGGGGAAGCAGGGCATGCATAACAAATACCCAAGAAAAGATGAAACAATTATTGAACTTAGTGCCGTGTTTGGATATAATTCCACTTCGCCATTTCCAGATTTTGGCTTCTTCGGTTCTTCCGCAGTGAGAAACCCGATGCTTTTCGGCTCCAACCGGAGCAACCACGTGACTTACTGAGCTTCCCAACTATCGAAATAAGTACTGTTTTCGAAACTAACTAATAAATTACTCTCGTAAATTATAAATGTTAAAATTCAATTCAAATGGGTATTTCCTCTTTTTCATTTTCATTCGTAATTTTCCTCTTGAATGAGGTAAATTTATACAAGCAGAGGTTAACAATCTGAACATAATAGTAGGTAACAACATTTCAAATATTCCCTTTTTCTAGATAACTTATTCTAATCTAATAACAATCATTCAAATTCAATTCATATCTTCAACGCTCCCTCAAGTTGGTGCATGAATGTCGGTTATGTCCAACTTGCCAACCACTTCTTCAAACACTTTTCTTGAGAAGATGCTGGAACAAGAGGCATAGAGACAGACAACCAAAGTTCTTCTTCTTCAAAGGTCTTAAGTAATGGGATCCAAAGCATTCGAGTACATTCATCAATGAAGAAAATAGAATAATAAGAATGAGAGAAAGAAGGGACTTTAGTCGGGCCCCCAAACATCAAAGTAAATAATTTGAAAGGGAATGCAACTTTTATTCAAATTGGGATAAAAAAGGATTCGGTGGCTTTTAGCCATTTCTCAAGTAGAAGGGATTCAGTATTCGATGGCTTTTATCCATTTTACAAGCAGAAGGGATTCAGGATTCGGTGGCTTTTAGCCATTTCACAAGAAAAAAGAGATTCGAGTTTCGGTGGCTTTTAGCCATTTCACACGAAAAAAAGATTCGAGTTTCGGTGGCTTTTAGTCATTTCACAAGAAAAAGAGATTCGAGTTTCGGTGGCTTTTAGTCATTTCACAAGTAAAAGGGATTTGAGATTTTGTGGCTTTTAGCCATTTCACAAGAAAAAGGGATTCAGGTTTCCTATAGAGGATGGTGGGAAGGCAGAATTGATGGCAGGGTCAGGGTTCTCCATAGGAAATTTGGGAAATTAGGGATTTGGTCGGGTAACAAGAAAAAGAATATAGGACTTTAGGTTCCCTGGATCGAAACGCTCTAATACCATGTTAAAATTCAATTTAGATAAGTATTTCCTCTTTTTCATTTATTCGTTCATTCTTAATGAGGTAAATTTATACAAGTAGAGGTTAAAAATCTGAGCACAATAGTAGTAACAACCTTTCAAATATTCCCCTTTTCTAGATAACTTATTCTAATCTAATAACAATAATTCAAATTCAAATAATTCAAATTCAACCCTTATCTTCAACCATAAGACTAAGTTGACTTATGTGGAAAAATTAAGGAAGTTAATTAAATTACTTTAAAGTATTTGTATTTGTATTTTTTTCTCTAAACTAATTAGTTTGACTAATAAATTAATATATAATCTAAGGATACACAACATATGATAGGATTAAATAACTTATTTAGTTTCATTAATCTCTCTAAAAAAGTGAACTCAATCTTATAATTAGGACTGAAGATAGTTCTTAATCACATGTATTATTTAATTATATATTAGTATGCATATCACATAAATAAATTTAAAGAAAAATAATAAATATAAATATTTTAATATAATTTACTTAATTTCTTTCACCTCAGTGAACCGACTTTTATATAATAAGAGGGAATATATATATCTATCTTATTATATTATTACATAAAATAAATGTATGAGTAATATGTGTCAATTTTTAAACTAGAACAAGTAAGCATCAACCAAAAATTTATGTTTCCCCATATTTATAATTTCAACTAAGCACAAATTAAAATAATTTAAAACGAAATTTTTGTTGTGGTTACCATCAAAATCACGTTGAAGGCTGACCAGAATTACTTTAGACTTTAAAAACTGTACGGATATTCTACCCAAAAAACATTTGTACGGATCCCTGGTGGTAAAAGCTAAAAGGTGAAAACCAGACTGTTACCATGCTCTTCAGCCAGACTTATAATAGTGAGGACTCTTGGCTTAGGCTTGGCCAGCCTCTTTATGCTTGGTGCAAAATCCAAGTTACGACCTCTTACTTATAAGAATAAGAAAGCTCTTATATCATTAGGTTATAAGATCATTGGCATGCTTTATGCGATTGAGCAATTCTGGTCTTCTTTTCTGGAAGTAGACAAGATGCCTAAGGGAAGCATATTTTCTAGCATAGCTCAAGCGCTTGCTGCTGCTAAATACTTCTTCCAGCTTTTGAGGACACACGTGAAGCTTTCAAAGCTTCCTAGCTCGCACAGCAGTTATAATAATTCATTTCAACTCTTGTTCTAACTAATGTCTAGATTCAGCTGCTTGACTTTGATTCCTTGTATGGTTAAATAAAGCTGCTCTTATGGGACACTATGAATTGAAGGCTGAAGGGTTAAGCTAAAGATCCATGAAAAAGTTGATGAGTTGAAATGATTGCTTGAAAAAATTGTTTCAATTTGGGTGGCTAGCAATTATATATAAAACACTTTGGATCCAACTTGCAACTCCATGCTGGTTCAATTGTTGTCATATAAAAACTAGCATTGGAAATTCTCTTCTCTGCCTCACTATTTCAGCTTCTAGTTACTATTTGAGCAGCTCGGTGGTGAATATTGTGCATAATTTAAGGGTATGTTTGGTTTGAGGGAAGGGGAGAGGAAAATATGTGGGCCCCACTACCCTAAGTGGAAGCTAAGGCCAAAACAGTGGGGTGTGTTTAGGATGGCTTTTAGAGCCACAAAACGCAAGATTGATAGTTGATTAGTTCTCTTCTCCTTTCTTTCTCCTCCTTCTCTCTTCTGCACTTCCCCTCCCTCACCGTATGCTCCCTCTCGCTGGTGGCTTGTACTCACAAGTCGCCGGCGAGCACCCTTTTTTTGTGGTACAGATGAGTCAGAGAGGTAGTTTAGAGTCCAGATCTTGGATCTGTGGTCTTCTCTCTTTGAGTTCCGTCGGATGTGGCTATCTCCCGTCCTTGTGGTGAGCCCTCTCTTCTTCTTCTCCAGATCTGATTTGTGAAGGTGAGATTTATCTGTTTTTTGTTGCTTTTTTTGTGGTACTGGGTTTTGTGGTGGTGTTTTTGTCTTAAGAAATAAACAGATCTGTAAGATCTACGTTCAAATCCTCTTGGTTGGCTGACTGTTTGGACGTTATTAGATCTGATTATCACTTGATAGCTCGGATCTGCGTTCTTGGGGGAATATCTAAAGAGGTGTTGCTTGATGTGTGGTCAAGGTCACCAGATCTAATTCAACAATGGAGTAGAAGTATTCTTCAGGACATCATGGGTCTTCTTTCGTCTGAGGTTGGGTTTTCCGTGTTCTTTTCTCCAATATGGGAATCATGCAATGCTCTAATCGCAGCTCATGCTTATAAGGAGGTGTGCCCGTTTGGGTGGATTTTCCAACTAACACTTTCTTACTTGTCACTTCTAACCTTAGATATTGAGGAGGCTACTTTTGTCCATGATTCTACTTCTATTCTTAAATATTTTATGCACAGTAATTTGACTGTTTATTTGTATTTGATGTATTTTGTTGTTTTGTTGTTGTATTGGATTTGACATTGTTTACTTGAATCCAAGTATTGTATCTGTTTGTAGTATTAATATAATTATATTTTCCGACAAAAAAAAAAGATAGTTGATTAGTTACTTTCTTAAGTCAAATTTTCACGGTTGATGGTTGAGAAATTAAATAAGCTCAATTATTGTTGGCATTAAATGCTTATTTTTAAAAATTTCACCAACTCTCGATTATTCTTATCTCTCTTCTCTGTTGCAGACACGCACAACTCCCCTAGTTTCTATTTTTAAATAAGGTTCACGATCTTTTAAGTCATTTTCCATTTAAACTATTTTTTTAAAAAAATAATCATCATACAAGTTTCAGTTTCTGAAAAGCCATTTATGCTACTGTGAATCCAAACATAAATCATACTACATAATATGATTTTTACCTAATATTAAGTTTGTAAAAATCATATTAAAAAAAAAAAACTCACTTTTATCACTGCTAACCCAAATAAAATTGGTTGAACAAATATATCTAAAGGGTAGATTGGAAAATTACTTCTTCATACTAGCAGGATTAAAAGTGTCGAATTTCAGCAATTACATATTCTGTGCTCGTCTTCATAAATACAGATTTATGTTTTATAACTCCATGCTTTGCTCATTGCTCTTGCTTCATGCGATTAAATAAGAAAAAATAGTCACATTTTAACAAAAGATAAGCCCACTGCCCACCATGGCACTTTAAAGCTGGGCTATTTTGTTATATGACAAGGACCCAAGTTTCAGACAAGATTTTGAGTTAACCTATGGGCTTGTATTGTCCAAAAAATATAATCATGGGCTTGAAAAAATTATCCTATTACAAAGCCCAAATTTTCAAAGGCGAAAGAGGAGAAAGAGGCTTAATATTGACTTCGCTTACATTAAGGGAGAATGGATGGGAGGCTCGTCAAGTATTTAGTTGGTGTTCGATGTTGATGATGTGTACAGAGGGGGTCTCGTGACTAACATTAAAGCCTCTTCAGGAAGTCTACAGTGTGACGGAATTAGGGTTCGTTTGAAATGACGGTGGTAGAAATGACTTTTGTTTCTAATGGACCATTTTTCTGCTAGACTTTTTCTGATATGATTTGTGTTTGGGATAACTGTAACAGAAGTGGTTTTTTTTTTCTTGATGAACACCTATTTGACATAGCTTTTGAAAAGATAGTTGAAAATTGAAATGAAAAATGACATGATAATATATATATATATATATATATATATATATATATATATATATATATATATATAATATAGCAGAAGTGGTTTTGTTCTTGATGGGTACCTATTTAACATAGTTTTAAAAAGATAGTTGAGATAAAAAATGACTGAAAAATGCATGATTATATATAAATTTTGATTATTTGGGATAAAAATTAAAAATAAAAGGCCTAAGCTACTGTGATGGGAGTTAAAGTTTAGATCAGTTGCTTCAGCCCAGAATAGCTCTTAGTCACTATTAGAGCCGGAAATCGGGCCAAGCCCATCGGGCCGGCCAGTTAAGCCCCAGCCCTGTAGGGCTCGGGCTTGAAAAATATGTCAAAATTTTGAAATTGGCCTTGCGGGGCCTCGGGCGGCCCGTTAGGCCCGTTTCTCCGTAGCATTTTCTTTAAAAAAAATTTAATTACCTAGACTTCAATTTAATGAATGTATTTATTTGTAATTATTTAGATTTTTAGTTTAAACTATAACCCTTTTTATGTTTATTATTATTCGTATTAAAACACATAATTAGTTATTATATATTTTAAAGAATGGATGTTTTCATATTAAATAAACACATACTTTGGTATTACAATATTATATAAGTAATAAATTATAAATATATTTTGTATAAAATAAGTATAATTATTTTTACTGTCAAGTAAAATCATGTCCGAATCGAAGGAATCTGAGACACACACAAAATTACGAGAGGAAAGGCATTTTTCGTGGGCATACACAAAGGAATTCCTCTGTTTAATATTTTTTTTTTTAAAAAAGGAAAAAACATATTCTTTGTGTTTATTTGTTTTTTATTACGAAGTAATAAATTTGTTTATTTGTTAAATGATTTATATTGTTTAGATATTAATGTTGATAACATTTATTGATAGATTAGAACTTTAATGGTTGCAATTTACTAATTATATTTCTTTGAAAAATCGAAGGAAAAAGAAAGAAAAATAGTTAAAATCGGAATAGTAATTTTAGACACTGTAGGTAGGCCCTAGCCACAGTACTATCAGTAGAGCTTTGAAAAACAGATGTTTTCCTTACTCCAGCCTGTTGGGCCAGAGCCTGTCGGGGCTCTTAGTCACTATGGATATATTGAGCCCTTAAAAAGAAACCACTTTTCTCTTGAAGCTAAGAATGGCTATATGCTAAAGGGATGATTATCGCTTGGGATCTTAGCTTGAAGAGTTTTTTTTTTTTTTAAAAAAATATAATAATTGCAAACGGCACATCCAAGTATGTGTTTTTCACGGTTTCATTATACTTCTGGAAAATCTAATGTCATTAATAATTTTATTGCAAATAAGAGGCATCATAAGAGAAATGGATATTTTTTCACTGATGTAGCTCCTAATTAAATATGTTAAGGGCGTGGTACGAAAATAACGTCCTAAGCATTTGTGCTAGTTTGGCTTGGCTACACAAGTTTTTTTAAAAAAAAAAATCCAAATGAAGGGGCCATTTCCAACGGAGGTGAGTAAAATGGCAGTAGGGGAAAAATAGGCATTTTGGATAATTTCGGTGGGTGATGAGTTTATTTAAAAAAAAAATTATTTTCTTCAGAAGTCACTTTTTTTTAGCTTTTGGAGTAACTATTTTCAGCTTTTGAAAAAAAATGTTAGAAATAGGTGATTTAATAAACAATGTACTATTAAACATACATTTTTATGTATTCTAATTTATCCATTAGAATATATTTGATTAAATTCTAAGAGTTTTGAATTTTTTTTAATTAATTTTTTATGAAATTCAAATTTAATTTTTTATATTTAATTATCACAATATATACAACTAATATATATGTGTGTGTGGGGTATTTAATAAGATTCATGTCATTTTCAGTCATTTTTTATTTCAAATAATCATTCAAACAAGAGCCCATTTAGAAAAAAAAAAAAACACTTCTAACACTGTTATCCCAAATACAAATTGCATCTACAATCTTACTTATATCCTATATTCAGTTAGCCCATATAGATAAAAGTCACTGTTATCATTGCTATCCCAAACAACCCCTTTTAACCCTATACTTGAGTAAGAGTGATATGTAATTAATTGTATTCGACTTTGGGCCCCCCTCCTTTCTATAAAGAAAAGTATTGGATTTATTATTACATTTTAGTATAAATAAAATTAAAAGTGATTTTTAAATTAGTTCATCTCCATCACAAAACACAAAAAATAAAAATCTTATCTAGATAATAAATATTACTAGCTAATTGCCAGTCCCTAGTCAAGTATTGTCCATTTGCACCCATCTCCCGTCCTTTTCCTTTGTAGCCCATCATGATTCAAAAGCCACACATAATGACGTTGACTAAATCAAATTAAACGAAGCCAAGTAGTGGAAGGTCAAAAAGAGAGAGAAGCAAGTTGATTCTTTTTTAAATCTCTTGGGGATAAAATATTCTCGCGTGCTTTTCTAGAAAAAGTTTCAAACGCAACCAACAAATATTTATGAAGCCTGCTGATATGAGATAATTAATGGA
The DNA here is from genome assembly GCA_025563575.1 of Acacia pycnantha. Taxonomy (NCBI): domain Eukaryota; kingdom Viridiplantae; phylum Streptophyta; class Magnoliopsida; order Fabales; family Fabaceae; genus Acacia; species Acacia pycnantha. The sequence goes on along the minus strand of JAMWYP010000049.1, from coordinate 4,971,827 downwards.
GTTTTTGTGACAAGACCAGCATTTACTCACATTAATATATAAGTGGGACAATATCTATCCAAAGGACATTAATCATTGTGTGAACATTAATCATTGATGTGCATGACGTCGTTAGTAGCTTGGGATGAGGTGTGTAAAGCTAAACGGAAGGGCAGATTGGAGTTTAGGCATGCTAAGTACCAAAATCAAATATTCCCCATGAAATTGGGATGGATGCTCATAACACACATGAATGATCTCTAGGTTAAAGTAGTATGAGATAAGTACAAATGTGGAAATGATCTTCTTTCTCGTATTGAACTGAAACACCCTGGCTCCTATTTATGGATCGGAATAAAAAAAAATGTGGGATGCAGTGCTTGGGGGATTGTAACGAATAACGAAGCATCTGCGTTAAATGGAAATGGGAGAGGCATGGTGAATTCACTGTGAAATTTGCATGTAGAGTCCTTTCAGAGGAGGGATTAAGGTCGTCTGTGGAAAGTTTGAGTACCGTATCATTGCAAGACACTCCTCTGGATGGTCGCTCATCAGTGTCTACTCACAAATGCAAATCAAGTGAAACAAAGATTGGCAATGGATCCAAGTTTCACCCTTTGTGGAGCAAGTGTAGAGGATACTATTTATGTCTTTCGAGATTGTCCACACTCAACATCATTATGGAGGAAGGTGGTGCCCACGACGAGGTGGCGTCTATTCTGTAATATGACTCTATAAGACTGGTTATGGAGGAATGTTCGAGGACAGAAAGAAGCGAGTAATGAGTGGGCCTCCAGATTCGTTATTCTATGTTTGTGGATTTGATGACGGAGGAATTTGTTTGTGTTTGAGAAGAAATGCATCTTGAATGATAAGATTCTTGCTAGCATGTGTGCAATGATGGAATGCATGAATTCTACGAACGACCATCTGGTTGTGTTACAGCTTTAAGGTGTTACTTTGACTCCTACTCGAGGGAGTTGGCGTCTACCGGAGGAGGGATGAGTGAAGGTGAATGCTGATGGATCGGAGCATACTCTAGAGCCACTAAGAAGAGCGCTTGTGGGGGTCTTATTCAAAACTCACCTGGAAGATTTCTTATGGGCTTCATACACCCTATTGATAATAGGGATGATGATGCGGACATAGGAGGCGGCATGACCAAGGCAACAAACTTGGAGGACATACAAGGTCTTGGAGGCCCGATGACAAGAGCAAAAGCTAAAAAGGCTAAAGAGGCTCTAAATTTCTTGGTGACCACTTTACTTGAGACAGGCCCAAGTCTAAAGGAAGAAGAGGCCAAAATGATACACCTAATTCACATTGAAGATCTTGAAGGATAAGCCTCAAGGGATATGCATGAAGGCTTCATTTTACTTAGTTTTATTTATCTTACTTTTAGTTATATTTTTGTAATAAGGCTTATTGGGCTCGCTTATTGGGCTTTGTGTGTAAGCATAATTAGGTTAAACTCAATATGGATGTTGTCCACTATATAAGGGAACACCATAGCCTCTTTGAGGGGACGGCGAAGTCGAATTAACCTTTTTGGTGAGAGACTAGCTTCTCTAGGGTTCTTTTGAGAATATCCGAACTTATCAAGGGCAACAATCCTTGTGGCGTTCTTGGGCTTATCAATTCTTTGGAATTGTGGCGCCTACCTATTATCCAGTTTTCGTTCTATATTTCTTGGTTTCGTATCTCCATATTCCCCAGGAATCATATCGATGAGCTATCGGTAGAAATTTAGGCATGCTTTTTGGGGATGAACATTGCATGGGCAATTGGGGTTAGGAAAGTATGGTTGGAAACAAATTCTATTGAGTGTCTTAAGCTGCTTCTTCATGAACAGGGTTATAATCATTGTGACTCTGGCATCATTAACGAAGTTAAATTGTTGCTTCAATTGGATTGGACAATGAAGCTTACGTATGTGCCTCGGTCTGGTAATTCTACGACGGATTTCCTTATGAAGTATATTTTTTCCATCTTTAATTTAATTTTTAAAATTGTTTTACGTAACAACTTGAATTATGGAATGACAATCACTTGCACATTGTCTTCTCTTGGGAATAACCTTTGTTCTTTGTTTCATCCACTTTCTTTAAGCTCAGATGTATTAATTTGTTTCAACTTCCAATTAATTTTCATGATACTATATGTTGCGTAAACTGAGTTTCCTTCATATGATGAATATGACTTAGGGAGTAAGAACAATTAAAATATAGGTAAGAAAAAATGGCAATTCGAAACCCAATAAAAAAATTAATGAGAATAAAAATATGTCAGTTATATATATACACAACTTTTAATTGTAACCTTAGAAGTTCCAATTGTATATATCCTTATTGTAGATTAATTTTTTTTTAATGGTATTCAGTTGTAATTTGTAACCCAATAATTCATTTAATTTTGTTCGTGGAGGGAGAGGGAAAAAGTCAAAATTAAATGGGAGAATCACTACAACCCAAATTGTTTGGTCTAGTGATAGATTGATTAAACTACAAAGTGTGAGAACTGAGTTGGAATACCCTTATTCAAAAATATCCTTGAGAAGAAGTATCCTAAAGATAATAAGATGGGGAAAAAATGCCAAACACAAGGTGGTTGAAAAGGTTATCAAAAATAAAAAGGTTAAGGTGCATAAAGGCCAATAAACTATTACACTAGAAAGACCCAACACAACAAACTTTTAAGTGGACCACATTTACCAAAAACAAAAAAGTTTAAAATATCACAATCATGTTAGGGTCTCACCCTCACTCTTCCCTCAATCTCAAAGTTGAGAGTCGTGGGTGTCGCCACTGTGGATCTGAAATAATTCATTTAGTCCACTACCGAAGGTCCAAGAATAAGAAAGACCTCAAAAGTAGACAAAATTACAAGGATTACCCGGCGTCGTGGGAGAGATCAAGGTGCCTTCGCTAATGAGAAAGCCTCCGGAGTTGACCTCGGCGTAGTACTCCGCCATCACCGGCTGCGGAATCCGGTTCAAAGCCCTACATCTCGTCATCGGCGCTAACACCACCCCTGTCCAATCCCACCAAAGACCAAACTCGGTCAATTTCTCACAAATCCATCGCCAATTTCATCGCTAGCAAATTAATTGATCCTCTATTCTTGGAAAACGAAATCGAGGAAGATAAAGAAGGTGAGACTTGTGAGAGAGATTGAATTTTCCCATCTTGTAGTGTGACTGCGGAGCAACCACGACAAGTACCTCCTCGCGGAGGAAGACGAGGAGTCCATCACGCAAGACCAGGAATGGGTCATCCAAGAACACCCAATGGGTTGTGGAGACCTACCCGAATACGACTTTGTGATCCGGCTCAAGAGTTGCTACGGCTCCCTCGGCTCCACCCGGAATGGGTCATTCAATCTTCTTTGGTCAAAATCCCTCGGCTCCACCTCTCCCTCATTCGATTCTCTCTTAACTTAGAAACCTACACCAAATCTTTCAAATTGTCCGGGCAAGAGGTATGCGATTTTCGAGCTTTGATTTGGGAATTTCAAATTTGTAGCTCCATTTTGTGATTATTGGTTTTGAAATCTGTTTCACAGTGATTCAAATGTGAGTTCATGGCGAGATGGCGGAGGAGGGATCATATATTTCAGTGGTCGAAGATGATGATTCAGTGGAAGATGAAGGAACGCAAGGTATTCTCTCGGGTTTCAAAGGGAGTGGAGTGGAAGAATTGACTTTTGTTTGGGTTCTAACCGCATCATCTAACGACGTTACTTTATCTAACGGTGCATTGTGATTTTTAAACTTTTTAATTGTTTTTGGTAGATGTGGTCAGTTAAAAGTTTGTTGTGTTTAGTGCTCCTAATGTAATAGTTTATTGGCTTTTTCGCACCTTAACCCAAAATAAAAATCACAATTAAATTGTGAGAATCGACAAAGATTGGTCCATTTAGTGAAAATGATAGACTCATAACTATAAAGTTATGAATTCAAATCTAACTGATGTAAATATCTTGTTGGCGAGTTATTTGTAAAGTACCTCTCCAGATTACAAGTGTGTAGCGTAGAACCATTTTATCATTTCCTATATTGGAACTTATCATTGATTGCTCACTTTTGATGATTATATCTTTTCTTTGGAACCTTGAAGAAATTCCCCAAAATCAGATGTTACCATATATAATTTATAACTAAACTCGTGTCACATGACAAATAAACTAACTATTATCTTCATTAATACTCGTACTGATTAGCAATTAAAAATTAATGTAGCATTCGTGAGGGCGCAAATAATGAAACGAGCTAAATTGCGAGATGATAATGTTATAACAGTATATCGGGTGACGAATGCAAACTAAATTAAATTAAAAGTATACACACGCCACAATAAATTAGATAACACGACTACACGAGTAGTATATATAACACCAAATTGCCTATGTCTGGTTTAGCATTTTGTCCATTAGGCTTTTAGGGCTTGTTTGATATCGAACCAGCTTTCGTCTGATACAGCTATCCTCCGCTGTCGTCCGTTGCGCTGAAACATTGTCGTTTTCGCGCAAAAAGCTGAACATGTGACCCTTTTAAAAAAAAAAAAAAAAAAAAAAAAAAAAAAGAGTACGATACTAAAAATATACTTCAGGATACTAAACGGTCGTAAAAAAATCTTCGTGATCTTGAAAATTATTTTAGGATCTTAAAAAATATTTTGAAGTATATTTTTAGCACCAAGTCAGACCCTAAAATACCAGTTAGTATCCTAAAAATATCCTGAAGTATTTTTTAATATCTTGAAGTATGTTTTTACTGTTATTTAGTACCCTAAAATATTTTTCAAGATCCTAAAATAATTTTTCAAGATCCTAAAGTATTTTTTCAGTACCATTCAGTATTCTAAAGTATCTTTTTAGTACCCGTCAGTATCTGAAATATTTTTTCCAAAACGACAGTGTTTCAGTGCAGTGGAGGATAGCTGTATTGGACAAAAGCCGGTTCCGTTTGATTTGAGGAAAGAGGAGGAAAAGTGGGTGAAAGGGAAAAAATTGAGTTGAATTTAAAAAAGTTAGAGAATTGGTGTTAAAAATTTTAATTATTCTTTTTATCTTATATATTCTCTTAATTAAAATTTTGTAACCCCACTTCTTCAATTTTCTTAAATTCAACTCCTAAATTTTTTTCCCTCCTCCAAATCCATCGTACTAGTTTGGTACGATGGATTTGAAGGGGAGGGGATGTAAATTTTTACGAGTTGGATTTAGAAAAAAATGGAAAAGAGCGGATACAAAATTTTAATGAAGAGTATATATAAAATAAAAGAGTATGAAAAATTAATTAATACCTTTTAACATTGCTTCTCTTTTTCAAAAAAAAAAATCAATTAAAATTTAAATTTTTTAATAATAATTTAAATTTTAATAAAATTAAAATTTAAAATTTTATCTTCAATTACCGTAATATATATAACTAATATTAATATATAAGGTATTTAATAAGATTCATGTCATTTTCGGTCATTTTCTATTTTAATTAACTTTTCAAATAATAATCTAAACACGTCTCCGTTTAGGGAAAAAAAACCAAATCTGTTACTGTCAATTCAAACACAAATCACATTTACAACCTGATTTTTTTTTTTCTATCAGGTTTTTACAAAAGTCAGGTAGAAAATAAGACACCGCTCCTACCACTAACCCAAACAGAGCAAAGAAGACTGTTGTTCAGTCATAGAACATGAATCTCTAGCCCTAGGTGGGCTAGTATGTAGATATAGGATCAAATAGCTCTCCCCCAAGTATCCATAGATGAGATACCTGAGAGGATCGGAGATCACAAAGCACGGGGACTTGACCTAGGTGTGATACCTAGGGCCTACTTTGTTATGGAATAAAATATTAGGCTCATCCAAGGTGTGGCAACAGAGACATCTCATACATTTGGGCTTGGAGGCCCTCTATATATAGTTGGTTAACCTAAAAGGTACGCACCTTCTACGCTCTACTCTCTCTTAATTGCATATACTGCACACAGAGCACACACCCCATGCCCTTTGGCTAAACGCCTCGGTATCGTCGAACTACGTGACTTTGATCTCTCCTCGAGTACGTAGGCCCTAGGTATCGCACCCAGGTCAAGTCCCTTGTCTTTGTGATCTCCGATCCTCTTAGGTATCCAATCCATGGAGGGGGAGAGAGCCTATTTAATCCTACATCGACATCCTAACCCACCTAAGGCTAGAGATTTATGTTCTATGACCGAACAAGTGTATTTGGAAAAAGCAAGTGCAATAGCGGATGAAACTCAACTTGAGGAAGATGGCAAAACATTGAGAGGACAAGCAGAGGAGACAAATAAGCCGCGGGTTAATTCGTGGTGAACGCGTAGCCCAATAAAGAGGAGATTTTGCCGTGATGACAAGAAGGAGTAATGTGTAAATGAATGGAAAATGAGAGCTATTAGGCCGTGATGACAAGTACTTTTAGTTTAATTTATTATGTTGACTGTTTTTAATTACTAGTGCATGCATTGAATAATGTCTTGTGAAAAAAGATCATATTCATGAGAAAAAATGGCATTAATATAAACATAATAACAACAAATAAAAAAAAAATACATACATAAATACATACATATACGCACACATGCATACACATATATACATACATATAGACAGATTATTAGCGGCTGTCTCTCTAATTCATTAAAAAAAGTCACATCAAACAGGATTGGAGATCTCTAATATAACATTACAGTGCCTTGCTCTTGTTATTATATTCTTTAGTCTTTCTCGAGGCTGACTTTGACACCAATTGCCTCTTTGGGCTTATCATCCTTTACAGTTTTAAAACTCGTAAAGAGATGTGGTATTCAGACTCTTATAAGGTATCTTTCGTTCCTCCCTAACCGATGTAGGATATACTCTCTCTGATACTTATTATAAGGCATCAACTAACAATTCTCACATACCAATAAAAACAATTAAAGTCAATAAAATTGTCCTACAATTTAAGTAATTTCCAATATTACATTTACTAATTGCACTAAACTCTAATATTATATAATTATTACTATTACCCACTACATTTATTAATTAGGGGTATATATGGAAACAAATAATTAATGCTTCTTGAGAACAAGTAAGTGCGTTATAAAAAGGACTAAATAAACTTGTTAGTTGATGCTTTATAATAAGGACCAGTAACATCTAATTTGTCTTTCTACAATGATGGGCGCTAATAGATGAACAGATTTAAACTTTTTAATAATGTTTTTACAAAAAAAAAAGAAGGAAGGTAGAGATATTTAGTAACAAAAAGATTATGAAAACATTAATTAAGTATCTGTGGATTAGAATAAATGATGTGGGGTCTTATGAAAAATAAGAATTAATGATGTGTGGTGCTTGTGTTTTGGATATTTGACTGGCAGGTAGGTAGAGAGCTACCACAAGTATCTCCATTATGCTATTAATAATATAAATCAAAGGGTCCTTCCTTTAATTTACAACCTTACGATTTCACCTGTCATATATTATCTTCAAAATGTTATATGACTTTAAGAAGGAGTTTCTTAATTAAAAACTTTCATACCATTAATTCTACATTTAGACTGGATTTGCAGTCATATTAGTGAGTTGTATCACACTATCACTTCTACATGGTACTGAGTATTAATTACATATATAAATGACCCTTGTTTAGAACTTATGCTTCAATAATCTGGGAAAAAAATGTTGGAAAAATCCTCACTCATAGCCAATAACCAATACCCACTTGCGAAAATGAGGTCATCAGTGAAATGCATCCACTCATTTATTATATTGAATATGACCCTTCTATATCAAGTATGAACCCTATTAATTAATTTGGGCCAAAAAAAAAAACCTATTAATTAATTAATCATACCTACAATCATTGACCAAAAACAAAATAATAATTGATCCTCGAGATAGAGAATTTTAAAACTGCCGTTCATTTTTTGGTAACGTGTTTCCCTACTCGTCTAAAGAGCTCCTTCTTTGGGGAGCATATGGGCTGTCCATATTTCATTTTTAAATGAAAATATCATTTTTTTTAAAATATTAGTTTAAAGATTATTTTTATTTTACATTCTGTACCATTAAAATATTTTTTATAAAAAAAGTAAAAAAAAAAAAAAAGATTTGAAAAGTCCAAATCTCATTTAAACGATCTAGATATTCTCCCAAAAGTGGAGCTCTCCCTACTTATCTAAAGGACAAACAAGAAAACGTGGTGAGAGCTCTCCCTACTTGTCCAAAAGACGAATAAGAAAACGCGTCCCGTCTTTCTGTGTCAATTGTGTTTGCGTATTGCCTTCAATATATATATATATGAGCAAAAAATTAAACATAAAGACTTCGTGTTAGATATGTTATTGACTACTATATTTATATATCTACGAGCAAAAATTAAACATAGAGTCTTCATGTCAAATATGTTATTGACGACGCTAAACTGGCTCCTTTATTAACGTTCATATTAATTGAATATTGACAATTTGACCACCCCAACAAAAACTTGCAAATTGTACCAAAGAGGATTATGTTACACGCATTTGAATACTGGAATTTAATATCCTCGCAGAAAAAAGACAATAAACTGATAATGTGTTTGTTTATTTACAAATATTTGCACAAAATTGATGTCCGGATTCCACAGTGTGATATAAAACTCTCAAAATAGTGTTAAGTTATAGTAGTCAAAAACTTAATGATGAAGGTAGCTAGTGAGAGTTCTGATTAAGGTGAAGTCAAAATATAGCAGCAAATTAAAAGAGAACAAGTTTCTGAAATTAAGGAGAGGTTTTTATCATTAAAAAAAAAACAATTCCGTGATTGTCAACATTACTAAAGAGATGAACAATGTTTGGGAATATATAGTTTTATGCCTTAGAGCTGAAGACATGGTTGTTGTAATTTATACGATAGCTTTTACCAAAACTATGGTTTTAATCTGATAGATATATATGTTTTTAAATGCATTATTATTTTGCTTGCAAGTTTAATTAAAATTGAAATAACATAACCCCTTTTATTGCATCTTAGAATTTCAAAGATATATCATTGGCTTCGGAATTAGTAACTCATCTCCATACTTTCCTCTTGTTACTTCTATATGGAATATTGGTTCAATTAATCGAACTAATTAAAAAATAATAATAATGGCCATATGTTTTATTTTGTTTTTTAAAATTTTTTGTTTCTAAAAACAAAACAAAAAATTGTTTCCAAAACAAGAAAACAAACCAGGTCAATATTTTACTCTAAAACCTTCGTAATGTTTTTTAAGTATAAATTTCATCAGCATAATAAGTTTTTGTTTCCCGTGTGGTAGGAATTGAAAGTCACTGGAATAACGGTAAAACTGTCAAATAAACAGAGAATAAAGTAAACGAATCATATATATATATATATATATAACAGCAACACTGCTAACAATTTTTTCCCCCATATAGGACATAATGTCTAATGAAGATAAATATCGAGAGACGATACATGGAGGCCACAACTCTTTCACACACGTAAACGCATATTGATGATTTTAGAGATATTAACCAAATTATCATTAATGAGAAAAATATTTTTTTTTTGTGAGAATATATTATTAGAATATTGAAAATTTTTCATAGGTAATATGATCAGAGATAAGAAATTTCTTGTATATTCATATAATTCTAATGCATATGATTAAAAATGACATTTTAGGAAAACAAACACATATATATAATAAATAATTAACTTAATTAATTATATATATATATATATATATATATATATATATATATATATAGCCCTCATATTAAGGATTGGAGATCCTCCCTCCGGTCCTTAATATAAAACATATATAGAGAATTGATATTGGTTCTAAATATATGACATAGTTTTTATATCTGTTAATTTTTTCATAATTTACATCGATCTATTGATGCTTCCTTTAACAATAATTAAATTAGATAAATAAGTCTTATATTAAGAATAATTAAGAGGGAGTAGTATGTATATATATAGGGTTATAGTTTTGTGGCCGACCCTGTATATTTGTCCAATGTGGTTGAAACCAAGAAATCAAGTGTGAAAGAATAATGATAAACATGAAGACTGAAGAGTGAAGAGAGGGAAGGTGCGTGACCACTGTTCCACTGAGCATACCAAGCACGGCACGCTATCGACTATTCTCCACTGCTTGTGTACCTCCCTGCCTGTGCGCGCATTACTCTCTTTTGGAAGCTCTTTCTTTGGATCTATTATCCATTCTCATCCTATTCACTTATTCTCTCCCACTCTTCATCTCTTTTTTATTTCCTCCTAATTAATTCTCTCCTATATATATATACACACACACACTCATTTTTCTCAGGGTTCTTATGCCGAAAATACCCACAACCTTTTATTCTACAAGCATATTCCAACATTCTAAAGTGAGATAAATTAAAGGAAAAATCTATCTCAGGGCCCAAATTAGCAAAAAATGTCAAAAAAATGTCCAAGAAAAAGTCACATGTTAAAAAATGCCCCATGGCCTTTTCTGGTATTATTTCATAAATGTTAACAACTAAATCAGTCGAATTAACAACTATATCAGTAGAACATTAACAACTTAATTAGTAGCATTAACAACAATATCCTAATAACTAAATCAGGAACATTAACAACTAAATCAGTACCCATTAACAATTATATTAGTAGACGTTAACAACTAAAATTTTATGAAATAATACTAGAAAATGTCCTAGGGCCTTTTTGACATGTGCCTTTTCCTTGGACCTTTTTTGACATTATTTTTTGCTAATTTAGACCCTGAGATGGATTTTCCTTAAATTAAAGTGTCAAGGATGACATGTTGGGAGTAGAAATAGACAAGAGGAAATCACTATTTAGAAGCTTCTGGCAGGCCGGGTTGAGTCCATCAACCCGTCTCTGGCAAACTCGGGTTGGCATTTTACCTACCCGTTTTGAAGCGGGCGGTTTTTTTACAACTAAACTCATCAAGCATGCATCATTTTGAAAACTATAACTTCATAATTATTTAAGCACCATTTGAAAGTTTGAGACAATAGATACTTATGGGATAAAAGCTTATGGGTATTTTTGCCCTAGTACTCTATTTTATAACGTTTTTAATATATCTACTTCACATGAAATTCATCAATATACATGTATAGAAAGTTGTAATTGGAAGAAGCAACAATCATCAACAGAAATGTCTATCTTAATACTTAAGTTTCATGCAAATCCACAATACCTATTATAATTTTAATAATGACGTACATTTCAAATATTTTTTTTTTTAGATTATTAGAAATGATGACACTAACTCGATCACTCATATGCACTTATATAAAGGATTCATTTTTTTTAAAAAACAATTAGGAAATTAGGAAAAAAATAAAAATCATGCCCTAAACAAAAAATTAAAAATAATATAATGTCTTTTCTCATAATTATGGCTTGACATTCAAGATAAAAGATAACAAAAACATTTATTACTTGAGAGGAGGACATGGTATAGAAAATTCTACTTGAGTTGATGTTAGAAATTAACGTTTGCATAAGTCGAGATAAAACTTTTCTCATGTCTTTTCTCATAATTATGGCTTGACATTCAAGATAAAAGAGAACAAAAACATTTATTACTTGAGAGGAGGACATGATATAGAAAATTCTACTTGAGTTGATGTTAGAAATAAACGTTTGCATTAGTCGAGATAAAACTTTTCTCATAATTATGGCTTGACATTCAAGATAAAAGAGAACAAAAACATTTATTACTTGAGAGGAGGACATGATATAGAAAATTCTACTTGAGTTGATGTTAGAAATAAACGTTTGCATTAGTCGAGATAAAACTTTTCTCATGTCTTTTCTCATAATTATGGCTTGACATTCAAGATAAAAGAGAACAAAAACATTTATTACTTGAGAGGAGGACATGATATAGAAAATTCTACTTGAGTTTATGTTAGAAATTAACGTTTGCATAAGTCGAAATAAAACTTCTCTCATGTCTTTTCTCATAATTATGGCTTGACATTCAAGATAAAAGACAACAAAAACATTTATTACTTGAGACAAGGACATGGTATAGAAAATTCTACTCGAGTTGACGTTAGAAAATAACATTTACATAAATCAAGATAAAATTCCTCTCACATACTTACCTTATAAACTATCACGTTGAATAAAATTAGTTTTTACCGCTTACCCAATCAAAGTGGAGAGAGGTGAAAAGGGATTTTAAAAGCCTTGTGTCTGTATCCGCGTACACACATATAAATCAGCATTTAAAGTGAGTGGTCTCTTTCTCAGAGCTCCAACCCATAGCCAGCTGAGGCCGATAAACCCACACACACACACATATAAAGAACATTAGCTGGAAATAGAACAAAGAGTATAGAGATAAAAAAAAATGTTAGGCTCCCCAGATAATAAAGAAACCAAGAAGAACTCTTCTTCTTCATCTTCATGGTGGCTTCTGTGCAGCAGAAATTCTATTTGCAGTTCAAGTTCATCATCTACAGTAGCAGAACCAGACAACATGGAAGGTGGCCACCAGAAGAAGAAGAAGAAGCCTGGAGGATGGAGGGCCATGCCTTTTATTTTAGGTCCTTATATATTTAGTTATATTTTATGTTTGTGTGTGCGTGTGTGTTTTACTGGAGTAGTGTTGTGTGTGTTGTTGTAATATGTTGTGAGTGATGCAGGGAATGAGACGTTTGAGAGGTTGGCAGTGTTTGGGCTGTTTGCGAACTTCACGGTGTATATGACGAGGGAGCTTCATCTGGAGACGGTGGCTGCTTCCAATATTATGAACATTTGGTTTGGGATTACCAACTTTGCCGAATGAATGAATATAAGCTCTATTGAGCTGGAAAATAATTATTGATGCACTGGTTAATTAAAGATAACAAATTTCAAGTAGCTTTTTGGGCAAAAATTTTGCCATGGGAATATTTCATTTTTTATTTGTCTGAACTTCCCATCAATTTTTATTATTTATTTTTCCTTTGATACTTTTTTTAATGAGAGAACACTATTTGATCAATTTACATTTCAAACTAAAACTTTCTTCATATAATATTTCTTCTTTTTGCGAAAAATCTCCTGTATAAAGTAAGACTAAATGAATTTAAATTTGAAATTATTTTGATTTTTCGAGGAAAAATTTTATATATAAATTTTTAGTTACGGGGTTGAATTTATTTATTGGTGTATATATGCATAGGTAAAATTACTATATATATTTAACTAAAAAAAATTATAGTTCTTATAAAACTTAAAAATTATATAATTGAATCAAATAAAAAATTGTCGGTAATCCACTCTCTAATTGTTTATTGGTGCAGTTCAGATTAATTTTCACTTTATTAATATTTTGGGGGAAAAGAGAAGAAAAAACTCTTTGCACTTCTCTCTAAATTGTGGCAAACTTGAGGCTTACAGTGCTAAAGTTAGTGCCCCTTGCATCTCTATACTCTCCCTGAACATGATATTTTGTGAGATCGTTGTTGACCAATTAAACAGTGAACATGTTTTTTTCTTAAAAGACCATTAATAAACGCTCAGTTGTGAAAGACTAAAATTAAAAAGTAATCAAAAAAAAAAAAAAACCGTAATTGTACGGGTGAAAAAGTCGATGGACTAAATTGCAAGTTTGAATACTACTACTACTATAAGATAATTATAATTGTACCCAGCATGATGACAAATTCTCCTGAAATTTATGACATGAATTTCAATTTCACGTGTTCCGCTGTAGTCATGTCTCAGTGTCTCACGACTCGTGTCACTTTCAAAGAATCCCATCCACTCTAGACCCTTTGATTTTTCTTATCAGATTTTTTTTTTGTTGCTCAAACAGGGGATGATTACAGTGACGCTAACAGCTTGGTTACCAACTCTTCATCCACCACCTTGCACTCCTGAACAACTAGCACAAAACCAGTGTGTAAAAGCCAACACTACTCATCTTGGTGTTCTCATTTTGGGACTCTGTTTCTTAACCATTGGTTCTGCTGGTATAAGACCCTGTAGCATCCCATTTGGTGTTGACCAATTTGATCCCACAACTGATGAAGGCAAGAAAGGAATCAATAGTTTCTTCAATTGGTACTACACTACATTCACTCTGGTTTTGCTCGTAACTCAGACTGTGGTGGTTTATATCCAAGATTCTGTTAGCTGGAAGATAGGTTTTGGGATACCTACTCTGTTTATGTTCCTCTCAATCATCATGTTCTTCGTTGGGAAGAGTATCTACGTGCATGTTAAACCAGAAGGGAGTATTTTCTCTGGTATTGCTCAAGTCCTAGTTGCTGCTTACAGTAAAAGACATGTTGAGCTTCCAAGTGACGACAAGATCGATGGAGTTTTCTATGATCCACCATTACTGGAGGGTTCTAGTGTTTTGTCGAAGCTCCCTTTGACTCATCAATTCAGGTTATACATCTCTTTCATACAGGTCACTAAGAAATCTGATCTCGTATGCCTTACTTTACTGAACAATAATTAGAGTAAGCTAACCTACCAAGAATACTAAATTCAATATCTTCTATTAGAAAGAACTGAAAAGACCAAATTAATATATCTTCTTATACTTCGTTTAGTTTCTCGAAGAAAAGGATCGATGAAAAGAAAGTCAGACTTTGTCTCCATTTGTTGGAATATTGTTGGAAGATTATGCCCCAATCATTATGCCTCAATCATTCTGATATGTATCATTAAACCAAGACAATATGTTTTTTGATGAGGAAATGGTACATAGATTGAGGAAGAGGCTCATGGAACCCTATATGTGTGTGTGTCAGTGTGTGGTTGCACAAGGGTTCAAGTTTACAGTGACATGATACAGTAAACTATATGTCCATTCTCCTCCTCCTAAACTTTCTCTTATTTTTCCTATTTGTGGTATATTTTATGTGCATCCATAATCGAGTCTATGATTGTGATCTGGTTAGTGTGGGTATTTAAAGATAAACAGTCGCATTCAAGTACGCTTAATATTTTTACACAGATAATTGTGTTGTGCTTACGTCATGTGATTCCTTTTGTTTTTTTTTTTTTTCCGGGTTGGATAGGTGCTTAAACAAGGCATGTTTAATAATGGAGGGTGAGCTGAACTCAGATGGGACCAGGGTGAACCAGTGGAGACTTACCAGCATACAGCAAGTAGAAGAAGTGAAATGCTTAGCGAGGATATTCCCAATCTGGGCTGCTGGAATTCTCAGCTTGATTTCAATGGCGCAACAAGGAACATACACAGTATTTCAAGCCTTAAAGATGAACAGACACCTCGGACCCAAATTCCAAATCCCAGCAGGTTCGCTTTCGGTAATCTCATTCCTCACAATAGGCCTTTGGGTCCCATTCTACGACAGAGTCTTCGTACCTTCACTGAGGAAAATCACCAAACACGAAGGGGGCATAACTCTGCTTCAACGAATCGGAATCGGAATGGTCTTCTCTATCCTCTCCATGATCGTCGCCGGCATGGTGGAGAAATCGAGAAGAGCTCTAGCCAATTCAAATCCAGACCCACTCGGAATCGCTCCGGTGTCGGTGATGTGGCTCGCACCGCAACTGATTCTGATGGGAATGTGTGAGGCGTTCAGTATAATCGGACAGATCGAGTTCTTTAACAGGCAATTTCCCGAACACATGAGGAGCATTGCGAATTCATTGTTCTCTTGCTCGTTTGCGGCGGCTAATTATTTGAGCTCGATTCTGGTGACGGTGATTCATCGGACCACAAGAACAGAGACGCATCCAGATTGGCTCACGAATAATATCAATGATGGTAGATTGGACTATTTCTACTACGTTATTGCAGTGATTGCGGCTCTGAACTTGGTTTTTTTCCTCTTCGTTGCTCGGCGATATCGTTACAAGCCTACCGGAGATTTTCCTCATGATGTTGAACTAGCTTCGCACAAAGGCTAGTGTAAGATTAGATCGCTGTTAGTGGTAATGTGGTATTATAATTATGTATGTATGATAAAAATATAGGAGTAAAAATAAATTTAAGGTGCTAGGAATGAGCTATGTCTCTATTGTTGGGTCTACCGTCTGGGTAATTCAATTTTGTGGGATATGAGCGAATTATAAAATAAAAGTGAGAGGAATTATATAGTTGTCATTATATAATGATATTTATTTTAAAATGATCATTTTTTTAAAAAAAATAATGAGTGTGTCATTGTGTTGGCTGTTTCAATATTGAAGAGATACACAAGATATCCCACTTATTTTTTTTAATTAAAAAAAAAAGTGATGGAAGCTTAAAAATATTCTTGATCCTTAATAAATACCATAGGTGCAAAATGACAATTTTTAGGTTAAGGTGTAAAAATACATATAGTTTTTCTAAAAATGCATCCAACACTAAGTGTTTTTTGGGGTGCAAAAGTGACTATGTGGTTACAAAAATAGAGCAAAAATACTCATTGACCGTTAGTTGGATTTTTTTGTATTTTTAAGGTTGATATGGACATAGACTCAGCTAAATTTCATCCCAACTGGCAGTAAAGAACTGGAGAAAATTACAGAAAATGACAGATATTTTAAAAATTACAGTTTATTCTTTCTCTCTCAATCTCAATCTTATCTATTGGGTCGTCCATCTCCGCCTCCTCATCACCGTTGCCACCTTTCTAAAAGTTTCAAAACTATATGGGCCCTTTTATGTAATTTTCTTCAGTTCTCCATTGCCAGTTGAGATGAAATTTAGATGAGTTATCATTCATGTCAACCTTAAGAATACAAAAAAATCAAACTAACGGTCAATGAGTATTTTTGCTCCACTTTTATAATCATATAGTCACTTTGCACAAAAAAAAAAACTTGGTGTTAATTGCACTTTTATAAAAGCCATATGTGTATTTTTGTATCTTAACCCACAATTTTTTTTTATAACAATCATTATTATTTTAAAAATATATATATGTTGACATTTGACAATATATATCATTGTTACCGTTAAAAATTTAATATCAGCATTTTTTATTAACGTCAAACAAAAATAATGGACTGAAATTTTTTTTAAAAAATTAAAGGATCGAAATGAAATTTTGTATATACTTAAAGGAGTAAAGTGTACTTTTACTAAAATAACTGAAGATAAACCACTAATTATGTGCTTATGAATTTATGATGGCTTGTGACTCTCAAAGCACTTGCGCGCGTGAGTATCTATCCTCTATTCCTCTCCAAGATTAATGACATGACAGGCACTAAATTTTAAGATATTACACTTTCATATCTTTTTTTTTTTTTTTTTTCTCAAAATTACACTTTCATATCCCACTCATCATTAATCTTCTATTAACATTTTGAAAGATTAAATTTCTAGAACGTGTTAATAGAAAGACTAATGATGAGTGAGATATGAAAGTGTAATGTCTTACGTAGTAAAATTTAGTGCTTTGTCATTAATCTTGGAGAGGATAGATACTCACACAAGTGCTTTGAACCTAATTCTCATAAATTAAAGGAAAGTTAATTAATTCAATAAATATGAATTAAATTAATATTTTTTTAAAAAAATTGTCTTCATTTATGAATGGCTATTTTTCATTTTTTTTCTTCACTCTCTATATTTAATATGGACAAAATTGTAACACTTTCATTTATTACTTTAAAAGTAAACTTATAATAAGGACCAATATTTTTTCTCAATCTAGACTTATAAATATAATCAAAGTGGTATATAGTTGGCAGCATTGTTGTCAAACTCACAAGTTAACTCTCCGAGTTACGTTTCTAATTTATTAAATCGAGTTGAGTCACTGGTAAACTCGTGACCATTGTAAACTCGATTAAACTTACGAGTTTATACATTGAGTTTACTGTTTTTACGTTTCAAACTTACAAAATTGTGTTAACTCACTCTTAAACTCGTATTAACTTTTTTTATTTGATAATGTTCAACGGCTTTATATGTGAGTATTATAGAATTTTTTTGGTTAACTGTGGTAAGTTTTGAATATTGATGAATTTAATTTCAATTATTTGGATTTAAAATATATTTAAATTAAATTGTTGTCATTTTTTTTATATTTTAATTATTTATTATATACTATTAATACCTATTTAATAGTGAAAGTAAACTCTTACGAGTTTACATCATTGTCACGAGTTTACTTAAGCTCACGAGTTTGACAATCTTAATTGGCAGGTGAGAATTTAAAATTTTCATTAATATCAAAATTATAAAAGCAATCAAGTAAAAGTTGTATGTATTATGTGTGTATTTTGAAATAACCAAAGTATATATCTTGCATGTTATACAAAATCTTATTTATCTGGCATAATATAATTGTTCATATGTTAATAATTCCTCTTTAAATAGTTTTTTAAAGAAAAGTTTGAAGCACAAGAAAATGAAATGATATTTATCTAACAAAAGTCACCTCTGAAATTTCCAAGTTCCCTAGCTGCGAACCCAAAAAACCCCACAAATTAAATGAACTTGTCCGATTTTATGGAAGCATGACAAATCTATTTGGCTTTATTCAAACTCTGTATAGTTTTATTGTCGAAGCTTTTAATTATGTTGATGAGATCGATAATGGCTCGGCTCTATAATTTTCAGGTTGAAGATAATTCAATGCCAATGGATAGGAGTATAGGACCACAAAGAAAAGGACAATTGTGTGTTAGGATCCTGATAGTTAAAAACTCGTTTTATTACTACGATTTTACGTTTTTATGATTTTTGTTTTCATTAAAACGATTTTTCTTACAAGGAACGTGAAATATGGCCCTTGTTAGAAAAATAAGAAATCATCGAAATATAAAAAATTTCACATTGTTAATAGTATATAACTCTAGTTCTATTTATAAGTCCCTTTTAACTAAATCACACATATCAATGAGAGATAGTTAGCTCAATAATTATGAGATAAATTTTCAACTTTACCCTCATTTATTAATGGGTATCTTTCAACTTTTTCTTCCCTCTCTATTTTTATTGGTACAATTAATATGGACAAAATTGTCATAATTTCATTTATTATCCTGAAAGTTGACCTATAAATAGGACCAAATTTTTTGGTCAAAAATGATTTATAAATAGGATCAGAGTGGTAGTTCATTTATGGGTTAAAGTTTGATTTTACTGAAGAAATTTTCACGTGGGATTCATAAGTACTCCATCTGGTCCTTATTATAAGGTAGCAACTAACAATTATATTTGATCCTTTTTATTAGGGGTGGAAATAGGCTAGGCTAGGCTAGGCTTTAACTAAGTAGGTCTGGGCCTGCGACGGAAATCCAAAGCCTGAGCCTGTGTGTAGTTTTTTTTCAGGCCTGAGCCTGGGCCTTCAAAAAGCCTGGCAAGGCCTGAATCCTATTTAAAGGCTTACTTAAAATGTAGGTCTTTATATAGTCTTAAAGCATATGCATTTAATTTCATATATAATTCATCAAGTCTATTTAAATGCCTACATTATGACTAAAAAGTTTAAGGATTCATTTTCATATGAAATAAAAAACTTAGTAAGTGAAAGAAAAGAATATCTAGTGGTATCAATTGTTTAAGCAAGTATGAATGAGAAAAATCAATCATTTATTGACTAAAGAGATATATTTCTTAAAATCAACTAAGCATGACAAGTGACATGTAAAACTAGATTTTACCTCTTATTTTTCTTGTAGAAAATGAGACAAACTCCTCCTATTTGGATCATTTTCATTTGGACATCACTAAAATAAACTTACTGCAATTTTTATGTTACATCAAATGACATAAATCAATGGAGGAGTAGTGAGCTAGCATTGCCACCTCGAGCGATCAAAAAGAAGAGAAGTATAAGTGATCAATTGATATATGAAAAGGTTAAGCTCATTGATAAATGAAGAAATGTGAAATTTAAGGTTAAGAATAAGTTCTTAATTTTATAAATAATCTAAAAATTAATTTAGATTAAATTATATATAACTATGCATAATAAAACATTTTAAAAAAACTAAATAGGCCAGGCCTGAAGGCTAGGCCTTATGAAAATAGGCCTGGCCTGTTTACCTAAATAGGCCTGACAATAGACCTAAGTCTGAGCCTGACCTATTTATTAAATAGGTCAGACTAGGCTTAAAGTAGGCTAGGTCGTAGGCCCCTGATAGGGGCCTGACCTATTTCCACCCCTACTTTTTATAAGGCACTTGCTTATTTCCAAAGCGTATTAATAATTTTTTTTCCATGTATGCCCATAATTAATAAGGGTAGTGGGTGAGTAATAATTAATATAATATTATAGTTTAGTGTAATTAATAATGGTAGTATTGAAAGTTACTTAAATTGTAGGACGACTTTATTGACTTTAACTGTTTTTATTGGTTTGTGAGAATTGTTAGTTGATACCTTATAATAAGGATTAGAGAGAGTACATTAGTTTGCTTAGGATCACTTTTGGGGGTCTCAAAAAATATTTATTTACATAAACCGAGACAAAACTCATCTTACATACTTATCTCATATACCGTAAATTACGATTAAAATATGCTTTTAAAAACTCCAATCGCTATTCCAAAACTTTTGGTAGTTTGAATATCCATGGCTTCGAAGTTAAAAATTTCGTGGTAAATGTATACTTTGACTCCTCAGTTTTCAAGACTTTATATAAGCCACGTTTTAGTTTTCAATGTGAGTTGGTATAGATAGTAAGGGATCCAGGACTAGGTCCTTGGGTCGTGGGTTCGATCCCCTCTGCCGTCGCTGGGACTCCTTTGGTAGGCGATCTTGTAAGTCCCCAGTAAGTACTCATAGAGCCCGGGGCCGTGCCCTGGCCTTGGTGGGGGACTGATGTCAAACTCCTCCAAAACCTTTTCATATCAAAAAAAGAAGAAGAAGAAAGTGGAGTACCTGAACCAAATTGCATAGTGATCATCACTATCCTTATTGGACTCATCAATGGAAGTATTACATTTTAGCGTCATGATAGATTGTCTTGAATAAATGTAGTCTAGTGGAGGGCGGCAGATCCTAGGATAATAATAATGTAGAAGTTTTAATGATTGACCATAAATGGGAATTTGAATTTTGTAACAAGTTTAAAAAAATAATAATTTGGATTTGGTGGGGGGTTTATCCTTAATGAACGATGTAGATTACAAAATCCCTTGTGTTCTGTCTTTTTATCTAATTACAAAATTTCATTTTGGGATCCTTGCGCCTTCCCGGTATTATTGAATTTCGGTGCACTTCTTTACCCTTTTATAATTTCCAGATTCCTTTTTTATGGCTTTTCCTTTCTTATTTTTTGTTTTGTGAAACTGTTCGGGAAAATTATAATAAAGGATAAAAAAAAATATTTATTAAGAAAACTATAAAAGTGGTAATTATTTTGAAGGACAAAAAATTAAAACATTAAAATAGAAAGACTAAATTGCTCATGTGTTATCTCTAGATCCCCTTACAAACATAATAATGTTACTACTCCCTCTGGTCCTTATTAAAAGACATCAATTAACAAGTTTATTTGGTCATTTTTATAAATCACTTGCTTGTTCCCAATAAGCATTAATTTTTTTTTCCATGTATGCTCATAATTAATAAGGGTAGTGAGTGAGAGTAATAACTAATATAATATTAGTATTTAGTGCAATTAATAAGGGTAATATTGGAAGTTACTTAAATTTTAAGACAACTTTATTGACTTTAACTATTTTTATTGGTTTGTGGGAATAATTGGTTGGTGCAATGAAGATAGGAAATCTGGCCAAAGGTAATTTAATATTTTAATTTCTGGAATTTCAAAATAATTACCACTCTGGTCCTAATTATAAGTCCAGTTTGATCAAATCTCATATACCAAGGAGAGGTAGTTGACACAATGATTATGGGGTAAATTTTCAATTTTTCCCTCATTTTATGATTGGATGCTTTTCAATTCTTTCTTCTCTCTCTATTTTCATGGGTATAATTAATATGGGTAAAATTGTCACAATCTCATTTATTATATGAAACTGGACTTATAAATAGAACCAATTTTTTTGGTTAAACTGGACTTATAAATAGGATTAGAGTGGTATCATTTTTATGATTCTTTTTAATAAATATTATTTTTTTGAGGTCCTTTATTATAATTTTCTCAAACTATTTTCTAATTTGTGAAATTGGAATTAGTGGAAAACTCTATATTCCTTCTCGCTTGATGACTTGAACTCTCGGTCCTCAAACACAAACTCATCGCTCTAAGTTTGTTCCCACCGTCTCTACTCTCAATGCTGCTCGGCACTCGCCAAATTTAGTTTTAGAATAATTATTTCAAATAAATTTTATATTTCTTTTTTAATTATAACTTTTTTTAGAATAATAATCCAAACAGAAACTAGAAAGACAATTTGTTCTAAAACGTGAAAGATTAAAAATAGAATCAAAGCAATGCCCATATTTCGTGAAATTGGTCTTCAACAAATATATAAATAGATAACCCATAGGTTGTTAGTTAAGATGGTAAGCAACAAGTAAAAAGGGAAAATATAAGTTCAAATTTTAGAAAGTGTACTTATTAGAAGAAGCAAAAATCTTTTGTACTTTAAGTTTTAGAGGGGATTAATACCCTCGATCATGTTGGAATATTTGAAAATGAAGAGGTTTGTTTTTGTAAACTTATATTCATTAAATTGAGGGATATATATAAAGAATTGTATGTGTAAGGAGTTGTAATACTACTAAAAGTCACTAAGGTTATGTCTCTTTTGTTTTTAGAGACATATGTGAAAAGTTATACCTAGAGGTATGACAGTCACCATTTTGTTAAAAAGTTGTATTGTATTTATGAGAAAATTCTATATAATATAAAGATATAATTCTTCATATATATATATATATATGCAAAGGCACCAGAAATTACGAAGGGGTATAGTTGGTAGGGGTTTGGGGGGCGCGCCCAATTTTTTTTTAAGGAAAGTTTTAAATGCATTAAAAACAAAAGAATATAAACAATATAATATATATATATATATATATATATATATATATATATATATATAATATTTATGAAATCAAGTGAATATTGATGATGTAATAAAAGAGGAAATTAGTTTACAAACTTGTCATTTAGAAAAGTAATGTTAAATACGGTTAGAAATGTAGCTATATAAATTACAATGAAGGGTGGACACTCAATAAGTTCAAGTACATATATTTTAATAAAAAATTAAATTAAATTATAATAAAAATAATTACAATGTCATCCTTCTAAGCCTTATGTTTTGGAATTCCATCATAATTTCCTTATTATCAATGCTATCAAATACATATTTTTCAATATTCAAAATGTGTTAATTCAAGGAAAGTAGATAAATAATACTAATGCTAATGAAAATTTGAAACCATTATATTCAAGTTACTAGTTCTAACTCCTTTAACTTGATTTTTTTTTTCTAAAAAGCCCAAATTTTTGGGGGGCACTTGCCCCCCAACCATGAACGTGGGTCCGCCCATGTATATATGTATATGTATATGTACACACACATATGGGATTCTTGAATAATCTAACAAAATGTTATGACTTTTAATTGAAAAGTGTTGCTTCAAGAGCACCACTTCAAGGAGACACAATTTTAACGCATCACTCTGCGACTCATAAATACTCATCTCATCAGTTCATTCACACAATACAATATCAGACATCACATCACATAATAATAAGATATCAAACTTATTGCCTTTGTTTTTTAGTGTACCCAAAAATAGAGTCAAATTATTACTTTGTAAAAATCATTGTTGTATTGACTTGAGTTTTTGAATTGCAATCTATATTCAAGGGCCTGCATTGTATATGTAGAAAATTTAATCATCAATTTAAATTGCATTCTCTAAGATACATGTATAAGTTAGAGGCAGGGACGGATCTTCTAAGGGACTAGTGGGGGCCATGGCCCCCCCAAAATAAAATTGTTTGGAATTTTTTGTTAAAAAAATTTAATATAATGTAAAATTAAATTTTGGCCCCAATTTCCCCCTCTTTTATATCTCTAGGGCTTATAATTCAATTTGTGTTTCATGCGAGGTCTTGTTTGATTTATTTTAATCTTGTCATTTTTTTCTATATTTCATTCTAATTACCTGAAATTTTTAGTTTATCAGTGAAATTTACTTTTGTGATGTATTCTTTAGTATGCTTTTACCCATTTTACACTACATCTATGGATAAATTTAATTGATTTTTCATTCTAAACCTCAGCCTCTTGCCTTCCAATGTTGTGGTGTTCAATTACATAAAGTTTATGGTTGAACCAAAGATTCACAATCACATAAATTAAAGCCTCTTGGCTTCCAATGTTTATGGTGTATTTTTTTTCTTATTTTCTTTCTTGTTTATATTATTTTGTTTTTTAATGCATATAAAACATTCCTTAAAAAAAAATTTCGGGGGCGCTGCCCCCAACCCCCGTATCCCCCACCACTATTTGGCCCCCCCAAATTTTTGTTGCAAGCTCCGCCCCTGGTTAGAGGCAAATTAAAGCTAAAAGAAAATGCTGCAAGAAAGAAAGATTCGGGTGCATATGGATGCAATTATTTTGGTCTTTTGTGATAGTGACTAGGGATTGTGGCAAGGAGCATGATGATGAGAGGGGCTAAGGTAGGGACAAAACATCATTGTACGAGAGATTTGGCGGGAACGAAAGATACCACTTATATTGAGTCCCCAAAATTCAAATGAAACAACGCCTCTTTGCCTGTCGCTGGGATCGTGATGCGCAACACACTGAAAGTTAAAAGGTGGTACCAACAAAACAACGTTTTAATTTGATTAAATATGAAATGGCCGAAATATTTGAACAACCGCCCCACTATGTGTAATCCAGATCAAATCCTTATGTCACTCCACTCTCTCTGGGCATGCAGCTTCCTCTACCTTCCGTACCTGTGAAATCGACTTGTAATGACCCACAAACTGATCATTGATCTCTCTGTATATAGTAGTGTCTTTCTTACTTTTCTACCTTCCATACCCGTAAAAGTGGACTTGTATGTGTCTCTGACCCTGGAACATGCCTGTGATGTGGACATATCATATTAATTATTTTTTATTATCTAATTAAATTAGATAAACATGTTTTAAAAAACAAAACAAAAAAACTTATGGAAAGAAAAAAAATCCTGTTTGCCGCCGAGCAGCCGTCATGGCAATCCATCAGTGTTCTCTTCATCTTTGATCGATTTTAGGAGGGATCAGTTTAAAGTTTTTCAGTGCGCCCAAGTGTTTGACTCATTCATGTTCATACCCATGACACTGCTAAGATTATCGATAATAAATAGAGAGATCAAAGCTGAGAAATATATAAAATCATCTGGCATTCTAGCTAATTTCGTCATTGATGAACACATAAAAATACAACTACGGGGGAAAATCATTCTTTCTAGCATTGTTGTCAAATTCGCGAGTTAACTTTTTGAGTTTATTGTTTTTATGTTTCTACCATATTAAATTGAGTCGAGTTGCTGGTCAACTCGTGTTAGTTGTAAATTCGGTTAAACTCACGAGTTTACATACCGAATTTTCCGTTTCTACGTTTCTAACTTTTAAAAGCCGTGTTAACTCACTATTAAACTTGTGTTAACTTTTTTTATTCGGTTATGCTCAACGGCTTTATATATGAATTTTATAGTAATCTCTTTGTTAAATATGATAATTTATGAACGTCGATAGATTTAATTTCAGTTATTTGGATTTAAAATATATTTAAATCAAATTGTTGTAATTTTTATATTTTAATTATTTAATTATGAACTATTCATACATATTTAATAATAAAAGTAAACTCTTGCGCTTTTACAGTTCGACTTTACGATACAAGTTTACGGATCTGATTTATCTCCTTCATCCCTTCTCATCCTTTTTCTGCAGTTGAATTAAGATCTCAATGGTTTAGATTTACCTTCTTTTTTACCATCCTTTTTCATTATAATTATATTTTTATCATATGATAAATCTGAACCGTTGCGATCTTAATCCAACGACAGAAAAGGAAAAAAAGGAGGGAAAAGGATGGGAAGGGTAGAAGAGAGCAACCAAGTCCCAAGTTTACGTCATTATCATGAGTTTGAGAACCTTATCCTCTAATCTCTGAATGTACGGTAAACATTAAGAAAATAAATGAAGTAAGTTGTATGTAAGGATAGTTATGGGGTAAATCTACTCCAGAATATTTCATATTTGACCATTCATATCTAACATAAAATTTCCATGAGTGCAATAACAAATAAAGCAAAAGGGTTATTTCTCTTAAGTTTTACAGAGTTGACAATTTATCATAGGGGGAGAGAAAACGCAAAGACTTAAATGAAAATGAAACCTTTGCTCGATTTGAGAATGTCCATCTGTACTGTTGTTGCACCCATGGAAATTTTTTGGCATCAGCTAGACATGGGGGAATATTTCACAGACAGATTCACCTTAATCCTATATAATAATAAAAATGTGTTAATTTCATTAAAATACCATTTTTAACCATTTGAATTGAAAAACTATTACTTTGATGAAAAAGTCCCTCAACATGGGCCATCAATTGGAAGAGTTTAAGAAAAATATTATAAATTTGAAAAATAATTTCATTAAAATACCATTTTTAACCATTTGAATTGAAAAACTATTACTTTGATGAAAAAGTCCCTCAACATGGGCCATCAATTGGAAGAGTTTAAGAAAAATATTATAAATTTGAAAAATAAAATGAATGCAAATTTTATATTTAGAACTAAAATTAACATTTCTACCAACTCTTCCCTTCAGAAAAAAGCTTTACATGAGTAATTTCAAACTAATCATTGAATTGTAACAATTCATGGTAGCAAAATTCTACAGTTTTGGGTTCAAGAAACCAAGTATAATTTCCACAAGTATACGAATGAACCCAAGTTTAACCGTTTGGACCTGAAATCATATACTTTCACGTTTTGTTAAAACGGGCCTTACAAAGTCAGATTTTTACGATCTTGCCACTGCTAGTTTCCTTTCTAGCTCTATTTTGCCAGGGCTATATTTTTACAGTCTAGTCCCTATTTTTCTTATCAAGCTTCGGTTTACCTATATTATCTAAAAAAAAGGGCCTTACAAAGTCAGACTGAATCAAGTGGCTACACCAGTTTGATTGATTCCAAAAAACAACCAAACTGCAACATAATTGTTGTACGGTGTACACGAGGAGGCTGAAAAAAAAGGATCTGGTTTTGGTTCGCTGCGTTAAATTGTCATTTTGGCGTAAATTCACATCCTTTTTTATAGGGAAAAAAAAATTCAGGCATTGCTGGGTAGTAAAAGATAATTCAGAATACTAAATAGTATTGAAAAAATTCTTTATAATCTTAAAAAATTATTTTAAGATCATGAAAAAATATTTGGGAAAATCCACATGAGGACCCATTTAAGCAACAAAATCTCAAAAAAGGCCCAAACATCATTCACGTGTCAAAAAAATGCCCCAAGGCCCTTTTTAACATGTGAATGTTAAGTGAAAAGACAAAAAAGCCCCTAACTAAAGCTGACCAGTTCTGATTTCAAAATCACACACACTTTCTCTCTTTCTCTCGTCGCTCCGTCTCTTTGCGCCTGGTCGCCAGTCTCAGCAACGTCTCTCAGGAACTCCACCAGCCGCCATTGGACACCGCTTCAAAGCCACCGCCTCCACCGCTCATGGAAGACAACCTCCCGTCACCTCCGCCCCCGCTCCCAAATTTCTCTCCGAGCCTGCTTAAGCGCGCAGCGACGATGCCGGCAATCACTATGCAGCATCAAAAATCCTCCCGCGCTATGGTTCCGGCACCATTGCTGAAGAAGGTGAAGAAGAGGAAGAAGATATTAAAATGAGTAAAGGTAATGGAGGAAAGTCGTCAAAAAAGGGAGGATCTGAAGCAGCATCGTCTTCTCCGCCTCGGACTCTAGATATTCCGCCCATGCCTAAATCGAAGGGCATGGCTTGGGATTACTTTTTTTTATGGTGGATAACATGCCTGGACCACCTTTGGATAGGGAAGATGAGAACGAGGAGAGTGAAGCAATGGGTTATCACGAAGTTGGAAATGTGGATGGCGGCGGAAGCAATATGAATGGAGTTGAACCCAAGACGCCAGAAAAGATAGAGAAAAATGTGCAGGAGGAGATTGTGGAGTCTGTGAAGGAGGCAAAGCATGTTGAGCACTCGAAGACTACTACACCAGACTTTAGGAGAGCAATGAAGGTGGTTCCAAGTGTTAATCTAATGCAGATTTTTAGTGAGCTTGACAATCATTTCTTAAATGCTACGGAGAGTGCACAAGAGGTTGCCAAGATGCTTGAGGACACTAGATTGCATTATCATTCAAATTTCGCAGATAATAGGGGTAATTTTCTTATATCTATATATCCATGGAAGCATTGTGATATAATCTGTAACTAATTAATGTATGCGGTTGGCCCATATCCAAAATATCTTTTTATGTGCTTTAGCCTTTAGCCTTTAGGCTTATGTTTTGTGTTCTCAAATGTTTTATACTGGTTATTTGCCACAAGCTTAAATGACTTGCCAATGTCGCATTGAGTGATTTGGGATCACCATTTTTGTTAGATTCCCTCGGGATTCTCCCTATTTATATAATTATACTTGGCAATATATCTTCAATTTTGTCTGGGATTACATGCACTGCTTATATGTCTAAATCAGGCCTTATCATGGTCATTCTATATCTGTATAGATACAACACATAGTACACTTTCTTCTCCATTAAAATCTATTGTTCGATGTGTAGCGGGATTTATAGGAATCAATCACTCATTTCTCTAAACCTTAGTTACTACCATTATTACTGCATTGTCTATGCAAATGTGAAAAGAAACAACTAGTTCTGCAGTCTATTTGCATCAGCATTCTAAAAGACAATGACTTCTTCACAAACTTAGGGATACTTGTTGAGCTTTTTTGTAATACCCTGAAAATCTCATTTATGATAAGTATCATATTGAGTAAATAATATTTATTGGAAATAGGTGAATATGGGATCTCAAAGATCTTATGAAGAATTTATCTTATTTTTGGGGTAGTTCTCTTAAAAAAGAATAATTTTCAATTAGGTCCCTAAAACGTTTAGAAGTTTGCAAATAGGTCCCTAAGATATTTACGGGTTATAGAATACCCTGTGAAAATTATGAAGAGACAAGAAAATATTTATTTGAAATAGGGAAGAATATTTTCCCTAATTTAGGTAATTTATTAAATTATTACTTTGGAGAAATAAAGGGGGAAAATTAAAAAGTATTATAATGATCAAAATACACTCGTAAATTCTAAAATAATGCAGAAGACATGGAAACAAAGTTGTCAGTGCAAAAGTTATAAGGTAATGAGGCATTCTAATTAAGAAAATTATCAACTATTGATAAGAAAGTAATTAAGTAATTATTGGCTAATTACTTAAGCATAAACGAAGGAAAATTCAGAGATAATTATGTAGAACCCTAAAATTAGTGGTAATGGCTAAAAACATTAGCATAAATATATTTCCTAATTAATTGGAAATTTTGAAGAAAAATTGATGAGATTAGGTATTTTTAAGCCTAAATGCAAGAATGGACCAATAAGAAAATTTTGGGAAATTTTTATAAAAATTGAATTAAATAATTAATTAAATAATTATTTAATTAGAGAAAAAGATTCACAAATCCAAAAAAATTGGGGGGCAGCCGAAATTTGTCCAAAAAAAATGAAGATAAGAAGAGATTTTGAAATATCAAGATATTTATACAACTTGTAATATTATAATATATAATTAATTAAAGCAAATAGTAAAAAATAAATAGGAAACGGATCCTATCTAGAGAACCAGGAATAGATTTCCAAAGTCAAGGTAAAATATTGATCAGTGGATTTTAATCTTCCGTTAGGCTTTTCCGGAAGTTAATTCTGAAGCCGGTAGAGCATTTTCCTAATAAGACGAAATAGGGAAAAATGCAGATAGTCACATTTTTGGATTTGAAGAAAATAAATTCTAACTCAACATCGGAAATGAGTTTGAAATTATCTGGACATATTTGGAATCGGTGAATTTTTGTCCAGAGGTTGATGATTCCGGAAATTCGTTTCGTAACCGACACGTTTTTCCGTAAAACTTCCGTCAGGCCGGAGAAGACCTAGACAGAGTTAAAAAGATAGACTAGACATTTCTAATGAGGAATGAATTGTCTTAGAATTGTATAATCAGGAATTTTGAGATTTTCCGAGATTACGCGAATCGGACACTGATCGGGGAAATTCTATCGGGTACGTGCTTAAAGCAACCATGAGTCATCATTTTGGACCAATCCTTGGCTGCCACGTCAGCCCTCTAGGTCGGCCAAGAGAGAAAGAGAAGAGCAAAAACTTGTTTCAAAAGTTATGTTTTGGACGGTTCAGATCGCTTCTCACAAAGTTGATCCGACGGCTGAAATCGTGCATCTTTTCCTATAAATACCCCCCTCTTCTCTTCAATTCTCACACCATTTCAAGAAGAGAATTTTGGTTCTAGAGAGAGGTTTTAGAGAGAGGAGCTCTGGAGAAAAGCTGTAGCGAAGCTCTGGGTAAGTTTTTCGGTACTTAAGCTTTCGTAGTTCTTTCGGTATTTAGGGTAGAAATGCTATGTTAGTCTTTAATCTTCCAAGTATGATTAGATATCATATGTTAGGGGTATTTTAGTCATTATTTCGAAAATCTTGGTGGGGTCGAAGTTCTGGCAAAATTTTGGAAGATTAGAGTTAAAATAGCGAAGCTCTGGCGAAATTCTGCCGATAGGGGCATCAGGGGCAAAATGGTAATTTTTACCTAAAATGCCTGTTATGATGTAAATCATTAATTAATATTATTTATATTTCGAAAATGATATTGGAGTAGGAGTTATGTTGAAATTTTGGAAAATTAAAGTCAAAGTAACGAAGTGCTGGTGAAATTCCGCCAATTAGAGGGTCAGGGGTAAAATGGTCATTTTGACTACAAATGTCCGTCGTAATGATAGATCCTTAACAAGTACGTTGTTATGTTGATAGGATATCCCTGATTACGTTTTGACCAACCGTCGTGCCGAAATACCGTAAAAACGTCAACGAAGGTACGTTCGCGTATCGTAACACTAACTCGATGGATATAGTATGCGTGTATGCGATGTGTATATGGTATGTGTTTGATGTGTGTATGGTGTGTATATGTGGGGTGTTGTTGGGATGCATATTATGTTAGAAGATAAGCGTATGCATCTTGGAAGCGATATATCGTAAGGCAGGGAGCGATACATTTATAATGCTGGGAGCGATACATCTGTAATGCTGGGAGCGATATATATGTAGGTTGGGAGCGATACATGTGCATTGGTTGGGTGTGGTTTATATGTTGTTGTTTGGTAACCCATATGTGTGTATGTATACATGAGGTTAACCGTTACCTGAGATCCGGTGTGGATCTCAGCTCTTAACATAGCGTCGGGTCAGGAGGACCGAGGACCGAGGAGAGAGGAAGCAGCAAGTTTAGGGATCCTAGTGAAGACTTTCGATGTTGTCCTTTACTTTTGAAAACTCTCGGTTGTTGAACCGCTTCTGTAATTAGCCAGTGGGCATTTTAAATATATATATCAGTTACGCTCTTGTTCCGATGCTCTACTCTGATGAAAAAAATTTATACTGCTTTTGGAAAATGGGATGTTACATTTTTGGATGAAAAAGGCAAATCCCCCTTATATTCTCAACTTTCATGAAGGAATTAAAGTTTTTATGTTGTTCTATTCCCTTCCCCATTTCTTCAAATGTGTTTTGCATGCTATCACTAATTTTTAGTTTGAAGGGAGAAGAGAATTGATGTTTGCTTAGACATCACATGCAGCTGCACTTTGTCATTGTTGGCCTTGAATGGTTGAACTAACTTGTAGTTGTATGTGCAAGACATATTGATCATTCCACAACCCTTACACTCTTCACAGGTATTGATGATTTCATGCCATTGATGATTCCATGTAAAGCAATGTTTTCGAAGTTCGTCATTTTCCACACAAACTATTTAGCTGAGCTCTTTGTTAGACTTTAAAATCATTTTTACACACCATCGCAATGGATGAGTCAACAGAACTGCATAGCTGGAATTAGAGAAGCAGGTTATGAACTTTAGACGCAGTAACATGAACTTGTCTTTTAGATAAAGTGAGGATCCTTGAAGATGCAGTTTCAATCATTTTTATATTGATCCTATATAGATGATGTTATGACCTATAATTTTTTTTACATTTATCAAATGTTAGTCTTGATCTTATCAACAAATCTATGATACCATCTTCCTAATTCTTGAAAGCTATACGCTAATTGAAAAAAAAAAATCATGAAACTAAGCAGTGTTCTAATATATTTTTGGCAAAAGATCAAGACATAGCCTTGGTAAGTTGTTATGTTGTTTCTCAGCCTAGAAGACTTTTTTTTTTGGGGAAGAAAATGAACATTGTGATTTTACTTACAAGAACTCAATGTTGAAGCAGGCCTTTCTTCCCCATTCTTGACAGTTTTCCCTAGCTGAAACCAAGGAGAGGAAAAGGAGGACAAGACTAAGCTTCTCCCAAATCTTTCTCTCTAGCTACAATCCAAAGTGTTGTCTTTGATAGAGGACTACCACAAGCAGAAGAAGAGATATTGGGGGGCATACTTGTTAGGATACAATGTAGTTGATCACAAATATGTATTTATCACAAATTTGTATTCATGAGAATGACATTCACCATTTGTTCTTTTGTAAATTATCTACTGATGGTAACTTCACAATTTTTATTCAATGACAATAGCAAATTTTTGCTTATTTTTTATATTTGTTCATGGAATGAGAACGACAAAAGAATGGACAAGTCCGTTAAATTTTGTCTTATGTTTTGATCTTTGTTTATGGAATGAGAACAACAAAAGAATTGACAAGTAAATCAGACATTGGTATTAGCAATATCATTGTATCAGCAATATCAGTCATTTATATCAACGGGCGTTAACAACAATATTAGTCCCCACTAACAACAATATCAGTCCCTACTAACAACAATATCATTACTCACTAACAACAATTACAGTAGCCACAACAACAATAACAGGGGCACTAACAACAATAACAGGGGGCACTAACAACAATAACATGCACCAACAACAATAACAGGGGGTACTAACAACACTAACAGGGGCCACTAACAACAATAACATGCATCAACAACAATAACAGGGGGCATTAACAACAATAACAGGGGCCACTAACAACAATAACATGGGGCACTAACAACAATAACAGTACCCACTAACAACAATAATAGTCGCCA
The DNA here is from genome assembly GCA_025563575.1 of Acacia pycnantha. Classification (NCBI taxonomy): domain Eukaryota; kingdom Viridiplantae; phylum Streptophyta; class Magnoliopsida; order Fabales; family Fabaceae; genus Acacia; species Acacia pycnantha. The sequence goes on along the minus strand of JAMWYP010000049.1, from coordinate 4,938,590 downwards.
CTAACAACAATAAAGACGGTTGTGAAAGATGGTTTGATAAATTGATTTGACGAGTGTGGATTAAGTAGGAGGATCAAGTCATGATCTTGTGGGGACTATGAAGGAGCATTGCGATGACGTTAATTAGTGCAATCATTATGTGAGTAGGCCAAGAAGAATGAGGGATTTAATCAATGTTTTGAAAACTGGACCGGACCGGCCGGAAAGCCAGTCCGAGTTAAGGAGGAACCCCGGGTTTCGAGCTGACCTCGTTCAACTCGGCCAGAACCAGCCGAGTTGGCTGAGTCATAGGGTCTGGAATCTTTTTTTTTTTTTTAAATCGCCTGAAACTCACGAGACGGAGGAGAGACGCCGACGATCTGTGAAGGGGAGGAGAATGAGAAGGAGCAAAGGAGGAAGGAGAGAGATCTGAAGTGGTGAAGAGGGTGAGAGAGAGAGATCTGAAAATGGAGTTTGAAGAGGTGTGTCGAAGGCTTTTGAGAGGATCTGAGAAGCAATTGAAGGTCCATCATCTGATAAGCGGCCAACAATGGTCTTTGAAGGCAAGCTCTTGACTGATGAACTGTGCGTGAGAGAGGTGAGAGATCTGCCTAATGAACCCATGACTGTTTCCTGCAAGCTTCTTCAATGTTTGGGTGCTTCTCACTTCTCAGATCTCTTTTCGTGTAAGAGGGAAATGAGAGATCAGAATTCAGAAGTACAGATTTGAGAGATCTGAAGTATATTAACCCATGTGGGAGAGAGATAAAGATATGAAGGCAATTGGCTTAAATGATTTCTTTAAAAAAAAAAATGCAAATTGCACATCTTCCATAAAATCTATCACACCACGTCACATCCTCTTTTGACACCAAAATATTTTTATTATCAAAGTATGAATAATTTTACCTATGTTATTTAAATTATATTTTTAATTAATATCGGTTTGACTCCGGTCTGACTCCGATCTGACCCACTAACCCTTAACCCAGTACCTCCACCGGTTCAGTAACCGGTCCAGTTTTCAGAACCTTGGATTTAATAGTATGAGTGCTGCGTGCATCATTAGAAGGTGCGATTATATACTCTAGAATGGGTTCAGGTGGAAGTTTGCTGCCCACCAATGAAGACGCCATTGTCCAGTTACTACCATGCATCAATCTAAGGAGTGGCCACGATTTCATTGATTTTTGAATAACCCTAGAAATCCCTATTCCTCCATTTTTCCGCCTATTATTATTGCCCTCTCTAACAACAAGTCGATTCTTTTCAACGCCGAAAAACTAGAGCAAGAGAAGAGAGAGAATATTCCACGGTTTAGTGATACAGAAGAAAGAGGAAAGTGATACCAGGGCTATCAACGTCATTTGACCACACATTCACATGTCACATTCTGACATATGAATAAAGTTTGGGCCTTTTTTGGGTTTTTGTTGGTTAAATGGGCCCTCATATGGATTTTCCCAAAATATTTCAGGGTACTGAAAAAAAATATGAGGGTACTAACTGGTACTAAAAGGATACTGATTTATACTCAAAATATAATTCATGATCTTAAAAAATTATTTTAGGATTTTGAAAAAATATTTTATGATCGTGAAAAGATATTTCAGGATACTAATTGGTACTAAAAGATACTTCAGGATATTGATTGGTACTGAAAATATAATTCATGATCTTAAAAAATTATTTTCAAGCCTAAAACATATTTTTAGTAGCAGTCAGTACCTGAATTATTTTTTCAAGATCCAAAAATGTTTTTTTAAAAATCATGAATTATTTTTTCAGTATCCTAAAGTATCCTTTTAGGACCAATCAGTACCCTCAAATATTTTTTTCAGTACCTGAAATATTTTATCACAATCTTGAAACAATTTTTTAAGATCATAAAAAAAAAAAAAAATCAGTACTATTCAGTATTTTGAATTATCTTTTTATTACCCGGTAGTGCCTGAATTTTTTTTTTTTTTTAAAGAAAAAGGATGTGAAATTGTGCCAAAATGGTGCAGTTTAAAGCAGCGGACTTGGTATTAACTAGCGGTTTTTTTCTTTTTTGCCAGAACTTAACTAACGGTTAATAATGAATAAAAACAAGTCAATATAGATATAACCATTATCCTGATCCCTGAAAATGGTTAACCAATCATTTGCATTCTTACAAAAACTTAATTTAAAATTAAACTATGATTTATGGAAAATAATAAGGGAAAGTTTTCATAAAAACATTAAAAATGCTAAAAGACAAAATGATGTTTCGAATATTCATAATACTATAGAGATGTTAAGTTCAATTTGTCTTTTTAAAATTAAAAGAAATACGCCTAGTAGGGGTCAAACCAGCAACATTTTGCTCTATAAAGAGACACCCTATTCACTGAGCTATACACGACTGTTTGAATATTTTGGGCCTCATTTTATTATTGGATATTTCTTGCTTGTAATTATAGAATGAATAGCCAATGTGAGTTGGTATAGATGGTAAGGGATCCAAGACTAGGCCCTTGGGTCGTGGGTTCGATCCCCTCTTCCGTCGTTGGGACTCCTTTGGTAGGCGATCTCGTAAGTCCCCATTAAGTGCTCATAGAGCTCGGGGCCGTGCCCTGGCCTTGGTAGGGGATTGATGTCGAACCCCTCCAAAACTTTTTCTTATCAAAAAAAAAAAAAAAATTATAGAATGAATACTAGTTTATTATGTCTCATTTATGATGGGCTTGGAAGGATAGATCTGAAGTGTTTAGGACTCTGGATAAAATAAAATAAAAAATATGTAGATTGAAATTGGGCTCGGAAAATGTTGGGCCTAATAAAAAAACAAAAGGGAGAACAAGGATGTTCTAGGCTCAATAGAATTTGGGCCAAACTTTATTTTTTTTTGTGTTTTGGGCTGCACGTTTTTTGGTTGCACTTTTTCTTTAGGCTGAAAAAAATTGTTGGGCTGAATTTAATGAAAAAAGGGGTGTTCTGGCCTCTAATTGTGGGTCATTTAGTTACCTATTATTGATGACTTATAAAAGGAACAAATTATTTTTTGTTAAAGCCTCTATATGTTGATAAAAAATATAATGAGAATGACTTATTGCCTGAAAAGTAATATGTCAAAATGTGGATTATTGGTTGTGGAATCAGGTAAAGTTAAATCATACCATTGGTGTCTAGAAAAGTAGTTCAAAGGCTAAGCCATGATTTAATGGTTAGTTAATTAGTCACCATTGCAATAGCACAAAGAGACTCCCACTAGATTTGTGCTCACCTGGTCAATGGATATGATTAATAGAGTTGGTTTCATGTATTTGTAGAAATGCGATTATAGCCTTAATTTATAATTATGGATGATTTTGTGGCTATGATTTTATGCCTTTTAAATATTGTGAATAGCAATTGTATGAATGGTCAATATTTAAGTTTTGGAATTAAGTATGGTGGATTTATTAATAGCCAAAATGGTCGATTCATTATGAATTGTTTTAATTCCAAATATTGTGATAAGTTAAATATTTAAGTTTTGGAATTAAGAATAATCGATTTGTTAGTCATCAAAGTAGCCAAATCTTTATGAATTATTTTAATTCTAAATATTACGGTGATGTTTCAATCACCCATAACATTGATGCTATAAAATTATGTTTGTGTTGTGAGTGAATTGAAGTTTGTTATATGGTGATTATGGATCAACCCAAATTAAATACATAAAGGAAAGAAACCTTCCTTAAAATATTTGAAAGTATGGGAGTGCTTGGCAAAGTTAGCAATTCTTAAACCCAAAAGATTGAGAATTGGACCTAAGACAATGGACTGTATGTTTATTGGTTATGCACTTAACAATAGTACATATCAATTTTTGGTTTATAAGTCTAATGTATCAGATATCCATGTTTATACGGTCATTGAGTCAAGGGACGCTTCATTCTTTGAGAATGTATTTCCGTATAACAAGGGAAATTATGATAATAATACTATGATACCTTAGGATACTACGTCTAATGATAATCTTGTAGAGGAGGAACCTAGACGTAATACAAGGCAAAGGATCGTCACATCCTCTGGGCTTAATTTTCTGACTTTTTTGTTGGAAAATAAGCCTCAAACATATGGAGAGGCTATGGGCTCTCCTGAAGCACCATTCTGAAAGAGGCTATCGATAGTGAAGTTGAATCCATTCTGTCAAACTACACTTGGGAATTGGTTGACCTTCCTCCTGGCAATAAGCCTATAAGAACTAAATGGATCTTCAAAAAAGAAGATGAAAGTAGATGACACTATGATAAGTACAAAGCTAGGCTGGTAGTAAAAGGCTATGGACAACGTGAAGATCTATATTACTTTGATACATGTTCACCTGTTACAAGGATTACATCCATTAGGATGTTAATTGCGTTAGCAGCGTTAAATGGGTTAGAGTTACATCAAATGGAAGTAAAGATAGCTTTCTTGAATGGTGACTTAGAGGAAGAGATCTATATAGAACAACCTAAGGGATTTATTGTCTCAGGACAGAAACATAAAGTTTTTCCCTTGATAAAGTCCCTTTATGGACTTAAGCAAGCCCTGAAACAATGGCATGTGAAATTCGATGAAGTTATGTTGTCAAATGGTTTTAGTATTAATGAATGTGATAAGTGTGTCTATATTCAGAATACTGAAAATGAGTTTGCTATAGTCTGTCTTTATGTAGATGATATGTTGATAATGGGTAGAGAAATAATCAAATAATTAAAGCTACTAAGCGATTATTTACTAGTAAATTCGACATGAAAGATATGAGACTAGCATATGTTATTTTGTGAATTAAAATTCATAGAACATTTGATAGGTTAGCTTTATCACAAGCACACTATATTGTTAAAATTCTTGAGAAATTCAAGAGTTTAAACATAGCTCATGTGAAGAACCCTATAGATTCTAATATTCAACGGTTGAAAATACTAGCAAAGTTGAAAAACAAAAGGAGTATGCTCAAATGCTAGGCAGTCTGATGTATGTTATCAATTGCACTGAACTTGATATTGCCTATGCAGTAAGCATGTTGAGTCGCTTTACAAGTAATCCAACCAAGCTTCATTGGAAAGTTATAGTAAGAGTTCTGAGTTACTTGAAGCACACTCAAAACTTTGTTTTGTATTATAAGAAGTGCCCTGCAATGCTAGAAGGGTATTGTGATGCAAATTGGATTACCAACTCTAACGACACAAGATCCACAAGTGAATATGTGTTCACCCTTGGTGGGGGTACTATGTCTTGGAAGTCATCCAAGCATACTTGCATTGTAAGATCAACTATGGAAGTAGAAATTATTGCTTTAGATAAAGTTGGCGAGGAAGCCAAGTGACTTTGTAATTTTCTTGATAATGATGAATGAATTGGGTGGTCATGAGATTTTTTTTATACACAAGAAATGAAATACAAAACAAGAAACTAAGAAGTAGCAACAATTAAAATTCCCATAAGCGACTCAGGTCCTAAGATTTGCAAGTCGAAGCCTTCATTTAGTACTTTTTTCGCAAGACAATATGCCATAAGATTATTATCTTTGTCTAGAATTTGGAACTCAACTTGCCAATTCCGCTGACTCATGCTCTTTTTTTTTTTTGATACAAGGTGAGGGGAGGGGGATCGAACTAAGGACCTAAGAGGGGGAAACAATTCCCAATACCACTGCACTACTAGTAGTGCTGGTGCTGACTCATGTTCTTAATATATTAGAGAACTGCACAATCATCATATGTTTCAAGAACTACATGCATGACCAATTGTATTGTCTCGACCGAGTCACTCCTCTAGATTATATTCTTTGCACCCTCTCCAAAGCTCTTTTTAGTCCTATCAATCATCTCCAAAAACTGAGAGCCTGTTTGTTTCAACCTCATTGTATGCCTGCAATGATAATTATGATTGCATTACTAAGAAAAAATTGTTTGTTTCTCTTTAATATGGTAATAGGGTCTATCATGGTTTAAATCATTTACTTCACTACCAGCGGCATTTATAACACTTCTACCAAATTTCACCATTTCATCACTGCCATCTACAACAACTTTTTTACGATTTCAACAATTGGAAAAATACAAGTAAGAGGCCCATGTTTTAATTTTCTTATTACACTACCAGCATCGTTGACAACACTACTACCAAGTTTCACCATTTCATCAATGTCATTTATACACTCTCTTTGTTAACAATTAACTAGGTGGTAGTGTCGTCAATGTCATTGCCACTGGTACATTATAGTAAAGGATTTAAAACGTGACCTTTTATTTTGATAGTTATTTTATATATTAGTTTGCATTATTTTAACTAAAAAGTTTGGTGGTTCAATGATCAATTAATCTTTTGGGGCCCCACGGAGTGAAATTAAGGGGGGCGAAAATTACATAAGAGAACCCAAAATTTTATGAATGTCTATTTCAGCCCATAAAAATTTCAATATGTTTATTTTAGTCCCTCCATGAAACTTTTAATAGGGACTAAAGTAAAAATATTCATATTTTTATGAGGCTTAAATACAATTTCTTAAAAATATGGGTTCAACTCAGTAATTTTAGGAGGGCGGGGCTAGGGCCCCCTCTAGGTCCGTCCCTGCCCACTCTAGGTCCGTCCCTGCCCACGGGTGGTGGCATCAAATCCCAACCCCACCATCTTGGGCTTTTGGCCCAACAAAAAAAAAGGGGCATGTTGACATCGACGGGTCACCGCGAGGGTGGCTAGAGCTTTTTTATGAGGGGGGTAATATTGTAAAACCACTAACATTTCAAAATTCCTTTTTAATGATGAGTATTGATTCGAGATTTTCTAAATTTGTATCATTTTTTAGGATTTAAAATTTTAAATGGTATATTTCGAAAAGTTTCCAGTTTTAAATCTCCTGGTTTTGGTGCTTACTAGAAGACTAGGTCTGAGAAGTTGTAGTTGACCTCTTCTCCAATTTTAAACGATATATTTGTGAAAATTTTGCCGGTTTTAAATCTTCTAGCTTCGATGCTTACTAGAAGAAAACGTGTGGAAAGGAAATTAGATCTATATGTATACACATGACTATATAAAAAGCAACTAATATACATATATACTAAACTAATATGTCATGGATGTCTAACGTAAGGCAAATTAAAAACACTTATAATTAGAACAACTTGTGTTATTTTAAATTTATATAAGGACATTTTAGGAAAATGAGTAAAATTAACTAATTTAACTCCTCTCCTTAAATCTCCCAAAATCGGTTAAATTGCTCCTATAATAAGGACAGGAGGGAGTAGTATTTTTGAAAAAAAAAAATTTCTAGTTTTAAATTTCCTAGTTTCGAAATGTCTGTATGGTCGACCTCTCCTTCGTATTTTTCAGAAACGACAAACAAACAGAACTTCCAAATATGCGAGGAACTTCCCAATTTGTTTGTATGGAAAATCATTACAAAAAAAAATGCGAGGAAGCAATGATTTTCCATAAAAACAAATTGTCACTAGCGTCCCATCCAAATACAGCCAAATTTTTCATGGGTTTCATCGAAGCCTATTCCTTCGTCATACAATTTTTTTAATACAGTTGGCAAAAAAACAAATTACTAAACTCAGTTATCACATAAAAACAAAATGTTTACACAGATAACTTATTATAATAATTACACTCCCTTTTAACTTTGATATTTTAAGAAATCAAACCTATCGATATTTAATTTTATTAAAAAGAACAGAATAACTTGTAAACTCTATTTTTACAGGTAGTTTTACATGAATTAAATATATGTATTTTTGATAACGCTTAATAAACACTACATCACTCGAACTAGTTTCAGTGTCCATCGTAATGATAAGCGAGCTATTCACTGTAGTGAGATCTACACAGTTCAAATAAAATATCAACATAAATTTAGTACTCTATAAAATGTCTAGTGCATTTCTACGTAAAAAAGCAACACAAACATTTCTAGAGAGATCTTTTGGGGTATGCAACTGTTATTTACTATCAGAAAAAGTTCTGTATATATATATATATATATATATATATATATATAGGAATAGTTTGGGAATGGTCCCTATTATGGATGATACAGCGAGGGAGCATATTCTGCATGATTACAAAATTGGAGAATGTTGAGTAACAAGGAAGAAGTCATTCATTTGTATCATGTTACAACTTTTTTGTTGATCCAACAACAAAAAAGTCCCAGTGTAATTTCGCCGTCCAAAACCTGCCCTGTGTTTTTTTATGGAAAATTAAGTGCTTTTTCAAATTTGACTAATTAAGGGCAAACAATATCCTTAAAGGGGGTTTAAAAGAAAGGAAAAAAAAAAAAAAAACTCATTCTCCCACTGCACTTGGAACGGATTGGCTTTTTCTCATTTTCTTCTCATAATCTTAATTATATACACCGTTAGATTAAAACAATATATAGTTACTATTCAATCTTTTATAAAATTATTTCTATAAACATAACTAAATAAATTTAAACTCTTAAAATCTTATCTATATTATTCATAATTGCAATCCATAAAATAAATATATAAAAAATGTTAGGTTCCCCAGATAAAGAAACCAAGAAGAACTCTTCTTCTTCATCTTCATGGTGGCTTCTGTGCAGCAGAAATTCTATTTGCAGTTCAAGTTCATCATCAACAGTAGCAGAACCAGACAACATGGAAGGTGGCCACCAGAAGAAGAAGAAGAAGCCTGGAGGATGGAGGGCCATGCCTTTTATTTTAGGTCCTTATATATTTAGTTATATTTTATGTTTGTGTGTACGTGTGTGTGTGTTTTACTGGAGTAGTGTTGTGTGTGTTGTTGTAATATGTTGTGAGTGATGCAGGGAATGAGACGTTTGAGAGGTTGGCAGTGTTTGGGCTGTTTGCGAACTTCACGGTGTATATGACGGGGGAGCTTCATCTGGAGACGGTGGCTGCTTCCAATATTATGAACATTTGGTTTGGGATTACCAACTTTGCCCCTCTCGTCGGTGCCTTCATCTCCGACGCCTATGTCGGTCGCTTCAAGACCATTGGCTTTGCTTCCTTTGCTTCTCTTCTGGTACTCTCTCACACACACACACTCCATACACAACACACAAATATGTGTACACTGTACACGTCAAAAAAGTGAAACTAGGTAAAGGAAATATACTTTATTTAGGAAAATTAGCTTATGTGCAAATTAAATATATTTTGTTTTGCTTTTACATATGGTTGAATGAATGAATATAAGCTGTATGGAGCTGGAAAAGAATTATTGATGCTCTGGTTAATTAAAGATAACAAATTTCAAGTAGCTTTTTGGGCAAAAATTTTGCCATGGGAATTTTTCATTTAATTTTTCTGAACTTCCCATCAATTATTATTTTTTATTTTTCCTTTGATACTTTTTTAATGAGAGAACACTATTTGATCAATTTACATTTCAAACTAAAACTTTCTTCATATAATATTTCTTCTTTTTGCGAAAAATCTCCTGTATAAAGTAAGACTAAATGAATTCAAATTTGAAATTATTTTGATTTATCAAGGAAAATACATATAACTTTTTAGTTACGGGGTTGAATTTATTTATTGGTGCAGTTCAGATTAATTCTCACTTCATTGATATTTTGGGGAAAAGAGAAGAAAAAAACTTTACTTGTTAGTCAATTTTCAATATAATAGTGTTTGCACTTTTCTCTGAATTGTGGCAAACTTGAGGGAAGTTACAGTGCTGCTAAAGGTAGTGCCCCTTGCATCTCTATACTCTCCCTGAACATGATATTTTGTGAGATCGTTGTTGACCAATTAAACAGTGAACATGTTTTTGACCATTAATAAACGCTCAGTTGTGAAAGACTCAAATTAAAATTTAATTAAAAAAAACTCCGTAATTGTACGGGTGAAAAAGTCGATGGATTAAATTGCAAGTTTGAATACTACTATAAGATAATTATAATTGTACCCAGCATGATGACAAATTCTCCTGAAATTTATGACATGAATTTCAATTTGTTGCCGAAACAGGGGATGATTACAGTGACGCTAACAGCTTGGATACCAACTCTTCATCCACCACCTTGCACTCCTGAACAACTAGCACAAAACCAGTGTGTAAAAGCCAACACTACTCATCTTGGTGTTCTCATTTTGGGACTCTGTTTCTTAACCATTGGTTCTGCTGGTATAAGACCTTGTAGCATCCCATTTGGTGTTGACCAATTTGATCCCACAACTGATGAAGGAAAAAAAGGAATCGATGGTTTCTTCAATTGGTATTACACTATATTCACTCTGGTTTTGATCGTAACTCAGACTGTTGTGGTTTATATCCAAGATTCTGTTAGTTGGAAGATAGGTTTTGGGATACCAACTCTGTTTATGTTCCTCTCAATAATCATGTTCTTCGTTGGGAAGAGTATCTACGTGTATGTTAAACCAGAAGGGAGTATTTTCTCTGGTATTGCTCAGGTCCTAGTTGCTGCTTACAGAAAAAGACATGTTGAGCTTCCAAGTGACGACAAGATCGATGGAGTTTTCTATGATCCGCCATTACTGGAGGGTTCTAGTGTTTTGTCGAAGCTCCCTTTGACTCATCAATTCAGGTTATACATCTCTTTCATACAGGTCACTAAGAAATCTGATCTCGTATGCCTTACTTTACTGAACAATAATTAGAGTAAGCTAACCTACCAAGAATATTAAATTCAATATCTTCTATTAGAAAGAACTGAAAAGACCAAATTAATATATCTTCTTATACTTCGTTTAGTTTCTCGAAGAAAAGGATTGATGAAAAGAAAGTCAGACTTTGTCTCCATTTGTTGGAATATTGTTGGAAGATTATGCCCCAATCATTCTGATATGTTTCATTAAACCAATACAAAATGTTTTTTGATGAGGAAATGGTACATAGATTGAGGAAGAGGCTCATGGGACCCTCTGTGTGTGTGTGATTGCACAAAGGTTCAAGTTTACACTGACATAATACACTAAACTATTCTCCTCCTCCTAAACTTTCTCTTATTTTTCCTATTTGTGGTATATTTTATGTGCATCCGTAATCGAGTCTATGATTGTGATGCGGTTAGTGTACGTGGGTACTTAAAGATAAACGGTCGCAATTCAAGTACACTTATCACTCTGGTCTTATTTATAAGTTCAGTTTGACTCCTATTTATAAATCCAATTTGATGTAATAAATGAGATTGTGACAATTTTACCTATATTAATTATACCATAGAGATAAAGAGAGAAGAAACAGTTGAAAAATACCAATCATAAATTAGGGCAAAATTGAAATTTTACCCACTTAATCATTGTGTCAACTACCTCTCTTTGGTATATGAGATCTGGTCAAAATAGACTTATAAATAAGACCAATATTTTTACACAAATAATTGTGTTGTGCTTACGTCATGTGATTCCCTTTTTTTTTTTTTTCGGGTTGGATAGGTGCTTAAACAAAGCATGTTTGATAATGGAGGGTGAGCTGAACTCAGATGGGACCAGGGTGAACCAGTGGAGACTTACCAGTATACAGCAAGTAGAAGAACTGAAATGCTTAGCGAGGATATTCCCAATCTGGGCTGCTGGAATTCTCAGCTTGATTTCAATGGCGCAACAAGGAACATACACGGTATTTCAAGCCTTAAAGATGAACAGACACCTTGGACCCAAATTCCAAATCCCAGCAGGTTCGATTTCGGTAATCTCATTCCTCACAATAGGCCTTTGGGTCCCATTCTACGACAGAATCTTCGTACCTTCTCTAAGGAAAATCACCAAACACGAAGGGGGAATAACTCTGCTTCAACGAATCGGAATCGGAATGGTCTTCTCTATCCTCTCCATGATTGTCGCCGGCATGGTGGAGAAATCGAGAAGAGGTTTAGCCAATTCAAATCCAGATCCACTTGGAATCGCTCCGGTGTCGGTGATGTGGCTCGCGCCACAACTGATTCTGATGGGAATGTGTGAGGCGTTCAGTATAATCGGACAGATCGAGTTCTTTAACAGGCAATTTCCCGAACACATGAGGAGCATTGCGAATTCATTGTTCCCTTGCTCGTTTGCGGTGGCTAATTATTTGAGCTCGATTCTGGTGACGGTGATTCATCGGACCACAAGAACAGAGACGCATCCAGATTGGCTCACGAATAATATCAATGATGGTAGATTGGACTATTTCTACTACGTTATTGCAGTGATTGCGGCTCTGAACTTGGTTTTTTTCCTCTTCGTTGCTCGGCGATATCGTTACAAGCCTACCGGAGATTTTCCTCATGATGTTGAACTAGCTTCGCACAAAGGCTAGTGTAAGATTAGATCGCAGTTAGTGGTAATGTAGTATGTCCGGGATAGTTTTGATAGAAGTAGCTTTTATTTACGATGACTTTTTTAATGTGATTTGTGTTTGGGATAATGTGACGAAGTGACTTTTTTTTAATAAAGACTTGTTTCGCATACTTTTAAAAAGATAGATAATTTGGGATAATTTGGGATAACTTGTTTGACACAAATATATATATAGTAGTTTAGAAGAAAACTTACAGAAATAAAAAAAAAAAAAAACCCTGCTGTTTGCCGCTGAGCAGCCGTCATATCAATCTATCGGTGTTCTCTTCATCTTTGATCAATTTTAGGAGGGATCAGTTTAAAGTTTTTCAGTGCGCCCAAGTGTTTGACTCATTCATGTTCATACCCATGACACTGCTAAGATTATCGATAATAAATAGAGAGATCAAAGCTGAGAAATATATAAATCATCTGATATGGCATTCTAATTTCGTCATTGATGAACACATAAAAATACAACTAGGGGGAAAAATCATTCTCTCTAGCATTGTTGTTAAATTAGTGAGTTGACTTTTTGAGTTTAACGTTTTTACGTTTCTACCAAATTAAATCGAGTCTAGTCGCTGGTAAACTCGGTTAAACTCATGAGTTTACATACCGAATTTACCGTTTCTACGTTTCTAACTTTTAAAAATCGTGTTAAGTCACTATTAAACTTGTGTTAACTTTTTTGATTCGGTTCTGCTTAACGACTTTATATATGAATTTTATAGTAATCTCTTTGTTAAATATGATAATTTATAAACGTCGATAGATTTAATTTCAATTATTTATATTTAAAATATATTTAAATCAAATTGTTGTACTTTTTATATTTTAATTATTTAATTATACACTATTAATATATATTTAATGATAAAAGTAAACTCTTGCGTGTCTTGCGTGTTTACAGTTCGAGTTTACGATATAAATTTACGTCATTGTTATGTATTTGAGAACCTTATCCTCTAATCTCTGACGGTAAATATTAAGAAAATAAATGAAGTAAGTTGTATGTAAGGATTGTTATGGGGTAAATCTACTCCAGAATATTTCATATTTGACCATTCATATCTAACATTATAAAATTTCCATGAGTGCAATAACAAATAAAGCAAAAGGATTATTTCTCTTAAGTTTTACGGAGTTGACAATTTATCATAGGGGGAGAGAAAACGCAAAGACTTAAACGAAAATGAAACTTTTGCTCGATTTGAGAATGTCCGTGTGTACTTTTGTTGCACCCATGGAAATTTTTTGGCATCAGCTAGACATGGGGGAATATTTCACGGACAGATGCACCTTAATCCTATAAAAAAAAATTGTGTTAATTTCATTAAAATACCATTTTTAACCATTTGAATTGAAAAACTATTACTTTGATGAAAAAGTCCCTCAACATGCATGGGCCATCAATTGGAAGAGTTTAAGAAAAATGTTATAAATTTGAAAAATAAAATGAATGAAAATTTTATATTTAGAACTAAAATTAACATTTCTACCAAATCTTCCCTTCAGAAAAAAAGCATTACATGAGTAATTTCAAACTAATCATTGAACTGTAACAATTCATGGTAGCAAAATTCTACAGTTTTGGGTTCAAGAAACCAAGTATAATTTCCACAAGTATACGAATGAACCCAAGTTTTAACTGTTTGGACTTGAAATCATATTCTTTCACGTTTTGTTAAAACGGGCCTTACAAAGTCAGATTTGTATGATCTTGCCACTGTAGTTTCCTTTCTAGCTCTATGTTTCAAGGGCTAGATTTTTACAGTCTAGTCCTTATCTTATTTATCAAGTTTCGGCTTGCCTACATTATCTAAAAAAAGGGCCTTACAAAGTCAGACTGAATCAAGTGGCTACACCAGTTTGATTGATTCCAAAAAACAACCAAACTGCAACATAATTGTTGTACGGTGTACACGAGGAAGCTGAAAATAAAGGATTTGGCTTTGGTCCGTTGTGTTAAAGTGTGTCGTTTTGGCGTAAATTCACATCCTTTTTTATAAGGAAAAAAAATTCAGGCATTGCCAGGTAGTAAAAAGATAATTCATAATACTAAATAGTATTGAAAAAATTCTTTATGATCTTAAAAAATTATTTTAAGATCATGAAAAAATATTTGGAAAAATTCACATGAGGGCCCATTTAAGCAACAAAATCTCAAAAAAGGTCCAAACATCATTCATATGTTAGAAAAGGCCCCAAGGCCCTTTTTAACATGTGAATGTTACGTGAAAAGACAAAAAAGCCCCTAACTAAAGCTGAAAAAGGAAGGCAGTTCTGATTTCAAAATCACACACACTTTCTCTCTCTCTCTCATCGCTCCGTCGCCAGTCTCAACAACGTCTCTCAAGAACTCCACCAGCCGCCATTGGACACCGCTTCAGAGCCACCGCCTCCACCGCTCATGGAAGACAACCTCCCGCGCAACAACGATGCCGACAATCACTATGTAGTATCAAAAATCCTCCCGCGCTATGGATTCCGAAACCATTGCTGAAGAAGGTGAAGAAGAGGAAGAAGATATTAAAATGAGTAAAGGTAATGGAGGAAAGTCGTCAAAAAAGGGAGGATCTAAAGCAGCATCGTCTTCTCCGCCTCGGACTCCAGATATTGCCCATGCTTGAATCGAAGGGCTTGGCTTGGGATTACTTTTTTTTAATATGGTGGATAACATGCCTGGACCACCTTTGGATAGGGAAGATGAGAACGAGGAGAGTGAAGCAATGGATTATCATGAAGCTGGAAATGTGGATGGCGGCGGAAGCAATATGAATGGAGTTGAACCCAAGACGCCGGAGAAGGTAGAGGAAAATGTGCAGGAGGAGATTGTGGAGTCTGTGAAGGAGGCAAAGCATGTTGAGCACTCGAAGACTGCTCCACCAGACCTTAGGAGAGCAATGAAGGTGGTTCCAAGTGTTAATCTGATGCAAATTTTTAGTGAGCTTGACGATCATTTCTTAAATGCTTATGAGAGTGCACAAGAGGTTGCCAAGATGCTTGGGGACACTAGATTGCATTATCATTCAAATTTTGCAGATAATAGGGGTAATTTTCTTATATCTATATATCCATGGAAGCATTGTGATATAATCTGTAACTAATTAATGTCTGCGGTTGGCCCATATCCAAAATATCTTTTTATGTGCTTTAGCCTTTAGGCTTATGTTTTGTGTTCTCAAATGTTTTCTACTGGTTGTTTGCTACAAGCTTAAATGACTTGCCAATGTCGCATTGAGTGATTTGGGATCACCATTTTTGTTAGATTCCCTCGGGATTCTCCCTATTTATATAATTATACTTGGCAATATATCTTCAATTTTGTCTGGGATTACATGCACTGCTTATATGTCTAAATCAGGCCTTATCATGGTTATTCTATATTTGTATAGATACAACACATAGTACACTTTCTTCTCCATTAAAATCTACTGTTCGATGTGTAGCAGGATTTCTAGGAATCAATCACTCATTTCTCTAAACCTTAGTTACTACCATTATTACTGCATTGTCTATGCAAATGTGAAAAGAAACAATTAGTTCAGCAGTCTATTTGCATCGGCATTCTGAAAGACAATGACTTCTTCACAAACTTAGGGATACTTGTTGAGCTTTTTGGATGAAAAATGTAAATCCCCCCTGTATTCTCAACTTTCATGATGGAATTAAAGTTTTTATGTTGTTCTATTCCCTTCCCCATTTCTTCAAATGTGTTTTGCATGCTATCACTAATTTTTAGTTTGAAGGGATAACAAAATTGATGTTTGCTTAGACGTCACATGCAACTGCACTTTGTCATTGTTGGCCTTGAATGATTGAACTAACTTGTAGTTGTATGAGCAGGACATATTGATCATTCCGCAACCCTTACACTCTTCACAGGTATTGATGATTTCATGCCATTGATGATTCCATGTAAAGCAATGTTTTCGAAGTTCGTCATTTTCCACACAAACTATTTAGCTGAGCTCTTTGTTAGACTTTAAAATAATTTTTACACACCATCGCAATGGATGAGTCAACAGAACTGCATAGCTGGAATTAGAGAAGCAGGTTATGAACTTTAGATGTAGTAACATGAACTTGTCTTTTAGATAAAGTGAGGATCCTTGAAGATGCAGTTTCAATCATTTTTATATTGGTCCTATATAGATGATGTTATGACCTATAATTTTTTTTACATTTATCAAATGTTAGTCTTGATCTTATCAACAAATCCATGATACTGTCTTCCTAATTCTTGAGAGCTATACGCTAATTGAAAAAAAAATCAAGAAACTAAGCAGTGTTCAAATATATTTTTGGCAAAAGATCAAGACATAGCCTTGGTAAGTTGTTCTGTTGTTTCTCAGCCTAGAAGACTTTTTTTTGGGGAGGAAAATGAACATTGTGATTTTACTTACAACAACTCAATGTTGAAGCAGGCCTTTCTTCCCCATCCTTGACAGTTTTCCCTAGCTGAAACCAAGGAGAGGAAAAGGAGGACAAGACTAAGCTTCTCCCAATCTTTCTCTCTAACTACAATCCAAAGTGTTGTCTTTGATAGATGACTACCACAAGAAGAAGAAGAGATATTATGGGGCATACTTGTTAGGACACATTGTAGTTGATCACAAATATGTATTTATCACAAATTTGTATTCACGAGAATGACATTCACCATTTGTTCTTTTGTAAATTATCTACTGATGGTAACTTCACAATTTTTATTCAATGGCAATAGCAAATTTTTGCTTATTTTTTATATTTGTTTATGGAATGAGAACGGCAAAAGAATGGACAAGTTCGTTAAATTTTGTCTTATGTTTTGATCTTTGTTTATGGAATGAGAACAACAAAAGAATTGACAAGTAAATCAGACATTTGTATTAGCAATATCATTGTATCAGCAATATCAGTCATTTATATCAGCGGGCGTTAACAACAATATTAGTCCCCACTAACAACAATAACAGGGGGCGTTAACAACAATAACAGGGGCCACTAACAACAACAATAACAAACACTAACAATAATAACAAGGGGCACTAATAACAATAACAGGGGCACTAACAATAATATAAGTACCCACTAACAACAATAACAGTACACATTAACAACAATAATAGAGGCCACTAACAATAATAACAGTCGCTACTAACAACAATAAAGACGGTTGTCAAAGATGGTTTGATAAATTGATTTTTTTTTTTTTTTTTTTTTTTTGCTACAAAAAGTTTTGGAGGGTTCGGCATCGTCCCCACCAAGGCTGGGCACGGCCCGGCTCTATGAGCACTTACTCGGGACTTACGAGATCGCTACCAAAGGAGTCCGGCCGACGGCAGAGGGATCGAACCCACGACCCAAGGGCCTAATCCTGGACCCCTTACCATCTATGCCAAACGAGTGTGGATTAAGCAGGAGGATCAAGTCATGATCTTGTGGGGACTATGAAGGAGCATTGCGATGACGTTAATTAGTGCAATCATTATGTGAGTAAGCCAAGAAGAATGAGGGATTTAATGGTATGAGTGTTGAGTGCATCATTAAAAGGTGCAATTATATCCTCTAGAATGGGTTCGGGTGGAAGCTA
This sequence comes from Acacia pycnantha, assembly GCA_025563575.1. NCBI lineage: Eukaryota > Viridiplantae > Streptophyta > Magnoliopsida > Fabales > Fabaceae > Acacia > Acacia pycnantha. Next base: position 4,920,758 of record JAMWYP010000049.1, on the reverse strand, counting down.
GCTGCCCACCAATGAAGACGCCATTGTCCAGTTACTACCATGCATCAATCTAAGGAGTGGCCACGATTTCATTGATTTTTAAATAACCCTAGAAATCCCTCTTCCTCCATTATTCCACCTATTATTATTGTCCTCTCTAACAACAAGTCGATTCTTTTCAACGCCGAAAAACCAGAGCAAGAGAAGAGAGAGAATATTCCACGATTTAGTGATACAGAAGAAAGAGGAAAGTAATACAGAGGAAAGAATAAAGTGATACCAAGGCTATCAACGTCATTTGACCACACATTCTAACATATGAATAAAGTTTGGGCCCTTTTTGGGTTTTTGTTGGTTAAATGGGCCCTCATATGGATTTTCCCAAAATATTTCAGGGTACTGGAAAAAATATGAGAGTACTAACTAGTACTAAAAGGATACTGATTGATACTCAAAATATAATTCATGATCTTAAAAAATTATTTTAAGATTTTGAAAAAAATATTTTATGATTGTGAAAAGATATTTCAGGATACTAACTGGTACTAAAAGGATACTTTAGGATATTGATTGGTACTGAAAATATAATTCATGATCTTAAAAATTATTTTTTCAAGATCCAAAAATAATTTTATTAGAATCATGAATTATTTTTTTAGTATCCTGAAGTATCCTTTTAGGACCAATTAGTACCCTCAAATATTTTTTTCAATACCCTAAAATATTTTATCACGATCTTGAAACAATTTTTTAAGATCATGAAAAAAATTCAGTATTCTGAATTATCTTTTTATTACCTGGTAGTGTCTGAAATTTTATTTTATTTTTTAAAAAGAAAAAGGATGTGAAATTACGCCAAAATGGCGCAGTTTAAGGGCAGTGGACCAAAACCAAATCCCGCATAAAGCTGTCAGCAACATAAATTATGCTCAAATTACTCAATCAGTGAAGTGAGCATTATTGCGATGCAGGTCAGAGGAGTCTATATAGATAACTTTTGGCTTGTAAGACTTGTGAAATTCGTTTTCAAGCAAAGTCACGTATTTGCAGATGCCTCTTCAAGTTGGCAACATCTTATCGAATGGCCTCAAATGCATGCTCCCTACGAAATTGGGACAAGGAAAAAAAATCAAAAAATCACAAACCATATATTTTTAGCTTAAAGTGTGAAAGGGTGCAGGAGGAGGGACATTTTTGGCAATTACTTTCTCTTGATAATTATGATAATGATAATATAGCTACAGCAGCACTGGAGGGGCAAAGGCATAAGTAAAAATTAACATCACTTCTTATGTAAGAATCATAGATGTATTTTTTTTTTTTGCTATGATCATAGATGTAATTAAATAAGCATAAAATGTCATAGATGACACAATATAAAACATTAACAATAAAGATAAATAAAATGATCTATCAGTTATAAAACAAAACAAAACCAAATGTAATGAAAATCAATTCCTTTTTGTGAGAAAGGATCATAGCTATTGAAACAGGGATGGACAATAACCCATAAACTAGCAAACCTATGGCCCATGATAACACATCAATGGTTAAGCATCGGGTATCTTGAACAATCCTGGTTCAGATTTCATTGTGAGCAGGTGAGTGGGATTTCATAGGATTCAGATGGGCTACCTCCCACAAGGCATCTGAAATTTCTCTATAACTCTGATCCCACCTAGAAGAGGAAAAGGCTAAAAGATATTATACATCTAAAGGGTTTAAAAAAGAAATAAGCAAGACATTTAACTTACATGTTTGGAATGCGGTCAGATAGCTCGTCCCTGGTTGGCGATTGTCTTGAAAATGATTCAGCTAATGAGTCTGTGTCAAGTTGGGACAAGGAGTTAAATTGCACAGTCAAGAAGACATACTTTCCAAGAGAGCACGATTCAAGTCCTTAGATCAGCGAAGCCCATTCGGCATCATAGAATCATAGGATTGCTTTAAGCATAGATGTTGTGAATAAGGTTCTGAAACCTGGACCGGTCACTGAACCGGTGAGGGAACTGGGTTAAGGGTCAGTGGATTAGACCGGAGCTAGACCGGGGTCAAACCGGTATTAATTGAAAAATGTAAAAATATTCATAATTAAAATAGTTATGCATATCTCACTTCCTTATCAGCCCAAGCCCAACAAAAAAGCCCAAACCTCTCTTCCTTTATATCATTTTTCATAATTTATTTTATTTGGTGAAGTGATGATTATTCGTTGTTTCCCTCCCAGTTCTCATATGTTTATGATAATATCTCTCTCTCCCAAGTCTCCATTACAACTGGAAAGAGAGTGTTTATCATGATAAAAAGGTCAAAATGGGGAGTGAAAAAAGTAAGAAAGTACAATGATGAGATGTGCAGAGGGTCACCGTTCACGGCTAATTTCTGAATTTGTCCTTTATTAAATAACTATTTACCAAAATACCTCTGTCAGAAACCTATTTCCCAAAATGCCCATGTCAGAAACCTATTTCCCCATCGCTTTGTTTAGTCGACTAAAACATTTGGTTTAGTCGACTAAATCGCTGCAAGAATTTTTTTCCAGCCCTCGACATTTAGTCGACTAAACCAAATTTTTTAGTCGATTAAACCCATTTAGTCGACTAAAAATTCATTTAGTCGACTAAATCATTAAAAAAAGTTAAAACTTCAAGGCCGTAACTTCGGGCTCATGAGTCCGAATCAGCGATTCTTTTTTGATTCCACATAACTTTTTGAGATCTATGCACCGATATAAAAATTATCTTCAAATTTAATGAAGAGAAAGGAGAAAAACAAGTGATTCTTTATTGCGCAGAAATACCAACAATTCATTGAATATAATCAAGTGATTTTTTAATTTTTTATATATATATATATATATATATATATATATGATGTTTTCTTTTATTTGATGTTTTCTTTTTATTAGATCATATAATATCTCCTAGACAATAAAGATAAGATATGTGTGTGTATACACAATTGATCGCGAGAGAGGAAGTGCCACAAGGAAAAGGAGATAGAGTGGGAAATGATGGTCCAATCCTAGGGTTTTGTCAGGATAGAGGAAATTAATTATATTTAATTGAGATATATTTATTGTAAAATTAATTAATCATTATTTCTAATATTATTATCTAATAATAATTAATTGATCTTATTTTAGATTTTAATATCTTTATTTTTCTACCATGTATTTGGTAAACTTTGAATTTCAACGTAACAATTAATACTGGATTTTTAAAATACAATATATTCAAAATTGAGATTTTCTCTCCATTAATAATATGGATTTTAAAAGAAAAGAGAAATAGGAAAAATATCGACACTAAATTTGTGGGGCTTGATTTTAGGGAATAACAAGTGTTTGGAAGTTATGCATAAGATCATATGTTGTGATAGCACGGTAGTCAATCTAGCTAAAATCTAGTATCATAGCTAATATCTAGGATCACTAATATCACTATCCAACCGACTCGGTAAAACAAATTAAAATGCTAACAATACTAACAATTCATTAAATATAGCAAATTGGGAAAAAAGCCCATGATATATATTTAATGAATTGTTAGTATTGTTGAAGTTAATAATCCCAACTTTTTCTCTACATGGTTCATGTCGATTTCCGCACGTTGCTGATTCCACAATAAGAATGATTAAGTTATTTATTTTTTAATTGTTTATTGTGTTGAATGTGCTGGATTTTTTATTATATTATTGTAAACATGTGGTTACCTATTTTTAGGAAGTAGTGGAGTCATTTTAATTTGTTTTACCGAGTATGTTGGTTAGTGATATTAGTGATTATATTTAATGAATATAAAACATCAAATAAAAGAAAACTATATATATATATATATATATATATATATATATATATATAATTAAAAAATCACTTGATTATATTTAATGAATTGTTGGTATTTCCTGCGCAATAAAGAATCACTTGTTTTTCCTCCTTTCTCTTCATTAAATTTGAAGATAATTTTTATATCGGTGCATAGATCTCAAAAGTTATGTGGAATCAAAAAAGAATCGCTTGATTCGGACTCCAGAGCCCAAAGTTACGGCCTTCGAAGTTTTAACTTTTTTTTAATGATTTAGTCGACTAAATGAGTTTTTAGTCGACTAAATGGGTTTAATCGACTAAAAATTTGGTTTAGTCGACTAAATGTTGAGCCTGGAAAAATTTTGCCCTCCATTTAGTCGACTAAACCAAATGTTTTAGTCGACTAAACAAGTAGATCGGGAAATAGGTTTCGACAGGGGCATTTTGGGAAATAGGTTTCTAACAAAGGGCATTTTGGTAAATAGTTATTTAATAAGGGCAAATTCAGAAATTAGCCCACCGTTCACACTTTCACATATTGGGAGTGGAAAAAGTAGGAAAGCCCTTTTATAGATCACAGTTCAAACTTCGAGTCCACATAGCATGCTTAGATTTACATGCTTATTATGTGCTTATATATCTAATTAGAGGTATAAGCACATTTTTTTTAATTTTTTTATATATTGTATTTATTTAGATTTAAATTATATACTTCTTTCTGAGATTTGTTTTGCACCCAGTATCTCAAATTAATTAATTTTCAGTTCTGCATTTGTCTGTAACACTAGTATTATGAAAATTAATTGATTTGAGATACTAGGTACAAAAAAAATCTCAAAAAACATCATATAATTTAAATCTAAATAAATACAATATATAAAAAAATTTCAAAAAATGTGCTTTTACCTCTAATTAGAGGTATAAGCACATAATAAGCATGTAAATTTAAGCATGCTATGTGGACTCTCAAACTTCACACTGAGTCTGCAAGTCTAACCTTCCTTAAGAACTATCCCTCCATTCTCTCTCCTTAACTCCCTCCTCATGTGCGAAAAACGTGAACAAAGAACCTCCAGATCTCAAAACCGTAAACAAAGAACCTCCACATCTAGAAATCGTGAGTCTTGCGAGAGTGACCATCGAAGAAACACCAAACAAGATCAATCAGATTTGATGACGAGAGGAACAAGGTTTCATGGATGGATGGAGGTGACTCTTCAGTCTTTAGATCTGTCCCTCTCTCTCCTCCTTCTTCTTCTTCTAAGTCTTGCTTAATGCTTATTTCTCAGGCGATTTTCACGTGAGATGACATTTTTTTTTCAAAAAAGGAACTCTTTACTCGGTCAACTTGGAACTCGGGGTCACCCTTAATTTGGACCGGTTTCCTGGCTGGTTCACCAGTTTTCTATCCGAACCAGCCGGTTCGGGTTTCAAAACCTTGGTTGTGAAGCCAGGACCTTGTGTTGATCCCTCAATTCCCCAACTTTAAAGATGAAAGCATTGTTGCAGAAGCGGGACATATAGAGCGTAACCGATTATACTAAAAACATCCTAATACTATAAAATAAAGTTTTTAGACGTAATTTAATAATATAATAAATTACAAGTACTATATCTAATAACAACTAATAAATACTCCCTCCGATCCTAATTATAAGACAACATTTAAGAGTTGATTCTGGTCCTAATTATAGGACAATTTTAATTTTTGTCAATTTTTTCCCCTAAAATACCCTTATTTTATTCTCTCAAATGTGTTTGGTTTTTGGTAAGTATATGTATGAGGGTGCATAGGCTCTTCCAGTCAATGAAACTTTTAAATTATTGGATTTTAATTTATTTATCGATCAGTTGACGTTAATTTGCCAATATATATATATATATATTTATATGAGTGTGTGTGTATGTCTATATATATACATGTGTATCTGTGTATATGTGTGTGTCTACACACAAATATATATAGACACACACACATATATACAAATATACATGTGTGTCTGTGTATATATGTATGTCTGTATGTATGTATGTATATGTGTGTGTCTAGCTATCAACCCTCTTTTCATTGTTGGTTCTTTGCTGGGGGCATACTTGAGTGGTTAAAGGTGAACATGTCAAATAGATTAGGCCATTCGTAAGGGTGATTGGAAAGGACTCTTAGGGTCCTGGTTAGAGCAAATGCAATCCTAGGCTGTGTGACACGCACTTCAAATAAAATCAATGGGGCCAGATTAAACATGCAGCAAGGCATCGAGCAAAAAAAAAATAAAAACATGCAGCAAGGCCACCTTACTAGAAATCTGCATAGGCTGACTTTACTGATAATGTTCTATCCTATTCCTATTCCTATTTTTATCCTACAGTAACATTAATAACTCATTTATTTAAGGGAAAATACCAAAATAAACTTCAAAATCCCGAATGAGTCATTTCCTTCTAAAATGAGTTTGTTAATCGCTATATTTTTTTAGTTAATACCTATATTCTTTTACTAAGAAGACTGATTTAGAACAATTTTTAAGTTCATGTGGTATTTTCTTGTCTTTTTTCCTATATTTAATTACCTTCATAAATGTAAAAAAATCGATTTTTTCACCAATAAAAAAATGAACTTTGAAATAAAAACAATAAAATGATATAATTGTTGTTAAATGTGTTAATTACAGAAGATATTATATTAACTAGCGTTTTTTTTTTCTTTTTTGCCAGAACTTAACTAATGGTTAATAATGAATAAAAACAAGTCAATATAGATATAACGATTATCCTGATCCCTGAAAATGGTTAACCAATCATTGTCATTGTTACAAAAACTTAATGTAAAATTAAACTATGATTTATGGAAAATAATAAGGGAAAGTTTCAATAAAAACTTAAAAAAATGTTAAATGACAAAATGATGTTTCAAATATTCATAATACCATAGAGATGTTAAGCACAATTTGTCTTTTTAAAATTAAAAGAAACACGCCTAGTAGGGGTCATTCTGCTCTATAAAGAGACGCTCTATCCACTGAGCTATAGGTAATTATTGGATGTTTCTTGCTTGCAATTATAGAATGAATACTAGTTTATTATGTCTCATTTATGATGGCTTGGAAGAATAGGTCCGAAGTGTTTAGGACTCTGGATAGTCCAAAAAAACAAAAAGCAGACTGAAATTGGGCTCAGAAAACGTTGGGCCTAATAATAAAAGCAAAAGGGAGAACAAGGATGTTCTGTGCTCAACAGAATTTGGGCCGAACTCTATTTTTGTGTTTTGGGCTGCACTTTTTCTTTGGGCTGAAAAAAAATTGTTGGGCTGAATTTAATTAAAAAGGGGGTATTCTGGAATCTGGCCTCTAATTGTGGGTCATTTTTAGTTACCTATTATTGATGGCTTATAAAAGGAACAAATTATTTTTTGTTAAAGCCTCTATATGTTGATAAAAAATATAATGAGAATGACTTATTGCCTGAAAAGTCATATGTCAAAATGTAGATTATTGGTGGTGGAATCAAATAAAATTAATTCATACCATTGGTGTCTAGGAATGCACAGATAATTCCCAGTTTTAGCGTTTTCAATCATTGTTCATATTTAAATCTAGTAAACAATGCTTATCTTCAAAAAAATTCTATCTCCTTGTCCAGAGATCAAAAAGTTACATATTCTATATATTTAGAAATCCCTACATGTCTACTTTATTACTGTAAAATTTCATGATTTTATGATTTCATTTGATACATAAAATAATAGCCTCAATGTTCTCTGCCAGAACAGGATTTAAAACCGAAAATTCTACAATTTTCACAATCTTGATACATTGATTTCACAACTTATTCCCTAACATGTTTTCCACTCCATTTTGAATTTTAAAATCAATGGAGACTTCCAAACATGAAAGGAAATTTACTCTACCATTTTCTAGATTAAAACACCATTTATACTAAGAACTAAAAGCTAAAATTTAAGAACTAGAGAATTTACCCTTAAAGTTCTTTCTCTTTCTCCTTGCTCTATGATTTTCGCCCCTCCTCTCTATTCAATCAATTTGATTTGAGTTGGTTTTTGGTGTGAATAATGAAGAGGGGAGAGCCCTCTATTTATAGGGAAAACTCAAGCCCAAGTGGATCCCACCATGTGCACCTCTTCTTTAATCTCAACCATTGGATCTAATTTACTTTACAAGACTTAATCCTCTTCCTTCAGTTGTTAGAAAAATCTAAACACTATGGAAGATATTTTATTTAAATAAAACATGTGCTTTTATAGATTAATATCTTGATTATAATATAGTAAACTCTCTCTCTCTCTCTCTCCATGTGATCCTGTGTCATTCTTGGTAGGCCATAGGAGCTGAATATGTAATCTCCATTTAGCAATTCGTAATGAAATGTTTATATGCCCTCAACCATAATTTTCATTGTTCATTAGTTAATCATGGCCATTAGTGCTTTATTAATTAGGCTTTTTTCATTTTAACCTTTTCTTATTTCCATTGTCTTTTATCAAGTTGAAGACATATGTTACTAATCCTTATTTAGTGCAAGCTTAATTGCTAATTAGCATGTGCTAATTTGTTCTAATTTAATTAAGTGTCTCCATAACCTTTTCTTATCTCTTTTGGTTATAAATTAGCTAGTGTTCTATGTTCTATTTTTATCACATTTAATAGCCCTTAAATGGTGTCTCATAATTAACCATTGGTTAATTAATTCCAAAATGATAAGAATATAATCAATAGATTATAATCCTTTAAGACACATATTCACCTTTATATTTTAGTAATTATTTGCAAAAATACAATGTTTATAAGAATTATGAAAATTAGGGTATTACACTTGTAGTGGGTCCCACCTCTGACGAAGCATTCCTGGGGAAAGTGGACCGGCTTTCCTCGGCTACCCTCATTTTCTTCAAAACTATTTGGAGCAAAACAATGAAGCAGGTCTTTTTTTTTCCTTAAAAAAATATTTCAGGTACTTATGGGTATTAAAAAGATGATTTAGGATACTGGCCGATACTGAAAAATACTTCATGATCTTGAAAAATTATTTTAGAATCTTAAAAAAATATCATGAAGTATATTTTGAGTTCTAGTCAGTACCTTGAAATAATTTTTTAGGGTAGTGACGGGTACTAAAAATATAGTTTAGGATATTGACTGATATTGAAAAATTGCATTACGACCTTGAAAAATTATTTAGGATATCGAAAAAATATCCTGAAGTATATTTTAAGTACACCATGAAATAATAATGAAGCATTTTCTTCGTTTCAATCCGTATCTAGAAGTATCCTTTTAGTGGCGATTAAATATTTTTTTAAGATTCTAAAATAAGTTTTTACGATCATGAAATATTTTTTATTCACCTGTCAATATCCACTACAAAAAAAAATCCAGTTTTTGTGACGGAAAAATTCCATCGCAAAACAAGTTTGCGACGGATTTTAGTTTGTGACAAAAACCAGGGTTGCTATTGCGACGGGAGACAAAAAATCGGTCGCAAATTCCGATATTTGCGACGAAAAATATTTTCTGTCGCAAATATCGGGATTTGCAACGGATTTAAGATCCGTCGCAAATCCTCAGATCTTAAATCTGTCACAAATCCTAATATTTGCAACGGATATTAAATCTGTCGCAAACGAAAGTCATGTCAGTCGCAAATCCTTAACTTTTTTAAAAAAAAAAATTCTTAAATTTTGTATTCCTTCGTAAATTTTGAATTTTTTTATTAATTTTATAATAACAAAAATATAAAAAAGACATCAAAAAATATAACAAAAAAACCTGTATATATTATAAAAATATATAATAACAATAAGAAAGAGTTTACATAGAGAAAATAAAATATAAATAAAATAGTTGCAAGCAATATATACTAAAAAATAATCTAAATAGTAGCATTATCATCATCATCACCATCAGGAGCCGGCCCCTTACCCTTGTCTTTCATTAGGGACATGACTTGAAGTTGTATCTGACTCATCATCTCTTGTTGCTGACTAATCTGCTACCTCATGAGCTCCTGTTCCTGACTCACCTGTTGCCTAATCTGCTGCATAATGATGTCATGTTGCTGACTCATCAGCAGCCATGTCTCGCTAAGCTCATTTGTTGTCTGACTACAGAGGTGCTTTGTCTGGCTCAACTCATCTGCTTGCTCCTGCACTAACGCCTTGCCTTCATCTTCTTTAGCTCATATGCAAAAACATTAGGAAGTACATATATTTTTTGTACCTTATTTAAATGGACAAGGGAATGCATATTATTAATATCAAATGTATTATGTTTACTTGCAGAAACACCTTCACTGTCGAATGAGGCGCGCTTCGTTGGCTTCAGTCGGCTGGCAGAGGCACCGAACCCGAAGACTCTCCCTTTCTTGTTAAATCCGCCTGTAGCCTCAAAGAACAGACTCTCGTTATCGGACTGAGAGGATGCGGGGTCGACCCTACTCTGCAAGTCTCTCTCCTGCGACAGCTTATGAAAGGTTTCCTACAAGCACAAAAATACATCACAAATAAGGCATGTAAAATGAAATAAATATGTTGGTGCGGGAAACAAATAATAAATGTAATAATGTCTCACCGCTACTTGTGTGACTTGGCGTTGATCTAGCGCTTATCTATTCCTTTAGAGCCCTGGGAATGGGTCCGCTCAAAGGCAGTCCAATCAATCATCTCTGCAGGAACATCCCCAAACGCTGCCTGCAAACACAAATGATGACCGTTAATTAATTACTTCAAAGTACAAAATATTGAATATTGAAATAGAAAATAAGGTTTACTCACAATTTTTCGTCGATACTCACTAAATGGAATGGAGCCGCCAGCATATGACGGTCCATCCATTTTGACCTTATTTATTTTATTTTTCTCACTTTTTTCCTTAAATTTGGGATCGGCGGCCCATCTTTGAATTAATTCGTCTACAGTCTCAGGTTGAATCTAATCTTTTTTGCCTCTTTCCTTTCTCAATTTATAAAACCTCTCAGACAACCACCGGCTTCCCTTGTGGTTATAAGCTTTTTTCAAATCACCCCGATGCTCAGGCAACGAGCTAAACTTACCGTTAAAATCAATAACAAACAATTAGTGCCCCAAATTATAAAAGTACTTAATCAGTTTGCATTTGGATAAGAAATTAATAACCATAAAGCACATAACTTACCAAGAACTCAGTGAACCACACATTCCGATCAGCCTTCGGAATCTCTAACCACGAGGCCCAATGCTGATTGAAATTATGGAATATATTTGGTTCGATATGAAATCTGACACCTGATTGTAAGGCTCAAATATGAAGGCAGAGGAAATGATGAAAATATTAGCATATAAACTAAAGGTAAAAAAATCGTAACATTACTAGTAACTTTACATGACTTACTCGGTGGCGCCGATCTGATGGATCCATATGTTCCCTGTCGCAGGATCGACTGATCCCCAGACTGCTGGATCGGAGGAACTAGCTTCCCCGACCTGGCTCCGAGACGATGGACTGTGCTGAATGAAGAAATGTTAAATATTGAAAATGTTAGTACATGGATGCTAAAAGAAAACTAAACATATGTAAATCAATCAAAAATTGTAAAGTAAACCTGTGGATCAGTGGAAGTTCTTGGCACACCTCTATCGCCCATAAAAGAGTTGGTAGTAGACGGTGAGGATGACATATAAAGTGACGGTAACGATGACATATACATCGACGGTGAAGTGGACATAGTGAGTGGCGACAGCTCTGGGGAAGAGCTAAGCCCTCTCTGCCTACAGAGGGGGCAGGTGGCGTCGCCCTACCCCCTCTGATAGGACAGGGCCGGGCTCGACCACTACTATGGCCACTGCCTGAAGGCCCTTCTGGATGCTCCATCTCTGGACACTTATAAACATTTTGTCAATATATATATAAATATAAGAAAATAACTTAATATCACACTAGCAAAGTAACGGAGTATCTAGTATAACAGATCGTCATAAACAAAGAACTAACGCAAATCAGTCGGATGATTCCTGTTCTTCGACCTCTACTTGCACGCCTTCCTCTAGAGTCTCATAGTCGTCGAACTCAGATTCACTATCGGAGTAAATCTCTTGTGGCTCATTGTCTAATTCCTCATTGTCAATTTCGATAGGAATCAACTCTAACTCCGCAGCGGAATCAAACAGATTGCTTGGTACATCGTCCTCGGCAATGATTACGGGCAGTACATGTTCCACATCAGCTTGGAACGGTTCAGTCATACTGTCATTTGTTTCCGACTCTTTCGACTTGGGTATAATATTCCGTGATTTCGTTTTGATAACTCCCCTCCACCCTTGGCGGGATGTTAGGTATAAAGTATAGTAAACTTGTTCTGCCTGTTGAGCAAAGATGAATGGGTCATAACCAACCGTATATCTCCTTGTCTAGTGGATCTCAACATTTCCGTATTTGTCCACTTTTGTCCCACGCGGACTGTTATCAAACCACTCACATTTAAAAAGAGTCACCACCTTGTCCTATTGGTAATGCAGCTGAATTATGTCGATTAACTTCCCGTAGTAGTCGCCCTCAACCTCGTCAACTTGGCCATCTCAACAGCATACACCGTAATTGCAACATAGTGTATTTGTGTTCGCTTCAACAGTTGCAAACCGATACCCATTGATTACATATTTTTGCACAGGGTAACAACTGTTGCAGCTCCATAAGATAAACTCCACGCAACATCATGGGGAGCTTCTCGATTATGCACGAAGTAGGATTGCAACCACCGATGAAACTCAGAGTTCCTGAATTGCTTAACTTTGGAATCCGACATCAAAGGATTTTTCTGATCGGACCTAATTAGAGAAGTAACTGTGACAAAGGAAATGAAATTAATACTTTAATACTTACCGTAACAGTAAAAATAAAAGAAATCTTACTTTATGTACGGGGCGACCTCTTCACAGTTGTTTAGAATGTACCATTCCGCTACTCACTTATCGCTCCCTTCCAGAGTTGACCTAAAATATTTTCCCACCACTCGACCTGGAAAATTAAATATTGATGTTTGATCGCTCGTTTCACCGCTATCATCGTTGCGAGGTGCACCTCTCCATCTTGATATCATTTTAGGGGGATAATAGTATGACGCAAAATTAGTGGCCTCTTCGACTAGAAACGCTTCAGCGATAGATCCTTCAACGTACCTTGGATTTTTGATCTTCTCCTTAAGAGAGCATAAAAACCTACAATGGACAATCAAAGGATATTTACACACTATAGCACTATGTTGCTCAATTAATAACTGCGAGAAAGAAATATATATATTACATTTCAAATAGATACATCCACCTATATTGTTGCGGACCTCCTACCTTAGCTTCGTAGGCCAAGTGAATAGGCAAATGTTCCATTGAGTTGAATAAGCTAGAAGGAAACACCATCTCTAACTTGCAGAGCGTTATTGGCATACTCGCCTCCAGGTGCCGTAACTTTTCAACATTAAGCTTAGAAGCACAAATTTCTCTAAAGAACATTGAAAATTCTGTCAGAACAGACCAATATGCTTTGGTAGTGCTTTGAAGGCCCACGACAACAATCTTTAGAAAAAAACATGACAATCATAACTCTTCATCCCGAATAACTTCGCCTCATGCATGTCCACACATCTTGACAAGTTGGATGCATAACCGTTCGGGAGTTTCAAATCTTTCACCCACCGCAACAATTCTAAATTTTGCTATTTGTTTAATGTGTACGACACTCTAGGTTTGGAAGTCCGTCCCGTGGCATTATCCACCAGCAAATGCAAATCAGGTCTTCTGCAAATCACTTCTATGTCTCGTCTTGCGTTGACTATGTCCTTCGTCTTGCCATTGGTGTCCATCACGGTATACAGAATATTGCAAAACACATTCCTCTCAATATGCATGACATCGAGGTTGTGTCTTAACAATTGATCTTTCCAATATGGTAGTTCCCAAAAGATGTTGCGTTTGTTCCAATGATGATCAACGTCATATCCCACAGGTTCCCTGGAAGAAACCCCCTCTTCAACGCTTTGAATGTGCTTTACCCTATCCCATATTTCTTGGCCGCTTAAACGACAAGGTTGATTTGCTCGTTCGGCCACATTCCGCCTGAAGTCTTTTCTATTAGTCCTAAACGAATGACTGCGGGGTAGGAATCGTCGGTGCCTGTCAAATCAACAGACCTTACGACTGTATTCCAAGCTAAACCCCACATTATGTTCAAGACATACTGGGCATGCAAGCTTCTCCAACGTTTGCCAGCCATTACACATCCCATATGCAGGGAAATCATTTATCGTCCACATTAAGGCAGCTCGCATTGTGAAATTCTGGCTCAATGATATATCGTACGTAAGAACCCCTTCACTCCACAATATCTTCAACTCGTCTATCAACGGCCTGAGGTATACATCTATCTTCTTTTTTGGGTTGGATGGTCTAGGGATTAACATGTTAAGGAACAAAAACTGTCTTCTTATGCACATCGAAGGTGAGAGGTTTTATGGAGTCACAATCACAGGCCAACAGGAATAATTCCTACCCGTTTGTTGAAAGGAGCAAACCCGTCCGAACATAGATCAAGATGGACATTACGGGGATCCGATGCAAACAAAGGATGTGCCTTGTCAAATTTAAGCCAAGCTTTGGCATCGGATGGATGCGTCGCAAATTTTTTGTCCCTGCGATGCTCTTGGTGCCATCTCATGTGAGCAATTGTTTGTTCTGAAGAATACAATCTCTGAAGTCTGGGCACAAGAGGAAAATACCACATCTTGCTTAATGCTTGACGGGTCGTTTTCCTTCCATTCTTGACAACTTTGTATTTGTCATGTTCACAGAATTTACAATTGGTCAGCTCAACATCATCCTTGTAATACAACATGCATCCTCTAGGGCATCAATGAATTTTTTCACATTTAAGCCCAAGCTCTTTCACCTTTTTTTTTGTTTGGTAAAAATCCTTCAGCAAATGATTTTTTTTGGAAACAACCTTACTCATGATCTGCATCATTTCGTTGTAATTCCTCTCACTCATATGGTGATCAGTCTTCAAGCTTAATGTTGCTAGGGTAGCCGATAGGGATGAATGTTCACTATCTTCGAAGTGTTCGCAACCTTCCCATAACGGACGTTGCGCATCTTGAAGCATTTTATAGAACCTATCGGCTTCTGGATTAGGATCTTCTCCCATGTATGATGGTTGAGTATGTGCACCGGTCTCCTCTCCCATGTATGATCGTTCAGCATGAGTAACGGGATCAAAATATTGGCGGATCGACGGTCCCGCGGCATCCATAACCAACTGCTCATATTGATTAAGGTTGTCTCGATGACTACTGTCGTCGTAATAACCACTCGGTATCTGTCGGATTTCGCCATGATATTCCCAACATTCATAATCCTGCATGAATCTCTTTTTATACAAATGGATTCTGAACGTGCTGTGATCTTGAAATTTTAAACACCTACATTTCACACACGAAGAACTGATCCAGGTACTTGAATTAGTTGCTTGCTCCAAAGAAAATTGGATGAACTCTTCCAAACCATCCAAGAATGCTCGAGTTAGTCGTTTTTTCTCATTGACACGATTGTACATCCAACTCCTATCACGATTGCCTTCCATACTTCCCCAATCCAACCCTACGCAAATATATACAATGGGGATATACCCCAGTCCACAAAACATGTCACAAATATAAGTGGCCAATAACACTGGCCACTTATGCCAACCAACTGACACTTAAGCAAGAAAGTGAGAAACAAACACATGCATTGAACAAAGAACAGATCCCAGCAAGCAACCAGAGAATGAGGATAGCACATTAGAACATGAGGACATGCATGTGGAGGGGCAAACAAAGAATAGGACACTATAAGTATTTTGGGGCAAAAAAAGAATAGGACACATGCATTTAACAGTCATTTTTATAAGACACTAACTCAACTAGCTAATTTAACTAATTTTTATAAAACATACAAATTTCTTTATTCCCTAAACTTACATCTTCTTCCTACTTTACGTTAATTAATTAAGGCTGTGCATGGCAACCATTCTGTTCCCCAGCACAGTTTTTGAGATGGAACAATTTTTTCTGATTCTGTGCCTGGGAAGAGTTCTGAGAATCATAATTACATTTGTTAACTCATTTTATTTTTACTCCGAGAATCAGAATTACGTTTGTTAACACATTTTTTTCATTCCGATAATCAGAATTACGTTTGTTAACACATTTTATTTTTATTTCTGTAATTGTTATATTCAAAAAATTATTTATGTGGTGGTGGCGGTGGGGGCAGTGGTGGTGGCGGCGGCGACGACGGTGGTGGTCGTGGTGGCGGTGGCGGTGCCAGCGGCGGTCGTGGTGGTGGCGGTGGTGGCGATGAGGTGGGGGTGGCGGCGACGAGGGGGGGCGGCGCGGCGGGGGTGGTGGCGGCGGTGGCGGTGAGGTGGGGGTGGTGGTGGCGGTGGCGGTGACGGTCGTGGTGGTAGCGGTGGTGGTAGTGGCGGCGGCGGTCGTGGTGGTGGCAGTGGCGGTGAGGTGGGGGTGGCGGTGGCAGCGGCGGTGACGGTCGTGGTGGTGGCGATGAGGTGGGGGCGGCGGCAGTGGCGTCGGCGAAGGTGGTGGTGGCGGCGGTTGTGGTGGCGGCGGTGGCGGTGGGGGTGGGGAGGGTAGTTGACACTGTGAAAGGTTTCCGAGAGAAAGAAGAGAGGTTGTAGGTTGAGGAATAAATTCTGATTTTGTGCCCAGAAATAAAAAAACATGAATTTTCTGCTTTTTTTTTTTCTATTCCCCAGCACAAAAATTGAACCGGTTCATCCCGGGAACAAAAAAAAAACCGGATTTACCAAACAGATTTCTCATCCATTTGTGTTCCAGGGAACAGAAATTAACAAAAAACACATTCTGGGAGCGTTACCATGCACACCCTAATTCTCTTATTCCTCAACATCACTTTTAACACTTTATTTTTTTTATAGATTTATGTATTATTACCAACTAATACAATATCATAACAACTATTGTAAGATCCCAACAAACTAAGCATTATCTTAAAAAGTAATCTTACTATCAACATAAAGCACCTTTTAATCTAAATACACTATTGAATATCCACAACAACTACATCTTAATTCTTTGCTTTATCACTTTAAACATAATCCAAAATTTGAACTTTCTCTTATGTTTTCCAATATCAAATAGTTAACTTCGTAGTTCCTATTATATATGATTACAAAATATTTTTATCATACCAATTTGCATAATACACACACTCATACATATATAACTGTAACAAATTGAAACCTTCATTGTTACAAAGAGTATTATAGAAACCACATTCCGAAAAAGCAAAAAAGAAAATACAAACATACATGTGGAGGACGGTGAAGAGGCCAGAGAAGAGAAGGGAATTGGAGGGCTAGAGGTGGAGGTCAAACGGTGGACGTGGCGGAGGAGTGAGCACCGGCAGCAGACATGCAGGGGGAATGACGTCGGACGGTGGAGGAGGCAGAGGGGTAACAACCGCCGGCGGAAGGGCAGGGGGAGGAGGTCGGATTGGAGGAAGAGGGAGAGCAAAATCGGGGAAATGAGGAAGATGAGCCGCGCGGGGGGAATCGAGCAAAATCGACGGATTTTGGATCCGTTGCAAACCCCCGATGGGGGGTGTAATACCCTAAAAACCTGTATCATAATTGGGTAAATTTATACCTATAAAAAGTAGGTGAATATGAGGTGTCAAACACTGGGTTATGATTATCTTACTTTCTAAGGAAAAATCTCTAGGAAATTAGAGAGTTTAAGGGCCAAAGTGCCAAATGACGAAAATGCCTGGAAAGGGTAAATAGCTTAGAAAAATTATGAAAAATACTAAAAGGCAGTGAAATAATTATTAAAATTAAGAGAGTATGCTATCTCTAAATATTGTAATTTGATAAATTATGAACTTGGAGAAATTGCAGAAAAATACTCAAAAGAAGGAAATGACCATAATACCCTTGTAATTTCTAAAAATACAAGAGGCATGAAAGTATTAATGTTAATGCAAGAGTATGAAGGTAATGAGGTATTGTAATTAAGAAAATTATCAACAAGTGATAATAAAGTAATTAAGTAATATTGGGCTAATTACTTAAGCATAAGCAAATGAAATTCTTGAATAAATTATGTAAAACCCTAAAATTAGTGGTTTTTGGCCTAAAATTAGTAAAAACATATTTTTTAATTAATTGGAAATTTTGGAGAAAAATGGATGAGTTTAGGTATTTTTAAGCCTAAATACAAGAATAGACCAATTAGGGATTTTTGTGGGAATTTTTGGAAAAAAATTAAATAAGTAAATAAGTAAATAATAAATTAAATAAATATAAATAAATATAAATAAAAAAAAGGGCCAGCCGAAAGTGCCCAAGGAAAAAGAGAAAAAAATATATATATGTATAAAAGAATTTTGCAACTTGCTAATATAATAATATTATAATTAATTAAAGTGAAAAATTATGAATAGTAATTTAGAAATTAGGAAACGGATCCTATCTAGAGATCTAGGAATGAGAATTCCAAAGTCAAATTAAAATATTGATCAGTGGGTTTTTATCTTCCGTTAGACTCTTACGGAAGTTAATTCTGAAGCCGTTTGTGCATTTCCTAATAAAACAAAATAGGAAAAAATGCATATAGGCATATTTTTGGATATGAAGAAAATAAATTCTAACTCAACATCTAGGAATGAGTTTGAATTTATCTGGACATATTTGGATTCAGTGAATTTTTCTGAAGAAGTTGATGATTTCAAAAATACGTTCTGAAACCGGACGCGTTTGGACACGTTTTTCGAGAAAGACTCAATTGGACTGTTGGAGCCCTATATGGAATCAAAATATAGGTTAACTTGGACATTTCTACTAAGTGAGGAAATGGTTTCAAAGTTGTAAATTCAGAATTTTGAGATTTCTCCGAAATTACGCGAATCGGGTACCGATCGGGGAAATTGGACCGAAAGCTTCTGGAAGGTGACACGTGGCCACCTCCCATTGGCCAAGCCCCTTGAATTTCGGTCAGGTGTGAATACAAAAGGGGAAGAAAGGGTTTTTTTGAAAAGTTGCTTTGGACGGCCCAGATCACTCCTCACAAAGTTGATCCGACGGCTGAAAAGTTGAAGTCTTCGTAGTTCTTTCAATAGTTAGAGTAGTAATGCTAGAGTAGCCTTTATTTTTCAAAGTATGATTAGATATCATATGATAGGGCTATTTTAGTCTAGAATTTCGAAAATCATAATTGCGTCGAAGTTCTGGCGAAATTTCAGGAAGAAAATTTGTAAGAGTAATGAAGTGCTGGCGAAATTCCGCCAATTAGGGGCATAGGGGCAAAATGGTAATTTTTACCTATTTCCGTCAGAAACATCTGCGTACATCAACGAAGGTACGTTCGCGTACTGTAACACTAATCTGGTGCTGCTCATATACATATATGTGATAAGTACATTCACGGATAGAGATTCCGTTAGGGGTTACCGAGATACATTCACGGTTAGAGACTCTGTTCAGGGTTACCGATTATACATACAGTTTAACACGGGTTATAGACTTAATGATACCGTTAGAGTTTTCCTAGCGCTGAGGACACGACAAGTACATCGTGGCACTTGGTTTTTGTGCGAGCTATTATTGTGTAGGACTTTACGTCGCTTTAATGCTTATGTTACTCGTGTCACAATCATGCAATCATGCATCTCGCTATATGCTTAAGAGATTTCTTCTTGTTATGTTTTGAATATCATCATCCGTATCTTGTTTATTTGAGCATAAGGTTAACTGTTACACGGGGTTCGATGCATGGACTCCGGCTCTTAACGTAGCGTCAAGTTCGGGAGGACCACGGATCGAGAGATCGAGGCAAGCCGCACGAGTAGGCTCATGGTTGGAGGGCATGTAGCACGAGTGAGCTCTTAGACGGAGATGTCGCTTTATTGTTTTCCGTATTTACCTAGGAGAACAATAGGATGCTGTATCAATACTATGTTACACTCTGGTTATTGTTTGAATGGGAATCAGTTACTCTTACGCACCAAAGCTCTACTCTGATTTTTTTAAAAAAAATTTGGCTCTGAAATTGGGATGTTACAGGGGGTTGCGACGGACCTCCTGTCCGTCGCAAACTGACGGCTTTTTTGCCACTGGGTTGCCCCCACTTAGTGACGGAACTTCGCCTTATTTTGCGACGGAACACTAATGCAAATTTTTTTTCCTCTCTGGATTTCGCTATTTCCCACTTTTCTAGTAGTGATCATAAAGTATTTTTTAATACTTGAAATATTTTTTCAAGATCTTAAAAGAATTTTTTATGATCCTAAATATTTTTTCAAGATCATAAAATATTATTTTTAGTACTAATTAATATTCTAAAGTATTTTTTTAGTACGTCATTATCTTGATATATATTTTTAAAAAAAGGGTCTGTTTCACTGTTTTGTGGCTTTAAAACGACACAGTTTTAAAGAAAAGAAGGAGAGGGGAGGAAAGCCAGATCCGAGGAAAACGGAAAACCCGCTTTCTCCCCCGTTCGACCTTCCAAAAGCTTAAACCCTTTAAGCAACTGCCACATTGGCAACAAATGATAAAAATCACTATTTAGTTGATTGCCAGACACTCCACGGACCTATGAAGGACGCGCAACAACGCGCGCCGGCTTCCCATTTGTTCTTCTTATTCTTCTTCATCTCCCTCTCCATCTCCTTCCTCAGTTCACTTCATTTCACTCTTTGCTTACACACACAAACATCGTGACCTATTGATTTTTCCTCCCATGGATCCTCCATCTTCCACGCCACCATCTCTTCACATGGCAATGGCTGCCTTCTTTGGAGCCTCTTTGATGGCTCTTTCCGCCTTCTACATTCACAAGCGCAGTGTCGACCAGGTACTTCGCCGCCTCATCGAGATCCGCCGCACACACTCTCGCACTTCCGGCCCAGAAAGGGATCAAGAAGAGCTCTATGGTGGTGGTGATGATGATGAATACGACGGCGATGGCCTCAGAGAGTTTGGTTCCGACGGTGGAGGAACGGCTGTTGCTGTGAGAGATTACCCTAGAAGCTCGTCGACGTCTATGGATGGAAACGGGCATCGGAGTTATAGATTCTCTTCGTCATTACCAAATGTTGCGGTTAGAACTGACTGGTTCGAAGAGGACGGCAAGTTTGAGCAGTCAGTGGGTTATGAAGCTCAGGCTCGTGCTTCTTCTCTAGATAATCTGAACTTTGTTGCCTCAGGACTTCCTTCCCTTCGAATGGATCAAAGGGATAGTATGTTTTCCAAACTCGGGATTAATTTCGTTAGTTTTTCTGAAAGGATATGCTATTTCATTTATGATTATAACGATAAGCTGGACGCAAGGAGATAATGAAATTGTTATTCTTTCGATGTGGAGGTGCAATTTTAATCAAGAAGAAAATATTTTTGAACTGTAATTTGCCTTACTTCTGTTTGCTTTGTGGCTTTTACAGGAGAGAATACTCAGCTTTCATGTTCGTACAAAAGAATAGCGTCTATTGGTAGGATTATGACTCCGAGGTCTCCCAGCCGTAATACCTTTGAAAGCGCTGAAGATTCTGACGAAGAAGGACCTGGCCTTGAAAACGACGATTTTATTCCTTTCTATCCGGGGAATCCAGAGTCTTCAGATAATTATGTGAGAATATACTTTCTTATCTCCTTCTGAACTCTTTTTGCGCTGTTAATGAATTTTTTCAACTTTGATCTGATATCAATATTTGCCCTTTTCTTTTCCTTTAAGATCAGAGGGTCGGGGTTAAATATGACAATTAATGACTCATTTCTGTTTTTTCCTGATAATATTATATTCTTATCTAGTTCTAGACGAACTTGTCAGTATTGGTTAAGATAGTATTTAAATAATTGACAATTCTAAGAAATTAGAAATGAAAGGATGCTTTTGTAATGTGATAATTTTGATAGTATTGGTGCATGATCCTTGATTCTCTCAACTGTGAGATGACTCACTTTTAGTATACTATTACTCATAGTTTTATATTAAGTGTTTTCAACTGGTATATGTTGTTGTAGGGAGTAAATACAAATATTTGCAGTTTGTCTGCTATTCCAATTAGAGGTGATGATGCGAACTGTGCAAACAGTGAGACTATAAGAGAAGCTAAAACCGGTGCTGATATACAACACGATGGAAAAACAGGATCAACTTCTGTAAACTTAGTTGGAAATGGACTCACGTTTTCCAATACTGTCTTGCCTCCAAGAATTGCAGGGCAAGGTGCCTTCACATTCCTATCATATTCTTTCTGCTTATTGTTTCCAAATTCTTTTCATGCTATATATTTTTGGATTTTTTTTCCTGCAATTTAAGTTACATGTTTCTATTATCTTTTCATTTTGCTCCCAATTTTGAGGTAAATTGTGTTGCAAATATTTTTTTTTAGCCATATTAAACCAAATATTATGTTTTCTTTTATTTTACTTATATGAAGAAATATCGAAAGAGGTGAATGCTTGATGTGTCTGTTTGTTCTACAAAACCTTCAGAGTCCGCAAATATTGAAGAAGAGGAAGTATGCAAGATGCTTCGTGAATGCTTGAATTTGCGTAAGAAATATGTTTACCGGGAAGAGGTTCCTCCTTGGAAGGCCAAACCTTTGGCAAAGAACTCTGATCCATATCACTTTGATCCAGTTGAACCATCATCAGTATGTTTGTTGCTTGTCCATTATGGATCTGTGTTAGCATTTTCTGCTGCAAGATAAATCTGTATGTGAAATAATAAGTCATTTTTCTTCTGAGTGTTAGTTTAATATCAATATAACTGACTTTCTGTTGTTTCAAACAGCATGACTTCAGGATGGAAGATGGAGTTGTACATGTTTATGCAAGTAAAAATGGTAAGCACTGAAAGTGGTACTTTATAGGCGTCAAGGATTGTTTCTTTCTGAAAGTTGAATCTTTTAGGAGAAATCTTGGATTGGCTTTTATTTATACATCTAAAGTATCTCTTCAATCGTATGTGTTTTGAGCTTTGAGCATGGACAAAGCACAATCCCACCTTATTTAGTTATGTAATATAATTTAATATGGAGAATGCTGGTTGGCAAAAAGTAAACTCTTAACCACTTGCTCACTGCCCACAAAAGTTTTGATGTCATTCAATCAAGGACCTATGTTCATAAAAGATTTGAGAGTTTTACCTTGGCTGTCAAGGGCCTAGCACAACCCTCCTCCTTTACGTTGGACTGTTTAATGTGGTTTGGACATGTTCAAAGAAGGCTATTGGATGTGCCGATAACGAGGGTTGATCAAGTAATATTGATTTCTTTCAAGAGAGGTAGAGGAAGACCGAAGCAAACATTCAATGATTGAGTGATATTTTTTGGTTAATAATCTCTCCAAAGATCTAGTTTATGATAGGACATTATGATGTTGTGCGATTCATATAGCTGACCCCACCTAGTGGGATAAGGCTTTCTTGTTGTTGGTGTCGTCAATGTCAAGGACCTGCTTGTCCCAAAAGCATACTCTGTTGAGAGACACTCCTATAATGGTTTTGATATACATTTAACAATATATCTATGATTAGAAAAACGATTATTTTCCTCAATTACCTTAGCATAATTCATTTAGGTTTTCCCAAAAACTTATGATGTTTGGAGAGTGTCCAAAAATGGTGTTGATATATATATATAAAACAACTTTATTGTGGGCTCAATGTTTGCATGGAGTCTGAAATGAGACACACTGTTCATTACTTGTGTATATTGTATCTTCCTATAAATGTTATATTATACATGTAGATTTGGGTCATTTGGCTATGATTAAAACCAGGGTAATCTTTTTTCAGTTACCTTAGTAAGATTTTGTTAGAGACTAACAAGATTAGCACCACAAAACAGAATATTTAACTGATATATTCAGTAACCAACAGTTATACAATCTGCTGGAATATCAACTACTTCAGCACACAACCACGAATGGACACAGGACAGCAAAATGGGTCCTGGTTCCCCTCTCCATACAACACTCAAAATCTGCATAACTCCTCCTCGCACTCACGGCTCAAATACTCAAAACAAAAGAGCTTTCACACTCTCCTATGAGCCACCCTACAAATAAAGCTACTACTCCTACACTTACTCCCAAAAGAATATAAAAACAACCAAGTCAACTCTGCAACCTTAAAAGGCATCTTGCCTTGTGTCTGCTCTGTTTATGTCTGCCTTGGAGACCGCGTATAGACCTTTCCAACAAATGGGAGGGTTCTTTCATTACCTTCCCCTAAAAGTCTCACCTTGTCCTCAAGGTGAAAAGAGGGGAATTGAGTGGCTAATGCTTCAGCATCTTCCCAAGAATTTTCATAATTTGGCATGTCCTTCCATTTCACCAGCACATCAGTTTGCCCATTCATCAGTTTTCGAATTTTGTAGATGGCTTCCGGTTGAACCTGTAACTCCATTTGTTCTGACAGGGCAGGGGGAAAGCTTGGAGTCACCAGCCCTGATTGAACTGACTTTTTAAGGGCAGAGAAGTGGAAAACAGGATGTACTCGGGCTGTAGGAGGCAGATCCAATCGGTAGGCTACATCCCCTATCCTTTCCACAATTTTGAATGGTCCATAGAACCGTGGACTCAACTTCTCATTGCTTCGTTTGGCTAGCGTCCTCAACCGATAGGGTTGAATTTTGACATACACCAGCTCTCCTATTTCATACTGAATGTCCCTTCTTTGCTTGTTTGCTTGTCGCCTCATCTCCTCTTGTGCCTTGATCAAATTCTCTTTCAATGTTGCAATAATCATATTCAGCGCTTTTATTTGTTCGTCCACTTCCTCTACTACCGAAGGCTCATTTGTGAGTTTGAGGAAGGTAGGGGGGATCTCTACCATAAACAGCTCTAAAAGGAGTCATATTAGTGGATCCTTGGTGAGTAGTGTTATACCAATATTCAGCCCATGGCAACCACTGAACCCACTGATTCGGTCTCTCACTGGTGCAACACCTTAGATAAGTTTCCAACCCTTTGTTAAGCACCTCCGTTTGCCCATCGGTCTCGGGGTGATACGCTGAACTCAAGCACAAGCGGGTGCCGGCTTGCTTGAATAGTTCCTTCAAAAAATGACTCACAAATACTCTATCTCTATCCGAAACAATGGATTTCGGAAACCCATGCAACCTGACTATTTCCTTAATGAACAAATCAGCAACATCCTTGGCACTAAAAGGATGATGCAGCGAAAGGAAATGAGCATATTTAGAGAGCCTATCCACTATCACAAGTACAGTGTCTTGCCGTTGAGACTTAGGTAGCCCGGTGATAAAATCCATGCTTATGTCTTCCTAAATGGCGTGTGGAATGGGTAAGGGCTGCAATAATCTTGCTGGAGAAAGCGCTTGGTGCTTGTTTCTTTGACAAATTTCACACTCAGCCACATACCTTTGAATCTCACGCTTCATTCCTTCCCAATACACTACGTTGGTCAATCTTTTGTAAGTCCTCAAATACCCGAAGTGGCCACCAACAGGAGAATTGTGGTAATCGCGTATCAGCAAGGGTATCCTGGTGGAGCCTTTTGGTAAGACTAACCTGCCCTTGTAGTGTAGGCAGCCCTTGAACAAAGAGTATCCATCCGGCGCATCTTGATCAGTGAGGAGCTGCTGCATAATTTCCTTCAGTTTGGGGTCAGCCTGCACCTCCGTCTCCCAACCCTCTAAATCATGGTTCTGCCACATGGAAAATGCTGTCAAACTCATTGGTTCTCCTTGCCTTGATAGAGCATCAGCTGCCCTATTTTCCTTGCCAAGTTTGTAGAGTATTTCAAACTTGTAACCCATTAATTTTGACACCCATTTATGCTGATTTTCTTCTAGTATCCTCTGTTCCAGCAGGTACTTCAAAGCCCTTTGATCAGTCCAGATAACAAAGTGCTGCCCCCACAAGTAATGTCGCCATTTTTTAACGGCCAACACGATTGCCATTAATTCCTTCTCATAAACCGAGCATTGTTGAGCCCGTTTTGACAGAGAGAATAATTGTTGTTCTTATTCGTATGATAGATGATTACATTTATAGACCAAAAGAGATCTAGATTTGAAATTTGAAAAACAATATCCTAACAATAATCTCCTATAATCTCTAGGTTTAGTTAATCCCTATAATTATGGGACTAATAAAATATTATAACAAATTCTACACTCCCCCTCAAGTTGGACTGTAGATGTCAATCAAGTTCAACTTGCCAATTAGATACTCAAATCTGTCCTTGGGCAGTCCTTTGGTGAGGATGTCTGCATTCTGTTCTTTAGATGGTATATACCTCAAATCAACGATACCCTCATCGACTTTTTCCCTTATAAAATGTCTGTCTATCTCAACATGCTTGGTTCTGTCATGTTGAACCGGGTTATGAGCAATGTGAATCGCAGCCATGTTATCGCAAAGAGACCTTGATTGGTAGATTTATGCATTTCCTCAAGTCTTCTAGGACACGCTTTATCCAAATGCCTTCACAGATCCCTAGTGCTACAGACTCCGTATTCGGCTTCAAGATTGCTTCTTGCAACTACACTTTGCTTTTTACTTCTCCATGTGACCAAGTTACCCACACATATGTACAATACCCGGATGTTGATTTCTGTCATCTTGATCGCCCGCCTAATCGCATCTCATGCTGTGCTCTACATTCCGTTTGTCATTTTTCTTAAATAGCAAACCACGTCCTGGAGATCCCTTCAAATAACGAAGGATCCTGTAGACTTCATTTAAATGTTTCTGTTTAGGGTCATGCGAATGCTGGCTGACAACACTTACTGCAAATCCAATATCGGGTCTGGTATGGGACAGATATATTAGTTTGCCTACCATCCGTTGATAGTTCCCTATGTCCACCGTTTTACCGAGATCTGTTTCTTCATCTATTTTATTAACTTGTATGGGCGTGTCACTGGGTCTGCAACCTGTCATCCCTGTTTCCTTTAGAAGGTCTAGTACATACTTCCTTTGGGAGATATAGATTCCTCTCTTGGATCGAGCCACTTCCATCCCAAGAAAGTACTTCATTTCTCCAAGATCCTTGATTTGGAATTCTCGTGCTAAGGCTGTCTTGATTTGATGAATTTCTACCTCATCATCTCCAGTAAGAATTATATCATCAACATACACGGCTAACACAGCCATCTTACCCTTGTGATGTTTAACGAACAAAGTGTGGTCACTCTGCCCCTGAGTATACCCGTGTCTCTTCAGAACTCGAGTAAATCTCACAAACCAGCACGTGGAGATTGTTTCAACCCATATAATGATCTCTTTAGCTTGCGAGACTTGATTAGCCTTTTTCCGGGAATCCTGGAGGTAACTTCATGTACACTTCTTCCTTGAGGTTTCCATTGAGGAAGGCATTCTTTACATCGAGCTGGTGCAAATCCCAGTCTAAATTTACTGCAACAGATAAGAGGATTCTGATGGTATTCAACTTGGCTACCGGAGCAAACGTTTCAGTGTAATCCTCCCCATATATTTGGGTGAAACCTTTCGCAACCAGTCTAGCTTTGTATTTCTCAAGTGTCCCATCTGCTCTATACTTTGGGGTGAATACCCATTTGCATCCAACAGGCTTCTTTCCTAGAGGTAGATCTACTATATCCCATGTCTTGTTTCTTTTGAGTGCCTCCATCTCTTCCAAGACAGCTTGCCTCCACTCAGGTATAGCCATGGCCTCATCAACAGTGTTTGGTACCCTTATGCTATCAAGGTGAGAAACAAACGCCCTATATTTAGATGAAAGGGCCTTATAGGATACAAACTGCTCAATAGGATGTCGAGTGCATGATCTGGGATTTTTCCGTACTGCGATGGGAAGATCAAGGTCAGAATTCTTTGTTACCACTGGTTCTCCCGGACCTGCCTCTGGTTCTGACTCCTGGTGAGTGCTAATAGCTTGTGACTCATTACCCTTTTTATTTCTTCGCACGTAGGTCTTACCCCACTTGTTTGTGTCTCCCCCTGGTCTTGGCACATTATCAGGATTATCGGAGGTATCAGGTTCTGTATGGATAGGTGTATGGATAGGTGTATAGATTGGAGGTGTATAGATTGTAACTGTTTGGTCATCTTTCGGTGTCTGGAATTCACCATCACTCTCCCCGAATTGCGCATGGGAATAATACGGAGTGGTTTCATGAAATGTGACATCACAGGTAATGAAAAAACGTTTGGAAACCGGGTCATAACACTTGTATCCTTTTTGGGAATGAGCGTAGCCAAGAAAGACACAACGAAGGGCTCTAGGGTCAAGTTTGTTGGTATGATGGAGGTGAACATAGGATGTGCAACCAAACACTCTAAGTGGTAGAGTGTTTTCAAGGTATGGGAGGTTATAGTATTGATGCAAAAGTTGAAGTGGTGTTTTGTAAGATAGTGGTCGGCTTGGCATTCGGTTAATGAGGAATGAAGCAGTAAGAATAGCATCGTCCCAGTGATATTTAGGAACATTACTACTAAACATGATAGCTCTTGCAGTTTCGAGAATATGACGATTCTTTCGTTCAGTTATCTTTCAACAGGTAAACCCAATTGACACGCGTATGGTCATCAATGAAAGTGATGAACCATTTGGATTTTGATCGGTTTGGTGTGCGGGATGGTCCCCATAAATCGCTGTGAATTATTGAAAAATGTTTTGATGCATGGTACGGAATTTTTGGAAATGAAGTACGATGATGTTTAGCCCTTTCACATGAATCACATTGAAAATCAGAAGCAATTGTATTGGAAACAAGAGATGGAAACATCTGAGACATGTAATTGAAATTTGGATGACCTAAACGTTTGTGCCATAACTCCAAGTCACTACTCCTAGGGAGAGACACTTTATTGCTAGATTTAATCCTACGACTATCACTTTCATCAAGGTAATAGAGACCATCAAGCTCTTTAGCACTCCCAATCATCATCCCCGTCGTGAGATCTGAAAAATACAAGTAAGTAGCAAAGAAGTTAGCCCGACACCGTTCATCATTAGCTAATTGACTTGCGATAATAAATTGCACTTCAATTTTGGAACATGCAATACAGAGTGAAGAGTAAGTGTAGCAGAGATTTTGATAGAACCAATTCCAGTCACTATAGACCGAGAGTCATCAGCAATCCGCACAGTTACTCCATTGGTGATGGGTGTATAGGATGAGAAAAGAGCTTTATTGTCAGTCATATGATCTGAGGCACCTGAGTCAATAATCCAACAATTCCCTATACATCGACCTTGAATTATAGCTAAGGCTTGGAAAAAGTTACCTCTTCGACTATTGTGGCGAGTTGGTTTTGTAGTCTCGTAGTGTGACTAGCATTTCCATGATCTTGCTTAGCTGGTCATTTTGAGATGTTTCTTTGGAGGCTTGACTACATAACCTTTTCCTCTTCCTTTCTTGGGCTTCCAGTCCACGGGTTTACCATGCAGATCCCAACAGGTGTCTTTGGTGTGCCCTGGTTTCTTACAATGATCACAGAGCGGTCGGCTTTATATCCCTTGGATTAGTGGATCGTACAATGAGTCTTCGAGGCTTTGAAGGTACATGAGTAGCGGCGGAATGATTCGATTACGAAGCATGGATTTGCGCCTATCCTCTTCATCACGTAGAGTAGTATAGACTTCACGCACGAAGGCAAGGGTTCTTGGCGAGAATCCGTGTTCGAACATCATCATAAATCACATTAAGACCAGCTAACAACTCGTAGACTCTCTCCTCTTTCTCTTTGCGGTCCGCTTTAGCATCGGCCCCACAATGATGAGTTTTATTTGTTAGGGCATCAAACTCTTGCCACATGGCTGATTTTTCCAAATAATAATCATCGAGTGACATGTGGTCCTGTTTCAGTTGCCATAATTTTTTCTTAACGTCGAATATGCGGGAGCGATTTCCTACAGTACTATATGTCTCTCGGAGAGCCTCCCAAATCTCGCGGGCTGATGGAAGGTACATGAAACTCTTCTTGAGTGAGGAGGACATAGCATTAATCAACCAAGAGGAAACCAAAGCATTTTCTGACTTCCATTTTTTAAATGCTTGAGTTTCTGATTTTTGAGGCATTTCAGCTTCCCCATTAATATATTCAAGTTTGTCTCTTCCATCTAGAGCAAGAATCATGGATTGAGACCATTCTCGATAATTGTCACTGGTAAGTTTCTCAGAAACAATAAGAACAAAGAGAGATGTCACTATTCCCAGATCGTGGTACGGAGGACGAGACATCAGACTTTGAAGACATATTGAGTGCTTCAAATTACAATGTTTTTTTTTTTTTTGTTAAATCAGTAGACAGACCCAATAATACCAAGCCCAAAGAACAAAAATAGAGGATCGTAACACATGAGGAAGACCGAGAGCACAGTGTTATCGTGAAATTGAATGACGCTGTGCGAGATGATGCGACTGAACGCGGACGAGTCTGAGGAGACGCTGTGACTGAACGCGGACGAGTCTGAGGATGGTGGACGCTGTGCGAGATGATGACGAGATACCTGACACAGCAACGATACAGTAGGACGTCGGAGATGAAGACGGACGAGTCTAAGGACGACGGCACCGGAGGACTATCGGCGTCGGCTACGAATTTGACTGTGACGAAGATAGTGTCGGACGAGTCTTGGAACTGCAGCGGAAGGACGTTCTAGACTCTGAGTTGGAACGACACTCTGAGTTGGGATTACACCAAGATCGACTGATGAATCGATATCTGGCAATAGTCGGACGAGACGAGACTGGGTGACGGATTTTTGACGACGTTACAGTGGGTAACGCTCGGACAATTTTAACTCTGATGCGTCGCAGTGGGCAACGTCTATTTCTTCTCTTGCTCTGATACCATGAAGAAGAAATTCAGAGAGAATAATTGTTGTTCTTATTCGTATGATAGATGATTACATTTATAGACCAAAAGAGATCTAGATTTGAAATTTGAAAAACAATATCCTAACAATAATCTCCTATAATCTCTAGGTTTAGTTAATCCCTATAATTATGGGACTAATAAAATATTATAACAAATTCTACAATAGGCTATAGGGCGCCCCCGCTGCATCAACACAGCCCCTATTCCCGTTCCTGAAGCATCAGTTTCCAATTCAAAAGGAAGCGAGAAATCTGGCATGGCGAGAACCGGAAGGGCTGTCATGGCTGTTTTGAGCATTTCAAAGGCTTGGGTTGCCTTGGGGGACCATTGAAAAGCTTCTTTCTTGAGGAGGTCGGTCAATGGGCTAGCTATCTTTCCATACCCCTTAACAAACCTTCGGTAATACCCGGTTAACCCTAAGAACCCTCTCAAAGACTTCACATTCTTTGGTTGAGGCCAAGATATCATGCTCTCCACCTTGGATGGATCAGCCTGGACCCCATGCTCAGATATTATATGACCAAGATACTCAATCTTTGGTTGCATAAAACTACACTTCTTGAGGTTGATCACCAACTGATTTTCCTGCAAAATAGTCAACACCTTTTCTAGGTGCTCCAGGTGAGTGTTGATGTTTTGACTGTAAATCAATATATCATCAAAAAATACCAATACAAATTTTCTCAAACAGCCCCTGAATATTTCATTCATTAACGCCTGAAAAGTAGATGGAGCGTTAGTAAGCCCGAAGGGCATCACCTTGAATTCGTAATGTCCCTCATGAGTCCGGAAAGCTGTTTTATGCTCATATCCAGCCTTGATTTGGATTTGATGGTACCCTGATTTTAAATCCAGTTTAGAGAACACCGAGGCTCCTTTTAGTTCATCTAACAACTCATCTATAGCCGGGATGGGAAACTTGTCGGGGACTGTGATCTTATTGAGCGCTCGGTAATCCACACAGAATCGCTAACTCCCATCCTTCTTCCTTACAAGTAGGACTGGACTAGAGTAGGGGCTGGTGCTGGGTCGAATGATTCCAGCCTGTAGCATGTCTTTAATCATGTCCTCTATTTCTTTCTTTTGTGAGTGGGGGTACCTATAGGGGCAGGTGTTTGAGGGTTGTGCCCTTGGTTTGATCATGATAGCATGATCCCTTGCTCGCCGTGGTGGGAGCGTTTCCGTCGTTTGGCAAACCGCTGGAAATTGCCCGAGAAGCTTCTGAATTTCAGGATTGAATGTCTGGATATTGTCTTCCTTCTTCTCTATACTCTGACACTCAATCAAAAACCCCTCTCCCTTCTTTCTGACCGTGCGCATTATGGCTTGCAAAGAAGTCTGCGATCGTGTGAGTGCCGGGTCGCCTCTCAAGCATACTCGGTTGCTTTTTCCCCCTATCGTCATCGTCATCAATTTCCAATTTACCTTAACGTCTCCCAGTGTCTTTAGCCATTCCACTCCTAAGACAGCGTCTATCCCCCTAAGCGGAAACGGATAGAAAGTTTGCACTATGCATAGGCCCTGTAACTTCAAACTCACATTCCGGCACCGCTGCCTACGTTTGAGTGAGTGTCCATCTCCCACTGTGATTGTGTATTCTGCTACTTCATCTGTTCTGATTCTTGTTCGGTCAATCAGATTTTCAGCGATGAAATTGTGCGTTGCTCCGCTATCGATCAAGACAATAACGGCTTCCCCGGCGATTTCACCTCTTACCTTCATTGTGTGATTGCTCTCAAATCCAGCAAAAGAATTTAAAGACAATTCCATTCGCATGGTCTCATCTTCAGCGTCAAAATAATCGTCCCCTCCTTCCCCTGTTTCTTCTGGCTTCTTTTCAGAGTTTTCAGCATCAATGTCAATCAAGAACATTTGCAGATTTTTGTCTCTGCAAGTATGAGAGGGACTATATTTTTCTCCGCATTTGAAGCAAAGGCCCAATTCCCGTCGGCGTGCCATCTCTGAATCTGTTAGTCATCGAGTCCATCCTGCCTTGCGCGACGTAGACACCATAGTCGATGAACTCCCGGTCTTCGTGTCGTGATTTCTCGAGTCGGGTTTGGAAGCCTGTGTTGGGTTATTTGTGACGGGTATGGACCGGGTCGGTTCAGGGTTGTGGGTGACCCGCGAATAGACAGGTTGGGTCGGGTATCTTCTATACCCGTTATTCAGCGAAGCCCTATATGCCTTGCTCCCCTTTTCTGTTTCCAGCAAGCGATTCCGGCCATCCACACGTATCGCCATTTTGATCAATTCTTCTAAGTCCTTGGCATCGGAGATCTCTAATTCCGCTTGTATCTCCGTTTTCAGGCCATACAAAAAGGCCCCCATCAAGCACTCTTCGGTCGCATCTGCCAGTGGGAAAGAAAGTCGTTCGAAAGCTTCAACATACTCCAGCACCGTACCTCTTGTACTCTCCTCCACGCTGAAAAGTATGAAAACGTTCGAGTATTTTCGAGTTTAAACTCCGGCCATACTCCTTGAGTCTCGAGGTCCCATATTTTATTTGGTGCCTCGGGTCTCCTTCCATTGATGCCAATGTAGAGCTTTCCCCTCAAGACATACCACCACTGCTTCTAATTTTTCTGCCTCCGGTATACTGTTGATATGGAAATACCTCTCTACACGGCAAAACCATCCAATCGGGTCTTCCCTATCAAACACCGATAACTCCAACTTCCGAAACTTGGTTACTTCTTTTTCGACTTCCTTAGTGCTTTCAATATGGAAATACCTCTCTACACGGCAAAACCATCCAATCGGGTCTTCCCTATCAAACACCGATAACTCCAACTTCCGAAACTTGGTTACTTCTTTTTCGACTTCCTTAGTGCTTTCTGTTTCTGAATCAGAATGGGACTCCCCTGTATTATGCTTCTTCTTCTTCGAGTTCGTCTCTAATCGTAACAGTAGCTGCCTCATGATATTCATCCCTTCAATAAGTTCATTCACTTGTCTTGACATGCTTGAGAGTTCGTCAACCTTCTTGGCTAGGCTCGTCACCAGCTCCCTTAGATCTCCAACCTCATCCGCCATCTCCTCAGGACCTTATGAGCTCTGATACCAATTTGTTAGAGACTAACAAGATTAGCACCACAAAACAGAATATTTAACTGATATATTCAGTAACCAACAGTTATACAATCTGCTGGAATATCAACTACTTCAGCACACAACCACGAATGGACACAGGACAGCAAAATGGGTCCTGGTTCCCCTCTCCATACAACACTCAAAATCTGCATAACTCCTCCCTTCGCACTCACGGCTCAAATACTCAAAACAAAAGAGCTTTCACACTCTCCTATGAGCCACCCTACAAATAAAGCTACTACTCCTACACTTACTCCAAAAAGAATATAAAAACAACCAAGTCAACTCTGCAACCTTAAAAGGCATCTTGCCTTGTGTCTGCTCTGTTTATGTCTGCCTTGGAGACCGCGTATAGACCTTTCCAACAAATGGGAGGGTTCTTTCAGATTTGTTTTAATTTTTTTGCTTATTTCATATCGGAACAATTGAGCTTTCAAAGAAACTGTTTTGCAGACTCTGAAGAGCTCTTCCCAGTTGCAAACTCAACAGAATTTTTTACTGATATGCATTATATTCTGAAAGTTATGTCTAATGGAAATGTTCGCTCTGCATGCTACCATAGACTACGATTCCTTGAGGAAGTAAGTTTTTTTTTCCTAACTTATTTTTATCTGATTTCTGTTTTTCCCCCTTGTGGCATTTAATTATGACCTTCATCTGATCATTATGCAGAAATTCCGGCTTCATCTGTTACTGAATGCGGATAGGGAATTTCTGGCTCAAAAAAGTGCGCCACACCGAGATTTTTACAATATTAGAAAAGTTGATACTCATATCCATCACTCTGCTTGCATGAATCAAAAGCATCTACTACGCTTCATTAAATCAAAGTTAAAAAAAGAACCTGATGAGGTTAAATTGTTATTGTTTAGCTTATTGTGACCCCCCTTTTCATTTTTGCTCTTCTAAATTTTTAGATTGCTGGTGCTTCTTAATTACGTTATTATCCTACATTGGCAGGTTGTAATATTTAGAGATGGAAAGTATATGACACTGAAGGAGGTGTTTGAGAGCTTGGATTTGACAGGGTAATGCAGTACTTTAGTTCTGCTTAACTACCGCTACAGTTGTCCTGCATATCTGTGTGTGTGGTTGCATGTTTTCATGTTGTCTGAATAGTAGCATTTCATGTGCAGGTATGATCTGAATGTTGATCTGTTGGACGTTCATGCTGATAAGAGCACCTTTCATAGATTTGACAAATTCAACCTTAAGTATAATCCTTGTGGACAAAGCCGACTTAGAGAGATATTCTTAAAGCAGGATAACCTCATCCAAGGTGTGTTTGAGAATAAGAAGATACTAATAAATTACTTGTATGCAGCTCAGTAACTCATAATCTTAGGGTTATAAGTGGATTTCTTTTTCAATTCACAATAACTAAAGGCCACCCAAAATGCACAGGAAGGTTTTTGGCTGAAGTAACAAAGGAAGTTTTGTCAGATCTTGAAGCAAGCAAATATCAGGTATCTTATCTGTTCGGTAGCAGATTCTTCACTGGTGATATTTCCTATCTTGATTCATTTGTATACATACAATTTACAGATGGCTGAGTACAGGATTTCCGTGTATGGAAGAAAACAGAGTGAATGGGATCAATTGGCTAGTTGGTTTGTAAACAATTCTCTCTATAGTGAAAATGCAATATGGTTAATTCAGGTAATTTGTTATTCAGAGTTCTATTCTTGCAGCATTTCTTGTTTGAATGCATGGTGTGACAATTAATCATTGGGCCCTATATCTGTTGGATCACTGTGTCAATAGTTAGTGTTGATTTTCATTTTATCTTTCCGTGAGATTGGTACAGATCGACTTCTTATGAGTGTTAAGGCAGAATCAGTTTCAATATATTGCAGTAGCCTTCAGTTGTATGGTTTTCCCTGGAGAAGTTGTTCCTTAGCTCATTGCAACTTTTAGGACCTCTTTATTCTTCTGTATAAAATTGTAGAGGGGCAATGGTGCTTTGTTGAAAAATAATCTTGAAAAAGTGCTCTTGGTTGGGTAATCAGAGTCATTTTTGCTCTATTATTCTTGGTAGAAAGAGTAAACTTTTAAAGAATGTTCCTTTCAAGGAGAGGAGGCCAATGGGATTTTCAAACTGGGAAGGAACTACCAAACCAATTTTTTTTTTTTTTGCGCCCTGCCTGGAAGAGGGGGGGGAGCTCAAAGATCAGCTACACAGGTGGGCGTAAAGAAGGGAAGAGGGGGATAGGGCTTCTCTTGCTTTTGATGGAGCAGGGCCCTAGTGGGTGGCCTACATGACGTGCAGTTATTTCTGCAAGCTATGGGATATAGATTGAAATGAGGGGAAACTAAACTAACTATTGAAGGGGCTGGAATTCACCTTGCCCTAGTACTACAACTAGGAAGAAAGATTTTGTGCCTTTCCGCCAAACCAGAATGAAGGACCAATTGGGTCTATCAGAATGTCTTTCTTTCACAGTGCTTTAACATTCTCAAGTGTTCTAGTCTAACTATCTCTACTCTAAGTAGCTCCGGATAAAGCACTCACTAAGCAGCTCTAATTTGTGTGTCAAACTTTCTTGGGAATCACCGGGATGAATCTTTTTCCTTTCTATTTTTTTCTTTGGATGTGTTGCCAACATTATCCTATTTGAAGAAACTTTTCACTTCATTATGGAAAGAATATACATCTGGCAATTTATTTAAAATAAATCCTATTCTTTCTACAAGAATTTACGAGTATAAAATGGATTATAAAAGAGAATTACCTCCAGCAACAATTTCCTGTATGATCCTTTAACATTTTGATCTTTGTTTTACAAGATTTTATTCAGGATCTCATGCTATCTTTTCCTTGTGTCTTCTTTGAGCTTTGGGATTATTGCTTATTAACTATGTTCTTTTTCTAATTTTCATTGGCACAGTTACCCCGACTATACAATGTATACAAGAATATGGGAACTGCGACCTCGTTTCAGAATATTCTGGATAATGTGTTTATTCCTCTGTTTGAAGCCACAGTGGATCCAAATTCTCATCCTCAGTTGCATTTGTTCTTGATGCAGGTCAGTCCCTCTTCTACTTTGTGTGCACATTAGCCCCTACATAAAGCATTTTTTCCATCAATAGGTTACTTTGCTATGAGTATTTAACATTTCTTCTAACAAGCTAATGTACCTATGCTTTAGCTACAGTACCTGTGACATGCTTAGGTTGATGCTTTGTCCATGCTGCTGTATGAAATTTTCCTAACTCTACTAGAGTGTCCGTATATTTCAATTCTATTTTTTTTTCCGCTTTGCTGCAAGTTTCATCTAGAGTAAGTATTCCCCATGCAGTGGCTCTTCTTTGTGACAAAGGGTTGCCTGTGGTGTAAAAAACAACTTCTATTCCTTTAAGTTGTTAACACTGACTGAGCACAAAGTTCGGATCTGTCATCGGAGACCATTTAGACTCAAATTTTGTTCTTTGCTCAAGAATTTTATTTCTACTATGCTCTGTACTGCAGACTTCTGTTAAGTGTTAATGACAATTACTGCTAAGAGATTATGCATAACTTTCAACTCCTTTTCATTGCTGTCTTAGTAAAGGATGTCTAAATAATGGACACAGGAAGCTGTTATGTTGTTTATTCTTGACATTGCTGCCTTTTTTTCTGGCAACGCGTTGAACTTATTAGATTGAGCTATTACCAAATGCAGGTGGTGGGATTTGATCTTGTAGATGATGAAAGTAAACCAGAAAGGCGACCAACTAAGCACATGCCAACCCCAGCTGAGTGGACAAATGAATTTAATCCAGCTTATTCTTACTACCTTTATTATTGCTATGCGAACCTGTACACATTAAACAAGGTCTCTAATGTTTTCCTCCTGCTACAAGCCTTAACAAATAATATGATTTTATGTTTTTCCTCAAATTAACTTCATTATAATTTTCTGTTGGTTCCAGCTACGTGAATCTAAAGGAATGAACACTATAAAATTGCGGCCTCATTGTGGAGAGGTTATCATTTATATCATTGTATTACAATCTATCCTTTATGCTCGTTGTTGAAAGGGACATAACTATTATAGTTGTGCAGGCAGGTGATGTTGATCATTTGGCTGCTGCTCTCCTCCTCTGCCATAACATTTCCCATGGGATTATTCTGCGGAAAACCCCTGTCTTGCAATATTTATATTACCTTGCACAGGTTAGTCCTCGCAAAAAATCATTCTATCAATATAGTGATTTGAGCCCTTCTCACATGAGAGGTGCTGTTGAT
Source organism: Acacia pycnantha (assembly GCA_025563575.1). NCBI lineage: Eukaryota > Viridiplantae > Streptophyta > Magnoliopsida > Fabales > Fabaceae > Acacia > Acacia pycnantha. The sequence continues at coordinate 4,882,753 of JAMWYP010000049.1, read as the reverse complement.
TCACTGAGTTTGAAATAGTTTAATTGGGAAATTCCTACAACTTATGGTTTTCTGCTAATTTGTATTAATACCATCTTCAGATTGGATTATTGATGTCACCCCTGAGCAACAATTCTCTTTTCCTGAACTATCATCGCAATCCAATGCCTATGTTTTTCCAGAGAGGTCTGAATGTTTCTCTCTCCACCGATGATCCCTTGCAAATTCATTTGACTAAAGAGCCATTGCTGGAAGAATATAGTGTTGCTGCTAAGGTTTACTCCTGAATAGTTGTATCTTTGGATTCCTTGGCTGATAGAATTTTATCAAATCTTCTGTTTACTCATTTCTAAGTGTTATTATATATATTGTATGAAAATTGTGTATTTTACAGGTGTGGAAGTTCAGTGCCTGTGACTTGTGTGAGATAGCCAGAAATTCTGTCTATCAGTCTGGATTTTCACATGAAGCTAAGGTAAATGATGTGACAACAAATGTATGCTCATGTTTTAGTTCGTGGTTCTGTGTTGTGCTATATGCAGTGAAGCACATGAATTATTATATTGTAACCTGCCATCTTTTCCCAAGCGATGCACGAGATATAACTTTTTGAAAAATTGTACATATTTTTCTAAATTTTAAACCCTGTTGAAATGTGTAAAAAAAGATTGAGGGAATAAAATTAAAAAGTGTACAGTCCAATGAAACTCGTGGAGGGAGATTAAATGAATAAAAAATCTCCTTGAACTCACTTTAGATTGTGTAACTTTTATTGTTGATTTCATGTGCTGAACCTGAAACTATGTATGGATGTGTCTTGCTCCTTTGTGGTTCAACACTTGGAATTTAGGTGTTCTGTAACGGTAGTTAATGGGAGGTCCAGAGAGTTGTTCTGTGCCCATTCACTGATTTCAAATTTTCAAATGGGGCGCATTATCAAGCAGCTCATGCACCAAGTGTACATAAGGCCAAATTAATCCCTATTACTACATTTGTATGGTTTGTAATTCACTGATTAGCAATTTGAATTGCTGAATACCCATCCTATAGTTGAAACTCATTTCTTAAAAGAAAAATACGATCAACTTGGCCATTACAGTTTTCTCCAGAGGACAGGCTCCTGTAATGTTCTGTTTATAGTTCCTGATTCTTGAATATTCTGATCTAGCATTGACATGATTATCACAATTTTTCTTGCCTTCACAGGCGCACTGGCTTGGGGATAAATATTACTTGAGGGGTTCCGAAGGAAATGATATTCACAAGACAAATGTTCCCAACTTGAGAATTTCTTTCCGAGATGAGGTAGTAAATCGTAACAACCATGTGTGTGTGATGCAACTAGTAGATAGTTTTGTATCCTTTCGTGATAATGATATTGGGGTTTTGCAGACATGGAAAGAGGAAATGCAATACATTTATGCCGGCGAAGCCATCTTCCCGGAAGATGTTGACCCATGAATTTGCCACTGAATTAATCACCATTTATATGATGATTGGGGTTATGGTTCTCCTTCTCCCTGCGGCTTCCTTTCACATAACTTACACACAGCTGCTTCAACTACCACTTGTTATTTTCAACCTCAGAGAAGCCAATTTATTGCAACAGGGTTTTCAACAATGTTGCCAGCATTGCTTCCAATTGTCTTGAGGATAGCGGAATTATGAACTAGCTATTTTGTCATCTGTTGTTCATCATTAATGGCCTTCTTGCTGTGCCACTATACTTAACTCGGTTGTAAATTAAATTGCTTCCTGCCCGATCAGGCTCTCAGGAGTCAGGATGACTTATGATCCAGATTGAAGCACACTGTATTATGGATTCTGCTTCTCTCCATTGCCCTTCCCCTCTTTTGCCTCTCCTTTACCCTCCTTTGCTTTTTACCCCATTGGATTAACATTTCAATTAGGGGTGAGCAAATCAAAACCGAAAATCGAACCGAATAATTCGGTGTTCGGTTTTTTAAACTAGCTTAGTTCGGTTTTCGTTTCGGCTTTTGCAAAAAAAAATCGGTTAAAACCGAAAAAGCGATTTTTTTAAAAAAAATTTTGTTAAAAAAAATAATTAATTCTACAAAAATCGTTTTCGAGTGCTTCAAAATTCTTCATGACCCTTGACATGTTTATTTTCAAGGAAAAATATTCCCAAAAGCAAGAAAGTCACGGTTAAAACCGATTTTACCCCCATTTTGTGTTTTAAATGCAATGAAGCACTCGAAAAAAACTTGGTTAAAACTGAAAAATTCGGTAAAAATTCGGTATGGTTTTTTTTTTTATGGAGAAATGTTGTTGCCATAAGTTCTTTTTCGGTTAAACCGAATTAACCAAAAAACCAAATGAAATATTTCAGTTTTTTCGGTTCAGTTCTTCGGTTTCGGTTTTTAAAATGTACGTATTTCGGTTTTTCGGTTTTAACCGAAAATCAAATGCTCACCCCTAATTTCAATGACCTAGATTTTACATCTCATAATAAATATTATTAGGAGATGTTGAATCTAGACTATTGAAATGTTAATCCAATGGTGGTAAAAAGCAAAGGAGGGGGAATAATAATAGAGAAAAGCTGAATCCCTGTGTTATGGGGACTTAATATTTTGTTCTGACCCATTAGGCTGGCATGTGCAAATCCCTTGCTTTGCCTGCTTCATTTCACTTTTCATCCTTGATTTGACTCTTATAAATTTGAAGTGTGCTTTCCACTTCATAAATTTCCGACCAAAAATAAAGTAAAATAACTTATGAATGCTTCATGATTAGTTCATCCTGATAATTTACTTATTCTCTTTTGAAATGGTTTATCCCCTTGTCTGGGAGACGATTAATAATTGGTTTTATTATTTTTGTGTGCGGTTTGGCTCAGTTTTATTAGTATTTTCATGTATATTCAACCCTTTGTGTTAAGCCTCTATGTATAAGCCTTAAACCCTCTCAAGAATTACAATGTCGTAAACATATGAATTAATCTACATTACAATACAATATAAAACCATGTGATGTTATGGCCATTAATCACAAAATGGAAACCTTAGGTTATGGACATTCACTCGTACAATATTTACAACAAAATTCACATAATTTTCCCTTTATTTTATATATTATTTGTTTGTGATATTTTGTACTGTTTCATCAAAAAAAGATACTACCTCCGGTCCTAATTATAAGACCTAGTTGACTTTTTTGAAAAGATTGAGGAAGCTAAATGTGTTACTTAATCATTTCATATGTTGTGTATCCTTAAATTATATTTTAGTTTATTAGTCAAATTAATTAATTTGAAGAAAAAAATAAAAATACTCTAACATAATTTAATTAGTTTTCTTAATCTCTCCAAAAAAGTTAACTAGGACTTATAATTATAATTATGATCGGAGGGAGTATTTCATACCGTTTCAAGTAAATTTCTTTTTTTTGATAAACTCGTTTCAAGTAATTGTTTGATAGATATTTGTAGTTTTTAATGTTTTCGTATATCTCCTGACTCCTTTTGTTTTTTTGATATAATATATCTTTCTTTTTTTTGATATATTGATATAATATATCTCCTGACTCCTATTATTGCTGGTTTGCGTAATTTGTGTCCGGTTTCCATTGGACCCAAATGATGCTAGAACCGACCACTTCGGCCCAGGGCCCACTACGGTTCATCCAGAAACCAGAACGACACAACACAAGGAGGATCTTTGGCAAAACTGGCTATTTATAACACTCAAAGTATACACTCAGTATCTCCTCGCAAAGTACTCGCTCGCGCACCTCGGCTCTTTACTCTTCCCTATTTCGCCGTCCCAAGCCTCCGTTTGCCTCCCCAATCTTCCTCGCCGTTCCTTTTTCTTCTTTTGTTCCCACCGTCGAGGCACCTGCCGGTGCTCTTCGGATTATCCCAAACCAGGTGAAAGGAGTATTTTCGGTGCTAATGGCGGCTTCTGCATCCTCTGACATTGCTGACGGCCCTGTTCTCAGTTTCGTGAACAAGCGCATCCGTTCGCTTCGCAAGAAAATGAATCGTATTGTTCAGATGGAGGAGTCTATTGCTCAGGGTAAAACAATCAACAAACAACAGGAGGGAGTCCTTCGCTCGAAGTCGGCTGTATCTGCACTCATCGACGAGCTTGAGAAGCTTCGTCAACCCCTTTCTGATGCTCTTAAGGAAGAAGTTGACCTAGCCCTTCAGAACCACCGTATCTCGCCTGACGAACAACCCCAGAAAGCTGACGACTTTAACCATACTGTGGTCGAAGATCTTCTCAATCTTCTTTATTTTGGGTCATTGTTCGACGTGAAGTCGCAGAATGATTTCACTTCGACTATGCTGACTAGGACCCATGAGCGAGGCTGTTGCCTAACCTACGATTATGTCACTGACGACGCAACCGATCTTCTCGGTGAGAAAGACTTGGATTTAATTTCTAAGCTGGGTGGTCTATTGATTTCGCGGCCTGCGGATTCGAGTTTATCTCACAAGAACGCGTTGCAGCGGTGCATAGAGCATGCGAAGCTATGGACTGCGAAGGCTGACCAGCCTATTGAGTCCAATGCCGATGTCACATGTATCTTCCCCTTTTCAAGTTTAATTTCTTTTTTATTTTTTAGTTTCTCTTCCTCTTCAATTTGGCTGTGTCATGTTGATTCTAAGCTTATTTCTAGATGCGGGTTTGAGGGAGAGGTTAAACAAGATCATGTCTTCAGAATACTTCACCACCACGCCTGAGATGAAAGCTCCAGTTGAAGTTGCTGCAGCTGCTGCTGGAAATTATGCTTCTTTCCAGGTGCCAGTACACGATACCATTGGTCCTGCCTTAGTTCCAGTTCAAGTGGAAGGCTCAGATTCGCCATATCAAGAAAAGGTATACCTGCAGACCCAGTAATTTTATATTATTTGATTTGGATACATCCATCTTTAATTCATGGCTTTTGTCCTGCAATAGTTAATGTGAATCTAGCGATTTTGTATTGCATGGTATTTATGTATGGTTTCAACTTTAAACAAGAAATTGTTCTTTTCTCCATTTGTTTTGTATTTGTCTGCACACCACCGTTGAACTAAATTGCTTTGTTTGGTGGAATGAATGGTTGTTTGAATAGTAACACTTGTACCCAAATATAATTCTAACATAACAATAATTTAAAAGTAGAAAGGGAAGGGTGGAGAATAACATTTGCTGCTTGTGCCGTTTCTTTTCTTTCTTTCATATGTAACAGTGTGAATTCAGCGGCTAAGGAACACAATTAACCTCTCACAGTCAAAAGCTTGAGATTACGAGAAATGCAAATAAAGAGTCAGCGCATGTCTTTCTAACAAGCATATTATTGTTAAAACTTGTGATGTGTTTCCCTTTTACGACCCTGATAGAGATTATCTCAAGTTTTTTATCTACACAAATCTTTGATGTGTGAGCCTTGATAAAATTCAGTAAAAATTGTTTTTGTCCTCTATAATTCTTGATAATGAGCTTCCGATATTTTGATCTCACTTCTCACAGACTGTTTAATGTTGGCATGGCTATGTATTTATTCATTATCAATATCTGGTATGAATTTTGGTCTTCATTACATGTATATGCCTAGAATGAGCATTTTGTAGAGAAGTATTTACCAAAATGATACTTATATTGGTAATTTGAATGGCAAAAACTCTTGCTTGAGCATGTTTGGCCTGTGAAAACGATGGAAGACTTTTACTTATTTGATATGAATGTGTGTGTTGTTCTAGCGTGGTAGTTGCAGTAAATCCTTTTTGCCCTCGGAAGAAGTGCCATTCACTCTAATGGCGACTAGAAGTACAAAAAACTTCAACAAGTCTTATTTCCATGACTTATTTTTTCTTGCTTGAGCATGTTTGGCCTGTGAATACGATTTAGACTTTTACTTATTTGATATGAATGTATGTGTTGTTCTAGCGTGGTAGTTGCAGTAAATCCTTTTTGCTCTCGGAAGAAGTGCCATTCACTCTAATGGCGATTAGAAGTACATAAGACTTCAACAAGTCTTATTTCCATGACTTATATTTTTCTTTTCATTTTTTAAATAGACGGCTGTGGTATCATTTCTGCGCTGGGTTATAAACATAAGTTGTGCTGATGTGTATTTGGATTATTCTACCCATTCTTATTTCAAGTTGCCACCTTTAGGCTTAGTGACTCTCGTTACTTGTCATAAGATACATTCCTTGTTGTCAGTTTTTCATCAATGGGATCCTTCAAAAGGATTATTGCACCTAGTGCATGAGATCACATCCTTGCATGTTGAACTGTGTTCTATTTTATGTTCCCTCTGCCCCTATTGGTAAGATACCACCTGTTGGCTTTTAACAGAGCTCCTTCATTGGAGACAAGCTTGTACATTCCTCCTTAACATCTATAATGCAAGAGCTTTAGGCTTAGTGACTCTCATTACTTGTCATAAGATACATTCCTTCTTGTCAGTTTTTCATCAATGGGATCCTTCAAAAGGATGATTGCACCTAGTGCATGAGATCACATCGATATGTAATTCATGTATTAATTCTAGCTATATAGGTAAGTGGCACCACACTAATCCTATGAGTGACCACTTAGTAAATAGGAACCGCAGCACTATATTAAGTCTATGAGGCCGGCGGTTAGTATTAGTATAACACTTAGGATTAGGATTAGTTAGCTATTGGGCCTTTGGGCCTTGAGTCTAAGTCTAGCATTAGGCTATATATACCTAGCCATTAGACTAATGCAAGCATGTCTAAACCGAATATTGTGTATGAATGGAATGAGCGATTGCAACAGCACTTGTTTCGACTATGTTTCTTCTTCTCTAATCTCTTCTTCTACAACCTAGTTATCAGTGGTATCAGAGCGAGTCATCCTCGGCTCCCCCGCTGTCATCTCTGCCATTCTGACCAGTTCAGAGCCTTCCTCCTTCTTCCGGCTCAGTTCTGATCAAGAAGCAATCAAGAAACTCAATCAAGAAGCAAGCGTCAATTTTAATGCAGTCAGAGTCATTCTCTGCCTGATTTGAATTGGCATTTGAGACATAAACCAAGAAAACTCAAAAAGATCAATCAAGAAAAATTCACAAAAGGTCTCGGCCTTGACTCAGTTCGGTATTTTAGAGTCAAATACCATCTACTCATTAGGAACTTTGAGAGCAGTCGACAGATTACAACTATCCTATCAGTCTGGGATATCGTCGTTTTCCTTGGTTCTTGTTCTGAATTCATCGACTGTTCTGGATTCTCACGGGTCAGGTTGGTTGTAATTGCTGCGGCTACAATTCGGTTCACGTCATCGTTATCGGGTCTGAATCGCAATTCCGAGAAGAATCGATTGCCTCTGTCATCGTCAGATTCGTCTCGTCAAGTCCGTTGTGGTATAATCGGAATTCCAAGAAGATTGGAACATTACCAGGGAATTAAAACCAGTGACGCGGCGCCCCACACCGAGACTCTGTTGTCGGAAATTCAAGAAGTCGTCAAAGTGATAAGTGTTGCGTTCGACTCGCGGATTCTTGGCTGGCGTCGTCGGTTTCGGATTAATATGACTCCTTGAGCGGCGCCAATCGTCGTTTCTGGTTTCTGCCGTCCCACGTCAGACTCGGGTTCATCGCGTCGGGAACACTCTGTTCCAGAAATCCCAGCGTCGACGGGTCCTGCATTTGTGCGTGGCATCACCGAGTGTCTTCTGTTCCTTGACAGGTGTCGGCCTTTTTGGGTATCACAGGTGTCAGCGATTTCGTTCAAGGTCCGATTATTGCATGCATTGTGGGATTTGAGACTCTCCAATTCTTGTGATTCAGGGAGGTGTGGCACATCCTTTATTTGTTATCATTGTGGGCCGACACGTCAACCTCTGCCTTCTCATAATTTCGGCTCTCTGCCTCGTCATTCTGGTCAATTCAAAGACCCACTCGAAGACCCAATTTCGGATTCACCTCAGCGTTATAACTCTGTTCCTTGATCCAGACTCTGGTGCATCGCGGCGTCAACTCGGGTTTCCTTTTTCATCACAGCATTAACAATTTTGTTATTCAGTGCATGGAAACACGCTCCCAGACAGCCACAAGGACAATGTCGAACGAATTAAACGAACGGGTACAAGCTTTGGAGTCTACTATTGCAGAGCTTCCAAACACAATTCAAGCGGCCATCACCAACCAATTAGCGGACATTCCCAATGCTATTCAAACAGCTATTGCCACCCAAATGGCAAACGTCAATGCGGCACATGAACGCCGTCGCCAGTAGAAGATTACCATGAAAATAATGGGGATAATTTGGAGGTCCTCATCGCCAAAGACAAGGGGCTGAATATACCCTCCAACTCGGCAAACTAAATTTGATTTCCCTAAATTTCAACGCCATGACATAGAGGGTGGTCTGTACAAGCCGCGACAGTACTTTGAAATTGATGGCACACTGAAACCGGAAGATGCGTTTGGCCGGCGTTAACTTGGATGATAAGGGTACATATGGCACCAAGCCCTTATGGATGAAGACCAAGGCCGAGCTATCACGTGGCACGAGTACAAGAGGGCACTCAAGGCACGGTTTGGGGTTCCATATGAGTCTCCGATGGCTGAATTGAAGCGGCTGTACCAAGCGGGGTCTTTGGAGCAATACAATGACGATTTCGATGTTTTGCGTTGTAAACTAAAGGCGAGTGAAGATCATGCGATCCGAGGCATTTATCGAAGGTCTCCGAGGTGATTGTGCTCGACAAGTGAGATTACGGCAACCACGTTCATTGTCGGATGCTAGGCGGATTGCACGAGATACAGGAATTTAATATGAATGAGGAGTCAGGTTCCAAGTCAACCTCACGAAAGCCATATGGTAATGTAACGACTACTCAAACCGGGTGGAAGCCTAACACAACGGGTACTCAAACCGGGTGGAAGCCTAACATAAATTCACCCCTTTCTACGGGACCACAAACGACAACCGCTAAGTCTTCAATACCAGCCAAAAATTCGTGGTATTACGGAAAATCAACCACGAATTTGAACTCGAGTCATCGGTGGTCTCATCGGGCCGAGCAATGGATGTTACTACCAAGAAGGCGACTACGTATGCGGGGATGATTTTGATGAGTTAAGAGCCGAAATCTTTGCTTTTATTGCAAGAACCCTTTCTCAAGGGGCCATACGTGCCCTCAACGCCAACGGATTACAGTTGCAATTCATTGAATTGGGGGCTGATAATTCGAAGGAAGAAGCACCACAAATGGCTGAAATAGAGTTGCAACCGAGAAGATAATTCGAATCGAACCTAACCAATGCTTACAAATATCTTTGCATGCAATTCAAGGTGGTGTAGGTGTGATTTCTATGCGCATTCAAGGGTATGTAGGTAGGCGGCAGTTCAAATTCTCATTGATAATGGAGCTTCGCACGGGTATCTAGGCGTGCCTTGGCTAAAAAACTAGGGTGGAAAGGAGATTCTACCGGGGGCGGTGAAGTAGAGGTCGCCGGTGGAGCTAAATTGAAACTTTATGGTATACGGAAGGGGTTCAAGTGGAAGATGCAAGGGCGGGAGTTTGTCTTTGATTTGAGGGTTATGGAGATCAAGACATATGACATTGTGTTGGGGCTGCATTGGTTACGAGAGGTAGTTCATCATGCTACTTGGAATTATGAGGATCTATCAATGACATTTAAATATAAGGGGTGCGAGTGTACTCTAAGCCCAAACCAGCCGCATACTAGCGGGATAGTCGGCAAAATCCAGCAACCTAAACATGAAGGCAGCCAACTTTTCCTGTTGCACTCCATTGATGACACAACCGTGACCACTTATACACTCTCGATGGTAATGAGGAAGCAACCAGCAATGTTGAAGGGGTTCTTAGAGCTTTTGCGAGATGTTTTTCAGAACCTAAGACCTTGCCTCCCTTAGGGAAAATCACAACCATCCGGTGATATTAAAAGAGGGAGCTGATCCGGTGAACTTAAGACCTTACCGGTACCCTTCTATTCAGAAAGATGAGATTGAAGGGCAAGTTAAGGGGTTGCTTGAATCAGGGGTATTACAAGAAAGTTCGTCACCATTCGCGTCTCCTATTGTCCTAGTCAAAAGAAGGACGGTTCGTGGCGCATGTGTATCGACTACCGGGAATTAAACAAATTAACAGTGAAAAATAAATATCCTATTCCTCTTGTAGATGAGTTGCTAGATGAATTAAAGGGTGCAAAATGGTTTACAAAACTAGATCTGAGGGCCGGATACCACCGGATCGAGAATGGAGCCAGTGATTCATACAAGGCGCTTTTAGGACTCATTCGGGCCATTTTGAGTGGCTGGTCATGCCCTTTGGACTCACTAATGCTCCGGCTACATTTCAAGGAGCTATGAATACTATCTTGAGAGAACATTTGAGGAGGTTTGTTACGGTTTTTCGATGATATCCTTGTTTATAGCTCTAGCATGTCTTCACACTTAGAACACTTGAGAACAGTTTTGGAAATTCTAAGGCAACATCAGTACTTTGTTAAGGAATCTAAATGTACATTTGCCGCTACGAAGGTTGAGTACTTAGGTCATATTATACAAGGTGGTGGGGTCTCTACAGATCCGCAGAAAATTAAGGCAGTGGTTGAATGGCCTGAACCATCGACGGTAAAGCAATTACGCTCATTTCTTGGGTTGGTGGTTACTACCGGAGGTTTATTAAGAATTATGGTATGATTGCAAGACCCTTGACAAACCTATTACGTAAGGATCAGTTTAAATGGTCACCAGATGCAACAAAAGCCTTTCAAGAGTTGCAAAATGCCCTTAGTACAGCCCCAGTGTTGGTTTTGCCGATTTTGCAAAACCTTTTGTCATTGAAACAGATGCATGTGCTACGGAATTGGTCTTTGTACTAATGCAAGGAGGACAGCCCCTAGCCTTTTCAGCAAAGGGTTGGCTCCAAGACATCATAGCCTATCTACCTATGAGAAAGAATTACTTCTTTGTGGTCCAAGGGTTGAGCATTGGCATCGGTATCTAGAGGGACGACACTTTGTGATCGAACGGATCAGCAAAGCCTTAAGTATTCTTTGGATCAGAAATTGAAGACTTCTTTCCGGATGTATTGGATTTCGAAACTAATGGGATACGACTATGAAATTCAATACAAGAAGGGGGCTAACAACAATGTAGCAGATGCCCTCTCTAGAATGCCGAAAAGTCACCTGAAATGGTGACACTTATTGATCAGCTGAAGCAAAATACAAAAACAGTGGGTAAGTTTACGTGGGATGGGGAGTTATTGCGAAAAGGGACACGTCTGGTAGTGGGGAATGAACCAACAATCAGAGTAAAGATACTTGAGTGGTTGCATTCGTCGCCTCAAGGGGGCATTCGGGATTCATGCTACCTATCAACGAGTAAAAGCTCTATTACGGTGGAGACATCTATTCGAGGAGATTAAGGAGTTCATTCGTCACTTTGTGATGTGTGTGCTAGATGTAAATACGAGGCTGTGGCATCTCAGGGATTACTTCAGCCCTTACCAATTCCTAGTAGGGTTTGGGAGAGTATATCTATGGATTTTATTGAGGGGTTGCCTAAGTCCCATGGCGAGAGACACTATATGGGTTATTGTGGACCGTTTGAGCAAATATGGCCATTTTATTGCACTCTCCCATCCATTTTCAGCGTCAGAAGTTGTCTTCATCTTACCATCCCCAAACCGATGGGCAAACTGAGGTTTTGAATCGCTGTTTGGAAACTTACTTAAGATGCATGTGTTGGGAGTTCCCTAAGGACTGGTTTAAATTTTTACCACTTGCAGAATGGTGGTATAACACTACCTACCACTCTTCTACTCACATGACCCCTCATGAGTTACTATATGGGCAAAAACCAGCTGTTTATGTGCCTTATTTGCCTAGGTCAGCCATCGTTGAGGCTGTTGACAGGTCTTTTGTGGCAAGGGAGGGGGCTGTTATGGTAGCTAAACACCATTTACATAGGGTTGTGAACTGATGAAGCAGAATGCGGATTCCCATCGCACGGATAGAGAATTTCGGGAAGGTCAATGGGTTTTGTGAAGCTCCGGCCTTATCGTCAAATTTCAGCTGCCTCTAGGAGCAACCAAAAGTTAGCTCCTAGATTTTTAGGCCCTACAAGGTGCAGCAACGCATTGGGGCAGTCGCTTATAAGTTGGAGCTACGGAGGTAACAAGGATTCATAATGTTTTTCACATTTCCTTGTTGAAATTATGTCGAGATCCAAGCATGCGGGCCGGCATCCACCCCTTGGTAGGCGGAACCTCCCACTTTGAAGGAACCAGAGAAGATTTTACGGACCGGGCGGGGTAGAAGAAAAGGACGCATTATGGCGAAGTGTTGGTTCAATGGAAGCACCTACCGAGGAGGAAGCTTCATGGGCGTTGCTATACACATTTCAGCGGCGGTTTCCGGCGTTTGTCATTCCTAACCCTTGAGGACAAGTGTCTTTAAAGGGGGAGTATTGATATGTAATTCATGTATTAATTCTAGCTATATAGGTAAGTGGCAGCCACACTAATCCTATGAGGCAGCCACTTAGTAAATAGGAACCGCAGCACTATATTAAGTCTATGAGGCCAGCGGTTAGTATTAGTATAACACTTAGGATTAGGATTAGTTAGCTATTGGGCCTTTGGGCCTTGAGTCTAAGTCTAGCATTAGGCTATATATACCTAGCCATTAGGCTAATGCAAGCATGTCTAAACTGAATATTGTGTATGAATGGAATGAGCGAGTGCAACGACACTTGTTTCGACTATGTTTCTTCTTCTCTAATCTCTTCTTCTACAACCTAGTTATCACATCCTTGCATGTTGATGAACTGTGTTCTATTTTATGTTCCCTCTGCCCCTATTGGTAAGATACCACCTGTTGGCTTTTAACAGGGCTCCTTCATTGGAGACAAGCTTTTACATTCCTCCTTAACATCTATAATGCAAGAGCTGCTTTTTTGAACCTTTTGAACGATAAGATTCTTGGTTGGTCAGCTTCCTCTTTCAAACACATGCATACATCAATGAATATTGAAAAGATGGAATGTTATCAATTGCTACAACTAAGATAAACAGTCATTTTTCTTAGATGTTAGTGTTTGTAGTAGACTTTTATAAGAAGTTTACTATGTCGCTAGAATTGCTTCAGACAAATAAATTAAAGGTCAGGTTATGTGAGGTTTGCTGCAGAGAGTGTGTGTGCTTTTTCTGTGGGGGGAATCTCTTCAACAGGATTAAAAAGCTTGAGTTAAACAGTCTTTCTATCTTTTATAAGCAAGACTTCTAGAGTATAAACTTACAGTCGGCAATGTTACTCAAATGATTGAGCCAAAGTCCAATCCAAGGTTTGTTTAACTTGCAAGCTGTGCTAAAGCAGCTTGTGGATGCCTATGGTCATCTACTTTCAGAGCTTCTGTCCTTGACTGTAGTTTATAGTTATTTCTTATTTGATGATTGACCGATTGGAGTAGAGTATTCTCTTTTTGATTTTGATAATATGTGTATTTCCTTGCTTAGTTTCTTTTATGGTTAGAGGCAACAGTGTTGTTATTTACTAGGAATATTGGCAATGGTAAATCTGTATACTGATAATATAGATGTTTATTGGCCAAAAAAAGTCCTCAATTAAGGAAATTAGGGTTTGCCTTTATTTTCTTCTTTTAAATTTTTGTTTTCCTGCTGAAGTTTATTCTTTATGCTATCTTGCGTGTATGATGGGATATGTAATCATAGTTTTATTACCATATGGATCAAATGTTCTTTTATAACCACTCTTTCCATCCGGTTCCAAATTTAAGTACATATCATGCTGTAGTTATTTTTTTATGAATGTTCTTTGCAAGAACCACCTTTTTTCCTCTTTCTTTTGTTTATTCAATCTCTTAATTGGTTTAAGATGAGGGGAAACATGATGAAACCTTTTCTGTAGTCATCAACATATAGATGGTGCAGGGTGTCTGTTCGGCGGTGCATTGAAACAAATATTTTGCATGTGTTCTAAAGTAAGGTTTGTTTTTTGTGAAAATTGGGCATTGAGAAGGAAGGACGCTTTCAGGGGTCTTTTTGTTTATTCTTTTTTATTTGGGGGCGATTTAGTTATTTATGCACTTTCAATACGTGTTCTGAGATCGGAGTTGAATCTCGAGATTTCTCAACACAATCAGGAAGCACATCTAAATATGTGCAAGGATGGTTGAACTGGTTACTTAAGATTCAGGTTGAAGGAAGCTTCAATAATTTACCTTAGCCTATCAACATGCATTAGAGTGTGCATTGGCATTGGTATTCTATGGATGTATATTGTTTGTACTAGTTGGTTTTGATAATTTATGGACAGTTGACAGCTATTTAGTTATTTATCCAGTTTCAATACGTATTCTCATCTCCCTGTTTGTTATCCCTTGTAGTTCATGATTCTATTTCTAATGTTTCCCCAGTCATTTTTTGGTGGCAACGATTTTCCACTGTAGAAGATTATTTGTTTCCATTTTATTACTTTTTGTAATTTTAAATTTTTACTAGAATGAGGTGCATTTATACAGCAAGGGATCAATTTAACAGTGTTAACAAGTCCTTGGTTTTTAATTTTTGAGAACTTTCTTTGGCTTGAACCCTATCAATCAAGCTCTCCTGTTCCCTTCCTTCAATCTTACTGTCAAAAACAAAATCACAGTTTTTTATTATGTTTACTTATCTGTCTCATGCCCTTTTTACAGGATGAAGTGGCAGCAAATTTTGAAGGACATGAATCTGGAGACAACCAATCTGATTCTGAAGAGGAACTTCAGAAGGTTCAAACATTTTTTCTGTAGATAGCTTAGTTGATGCTGAAATTGTGATTTGGTCATGATTATCTGATGTTTTGGATCCTCCTTTTCAGGATGAAGTAGAAGTAGAAAATGTAGCTGAGGTGGTCTCAGTTCAACAAGAAGAGGTCAAGCCACAAGCAGATGCAGAGCATACTCAGAGAGACTCTGAGGAAAAGGAGCAGCAGTATTTCCCCAGGAGAGGGGGTTATCAAAACCAAAGAGGAGGCCGTGGTGTTGGAGGTGGTCGAAGGGGTTATTCAAATGGGCGTGGAGGCCGGGGTGGCGGAAGAGGTGGCGGCTATTACAATGGCCGCAACCAATACTATGACCAATCTGGAAATTATTATCCCAGAAACTATTATAACAACAGAGGAAGAGGTGGCAGAGGAGGTGGTGGTGGTGGTGGGCACTTGTATGATAACCATGGTTCAGGTGGTCAAGCTAATCATGTAGCCGATGTTGGAGTCCGGTCGTGAGGTGTTCATAGCAGTCTTTAACTGTCTGTAGTAGGTTTACTTTTTGTTATATTTGTCTGGTATGAATGGAACTTGCTTTTAAACAATTTTGTTGACAGAATTCAACATCCCAGACTTCACCATTTTGTAGGCCATTAATGGACCTTTGTGAGAAAATCTTACTGTGAGAAACTACCTGCGAACAAACATATATGATATTTTATGAAGCTTAGCTTAGGCTTTCTACTTCCCCCATCAGACATCTATGTCCTTTTTTTTGATAAAAGTGTAGGCCAGGCCTGTATATTAAAATAAGGTGTTGGGGGAAGAAATTCCCATACAATCACGAAGGACTAAGGTCCTCAAAAAAGAAGGACAAGTATCAAGAACGAGAGATTCTGAGTAACCTCTCTTGGCTAGAAGATCAGCAACCTGATTTTGCTCCCTTGCAATGTAGTTAATTTCCAAGTTCCATGTGAGCTGCATAAACGTTCTGATCCTGTAAAAAACCAGACTTTGACGACCACTACAGGTCCTATCATGGAGAAGCTGGACGAGCTCCTTGGAATCAGATTCAGCAATCACACTTCGGAAGCCCATGTCCCAGACTAACTGGAGACCCTTTAACAAGGCCCACTCCTCTGCTTCATAAGCACTGCATATTCCTAATGGTCTTTGCAAAACCAGCAATCCATTGGCCTTGTGAGTCTCTTAAAACACCTCCGCTACTTCCTAGACTATTTGAGGGTAACATTGAACCATCAACATTAAGCTTGACCCATTCATTAGTAGGCATCGCCATAACGACTTATCCGCTAAAGAAGGGACGTCTTCGATAATAAATTCCCTCTAGCCACAAAAAGCTTCCATAGCTTAAGGATCGCTATGTGAGGTATAAGGGGTTTAATAAAACCTTGTTCAAAGATTGGTGATTCCGCCAATTCCATAGCTTCCATACACCTACTCCAAACACCAAGTCCCAATCATTTCTGTTCCTTTCGCTAAGTCCTCCTTAAGATTCATTTCAAACCACCGTGTTAGTGAGGCTTTGAAAAAAACACGATAATACCTCTGCTTGAATTAAGGCTAACCACATGTTCCTTGCATACTCACAATCCCTTAACACATGAATAAGACTTTCCGATTGAGAGTTACAATGACAACAGATTGAAGACTCATTAGACCATCTACTTCTCCACTCATGAGTGGGAAGCCGATTCTGGAATGCTAACCACATAAACACTTTAATCCGTTCAGCACCTTTCCACTTCCAAATTAGAGAGTACCCACGGTGATATGCATGCTCATTTGAAAGAAAAATATTGAAATATGCAGATTTAACAGAAAACTGACCATTAGTTGCACCATTCCACAGCATCACATCATTTCCAGCTTCAGGCATAGGAGGAAGAACTGCTAACAGTCTCTGAATCACTTCCCTGGGAACTAAAGATTCAAGCCGGGAAAAATTCCAAACACCACCAGAACACCAGTCTGAAACCTTGCTGTTATTTTCTTCAACTGACAGCTGATGGCCACACATGTCCTTGATCCTCTTCCCTTGAAATAGCCAAATGTCATTAAAAAAGTCAACAGAAAGCCCATTCCTCACTCTCCAACCAGTCTGCTCTTCAATAATCTCAAAGGCTTGGTTCATGGTAGATAATCTCTTCAAACCGAGACCTCCATACTTCTTTGGTTGGAGCATAGAATCCCAACTAACATTATGAAAACCATGAGGCCCAGATTTCCCCCAAATGAAATTACATTGCAATCTTTCAATTTCCTTGCAAATGCAAAGAGGTAATTGGGCAACCTGCATTGGGTATAAGGGAATTGAACTAATCACTGACTTAGCAAGTGTGATTCTTCCGGCCATGGATAAGGAATTTGCTTTCCATGTGGCTAGCTTGGAACGAACCTTATCAATGATATAGTGGAAGGTCTCAGTAGGCTTCCTTTTTCTAGACATCGGAAAGCCAAGGTATTTACCAATATCAGTAGTTATCTTCATCTTTGTTGTATCCTGGATTGCACGTTTCATTGTTCCTGGAACATTAGGAGAGAAGAAAATGGAAGACTTCTCATAACTGACCCTCTCTCCTGAAGCTTCACAAAAACAGTCAAGAACCTTGATAATAACATTAGCTTGCTCCATTGTAGCTTCCCCAAATAAAAGGAGGTCGTCTGCAAACATCAAGTGAGATAACTGAGGACCTCCCCTTGAAATACGAATAGGCTTCCAACTTCCTTCTTCCACTTGGTCGAGAATGAGATGAGATAATCTGTCAACACAGAGAACAAACAAATAGGGAGAGATTGGATCGCCTTGCCTAATGCCCCGCTTTGGAGCAAAAAAGGCTAGAGATAGATACAGGGTCTAATCTTGGAAAATTAGAGCGAGTATCTAAAGTGATCAGAGAAGTGTTACCATCTTGGAATAAAGAAGTAAAGAAGGACAGAACTAAGTTTTTGACATCCTCCTCTTGCTCAATCCATTGCCCATTGCCATTTTTCAGAGTCAAAACTCTATTTTGTCTCCTCCTCATCCTCGTCTTTAAATGATAATAGCGTGTATTATGGTCCCCTTTGGAAATCCAAACGACACTGGATTTTTGGTACCATTTGATTTCTTCGATTCTAAGCACCTCCTCCAATTCCTTTGCGAGATCAAGTTCCAAGTTACAAAGGTAACTAGAATAAGGATATGAATTGGATTGTTGGATGCCATTAAGCCGCGCGAGAATATTCCTTTTCTTTATCTCAATGAATCCAAACACATCACGATTCCAATCGGTGATTTGGCGTTGAAATTGCTCTAGATTATTTGAAAGAACTCCATGATCACACCAATCTGTTTTGAAGGAAGTCTTTAAAAGAATCATGTGCCAACCACATTGCTTCAAAACGAAATGGCTTCCTGGAACTAATAGATGCCTGTTGATTGACAAGAGACAAAAGAAGAGGGTTATGATCGAAAAATCAGTTCTTGGGAGTACCTTGACGGTGGCGTGCAGGAATTGGGCTGATGAAAGAGCTATTAGCTAACGCCCTGTCGAGACGTTCGAAAAGCCTAGCACAACCGCTGATTCTAGGTCCCTTCCATGTCATCCTCGGTCCAATTGACCCCAAATCAGACAAGCCACACTCAATAATTCGGTCATTGAACCATTGCATTCTTCTAAAATTACTGATCTACCTCCAATCCGCTCATTTATAGAGGCAATATCATTGAAATCTCCAAGAATACTCCATGGGTACTGGATTCCTTTTGATAGTCTGAGGATGTTTCCCCATAGAAGAGATCGACAATCCGAGTGAGGAATAGCATATAAAGCGGTGAGTAAAAAGGTGGGCAAGCGAGGAATCCGACAACGAAGATGGAAAAATTGCTTATCTTCTTCCAAAATGTCCACGAAACCTTCATGCTCATCCAAGCAATTGCGATTCCTTTGAGCGTCGAACTTGGGATAAAACGCAAGCGAGTCATAACCCATGGATCTAATTAGGTCAAATTTTTTGGATTTTAAACGTACGGGTTTCAGACAATACCAAAATAATGGGCTTGGGCCCCTTGCATAGAAGTTTTAAGTTCCTGAGTAAGCCTTTACCACAGGCCCCTCTTGAATTCCAGTAGAATATGTAATCCATAAAAACTAATAATTGGGTTAAAGGGAGCTCTAAATCCCGGTGGGCAAGCGAGACTCGGGCACAAAGACACTTTACTTGAAAGAGGTCAATACTTTCACAAACCATTGAGCTATCCATAGATGGCCCAGGATGCAAAAGCCCATTCCCTTCTAGAATCGATGATGTGTCCCCTGGATCAGCTGGTAAATCCAGATCAATAGGAGAAGATCCTTCCACGTGATTTAGACCCTGATTATCCTCCACGTAATTTCCACCTAGATCCTCTTCCCCCATTGTGATCATCATAATATTGTCTTCTTTTTTTGCATTTCCCTCTTTTCCTTCCCTCATTCTTTTGTCCACACGCTTGCTCACAACAGGAAAAGTTTTTTGAGACAAAATAGCAACGGTTTTTTGTCCCTGTTTTTCCTTCCCCTCAGATTTGTCATATCGTACCAAAGTAGTGCGCTTCTGGAAAACTCGCGGAGCCGAAAACGTACCTTGACTCGCATGCACAACCCCATCCGAACCTCCTTTTTGTTGCTCCACTATCTCATCAGCTGCAAGGAGAGAGAATCGGGACCCTGATTGTTGCTCCTTACTCTGTTCACCGGTTTTAACTTTTTTTGGCCGTGGACGGCGTTGCACCACCTTCCATTGCGCTTCAGGCATATCCTCTGTAACATTTCCTTTCATTTGAGCATTAAGATCCTTCTCATTTGAATTACTAGCTTCTGCATTAGCTTCCTTTTTTTGCTTCAAAGAACATGCTTCATGGCGATGGCCATAATTGCCTGAGAATTAACACAACATATGAAGACCCTCATACTCCACATGATACTCCTTCCCATCCACCGTAAATCCAGACATGAGTTGCTTAGTTAAATCCACCAATACACGAGCCGAGCATAGTGCCCCCTTAGGCGACAAGAAGTGTTCCTATTTATCTTAGCAGTAGCAGAGTCGAATTCCGGCTCCCATGGTCTCACCACTAAATAATGGTCATAGATCATCCACGGCCCACCCGTAAGAGCGTTTTGATAGTCTTCCTTGTTGGACAACTTCACAACATAATAGCCATGGCCAATGTTGATTAATCTTATAACTCCTTTTTTTGCCCAGAGAAACTGAATCCTAGCCTCTAACGCCTTATAGCCAATATTCCTTCCAAGGAGCTTGATAATAACTGAATTCTTCCAGGCCTTGAACATTCTTCTCTTCATCTTAGCAGAGAAGATGAAAGTGGGAAAGTTCCTCGTTGGATCTTCGATTATTTCGCACAATGGAGAGTCATCATCGGACATTGAATCGTCCGAGTTGTTATCCTCAGTTCCACCAATATCTTCAGTCGGCACTACAGACTCACTCTGAGTAATGCCTTTAAGCTTGTTCGCAAATGAAGTTCCTCCTTTAGAGAAAACAGAGTGTTTCTCTCCTAGTTTAGGCCAGTCTACATCCTTATTGCTACCCTGAGGTTTTTCCACATTCTTTATCTTCTTTGAGCTTCGCTTTAATAAATCCTCCTCCTCTTCAGATGAAGAAGGAGCTGAGCATCTTTTCCTTGGAGCACTGGAGCGTGAGCAGTCGCCATTTTTTCTTTGATTCAACAGAATTAGTGGTAGATCCTCAAATTTAGGATCTAGGATAATTGATCAAAACAATTCAAGAATAAAAAATTCTTGACCAAGTAAGATAATACTTTGAGTATATTTATGTATTCTGTTTTCTAAGAAAGGAATATATAGAGAATTATATAACTGACTAACATAAGTTACCAAGACGCATGCCCAAATTGACAATAACTTCCTAAATAACTAACTATAATAAAACACAAATAAAACATAACTTCCTAATTCCCACTAATTTGCCTTATCCAAACCCTACTTCCTTGAATAAACAAGAGGATGTGGTATCTTTATCATCAACCTCCCCTTGAAAATGAGCCTTGTCCTCAAGGCAAAGTGAGAAACATAGGGTTCCCAACTAGATTCTTAAGGAGGCAGATTCTTCCTTTTGATAAGCAAGTGAACTTCTAAAGTGTTGTCAAGAAAAACCTTAGAATCAAGGACTTTTTCAGGTTTAAGAAGTAGTTTCCAATCATTAGAAATGGGTAAAGGAGGTAATGGAGCAGAAACATTATAACCATGAGTGGCTCAGAGGAGAGAAACATTGAAAACTGGATGCACTTGAGAACTTGGAGGTAATTGAAGTTCATGAGCTACTGCACCAATTCTGCGCTTAATAGGATAAGGACTAAAATAACGAGGATACCATTTGTGGAATTTCTGTTGCACCAAAGATTTTTGTATGTATGGTTGGACTTTTAAAAACACCATGTCATTAACAGCAAAAGTAACAGGCTGATGGTGAGAATCTACCTGAGACTTCATGTGAGATTGAGCAGCAGTTGGATTTGATAAGGTCCAAAACAACATCCCTTTCTTCAAAGAATTCTGCCAAATCACTGATATGAGTTTCATGGTTCACAAATAACAACAAAGTAGGCGGATCCTTACCATAAACCACTTTAAAAGGAGTGTAACCAGAGGGTGAATGATAATTGGTGTTGTAGGAAAACTCATCCCAATGTAGGAATTGATGCCAACTTTAGGAAAATCTTGACAAAAACTCCGTAAATAAGTCTCCAAGCATTTGTTAACAACCTTAGTCTGGCCATCATTTTAAGGATGGTAGGAAGTGCTCATCCTTAAAGTAGTACCACTCAAATGAAATAATTCCTTCCAAAAAGCACTTAAAAAACAGGATCCCTATTAGACACAATTGACTAAAGAAAACCAGGTAAACGAACTACCTCTTTGCATAAAAGAGAAGCAACTGCTTTGGCTGAAAAAGATAGGGGCATACCCATAAAGTGTGCTGATTTGCTAAACCAATCCACTACTACTAAGATACATTCCAAACCGTGAGAAGAAGGCAAGCCAGTGATAAAATCCAGCGAATATCCTCCCATATGTGTGCTGAAATTGGTAGAGGCTGCAAGAGACCACTTGGAGCTTACGGAATGTATTTGCACGCTGACAAGTTGTATAATTCTGGATAAAGGATGTGACTTCATCTTTCATATGCTGCCAAAAATAGAACTGTTGTAAACGTTGCAGCGTTTTAAGGACATCTCTATGACCACCAATAGGAGTGGAATGGACTTCATTGATCAATTAAGAGGTGAGAGAAGTAACAGGCAAAACCAAGCGATCTTTATAGTATAAGCGACCATCAATAAGAGAAAAATGAGGGACTGAGCGAGGGTTATCTTGTAACGACACCTTGATAGAAGATGTATAAGGATCTTGATCTAATAGAGCAGGTAGATCATCAAATAATGAAGCATGGGGAATAACCAAAGAGAAGAATTCACCATAATGTGGTATGCGGGATATAACATCAACATCTTGATTTAAAGATCCAACTTTGTAAATGGTTTGAAATCAAAAGGAAGGAGTTTCAAGATTAAACGTTGTTGTACAGGAGTAGTGATACATTGTTGGAAAAGATATTTGAGGATGAAATGGTCAGTATGAACCTCAAACTTGCGTCCCAATAGATAATGATGCCACTTCTGCAAAGAAGAGAATAGCATCAATAATTCCCTGTTATAAACTGAAGCATTTTTCTTTGATTGGGAAAAGCCTTTGTTGTGAAAAGCTATTGGATGACCCTCCTGATGTAAAACAACCTCAATGCTTGTAGAAGAGGCATCAAATTCCACAATAAATTGTTTGGAAAAGTCTGATAGTTGTAAAACTGGAGAATTAATTAATGCTTTTTGAAG
This sequence comes from Acacia pycnantha, assembly GCA_025563575.1. NCBI lineage: Eukaryota > Viridiplantae > Streptophyta > Magnoliopsida > Fabales > Fabaceae > Acacia > Acacia pycnantha. The sequence continues at coordinate 4,860,132 of JAMWYP010000049.1, read as the reverse complement.
TTCTTGAAAGGAAGATAATGATTTCTCATCCCAAAAGAAGACATTCTTCTTAGTCATATTAATAAGAGGTTTGGCAATTTGACCATAATGCAGAATAAATATGCGATAATAGCCTAAGAGGCCCAAAAAACCTCATAGTTTTGTAATATTCTTAGGAAGAGGCCATTTGTCAATGACAATAAGTTTGTCACGGTCTACCATGACTCCCTTGGCTGAACTAATATGTCCTAGAAATGAGATATCAAGTTGAAGGTAATCACACTTGTCAGGATTTGTATAAAACTCATTCAAACGTAAAAGTTGGAAGATAATATCCATGAGTGATATGATCCTGAAAAGATTTGTTGTAAACCAGAATATCATCAAAAAACACCAAAATAAATTTCTTGAGATAAGGCTGAAACAAGTTATTCATGATAGCCAGAAAAGTGGAGGGGCATTGGTTAGGCCGAATGGCATAACAGTGAACTCGAATGGCTATGTCTGCTGGATGAACTCGAATTTAATGATATCCCGAACGCAGGCCAATCTTAGAAAAATAAGTAGTACCATGAAGTTCATCAATAGTAGGAATATGATATTTATCTGGCACCGTTATTTTGTTCAATTCCCTGTAATCAATGCATAGACGCCAAGAATTTTTCTTTGGAACTAACAAAACAAGATTGGCAAAGGGACTTACACTTGGCTGGATAAAGTCCTTTTGCAACAATGCTGCAATTTGCTTTTCAATTTCATCCTTCTGAGAGTGTAGGTAATGATATGGCCGAATATTAGGAGGATTGGCACCAGGATAGAGATGAATAGCATGCCTTTTATCCCAGATAAGAGGTAGAGACTACGGTTCGATAAAAATATTAGCAAATTGTTACAACATGTCTTGCGGAATTTTGAACCTACGGACAATCTCCATGCCATCTTAAACTTCTAAGAGAAACTATAGTAGAAGGTTGAGAAATTCCCTGGAGTTTATAACGTTGCCCATTAACTTGAAAAATCATAGGCATCTTCTGCCAATTGGCTTCTACTAGGTTCAGAGAAGCAAGCCATTTTATTCCTAAAACCATTTCTACCACTACCAAGGTTGAAAGGAAAGAAGTCTTCTTTAATGATCGAGCTTTGTATTGTAACCTCCAAGTTCTTGCAGATTGAGTTGCAAGTTTTCATAGAGCCATCGCCTATTTGAACACCAAAAGGAGGTATAATTTCTAGTTTAATATCTAGTTCAATCAGCTGATGATTGGAGATAAAATTATGGGTGGAACCAATGTCAATGAGAATTAGAATAGTTCTGGAATTTAAAACTCCCCTTACTCACATGGTAGTCGTCGTATGTCGACTGAGAACTGCATGAAGAGATATCTTGACCAATTAAGGCCCTGTTTGTTACACAGAACTTGGGCCAGGGAAAGGGAACTTGACCCACTTCCCTCCATTGAAACGCGTTTGGTGCCCCAATCTTCCAGGAAGCAGAGTTCCCGCCCTCGACGATGTTCCCTTAAGAGTTGTTGTGGGTATCTTTCTCAGACATCAGACTATGATCTTCTTCATTGTCATCAGTGAGTTCCATCAATCAGAGGGTGGTTGATTTGCAACGATGACCCAGAGAAAATTTCTCTCCACAACGGTAACACAAGCCCTTCTCTCTTCTTAATTGTCGATTGGCGTCCGTTAAGGCTGAAGGTGGTGAGAAATTAAGATAATTGGAGTTATTAGAGGATCCTAGCAGCTTTGGCCATTTAGCTTGATCCAAGATACTTAGATTGCCCTTATTCCGTGAGTTCTCTTGCTAATGTGGTGCTGGATATTTATTCATTTATTTGTAAATTCTAAAATCAATGCCACGACATCCTGAAAATCGTTGAGGAAGCCATTGCAAAGGATGACTCTAGATTTTGGATTCAAATTCTATGGCTAAACTCGCGGCCTTATACATGGTCCTGTACTTTTGGATTTTGATGTTGGCCTTCAATTCCTCTTTCAGCCTATGAATAAATTCCGCCAGTAAACAATGTTGTGGCCATCCGTGAACCCTAGATAAGCGCCTAATGAATTCCTTCCTATATTCCTCCATCGTTCCATATTGTAAGATGTCACCCCCAAAAAAAAGGATTCTGGAATTCAATTGGACCGAAGTTATCTTGAAACACTTGAATTAATTTGTCCTAGAAGCGAATCGTCTGACTTAAAGAAACCCAAGTAAAGGCATTCAAAGCATCGCCCTCAAAATTCATCGCTGCAACTTCAACTTTGATATCTTCAGGAGTTTGGTAATAGCAGGAATATTTTTCAGCCTTCATAATCTATCCTCTTGGATCTCCTCCCTCAAACTTGGGAAATTCTACCTTAGTGTAAGGTGTTCTATGCGGCAATTTATTCTACCATGGGGTGTCTGCTTCAAATTCTTCATAATCGTCTTGTTGTCTTCTTCCTCTGCTCTCTTGTTCTTCAATCAGTTTCTTTTGATGCTTCATCTCAATGTCAATACTTTGGATTTTATTGACCAGGAACGCCATTTGCTGAACCAAATCATTTATTGGTAGAAAACTCTCCTGCTCCTTTGATGACTTTGCTTCAAGGCTCATGTTCGGATGATCCATTGATTGTTGTTTCTTTCGATTGTTTCCCATAACGCACAAAAATGGTTCAGAGAAAGAACACGCTCTGATACCAAATTGGTAGATTCTTAAGTTTAAGATCTAGGATAATTGATCAAAATAATTTGAGAACCAGAATCTGAAATTCTTGACCAAGTATTCTGAATATGTTTCTGCATATGTTTTGTTTTCTAACAAAGGAATATATAGAGAATTTCATAATTGACAAACATAAGTTACCAAGATACACACCCAGACTAACAATAACTCCCTAAATAACTAACTACAATAAAACACATATAAAACATAACTTCCCAACTACCACTAATTTGCCTTGTCCAAAGAGGACATGGTATCTTATCAATTAACTGCTTCAGTGTTTTTAGATTTGGAATCTGTATCACAAGAATGAGATGCCATGGTTGGTAAACTATCAACTCGCAAAGGTAAAAATAGAACCTAACCCTTACTTCTGACAGTCATTCGCAACTGTATTGAGCCCCTTGCTATTTTCTCATCTTAGTCGAATCTTCAATTACTTTTAACCTGTCATTAACATTCTTTGAGTTTAAAAGGTGACAAATGACAGGTTGTACTCTGTCTTTTATCATCTTCACCGAATATTATTGTGTCGTGTTTAAGAGTATTTAAACACAGGTGAAAGGGACCGGTTGTGGCGAGTAAAACAGATCACTCTTAGTTGACTTCTTATTTCTTTATTTTTTTCATGGAGACTTGAATAAGGAATTTATGTAACTATGATTAAGCCAGTAGATTCCCCACTCCCCAGGGAAAGAAAATTATCTGATTTTTGGTTCTCAGTAATCCTATGAGCTAAAATATACTTCCTGCAGTCTTTAATCTTTTTTTTTTTTTAAATTTACATTTGTTGACGTTTCTTCAACAATAATCAATGAGGAAATTAAGGTAAGTGAATAGGATGTTTTAGAAAATACATATCATATTAACTAATTAAATCAAATTAGGTAAATATTCTTATATTAAGGACCAGAATGAATAAATATATATGAAGACAATAAAGGTTGGTCCAGTTGATAATGAATTGATTCATAACCTACAATGTTGTGCATTCAAATCCTGTTGTTGATGTAAGAGCCTTGTTGATGGATGATTGGTAAGTATCTTTGTAAATACTCTTTAAGTGTGAAAGCTTGCTTAAACTTTATATATATATCATACTCTTGTGGCCCTATTTACATTTATGAGTTGTGGGTACTATGTTGCCTTCAACAAGGTAGTATTGTCCTTTTGTGGCTTGCTAGTATTAATGCCCTTTCGTTTGGATCCTTCCTCATATCATTCAAATTTTCAGTTGTATGGGTCAATATGCTACATTTCTATTATACCAGTACCTATAAACTAGAACAGAACCCTGTTATACAGAGGTCAAAAGATTATTATTGTTTTTTATAAAAAAAGTTATTCTAAAGTATATTGCACTTCAAAATTGATATAATATGATGGCTAATAATGTTGTGTGACTATTGGTAGGGTTGTAGGAACAATGCCTTGACACCCACAACAGAATAGAGGCTTAAAAAATTAAGATTTGTGGCAGAATACCTGATTTTCGTTGACAAAACGATCATGGAATCTCTCTGTTTTATTTTTCTTTGGTGAAATAAAATTCAATTGCTGACAAATTGGGATCCTTAGTTATGTAAGTGGCATAATATTCATACATTCACACGCAAGAAAGTGATATGTTCGTTCTTATTCTATTCTATATATGGCAGCAGCTCAATTGGGAGCTGGAAGGATGTGATTGTGAATATCTGGTTTTGTCTCGGTGAAGTTAAGGATTTGGGACCATTCACTATTGTTCCCGTTTTTCATTTCTCCAATGTGGAATCAGACCGTTATCACCAAGTAGATGCCGCCTTTAAAACCTAACCCAAAAGAAAGAAATGTTAAAAACCATGAGCTCTATAAAATAAGAGATGGGCACATATGCTTGGCTAGTTCAATATGAACCCCTCCTTTTATGCCCATAAGTTTTTTCCCCATTCTTATAAAAAGCCGTAAAATCTGCCCCACCACTGAACCAAAAAGCACTCATGAATTTCTCAACCTCATCCTACCGTATACAATATAATACTTGATGAGTACTTTAAAATCCTATTGGGAGCAAAATTGAATTTGAATCTAATACTAAAAATGATTGATTAGTTCATATATATATATATATGTATATATATATATATATATCCAATGATGAAATGATGGTTCCTACCTTGTATCTCATACATGTAGACGATGTCATACTAATCTTATTGAGATCATCAATGCCCTTTCTTGGTGATTCAAGACTAATAATAAAATATTACAACATAGAAATAATGCTGATTTGTTCTTACAGATTGTTTCTAGGACATCTAAATACTAAGATATGTTTATTAGTTATTACCTAATATGTGCATAAATTAGCTCAGAAGGTCTATTTTACAGCTTGCCACTTACAAGAATCTGATGCTGTTCAAGGAAATAATATGGCAGCTTCCCTACAGCTTTGTGAGTCCTATATATATGGCTTCCCAACTAGCAAGACATGTCCAAACCAGTTGTGTACGAAGAAACAGAGACTCTTCAACCTGAATTTCTCGTACAGCCTCTGGTTTTGGTTCACTAGTTCTTGCTCAGAAGAAGAAAGAAGCATGAGGAGAAGCAGCTTTATGGACATGGGATTTTTTAACAGACCCTCCGAGTCATCTTCAAACATCCTTAGCTTCCATTCCACTGCCAATTGGAATGCTCACTTTAATGCGTCCAAAGTAACCGACAAGCTGGTATGTTGTCTGATAGCCATACTCTTTAAAGTCAGTAACGTTATTAACCATGTTTGGATCTTCATGATAATTGGTTCTCAAGAGATATTTGTTGTTTGCTGCAGATGGTGATTGATTTCAACGCTTCATGGTGTGGACCCTGCAAATTCATGGACTCAGTAATCCAACAGTATGCAACAAAATACACAGATGTGGAGTTTATCAAGATTGATGCAGATGAATTAATGGTACCTACCACCCGTTCCCCTTCAATACAATTTATGTTACAGTACTTTTCATTCATAATAACAAATGATATTCACCACTACCTGTGATTAATTCTTCACCAAACCTAACTAGTCTAAAGAAATAAAAGATTAAACCAATATGGATAGATATACAAGCATGTCAAAATACTTACCAACAGGACCACTTCTAATATGCTTATATTGGTTGATCTACATGTAGTACTGTAGACTAGGTCTGGGAAACTCAGGAAAAAATTTGGATTATACAATGAACTAATTATCTGAATTCAATATACAAATGAAACAGGAGGTGTCTCAAGCATTCCAAGTTCAGACATTGCCAACATTCTTATTGATTAAGAAAGGCAAGGTTGCTGAAAGAGTTACAGGAGCAAGAAAGGAGGAGCTGGAAAAGTTGATTTTGAACCACAGGAGAGAAATTGTATGATCATGCCTTGAAATGAAATTGCAAGGCTCTCCAATATATTCCTACTATGACCATTTTACAAGGGAATAAGACCAGCAACCTAAGATAACTAAATAAGTTGGTGTCATTGTTTGTTTTGTTGTTTAAAATGTGTCGGTGCCTCTATTTATTTATATATTACATGAATGGGCACCGATGGCCCTCTTTTTATATCAAACCACACGTTCATTGGATTCTTTAGTGATGTCGATATATTCCTCCCCCCAAAAAAGCAAAGAAAAAAAGGAAACACAAAATGGAAGAAATAAATAAAAAGACGAAACATCGGAAGAGAATAAAAAGGCAATATCATCCAGACAAGTCAATCAAGCTAAACCCATATGCACAGATTCTCCCCATCTTTGAATATTTAATACGTTGCTTTAACTTCTCCAGTACCTATAAACTAGAACAGAACCCTGTTATACAGCGGTCAAAAGATTTATTTATTTTTTTTAAAAGAAGTTATTCTAAAGTGTATTGCACTTCAAAATTGATATAATAGGATGACTAATAATATTGTGTGACTATTGGTAGGGTTGTAGGAACAATGCCTTGACACCCACAACAGAATAGAGGCTTAAAAATTTAAGATTTGTGGCAGAATACCTGTTTTTCGTTGACAAAACGCTCATGGAATCTCCCTGTTTTTTTTTTTCTTTGGGGAAAGAAAATTCAATTGCTGACAAAATTAGGATCCTTAGTTATGTAAGTGGTATAATATTCATACATTCACCCGCAAGAAAGTGATATGTTCATTCTTATTCTATTCTATATATGACAGCAGCTCAATTGGGAGCTGGAGGTATGTGAATATCTGTTTTTGTCTCGGTGAAGTTAAGGATTTGGGACCATTCACTATTGTTCCCGTTTTTCATTTCTCTAATGTGGAATACAGACCGTTATCACAAAGTAGATGCCCCCTTTCAAACCTAAACCAATTTGTACACAAAGCTTAATTTTTTTTTTTTTAAAAAAAGAAAAAGTTAAAAACCATGAGCTCTATAAAATAAGAGATGGGCACATATGCTTGGCTAGACCAATATGAACCCCTCCTTTTATGCCCATAAGTTTTTTCCTCATTCTTATATAATTGTGGACGTTTGATTCTGGAATAAAAAGACGTAAAATCTGCCCCACCACTGAACCAAAAGCACTCGTGAATTTTTCTCAACCTTATCTTACCATATACAATATTTACTTGACGAGTACTTTGAAATACTATTGGGAGCAAAATTGAATTTGAATCTAAAATATAGTAGAAACTCCCAATACTGAAAATGATTGATTAGTACATATACATAGGTATATGGAAAACACGTTTATTAGTTATTACCCAATATGTGCATAAATTAGCTCAGAAGGTCTATTTTACAGCTTGCCACTTACAAGAATCTGATGCTGTTCAAGGAAATAATATGGCAGCTTCCCTACAGCTTTGTGAGTCCTATATATATGGCTTCCCAACTAGTAAGACATGTCCAAACAAACCAGTTGTGTACGAAGAAACAGAGACTCTTCAACCTGAATTTCTCGTACAGCCTCTGGTTTTGGTTCACTAGTTCTTTCTCAGAAGAAGAAAGAAGCATGAGGAGAAGCAGCTTTTTGGACATGGGATTTTTTAGCAGACCCTCTGAGTCATCTTCAAACATCCTTAGCTTTCATTCCACTGCTAAATGGAATGCTCACTTTAATGCCTCCAAAGTAACCGACAAGCTGGTATGTTGTCTGATAGCCATAATCTTTAAAATCAGTAACGTTATTTTTGGATCTTCATGATGATTGGTTCTCACGAGATATTTGTTGTTTGCTGAAGATGGTGATTGATTTCAACGCTTCATGGTGTGGACCCTGCAAATTCATGGACTCAGTAATCCAACAGTATGCAACAAAATACACAGATGTGGAGTTTATCAAGATTGATGCAGATGAATTAATGGTACCTACCACCCGTTCCTCTTCAATACAATTTATGCTACTGTACTTTTCATTCATTATAACAAACGATACTCCCTCCGGTCCTAAATATAATATAAAATTAACTTTTTTGAAGAGATTAAGGAAGCTAATTAAATTAATTTAGAGTATTTGTATTTGTATTTTTTTTCTTCAAACTAATTAGTTTGACTAATAAATTAATATATAATCTAATAATACACAACATATGATATGATTAAGTAACTTATTTAGCTACCTTAATCTCTCCAAAAAAAGTCAACTCTATCTTATAATTAGGACCGGAGGGAGTATTCACCACTACCTGTGATTAATTCTTCACCAAACCTACCTATTCTAAAGAAATAAAAGATTAAACCTACAAGCATGTCAAAATACTTATCAACAGGTCCACTTCTAACATGCTTATATTGGTTGATCTACATGTAGTACTGTAGACTAGGTCTGGGAAACTGCAGAAAAAATTTGGATTATACAATGAACTAATTATCTGAATTCAATATATAAATGAAACAGGAGGTGTCTCATGCATTCCAAGTTCAGACATTGCCAACATTCTTATTGATTAAGAAAGGCAAGGTTGCTGAAAGAGTTACAGGAGCAAGAAAGGAGGAGCTGGAAAAGTTGATTTTGAACCACAGGAGAGTAATGGCATGATCATGCCTTGAAATGAAGTTGCAAGGCTCTCCAATATATTCCTACTATGACCATTTTACAAGGGAATAAGACCAGCAACCTAAGATAACTAAATAAGTTGGTGTCATTGTTTTGTTTTATTGTTTAAAATGTGTCGGTGCCGCTATTTATTTATATATTACATGAATGGGCACTGATATACACCTGGCCCTCTTTTTATATCAAACCACACGTTCATTGGATTCTTTAGTGATGTTGATATATCCCCCCCCCCCCCAAAAAAAAAAAAAAGCAAAGAAAAAAAGGAAACACAAAAAGGAAGAAAGAAATAAAAAGACGAAACATCAGGAAAATAATAAAAAGGCAATATCATCCAGGCAAGTCAATCAAGCGAAACCAATATGCACTGATTCTACCCATCTTTGAATATTTAATACATTGCTTTACTTTCTCCAGAATGAAACAATAATAATATATTATGTTGATAAGAACAAAACTTGAGTCTCGAAGAAGCAAGCAGTAATTCCCAAAGCAATAACATGCTGCTGAAAAGGTTGCAGATATGCTTGGTTTATTTGTTCTATGCACAATTGTCATATCTAACTGATGAATTACATATTTACAGTGTTAACTGAACTTTCATGCCACTCAGTGTTAATGGAGAGACACACAACTATTAGAAAACAGATTGAAATTAGTTAACAGCGTCCCTCAGAATCCTTTTCAGTTCATACTTTTGTTGTGTGGTCAGCCTTGAAGGAAACATAACATCAAACTTAATTCTTAGTTTCCCCTTCTTGCCTGGTTCCTTTGAATTGGGCATCCCTTCATTTGGGACCACGAGCTCGTAGCCTGGTTCAACAACATCCTTCACTTGAATTGTAAGGTCTCTTCCATCCAATGTTTTCAGGTTCAGAGTCTTTCCAACGAGAGCCTCAAGAAGTAATATCTTCTGGACGAGAACCAAATCATTTCCTTCTCTCTTGAAAAATGGATGAGGTTTCTCCTCGACCACAAATATTAGATCTGCTGGTGCACATCCTGGTTCTTGGTGGCCTTTCCCAGGAAAAGTTATTTTTGTGCCCTTCTTCCAGCCAGGTTTAATATCAATCTTTAAGATTTCTTCAACGGTGTTCAACTTGCTGCAAGGAAAAATAAACAGAAAAGGACGCCTTGTAAAGCCTCTTTACAAGAGAAGAAAAAGAAACAGAAGATAGTGCTTGTGTCCACAGAGGGGGAAAACTTAAGATTTAGTCATATTTGTTATTATGATGCGGAAGAACAATTTTTGAAACAGTCAAACAGATAATAATATGCGGAACTCAACCTTAATATGTTCTCACCGAAAATCTTATAATAAATATCAAAGGGACCTGTTCTCATGTTCTTACTCATTTGATTCAGATAATCAGTTTGGTTAGTAAATAACTAAATATTCCTGAAACTCAAGTGAAGAATCTAGGGATTATTATAAACCCAACAACAAATTCATACAAGTTTGAATTCATTTGTTACACTAGGCATACACATCAGGAGAGCCAACGGCCCAACACAAATCGCAAAGGCAATTAAGTAACAAAAGACCTTCTTCTGTCCACATGTCAGTTCACGTGTATGCATGCAAGTAGAACAAGTGTGCGTGATGAGTGCCAATTCAGCATCTCTGGTTGTGTTTCGTTTTTTATGATGTTAGTGTCAGGCCAAAACAGCATCGTGGAGCGTAGTAGCGATATTTAAAATAAACGTCGGCAAGGAACAAGGATGGAATAAATTTAATTATCCTAGAGTTATTAGTTGTAATCAGGATGATTACAAGAGATTTTTTTTTTTTTTCGAAAGCTGAACTTCAGATCCTCCTCAGCAAATAAATGATCATTAAGTAAAAAGGTGGCGTGATTCAATTTTAGCCGTTTAATTTCTTTGGATGACAGTTTAGAAATAACACCACAATTTTGCTTCAATCCAACACAATTGAATTTCTAAGACCTTTCAGTCTCCAAAATGAACGAGTAAACGCACAGACAAATCCACAACCAAATCAGGATAAAGCAGTGATTATGAGAACCAAAATAGAAGTACCAAAATTGCATGTAAGAGAAATGGAAGATACTAATTACCCAAATTCATCAGGAACGTTCCTCGAGACTTTCATCTTCCTTTTGCTACCTTTGTAAAGTTCCTCGAGGCTAAAAGCCAACTTACTCTCAATCGCTCCCACCTTCTTGTCCTTCTGGCTCCCAGTTTCCTCGTTCTTACCGTCTTTCCTATCAACTCGACTAGAATTCAGTGGATAATGACCGTAAAAATCATAGATCTGACGCTTCTTGGGATCGCTGAGAACATCATAAGCCTCAGATATCAGCTTGAATTTAGCCTCAGCGTCTTCTTTGTTGACAGATTGTTGATGATTCTTATCTGGATGCCATTTCATAGCCAATTTCTTGTACGCCTTCTTGAGCTCCTCATCGGTCGCATTACTATTCACCTTGAGGATCCTGTAGTAGTCGCCAGCCCCCATTTTCGCCAATTTTTGACAGAATTGTGTGGAAGTATCTGTGAAAATTGGGTTGAAGATGAACAAACTTTGATTCTGATTTTGCCGGAGTCTCTGGGTTGAGTCTGTGAGTGAAGGGTAAAGTCCAACACAACGAAGAACAGTTCTGTATATATGAAGGAGGAGAGAGGAAGGAAAGCAAACGCGTGAAAGAAGCAGAAAATTCGCGCAAAGCACGATACAGAGACAGACTGTTATAAGAGGAGAAGGTTAAGATTTAAGAATGACAATTTAAATTTTAAATATACAAATTTATTCCAACGATTTTTTTTTTTTTTTGGGGGTTCAAAATTCTAACGATATGAAGAAGAATAATCTAGATAACATTTTTACCGCAAAAAGTTAATTATACTCTCTACCATGGTTTCAAATTAATCAATAAAATGAATAAAATCAAATAGTTTAAAAGTCTAAATTATATAAAATTCTAAAATAACCTCTTTAACATTTGATATTTTATAATTATTTTTCTTAACGTAATGTAATTATAAAGACAAATTTCATATTATTAATTAATATTTATAATTTATAAATGGCTTAAAATTTATGGAAAATTGTGGAAAAAATTCCCCATTAGAAATTTAATTGTGGAGAAGAAGCTAAGTATTAGTAATGTGTGGTTACAAAATTCGCAGGATACTAGTACTCTATATTAGTAATGAGGTATTTTTTCCAAATTTTCCCTAACATTTAAACTATTTATCTGTATATAACTAAAAAATAAAGGGTTTTTTTTAACACTAAAAAAAATAAAGGGTTGAATGTATATAAAAATGAATGAAGTTTGATGAATATACAATTGATAGCTTAAAATATCTGTATGGACCTGAGAATTTATAAGGGTTTATTATTAAGCTTTAAAGGTTAATAGGTTTAACCTATTAGTACATGGTTTAAGTTAGGAAAAGTTTATATGTAATTTAACCTAATAATTTAATTTTAATATTACTTTTAAGAATTATTTCTAACAAACAAATAGGTCAAAGCTGATTTCAATTTTTTTACGAAAAAAATTGGAAAAAAAAAAACTAACAATCAAGATTGGAAATCCAAGTTGATTTGTATTAAAATTTAGAATAATAATAATGGGATTGTTAGCCAAATTTGTAATGGCAAGATGGTATTTAAAAATGAGATGAGTCTTGATTAATCAAGTAAATATAAAAATGTAGAGGAAAGTGGGAATTAGGGGGCGAGATATGTGGGTGACTGAGTTGTAAAGTTATGGTGGGTGAGATTAAAATATAAAGAATGAGAACGTGTGTTGAGTTGGAGGAGTGATCGATCATGTGGCCAAATGCCCATTAGCTACTGACTTACTTGCAAGAAACACAATTTGTCATTTTCTTCTTCTGTTTCATTTTACACGCTATATCCCCTTTTTCCTTGACTTCAGCCACAACTCAAACCTTGTCGGGGGAATCGAGCAGCAGATAGGCTTGTTGTATCTATCAATAAGGAGGTGTGTCCAGTAAGGTGGGTAAGAATATTCTTACATTCTTTGTCTCAAGTGCTGGAAGAGGATAGAAAGAGCATCAAGTGTCACCAAAGTGTTGCCTCTAAGCAGCCCAGAATCTTAGATCCTAATTGAACTAGTATAACCGCGGTGCTTGATATAATCGCTTTAGACCTCTTTGCGGTTGGTAGTTTCCTTTTGTGTTTGATTATGACTTTTGTCTTTTTCCTTGTGGTTATTTCCCTTGTGTAAGGCTGACCGCCTTTGTGCTTGCTACGTTCTCATTAATAAAGTTAAGTAGATTTGTTCCAAAAAAAAAAAAACCACAATTCAAAAGTTTGCCAAAAAAAAAAAAAAACCCAATACAAACATTTTTTGAAAATTGCAACTATGCACTTCAACTTACTCAAATTTCAAATCACATGTCTTAAAACTTAAAAGCTTATAATCATTTTTTTTGAAGTCCATGAATTATATTTTTTTCTCCTTTGAAACCACTGTTACACCAGTGGCCCCCAAATGGCCTATCTTTTTTTTTTTTGTTTTGTTTGCTTGAATGAACCAAAAAAGATCCATATGGTTAGGTTGACGATTTAATTTTTTTTTAATAATTTGAAGATTAAATAGAACTTCTTTCATGTTAAGAATTTGGTAAAAAATAAAAATTTTCTAATAAAAAATATGAGTACTTTTTAAGAAAAATATTTGATCTAAAAACTAATAAATTTAAAGAAAAATATTTTATATAGTGTAAAATGCTTTTTCGAAAAGTGTTTTTTTACCGGTGCTTTTCAAAAAAGCCAAATGCGAAATACCTCTATTAATTCCAGTCGATCATTCCAGAAGGTCATTGGCGGAGCCACAAATTTTTTTTAGTCCTGCCCAAAAAAATAAATATATTAAATTATTTATTAAATAATATCACATAACATTAAAAATATAAATAAATAATAATCGAAAATTATAAATCATAACAATATATAAGATGATACTAACATTGTTAGTAGGTATCTCAAACAAAAATTTTACTTTCCAAACCGATTAAAATTAGTCATTAATCATCCTCTAAATATATATAGTTATCTTTTGTCAAAACTCAAGATTCTTCCAAAATTAGAACCCCAAAATTTTAACTAATCAACACAATATTTCCCTATTAGAAAGAGAAAAATACATATAATAACTTTTATAAAAGGAGTGAGGTGAAAAGAAGTGATTTTGAGTACCTATTTAGTCCTTAAAATAAAGATAAATAGCGCCGGAGCCCAGAAGTGGATGAAGTTTGATGCCTCTAGATCATCCATGCGCACGAAGAAAATGATAAAAGAAGGTGGAGTAAGTGCAAGCTAAAAGGCCAGGGGCGCTTCAATTATTATTATCATTCATTTTTTTTAATAGGCCACGGTTTTTAAAAAATCAAAACAATATATAAAATGATACTAACATTTTTATTAGGTATTTTAAACAAGAATTTTACTTTTCTCTCCTACCCCAATAAATAATGAATCAAACATTATCCTAATAAAAAAAGAAATATAATTATAAAGAAAATAAGAGATTACTCAAGACATGTAATTATAAAAAAAGAAGTGTAATTATACTAATATTGGATGATGTTATTACTCAAGACGCTCTGCTTTCCATGAGCAATAACATCATCCAATATCAGGTGCAAATATTCATATTGTTATGTCCCTGAAAGGTAAAAAAGGCATGAACTTGAAAACATCTCCCCTGCTCTTCCTCGGCAGCATAAAACCTCGAACAAGAATCTGATGCTACAGCCTACTCTATTACTAAATGATATTGAAACCAGAAAACACCCCTGTATAACACTTTTCTTTCAGAAATGTATTTGAAGCAAATTTTATATTATATATAAATATAGTTATAGATATTCGTATTTGAATATTAACAATTAACAATTACATATTAAGTTGCTTTATTTTGGAAAAATACAAAAAAAAAAGAATTTTAAAGTTGTAAAATCCTAAATCAAATTTGTTACTAAAAATTGATAAGCGAAAATTTGATAAGCAATTTAAAACTCAATTTTTAGAAAATATCTAATTTAAAATTTTACAAATTTAAAGTTCTTTTTCAGTCTTTCCCCCTCTTATTTTATTACTTTTCCAACAATTTAAAATACTTTAATATGTAAATGTAAATGCAAACGCAGAAATAATGTCATGCAATATTTTCAGTATATTTTTTGCACCAGTATCAGCTAGGGTTTCCTTTTCTGCTTGGCCACAGCCGCACGCGCACTTCCTCCTACTCTCCTCGTCTGAGCTGCATTCCCTTTGTTCTCCATCTACCTGCAGCTCGAGCGGTAATTTCACCTCATCTGCTTTCGGTTTTAAGGGTTAATTTCCGGTTTCTAGTCGGTTAAACCGTCGTCGCAGGCGTACTTGTTCACGGTGACCATTGATCATCTTTCTCTTGTTATTTTTTGTTTTTGGCCAACTATTTCTCGGTTGTTATCGTTCATTGTTATCGCCAAGGAGGATTGGAGCTCCTGTATCTTTTAGGTTTCATATCTATTTCTCTGTCTTCTGCTAAGAATATCCTAATGGTCTTTCTTTGGCTATATGGGCGTACAGGGTGAATAATTAGTATCACTTAGTTATGGGCAATTTAAATTAGCTGGGCTTCTGGAGGATATGATCTTTCCTCAATCACTGGGAGTCACCCGCATGGTTGCCATCAGCTAATTGTTGGCCGTGTTTGCTTTAATTCGTTGCTAGGGTATTGCATGCTTTGAAATGAATCAAGCTGCAAGGGGAGGCAAACACTATATGTTTAGGTTGGGATCCTTGATTGTCTGAAGAGAAATGATTGTCAAATACTTAGTTAACTTTCCATTTCATTCTTTTTTTAGTGTCTGCTTAGGTTAGCTGCTTTTCCAACGTCATTGATTTATGGGGTATGCGGTAAGCATGTGAGGGGAGTTTTGTCTGAGTTGCTTGAATGTGCTTCTAGAACGCTAATTCAAATAGGCATGGGAGGAGTAACCCAATAGTTTCCTGCAAAGTTTACCTACCCCATCTTTGGGGTGAGCTGGATTTGGCCTTGGAGTGGCGAATTTCTCTCTCTATATTTGCCTGGTCTGCACTGGCCCAAATGATTTGCTTTTCAATTCTTATAAAATGGCTGCTTAAATGATGCCATATTTGTTTTTCATTTCATCTACTTCTTTGTTGCGGTTTAGTAATTTTTATCAGAATGATGCTAGTTCAATGAATTAGTGCAAAAATTGTTGCTATATTTTCAAATGCAGATTAGTGCAAAAATTGTTGCTATATTTTCAAATGCAGATTGGACTTATTTGCCAAATACATATGTGTGGATCAATGAGCAATAGGTTTCGATTTTGCTATTAGTAGATTCTGTTTCCTTTGCTCAGAATATTGTTCTACATCGTTTTGATATATATTCCATTTTCATTCTCCTGCTTTATGTGGATCCCCTGCCCAGCTCATGGGGCGTTTTTCCTTTAATAAAGATGATTCACCCTCTCTCCAGTAATATGCTTCCTTGCGTAAAGTATATAGTTGAAAACTCAGAATAACATAAATTTTGAACTTTCGGCATTGTGTGTACTATAATATTGAAAAAATACATATTTCAGGCATGATAGGTTCCAACCAGCAAATAGATTATGAGTTGTGCAAGAGAGAGCTATTAAAAGTTGGTTCTGGTAGAGTTTTGCTGGTTGGGTGAGTGATGGCTATGGACTTAAAGGATGCGGAAGATGAATCAAAAGGGCATTAATATCATGGGGGGAGATGTTTATATACGGACTTTAATTTATGAACCGTTTTTATCTGTGATTTAGTTATTCAGTAAATGCTTTTAATGATAAGAAACTACCTTACTTTATACTGATTATCATAGTGATTCTATCAAGTTTGAACAATTAACTTGCTCCCCAATAAGATACTAAGCTAAAAGTTGTTAGAAACTGACTGCAAATGATTTGTATAGAATATTTGTATAGTGATTTTTGGATGTCGGGTTTCATCTTCTACGGTTGTACCTGAAGTTTCTGCATAGCATTTTTTATAAAAGTATATTTTTTGTTCCATATTCATATGTAGGTTCTCATGCAGTTCCTTTGTCATGTGATTTTTCGTATGCAGATAGATAGCCAACCTAGTGAAGTCATATATTGATTTCATTACCCAGTTAAGGTAGCCAAAATGTCACGGAAGGGTTTAATGGAACAGGACCTAAGTAAACTGGATGTGACAAAGTTGCATCCACTCTCTCCTGAAGTCATCTCTCGTCAGGCTACCATCAACATTGGTAATATTTTTATTCAATTTAGTTTGGTTCATTTACATCAGAATTGCCACAACCATCAGTGATCTGAGAGAAATAACTAGGAAACTTACTTTAGTTGTCCATGCAAGGAAAATTTAGAAAAAAGAACAAATTCAATGCCACCTATGAAGTGGTAGTTTTTTTCCTGTTCATTTTTTCCTCAAGCTGGGGAACAATATTGTTCTATGTTCTGGCAGGTACCATAGGCCATGTGGCACATGGCAAGTCAACAGTTGTGAAAGCAATATCAGGTGTCCAGGTATCCTTCCCTCGCTTCCTCCACCATATGTTTTTGTTAACTCTACCATGATAGAGTTTGTCTATTCATAATGGTTTTGGCATGTGGTAAAGTTATTTTTTACATGGTAAATTTTATTGCATTTGATACTTGTTTGCATCGAGTCATAGGGGAATAGGAATAGGTCTGATGGTGTCAGATTTATTATTTGTATATGTTGCCTGAGCTTGGAATATTTAATTCTAAATTCTATGCTCCTGGGTTCACCTTGTGTATGCAGACTGTTCGTTTTAAAAATGAGTTGGAGCGTAATATTACAATAAAGCTTGGTTATGCAAATGCAAAGATCTATAAGTGTGAAGATGAAAGGTGTCCTAGGCCTATGTGCTACAAGTGCGTATCTTTTCAAAAACCATTGTAATTGCTGGTGATTCTGGGCTTCCATAATGTAGTTAAATTGCTTGTGCAGGGCATACGGAAGTGGAAAAGAAGACAATCCTATGTGTGATGTGCCAGGGTTTGAAAACTGCAGGATGAAATTGCTGAGACATGTTTCTTTTGTGGATTGCCCGGTAAGCCATTTCCTTTTTAGGCCTGATGTGATAGTTGCCAAATGTGACATGTGGCTTCATTTCCCTATTTCTGCCAAGTTGTTTGGTATAGCTGTTTCCTTTTTACTTCTATTTGATATTAGTATTTATTTTTCCAATTCTTTTAGGGTCATGATATTCTCATGGCTACAATGCTTAATGGAGCAGCAATCATGGATGGAGCATTGCTACTCATAGCAGCTAATGAGAGCTGCCCTCAACCACAAACCTCTGAGCATCTTGCTGCTGTAGAGATTATGCGTCTACAACATATAATAATTCTTCAAAATAAGGTTGACTTGATCCAGGAAAATGTGGCTATTAATCAGCATGAAGCAATTCAGAAGTTTATACAAGTAAGCTTTTAATGAAGCTGTTTATGCTGTATGAGTGAGTTAAATTACAGTAACTTACGTCTGCCAATTTTGTTGCCTACCAGGGAACAGTTGCTGACAGTGCACCTGTAGTGCCTATTTCTGCCCAGTTGAAGTATAATATTGATGTTGTGTGTGAGTATATTGTTAAGAAGATCCCAATTCCTGAAAGGAACTTTGTCTCTCCACCCAATATGATTGTAATTCGGTCCTTTGATGTCAATAAGCCTGGGTTTGAGGTTGATGATATAAAAGGAGGTGTAGCTGGTGGAAGCATTCTCAGGGTAAGTCTCTTTGGTATATAATATGCTTGATGTTGACTTTTTCTAGTCCTATTCTGTCTGCATTTTTTTATACTATCGCAATTATTTTTTGGGAATAGTTTGTGTCTTTCTAAAATGCTTATTGTGTCCTAGTTTTCACTGAGTGTTTGATTGTATTTGACCTAAACGTTGTGAAAAAGGATGTTTACAGTATGAATGGACTTATTGTTGTCCATTTGTAAAGGTCAGGGTGTCTTTACATGCTAAATATATGGATAGTTTGAAAATGAAAGATATGGGGTTGCTAATTGATTCACTTCTCTCTTTTTGTAGCAAAACTCTTTTCTTTACATGGAATCTTCAAGATACTATTAAGAAATTTGTAATGATTCAATACCAAGCCTTAATAATGAAATGTTCATTTTGTTTATCTTCATACCAGCCTGAGTTTGTGATGGTAATTTATCATGATTTATGAAGTCTTTTATGGAGGATTTGTGGGCAGATTCTGAAGCCAGGTTTATTGACATTGTTTTTGTCAAATGCAATCTGATTATGTGTTCATTGCAGGGTGTTTTGAAAGTAAACCAAATCATTGAAGTTCGACCTGGAATAGTCGTTAAAGATGAGAGTGGGGATATCAAATGCACTCCTATATACTCGAGAATAGTTTCATTGTATGCTGAGCAAAATGAGCTTCAATTTGCTGTGCCGGGAGGTTTGATTGGTGTTGGCACAACAATGGATCCCACTTTGACCCGTGCTGACAGATTGGTGGGGCAAGTTCTTGGTGAAGTTGGATCGCTGCCTGAGATTTACGTTGAACTTGAGGTAGGTGGTGTCAAAAAAATTTTCGTAGGCAATGCAGGCATTGAATTTAGGGTTGTCAATCTATTTTCTTATCTTCTGAAATTATGAGTAGGTTGATGGAATATTTTTGCTTATTAGAAATTTTTTCGTTGAGATTTCTATCACATTTGCTTGCAAATCTGGTATGGGATAAGGTGGTTGGATTGCATTCGGAACATTTATGAAGCGCAGATTATTAAGCACATGTTCCATGTCTGTAATAGTAGGGGGAAAAATCCCCTCTTGCCTTGTCTTTCATTCCATGTATGACAAGTTTTATCTTTTTACTCTTATATGCAGAAAATCTTTGTTTGGGGCTGAGTTTTATTCGTTTTGGTCATGCAGGTAAACTTCTTCTTGCTTCGACGCTTGCTTGGTGTCCGGACAAAAGGAACCGAAAGACAGGGAAAGGTATCGAAGTTGGCTAAATCAGAGATCCTTATGTTGAACATAGGATCCATGTCAAGTGGGGCCAGAGTTATTGCTGTAAAGAATGATTTGGCGAAATTGCAACTCACTTCCCCTGTGTGCACCAGCAAGGGGGAGAAGATTGCTCTGAGTCGTCGTGTGGAGAAGCATTGGCGTCTGATTGGATGGGGCCAAATCCAAGCTGGAACCACCCTTGATGTCCCACCCGCACCTGTTCTGAATTAATCTGAGTGGCTAGATAGTAGAGACAGTAAGATTCTGTAGATGTGGGAAGGCAGACAATTGTTGGGGACCATTTTTCTGAGGTGGAGAAGAAAACTTTTGTGCTGAGTATTTTCTTCTCTTTTTTCCTACTCCCTTTTGTCTATTGATGAATTTGTATCTTGTGCCGGTTTAGTTTATAGACTGAGCATTTCAACAGAGTATTTTTTTCACAGGGACCCCTGGCTAATAGTCAGTTTATTGCTTCAATTGGTGTGTCTATCCTGGGTGGTGCTGGTTCCTTGTCATATACTCATCCCGTCCTAAATGTAAGACATAGTTGATTTTGTTGAAGAAATTAAGAAAACTAATCACATTATTTTAGAGTATTTATATTTTATTTTTCAAACTAATTTGTTTGACTTATAATTTTTTTTTTGATACTGTTTGACTTATAAATTGGTATATAATATAGTGATACACAATATATGATATAATCAAGTAACTTATTTAACTTCCTTAATTTCTCCTAAAAAATCAATCCTATGTTATATTTAGGAGGACCAGAGGGAGTACTATTCAACCTAAGGTTCTTGAATTCTTTTAGTCAAATATATACTCCCTGGACTTAAATAGGGAGTTAGTCTTGGTTTTAAATATAAAACTCATTTCTCATGTGTTAATCATTTTCTTTTTTAGAAATTGTATGTTAATTTAAATAACTATCTTGATCTATTTAAATTACGTAAATGTATTTTATATTAAAGATTGGAAGAGTAATTTACAAGTTCCTGTGGAGAATTGGATCGAAGAGGTTTCATGAAATCTTAAAGTACACAGGACCAAAATAAAAAAAGCTTAGGTCAAACTAAGAAACAGGCTTAACCTGACATGGAATTCGTGTCCTCGTTGGCAAATGGAATGTAATCCGGACTTGTCCCTTTTCAACAAGAGCGTGAAGCATGAAACTGCTCGGTATAAGCTCAGAAATTTTTCTCCGCCGTATATGATGCCTGTGTTATATGTCCTAATTATAAGATTTAGTTGATTTTTTTTTTAGAGATTAAAAAAGCTAAATAAGTTATTTAATCATTTCATATGTTATGTATTTTTGTATTTTATATTAGTTTATTAGTTAAATTAATTAGTTTAAAGAAAAAATAAAAATACTCTAAAGTAATTTAATTAGTTTCTTTAATTTCTTATAATTATCGAAAACGAGATACGCGCGCGCACAAAGTCGCCTCACTCCAACCCACAAGCTTCGCTGAATCTCCCCCCTTTTTTCTACAGATGATTTTATCATCAATTTTTCATAAGTCAGATCACGCAATTAAATAATCATCAATAACAACAATAAATCTTATCTCAATAAATGGAATTGGCTACATAGATAGCAATGTTATTGTACTTTATCGATAGCTAATTCTTTATATAAATTGCTAATTAAAAGGTTTCACCTAATAACTAAATTGAGTATTCTTTTTTATCTTCCTTTATTTATTTTCAGAGGACTTTGTACTCCTTGATCTATCCTACTCATCGGCCCATCTAATGACATCCTTTGATCATATCCAAAATGATGCAATTAAATAAAAAGCTATAAAAAAAATACAATTCTTATGAATTTTAATTTAAACTAAAGTATACGTGTCATCTTTTAAATTTGCGTGAAGTTTTATTTTAGTCCTTGACTTTATAATATCTTTTCAGTCCTTTTATGTCAACACTGTTAACTCTCCCTAATAGACAATACTAACTCGGAGAATTTAATGTTGACTCAGCAATTAAATGTGGAAAATGCATATTTAATTTTTAATTGTTTAATATAATGATTTTTCTATTTTAAATTATTTTTTAGCAAATTATATTTTAACATGGATACATACATACTGTCATACATATTAGGGTTTGGTTTCTTGGCGGTTTTTCCCTCGTCACTCCTTATCCTTTATCAGCTTTAAATTTTGGCAATCCATTCGATATCTAACTGCTCAGAAAAAGCCATATCACCTAAAATATTTTTTAGTACTAGTCATTAATATTCTGCAATATTTTTTTAAGATCATGCCGTATTTTTCCAGTACCAGTCAATATCCTGAAACATCTTTTTAATCAATATCTTGAAGCATCTTTTTAGTATCAGTCAGTATCCTTAAGTATTTTTTTTAATACCGGTCAGTATTCTAAAATATTTTTTCAAGATCATAAAGTATTCTTTCAGTATCAGTCAGTATCCTAAAATATATTTTTAGTGGTCAATATCCTAAAATATTTTTTCAAAATCCTAAAATAATTTCTCAAGATCATTAAGTATTTTTTTAATACCAGTTAGTATCTTGAAGTATTTTTTAAGTACAAGTTAGTATCTTGAAGTATTTTTTTTAGTATTTGTGAAATTTTTTCAAGATCCTAAATTTTAAGATTTTGATAAAATATTTCAGAATACTGACTGATATTAAAAAGTACTTCAGGATGAAACAGTCAAAATTAATTCAAATCAATGGTTTAGTTTGGTTGAGGAAAGATATCAAAGGTTGAGATTGGATGAGGAGGGATGATGAGAATATAGGATAATGAGAGAATCCAATTCCTACATATTAACCGACAGTAGAAAGTGATAAAGTAAATAGGGAGATTCTTGTCTTGATTTTTCCAAGTCGTTCAAAATTAAAACCAAAGAGAAGCAGTGAGAACCAGTATATGAAGACTCGACGAATGTCCTGCTTGGTGGAGGGATGCTTTGATAGAAGCTGCTAGTTATTCTGGCTGGGACTGCACCATCAACACGTAATTAACTTGCATTTTGTGTTCGTAATGACGAATCTGGGAACATTATTGTGTACGTAATGATGATAATAAGTGAGATTTGTGGAGGTTAGAATCAGAATTAGTTGAGGAAATTGCAAAGGATGAGTTGAGGAAACTGAATAGGGTGTATGTGTGGGGGATATTGATGAAAAGATCGTAAAGTACAAGAAGAGTATGGTAAGTAATGGCAATTACTAATAACTACTTTACCTTTCTACACTTGCATATTAAATATATACATATTTCCTTAATAATCTCAATCATCCTTTAAAAGGATTCTTTATATTCATTACGAATTGATCATTAGTGCAATATATTTAATTTTTTACTTAAAAGAAATAATGTCTTACAAGATAATTTCAGAATTTCAAGATCATCATCAAGCATATTGGATCAGAGTCTTTTTTCTCCTTTATTTAAGATTTAATAAAACTAACTTCTGATCTCTACTCACTCTTGTATTTATGACATGAAAAAGTATCAAACAGGGCCAACAACCACGTAAATTTTTGTTTCGTGTAACATATATATGAATTTTATCTGACGGCAAACCTTTTTAAATGCTAATTTTGTTCCTAAAAGTTTCATTTTTGTCCTTAATTACAATATGTTTCTACCCCATCGATATCTTCAATTCGTGAAGCCATATACCATAATATATATATTTATCGATCTACATACGCAATACCATATAATTATAAAAAAAATCACGAGATGGGATAAATATAAATTTGACAAGTAGATGGTGGATCTTAGCATCGAAAATTTCCAGATGCCGAATGAGATAGAAAGGAGTACCTTCCCAATATGCTCATCAATTTTTGTTTTTGTTTTTGAAATTGAACCTTCAAAATTCTTCAGAAAAGAATAAGAAAATTCTACTTCAATTTCAAAATCCCAAATCAATAATTTCCTACTTTAATGAGTTATCAATTTATACTCTTACAGTTAATAACTATATTCTTAGGGGTTTAATTTTCTCATGTTGCATGAGAAAGAAAAAATTCCTGCACACACATGAAATGGTGGGACTCACACACACACATGAGATAGGATAATCTCACTACCTACTTATTTCACTACTATTTTCTAACCCTTAGATCTATTTTTTATCCAACGGCTCTGATTTAACCTACATAATACCTCATTCCTTCTTCCTTTGCACCCCTCTCCCGTTCTCGTTCTCTCGCCCCACGAGTAAGCGATCACGGGTTTGATTATTTCGCAATGGAATCGAATATGCAATCCCAATTTACGAGAAGAAATTGCATATAAGAAAGATACGATCTCTGCGATTTGGCTCACTTATACGCAATCCCCAATCGGAATATGCAATCCCTAAAGAAACCCTTGAAATCGTATAACTCAAACACGACATTCACTTTCTATCATTTTTTCCGTTTTTTGGCAAATTATCGCCACACAATTCACTTTTTATGACGATGGGATTAAAAGTCAAATAACGAGCGGATATTTTTTTCTAGTTTTTCTTATACGATGCCCGAATGAACGAGAACGGGTTACCGAGAAAGAATATTGTCACTTTATACGATGCCCGAATGAATGAGAACGGGCGCAAAAATAATCAAACCCGTGATCGCTTATTCATGGGGTGAGAGAACGAGAACGACAGAGGGTACATAGGAGGAAGGAAGGAGGTTTTAAGTAGGGTAAATCAGGACCGTTGGATAAAAAATAAATCTAAGGGTGAGAAAATGGTAGTGAAATAAGTAGGTAGTGAGAATATCCTATATATATATATATATGGGTAAAGGATTTTTATCCTTTGGAGATAGAATTATCTCCGTGACCTCAAAACTACGTCGTTTTGGATTAATGAAGGGTGTTTACGTAATTTTTTATTTTATTTTTAATCATATAAATTTTACCGAAACACCCTATTAATTCACCTAAAATTACAAACACACCCTTCATTAATTCAAAACGACGTAATTTGGGGTCACTGGAGATAACTCTATCTCATGGAGAAATACTTTTCCCATATATATATATATACTAATTATATATATTTGTGGGTCCCGCCATTTCATATATTTGAGACATGAGAATACACTTCTCCTACAACATGAGAAGTGTTTTTCCCATATTCTTATCTTGTCTTTTTTTCCAAATTCTTAATTTTTACTCTTATTCCAAATCCTATTCCGTTCTATTCCAATGTCAATAGTTTCGTCGGTTTCTAATTGACCACAACATAAAACAAGGAAGAATAATCATTTCTCCTTTGTCATCGATTAGAAACCGAGGAACTAGAGACATAAAACAAAACAAAACAAGGAAGAATAATCCTTTCTCCGTTGTCTTCGATTACATTACAGTTCACCTGCGGAGTTATCGAATTTAATGAATAAGTCTTGAAAACGATAGCGTGCACTTAAGTAATCTATTCCAAATATGTTTTTTTCTTACAAAGTATCCAGAAACCGATATAAATAACCATGATAGATTAATGTCGAGCATTGTTAAACCCCAAAAGAGATAGCTCTTTTAAAGGATATATTATATTTTTGTACTTAGTACTTAGCCTACCCTTTGATTAAGATCAACGTAACATCGTCTATATTAATAGAAATATATATGTTATATTCGTAAATAAATAAAAATACCATCGGTAATTTATAAAAATAAACACAAATTTAGTACTCCCTCCTGTCCTAATTATAGGAACACTTTTATTGTATAAATTGTATTATAAAAGTATTCCTATAATTAGAATCGGAGGTAGTACTCTATAAAATGTCTAGTGCATTTCTACATAAAGCAACAAAAACATTTCTAGAGAGATCTGTTGGGGTATGCAACTGTTATTTTAGATCTTTTAGCCCCTTATCGTTGTGGAGAAAAATAGGACTTTTTATCAGAGAAAAGAAGTTTATATATATAGGGTAAAGGATTTTTCCTGTCCTTTGGAGATAGAGTTATCTCCGGTGACCCCAAAACTACGTCGTTTTGGATTAATGAAGGTGTTTCGTAATTTTGTTTATTTTTTAATCATATGAATTTTACCGAAACACCCTTCATTAATTCACCTAAAATTACTAACACACCATTCATTAATTCAAAACGACGTAGTTTTGGGGTCACCTGGAGATAACTCTATCTCCAAGTGATCGGAGAAATCCTTTTCCCATATATATATAGGGGTTTAAATTTCTCATGTTACATGGGAAGAAGAAGATTCCTACACACACATGAAATGGTGAGACCCACACATATATATAATGAGCATTATATATATATGTGGGTCCCACTATTTCATGTGTGAGTGACATGAGAAAACACTTCTCCTACAACATAAGAAGTGTTTTTCCCATATATATATATATATAGGGAATGATCCCTATTATGAATGATACGGCGAGGGAGCATATTCTGCATAATTACAAAATTGGTGCTTTGAGAATGTTATGAGAAACAAGAAAGAAGAACTTATTCATTTGTATCATGTTACAATTTCTGGGCGAAGTTGTATTAAATTCGTTCTATTAATTGGTTTACGTACGTATCCTGTTGCTTATATTTTTGTTTTTATTTGTATTCATGCCAGGTTCGTACAATACACATGGCACACATGAATGATAGATGAACACTTGTACTCGTCAAAGATTTTCTAAAATATCAACAAGAGCTAAACTCTCTACTTGACAAATGATGTGCATTTTCAAATTTGACTAATTAATAAGGGCAAACAATATCCTTAGGGGTTTAAAAAACACATTTTCCCTCTTCACTTGGAACAATATGGAAACGGTTTCCCTGCTCGTCCTTTGGAGGAGTAGGGGAGCTCGTTCATATAGATGAGCTCCAGATTTGGAACAGTACATTATTGTGTCTGGATCTCTTTAAAACAAATGGGTCCTTTGAGATAATCCACAAGCTTCTCCACCTCCTACATGTATATATATTGGCTCGCTACCTCATGGTTTCCTCCCGACACTATTTTCAATTACCAACCGAAGAAAAATCAGAAAATAGGGAGATTGATGACCAGCTGCCGCTCTTGTCTTGATTTTTCCAAGTTTATTACAGCCTCTCCGCTAGCAAGCGGAGGCAAGGCTAAGTACGTCTATACATCTTCAAACCTCACATAGTGGGAGTTTTGTGTATTAGGCTGCTTATTTAAGACTAGAGAACTAAACTCCATTTGCGGAGATAAGGTTATGTACATCTATCTCTCCTTAAATCCCACCTAATAGGAACTTTGTGCACTGGACCCGTCTATTGAAGACTTGAGAACTGAACTCCATTTGTGGGGATAAGATTATGTACATCTGTCCCACCCGAAAGGCTATGTATATCTATCCCTTCCAAAACTTCATATGGTGGGAGCCTTTGCGATAATGGAGATACAATTCTTCTGCGGAAAGACGTACAAGTGTTCAGACATTGAAAAGAAACTGTGGAATTCAAGTTCAAAAAACAATAACTGAACGCTGTTTTTTTTTTCAAGGTCAAGAGAAAACATGATTGTTGCAAATCAAAGGTCCGTAGATCTTTGTAATTGCTGATCTAGTTTTAGTATCACTGTATCATTATATCTCGCCTGGTTTTATATTGTTGTATTTTTTTAGGGTCTGAATTGCTGATCTAGTTTCATAGCATTAATGTTGTCTGCATATGGAAAGCAAAGAGAAAATTACGAGAACTTGACTATCCTCCTCATCTCTTCCTATCCTCTTCCTGTCCTCTTTTCATCTCAATCTTTAACCTCTAGATTGAAATTTGAGTGGTTTAGATTAAATATTTTAAATTATCATAACTAAAATTTAGCAATTTTTCAATTAATTAATTTAATTTTAAAAATTTGATATTTTATTAATAATTTTATAAAACATTAAATCTAAACCCTAGAGCATAAGGATAACCAATCCCGAATTATGATAAGAGTCTTGCGAACCTAAGGTTCAACTAACTTAAGAAGAAGAAGAGCTTCTTAACAAAGAATTAATCGTCGTCTGATCGAGTTGTTTTTCCTCGCCACTTATCTGGGGTTGTTGTACTATAACATGAAGGGGTAATTAAAATTCACAACCCATAAAAGTGTTCATTGTCACTGATATCAAATTTTCCAAACCATTGTTCTTGGTTACGTCGAGGAGCGCGATTTTCACGATGTAAGGTTGATATCTACAAGCATGCCAGAC
This sequence comes from Acacia pycnantha, assembly GCA_025563575.1. Classification (NCBI taxonomy): domain Eukaryota; kingdom Viridiplantae; phylum Streptophyta; class Magnoliopsida; order Fabales; family Fabaceae; genus Acacia; species Acacia pycnantha. The sequence continues at coordinate 4,832,187 of JAMWYP010000049.1, read as the reverse complement.
TATACGTATATTGGATTTTATCGACAAATAAACCGCCGTCTCCTCCACGTTCCAATTCTCTCTGTTTTATTGGCGTCTCTTCGGCCGGCTGGCATTTCTTGATCTATAAAAGTTTGAATCAATGTCTCGATTGGTCCGTTTTCAAAAACTTAAGTGCTAAAAGCGATTCAAGTTTCTGAAATACCAAACAAGTTGTTGTCATCGTCTTTATCATTCAATTTTCCTGTCTTTTTAAAACGTATCCATAAACCTAAAACCGAAGAAACTAACGATGTGTTCATCAGTTTCAGCGGTGACACCCGTTCTGATTTCACCAGCCATCTGGAAGCATCTTTTAGCCGTCACGGAATCGATGCCTTCTCCGACCACCAGATGGAGAGAGGGGCTGACGCTTTTCCTACGCTTTTACGGGAAATAAAGCGGTCCAAGATTTCTATTTATCGATCTACATACGCAATACCATATAATTATAAAAAAATCACGAGATGGGAAAAATATAAATTTGACAAATTGATGATGGATCTTAGCATCGAAAGTTTCCAGATGCCGAATGAGATAGAAATGAGTACCTTCCCAATATGCTTATCAATTTTTGTTTTTGTTTTTGCAATTCAACCTTCAAAATTATTCAAAAAGATAAGAAAATTCTACTTGAACTTTAAAATCCCAAATCAATAATTTCCTACTTTAATAAGTTATCAGTTGTTATACTCTTACAATTCTTATAGGCTACAAAACGGACTTTAGATTTTAAAGTTCAAAATTGTATTTTCTTGTCGTTTTCCCAAATTCTTAGTTCTTACTCTTGTTCCAAATCCGATTCCGTTGTATTCCAACGTCTACAGTTCGTCGGTTATAATTGACGACAACATAAAACATAAAAAATAGGGAAGAATAGTCCTTTCTCCGTTGTCTTCGATTAGAAACCCGACGAACTATAGACATAAAACCTTTTAAAGGATATATTATATTTTTGTACTTAGCCTACCCTTTGATTAAGATCAACGTAACATCGTCTATATTAATAGAAATATATATGTTATATTCATAAATAAATAAAAACAAAAATATCGGTAATTTATTAAAAATCAACACAAATTTAGTACTCTATAAAATGTCTAGTGAATTTCTACATAAAGCAACAAAAACATTTCTAGAGAGATCGCTTGGGGTATGCAACTGTTATTTCCTATCAGGGAAAAGAAGTTTATATATATATATATATATATATAGGGAATGATCCCTATTATGAATGATACGGCGAGGGAGCATATTCTGCATAATTACAAAATTGGTGCTTTGAGAATGTTGAGAAACAAGAAAGAAGAACTTATTCATTTGTATCATGTTACAATTTCTGTGCGAAGTTGTGTTTAATTTGTTTTATTAATTGGTTTACGTATACGTATCCTTTTGCTTCTATTTTTGTTTTTACTTGTATTCATGCCAGGTTCATCCAATACACATACAACAACAAAAAGTCGCTGTGTAATTTCACCGTCCAAAACCTGCCCTGTGTTTCTTTGGTTACATCAAAAATTGAGTTCCAACCTGGACTAGGACTGAACCTAGACTAATAATCTATATATATATTAGCCTGTTGCCTCTTAAAGTCCAATCTGCTAATTACAAGAATACATAATATGATAGTGATGACAAAAAAACACAAAAAACTAACAATATTATATTGTTGAGAGATTTTCCACAATTTCAACTGGAGCTAAACTCTCTACTTGACAAATGATGTGCATTTTCAAATTTGACTAATTAATAAGGGCAAACAATATACTTGAAGGGGGTTTAAAAAAAAAAAATCATTTTCCCGCTTCTCTTGGAACAGTACATTATTGTGTCTGGATCTCTTTAAAACAAATGGGTCCTTTGAGATAATCCACAAGCTTCTCCACCTCCTACATGTATATATATTGGCTCGCTACTTGGGGATTTCCCTCCCGACACTATCTTGTCTTGATTATTCCAAGTTTATTACCGTCACTCTGCTTGTTTGCGGAGGCAATTCTCCACCCCAAACCTCACATCCTGGGGGCTTCTTGAACTAGGATGATTATTTTTTTGCATGAGCATCTAGTATCCTAGACTTACCTCCTTTTTACTTGGAGGATTTATTAGGGTCCATACTAATCCAAATCGAGCTGGGTTGGACCACAAAGGCGAAAAGCTCTACCATCAAACATTGCTACGTTCCTTAACTCGAACTTGAGACCTATGGTTAAACTAGAACAACCCTAACCAGTTGATCTAGATGCTTGGTATTTAAGACTGTACTAGAGAACTAAACTCCATTTGCAGAGATAAAGCTATGTACATCTATTCCTCCCTAAACCCCATCTTGTAGGAACTTTGGGCAGTGGGCGTCTATTTAAGTCAACTGAACTCCGTTTACGGGGATAATGTTACATACATCTATTCCACCCAAAAAGTTATATTCATCTATCCCTCCCGAAACCCCATCTAGTGGGAGCCTTTGCTATAATAGAGATACAATTCGCCCGTGGAAAGATGTACGTACAAGTGTTCAGACATTGAAAAGAAACTGTGGAATTCAAGTTCAAAAAACAATAACTGAACGCTGTTTTTTTTTTCAAGGTCAAGAGAAAACATGATTGTTGCAAATCAAAGGTCCGTAGATCTTTGTAATGTCTCATATTGGTACCCTTTCATTTAATGTGAACTCGAACTGTTATCCCATATGTTCGAATATATTAATACTGTGTTTGGCATGGTGTAGAAAAGTAAGAGCCTGAACTAGAATTTATGAATTTATGCAAATAAGATATAAAAAGGAAGATTATTATTATGCATTATTATATCTGGTATTAAATTGTTTGATATAGGTATAAATGTTGAGATATGCCATTTTACTAATCATTTTGTACTCGTCATGAGTTAAAGAGGATATCAACTACTTATTATTGATTGTGTTATTTTTGTGTTCCATAAGCTTTTTATTACTTATAGTTATCATCTAATAAAATTACTAGTAATCTTCCGTGACGACTTTGTTCTATTATTTGTCTTAGTATCTGTTGCAACTCATATATCGCAATATTTCTTGTATTATAACTTTTTTTTTTTTTTCAGAGGCAAAGGTTCTCACCTCTTTTAACAAGTGCGCTATTTCAGGCTATCTCGGGATTCGAACTTGTGTTATCCTCCTTATCGGGGTGAGGCCCTTACCACTTCAACCAACAACTTGTTGGTCTTTAATTTTATTTTGAATATAATAGTGATCATAATCATAATCTGAGGATCGGAATACCCTCTAGTTCATCTAGATATATGCTATTTTGTCCTGTTCACTCCCATCTTCCCATCATACCCCCACCGGGTAGGGCCAACAGTTTAGGCGAAATCTCTCTATTTGCCACTTATAGTTTTTATGTAACCAATACTGAGCAAATTCATTTAGAGAATTACCCTTTGTTGACTTAATGATAATGGGGAGAAAATTTTAATGTGTTGGATTTTATTTTATTTTTAAAATAGCAGAAATGAAGTTAAAAGTTTTAAATTAATTTTTCTTTCCTTTTTCCATAACTCCTCTTGTCTATTTTTTTTTTTCAAATGGAACTCATTAAAATTTTTCTTTCTTCCTCTTCCTTTTATTATTCCCTTTAAATCATCAAACAAACCAAATAGAGAATTAAAAAGTAGATAAAGATAACGCCGTGTGTATATATATATATATATATATATATATATTCGGTTGCCCATTCGGTATCCGAGTTTCGCCCTATCTAATCCAGATCGACCTGGTCGCGCACTTGACTATGGTGGGAGTCTCCCTGCGGGGATTTTCGTATTCACAAGGTTCGAATCGAGACCTTGCTTAAGTGACACAAGCCGTTTACCACTTATGTGTCAACTCCATTGATATGGCATTTGGTATTTTATATATAATAAAGATATTTATATCTTGAACGCATCTATTTACTATTACCTTTAACAATGAGGACCAAAATGTGTCAGTGATTCTTTACAAGGTATACTTTTTTTTTTTTGCCCGACTTTACAACGTAAACACAAACAAAATTCTCCCAAGAATATCATCCTTATACACAAATATATTTTTTTGTATCACTGTATCATAATATCTTGCCTTGTTTTATTGTTGTATTTTTTTTTAGGTTCTGAATTGCTGATCGTCTACATACATATGGAACCCAAAAAGTTAAGAGTAAAATACTTCTAACCACCCTTCTATTTTGCCTTAATTACATAGACCTCCCTCTATTTTGAAAACATATACTTTAGTTTAAATTATTAACACAGTTAAAGAATATTCTAAAAAGATTCTTCAAGTATATTTTTGAATTAAAAACCATATTAAAATAAATGTTGTTTACTAATTTACCCCTCATTATACCAAATCCCTAATTTATCTTTTAATATTAATGTTCATGAATGATCTATTTGATATTTTTACTAAATTTAATTTAGAATAAGTTTTAGTAATCTGTTTATATGGTAAATATTTAAAACTTGTTTAAAATTTGAGTAATTATTTTTAAGAATATATGTTTAATGAAATATTCTTAAAATTTTTAAATTATAAGATATTAATATGCGAATCTCATAGTAATAACATTTTATAATTATATAATTTAATTGAGTGTGTGTATATGTATGTGTGCGTATTTTTGCAAAACATCATCATACTTATTTAAAAATTACATGATAAGTTTTTAAGAAACAAAAGAGATTAAACATTTATATTTATTAAAAAATTATAATAAAATTAATTAAATTTATAATATGATCAATTTAAAAGCATGACAAAAATTTTAAAATATATATTAATTTTTTAACTTTGACTTTTATATGTGATTAAATAAATTTTTTTTTGTCAAAGATTACATGATATTAAGTAATATTTATCTTAAGTAGGGGCCTTTTGGTTAAAATAATGAATCAATAATGTGATTTAACGGTCAACTAATTGTTGGATAGATGGAAGTTGAATCTCAAAACTAGAAGGGAGGTTTATGAAGCATATATTTTGATTTTAAGGGAGTTTCATATAAGTTTTCAAAATAGAAGAGATGTCTCGTAATTTAAAGTAAATAGAGGGGAGGTTGATGTATTTTACTCAAAAGATAATTATGAGAACTTGGCTATCATCTTTTGCTCTTACCATCCTCTTTTCGTCCTCTTCTCATCTCAACCTTTAACCTTTATATTGAAATTTGAGTGATTCAGATATAATGTTGGGAAAATTAGAATGAAGGACCTAAAGGAAAAGATATTTATGGAGAAGGACCATAAAAATTATAATTATTTAGAAGGACCAAATATAAAAATATAAAATTAAAAGTATTAAAATGCCCCTAACAAAATATTTTGTATTACCTCTTACATTCTCTTCCCATTCTATTTTTAAAACTAATACAAAATTTTAAGTTTCATTAAATTAAATAATGTTTTTCTCAAAAAAAAAAAAATTTAAGCATTCTTCAATTTTTAAGAATTATACTTTTTAAAATTAAAAAAAAATTAATTAAAAACTGAATTATATAGTTTTAATAAAAGTCAAGGTCTTTTATAATTTATCATATATGTTAAACCAAAAAAGTTTGTATGAATTATTTTTGTTTTAGAAGAAATTTATGTGGGTTAAAAAATTCATGTAATGTTAATAAAATCAAAAAGTCTAATTAACCTATTATATCCTGAAAAATATGAAGTAGTTTTATTTTTTATTTTTATAAAAAGAACTTAATTGACATCGATGTTGAAAATAAAAATCGGGCAACTTGATGATATAAATTGGTGAAAAATAAAAATTAAGAAAAATACGAGTTTAACAATTATTAATTAAATAGTATATTGGAAAAAAAAGATATAATTATATCATGATGGGTAGTTTTAGTTTTAATTTTAGTTTTTTTTTTAATTGTGAATACAATAGATAATACATGAGGATTGATTAGAGGCAATTTAGTAATTTTAAATTTATATTATGATGTTTGGTCCTTCTAAGTAATTACAATTTTTATGGTCCTTTATAATAAATATTATTTTATCTTGGTCCTTTATTTTAATTTTCCCTATAATGTTTTAAGTTATCATAACTAAAATTTAGTAATTTTTTAATTAATTTTTAATAATTTAATATTTTATTAATAATTTTATAAAGAGTAAAACCATTTCGGTTCTTGACAATAAGGATAACCAATCCCGAATTATGATAAGAGTCTTGCGAACCTAAGGTTCAACTAACTTAAGAAGAAGAAGAGCTTCTTAACAAAGAATTAATCGTCGTCTGATCGAGTTGTTTTTCCTCGCCACTTATCTGGGGTTATTGTACTAACATCATGGGGTAATTAAAATTCACAACCCATAAAAGTGTTCATTGTCACTGATATCAAATTTTCCAAACCATTGTTCTTGGTTACGTCGAGGAGCGCGATTTTCACGATGTAAGGTTGATATGTACAAGCATGCCAGACTGTACGTATATTGGATTTTATCGACAAATAAACCGCCGTCTCCTCCACGTTCCAATTCTCTCTGTTTTATTGCTATCTCTTACGGCCGGCATTTCTTGATCTATAAAAGCTTGAATCGATGTCTCGATTGGTCCGGTTTCAAAAACTTTAGTGCTAAAAGCGATTCAAATTTCTGAAATATATACCAAACATGTTGTTGTCATCGTCTTTGTCATTCAATTTTCCTGTCTTTTTAAAACGTATCCATAAACCTAAAACCGAAGAAACTAACGATGTGTTCATCAGTTTCAGCGGTGACACCCGTTCTGATTTCACCAGCCATCTGGAAGCATCTTTTAGCCGTCACGGAATCGATGCCTTCTCCGACCACCAGATGGAGAGAGGGGCCGACACTTTTCCGACGCTTTTACGGGAAATAAAGCGGTCCAAGATTTCAGTGATCGTTTTTTCAAAAGGCTACGCAGCATCAGATTGGTGTTTGGATGAGCTAGTGAATATAATGGAACGTAAGAGAAAAGGAAAGCAAATTGTGATGCCCATTTTCTATGGGGTGAAGCCCAAAGAGGTGAGAAAGCAATCGGGGATCTATGCAGATGCTTTTGTAGAACATGAACAATCTTACCGGCGTCGGAGAGTGCAACGGTGGCGGAGCGCCATGAAAGAAGCGGCAAATGTCTCTGGGTGGGATAGCTCTTCTTACGGGTATTACTGGAAGAGGATCCTCTCAGAATATCTTTTTTCCTTCCACTATCAGAATTAAAAAAAAAAAAAGTTTAGATTTAAAAGTTTTTAAAATATTATTATAATATTTTATAATTTACTTTTTAAAATTTTGCTTATATTGCAGTTATAAATTGTGTAGATAAAATTTGAACAATTTAAATTTATTTATTTATGTTTAAAATAATAGTTTTATAAAATATGAAATCTGAACCATTAAATTTGTTTAATTATGATGGAGATGAGATTCTGAGAAGAGAATGAGATCAACGATTTTGAGAGAACCAAAACCTTACTGTCATCCGTGTTTCAAATCAGAAAAGAACTGATCGAGCCCTTGAATAATAAATCATTTCATGCATGTATCTGAAAAGTAATAGAACCTAGCTGTTGTTTGTATAGGAGGGAGTCTCAGCTTGTTGAGGATATAGCAACTGACGTGAAGAAAAAACTAGAATCCATTGGCCAAACGTGACCGGAGAGGGATGAGCCAGATTAAAACACTGTTACAACATACAGAGGCTATATGCCTAGAGCTCGTTTAGAATGATGATATGAGTCTTCAAAATTTGCTTTTCAATCAATAAAATAAGCATGCAAGATGAGTTTTGTCTTGACTTGCATAAAGTTACTTATGATAAGAAGCTCCAAACAAGAGTGGATAGCTCCCATAGCAAGATTACAAGTGATTCCTGGGACATTTGTTAATAATTCAAGACTAGATAGATGTTTATTTGATCCATCAAGACTAGATGTATAAACTTTTATATTATTGTTTGTATACGTAGGGGTTGGGTCTCTCCATTTTCCTCTATTTCATTTTCTTCTCATAATCTCATTTTCACTATTAGATTGAAAAAAAAATAAATGATTTAGATTTTGTATAAAATTACTACTATAAAAAAATAAATTTAAATTATAAAATCCGATCCATACAATTCACAAATGTAATATAGAAAAAATAAATAAATTTTAATGTATAAAATCTTATTATAATAATTTTATAAAATATTAAATCTAAATCATCTATTTTATCATTTAAAGGTGGAGATGAGATTATGAGAAGAAAATGAGAAAGAGAAAAGGGAGAGTATCCTCTTCCGTATATGTAGTTTGTACAGGTATCTATATATATGAGGTTTGTTTCGGGTGTCTTAATTGTATCTAAGATATTTCATTTCTATGGTATGATATAATCACTGCACCCAAAAAAATTGATTAATCAATAAATGCAAAAAGTTTCAAGACGTGGTAAGAATTTAACTTATCTTTCATAATTTCCATTGCTCTAGACTCTCCCCTCTTTTTGGGAGCATGAGTGAAAGCAATGTATTTTTGTTTGTTAGGCGCATGTACTTTTTTTTTGGAAGCAATAATGTATGAGACAATAAAGTTTAGAACATTAGTTTGCTACTTTGTAAGAGACTAGCTCAATCTGTTAATGAAATATTTTTTTCCTGCATGTCATCTTTTAATATCTTTAATTTTTACAAAAATTAGAACGGATTAAATCTTTTAAATATATCATGGAATAACAATGATATAATATTAAATATTTATATATAAATTAAATAAAATTGAGGGTTTACATCCAAATAGCTCATTTTTTCCTGCATGTCTTCTTTTAGTATTTTTAATTATTAAAAAATTAGAACCGACTAAATCTTTTAAATATATCATAGAATAACAATGATATAATATTAAATATTTATATGTAAATTAAATAAATTGGGGGTTTACATCAAACTAACTTAGAAACTCTCCCTTGAAAAGTTTTACTAGGGATTATCATTTTTGCATTTACTGCAGAAATTTTTTTCTGCAGTAAGTGAGAAATGACGTCGTTTCAGTAAATTTTTTTTTTTTGGAAAAAGACGAAGGGAACACAGAGTGTGATTCAATCGGAATGCGATTATCGGCGGCATTTGAAATGCGAATGTGATTGTGAATCTGCGTTTGGTTTAGGTCGGAAGTTTCAGGCAAATGTCGAGGTTGATTCCGAAGAGCTTGTAGATGCACCGAAGGTGGAAGACAAGATTGGCGCTGTTCCAAATGGTCTTTCCACCGATTTTGATGTCGCCAAGAGGTTTTCTGGACTTGTTATGCTTTAATATCACTCTTGATTTTTTTTTTTTGCTTTATGTCGTTTTTTCTTAAACATAGATGCAGAGTCGGTTTCTAAGAGATCGCTTGAATTCGCAGCAACGAGTTCCGTGGAAGTGTCACGGCTCATGGACATTATCATCAACTCCTCTACAGTAATAAAGACATCTTCCTCGGGAGTTGATCTCCAATGCTTCTTATGTAAGCTGGATTTCTTCAATGATTATTTTATTTACGAGGGCATCGCGTCATATTTGTAACTCCGAACTTTACATTAATCGTAACTCGCTAATCTAGGCATTGGACAAGATCGGGTTCCTTTCCCTCACAGACAAAGAGATTCGGGCAATGGTGATAACGCTAAGCATGAAATCCAGTTAGTGCGATTAAATGCTCAACTTCGTATTTTTACAAAAAAAAAAAAAATCAAACGACGTTGTCTCACTTCTGTAGAAAAAATGTAGAAAAAATTTCTGCAGTAAATGCAGAAATGATAATCCCAATAAATAATGGTTGTCTACATGAGACCATTATTTATTTATTTTTCTTTAAAGTCCTGGTTCTTACCTAAAAATGTTATGTATGTATGGTTGTTTATGTGTGCCTGTTAATTATTATCATAGCAATGGGTTGATCATGACCTTACCAAATATCAATATATAATGGGTGTTATATTATAACCATTATAATAGATTTAGAATAAATAACAATTCGGAACCGTAATATATCTATGCCGAACTTTTATAATGTCCGCATATATGATGATTCGGAATCGTGATTTATGGTCGATAATAACTGTCATATATAACGAATTCTGTAGTAATGTTCACACAATATCATATATTGCTATTTTAGTGTTTAATATATGAGATAAAAAATTAGTTAAGTTAGTTGTTTATAAAAATGTGTTTGATTCCCTAAGCACTTCTTTTAATTATTTGAGTAGAAAACTACTCGTTGAAAACCCTCTTAATATATATAAGGAATATGAAGAGTTTATATATATATATATATATATATATTTAACTCTCACATTTAGCATGAGTAATTAGAAAAGAAAAATCATGAGAGAGGATAAATATAAATTTGACAAATTTTATTTTTTTGGTCCTTATAATTTTGGCTCGATTATAATTCAGCCCCAACTCTTTGACTCGATGCAACTTAGTCCTTATAATTTTGACTCTTTTTTAACTCACTGTAACTCATTCCTTATAATGTTAACCATTTTATAATTTAGCCCTTGTGTTTTAGAATAAAAATCAGGACTAAATTATAAAATGTTTAAAGTATAGAGACTAAGTTGCAATGAGTCAAGTTGAGAGACTGAGTTACAACCGAGTTAAAACTATAGGGACTAAGTTGCACTTGAGTTAGATTTTTGTTCAAATTATAGGGACTAAAAGATTAATTTTTCCTTTATTTTTTCACCCATCTTCTCCTATAACGTCCATATATAGTTCATCATCTTCATCACCATCTTATATTGACGACAAAACAAGAAAGTATATTCCTTTTCTCCGTTGACTTTCGACTACTTTATAGGCTTCACCTTCCGAGTTTTCAAACCCAATGAATACGTGTTGAGAGCAAGAGAATGGGATCAACCACCTTGTACCATAGTATGGTGGAGATACTACTAAATTAAATTATGTTCAAGCATTGTTAAGCCTTTAAAAAAATAGCTCTTCCATTTTTTTTTTTGCACTTACGACAATTACTCGGCCTGACTTCACAATTAAACAACTATCAGCCCTTGAGCCCTTCCATTAAGACTAACTCCTTCATTGGTAGAGATATGTTTACGTACACACACATTATACAGAATTTGATCTTAAGTAATTAATTTGTAAACAATGAACAAAATTTTTGTACTTTATAAAATCTCGAGTGCATTTTTACGTGAACGAAAACAATTTCTTAGAGATTTGTTGGGGTATGCAACTGTTATTTCCGATTAGAGAATAGAAGTTATGAGTGGGCATATTCTGCATTGTATAATAATTACAAAAAGAATGGGGATTTGAGAATATTCAGAAACAAGAGCAAAGCGCTTATTATCTTTTGCAACATGCATGCATGTTACAATTTATAATGGGCCACAGCTAATTAAGTTGTGTTTAATTTGATTTCATCATTGGTTTGCGTATCCTCATTTGCTTTTATTTGTATTCATGCCAGGTCATTTGTACAATACCAATGGCACACATGAGCACTTGATTAATTATCCTCATTAATTACATAATATAATATATTCTCATAAAAAGGCAAATATTTCTAAATAAATCACCGTCCAAATTAAAACCTGCATGCCCTCTGTTTCTTTGATTACATCAAAAGTTCAGCTACAACGTAACCAGGTCTACGAGTGAATCTAGACTAATCCATATATTTGCATGATCGCCTCCCATATATTCTAATCTGTTAATTAAATTATACCAAAAAGAATGGACAACTATACATTGCTCTTTCAAGATCATTAAGTATATTTTCGATCTTAGTCAAGATTTCAAGTATTTTTAAATATCATTCAGTACCCTTAAATATTTTTCAACATCCTAAAATAATTTTTCAAGATCATGAAGTACCCGTTAATATTTTTTCAAGTCTTGGTCAAGTATCTTTAAATATCTACAAGATCCCGAAATATTTGTTAAAAAAAAGAGAGGAATCAATGTTGTTTTTGAGCAAGTGGACTGAAAGTGAACGCTAGTGGCAGTGGATTGAATCCAATTTCTTGATTGAAGAAGGCGAGGAGCTGTAATTTCGGATGGATTTGTACAATTTCGAATGTTGGAAATGGGGTTTCTTCACGGGTTGACCCCAACATAACCCAAAAGAGTGGGACTTATTTTCGGTCGGGGCCAAAAATGACCCCATCATAGTGGAGCTAAAGATATGGGGGCCAAACATGGGGCTTAATGGGTGGCTCATAGGGTCTAGCCCATTTTGATGACTCTAATTAATACCCTCTAAGTACGTATACCTAATTACTTATATTTGTCTTAATTAGCTAGCAACCTCTATAACGTAACTAATTTGCTTTAATTTACTTCAACCGTCATCATATTTGCTGCTTCCACTGCCCATCTTACTTTTCTCTCTCTCTCTCTCTCTCTCTCTCTCTTCCAATCATATTATCTAAAAAGAATTTTATCTTGACTTATTATGTGGACATACTTTTCAATCACAAATCCAAACAAGCCATGATTTCTTGAAAAACATATATATAAGGAAAAAGAACTTTTCATCCTCATAAGATTAGTTTATCAACCACTCATAAGATTAGTTTATCAACCACTCTCTTCGATCTTAAATATAAAACGTAATTAAAGGATTTTGTTATAAATATAGGTCTCGAATGTTTGTAATTACAAGTTACCCCTACGATTTCATGCAGTAAATTAAAGAAGGGGCAATATTTTCTCAAACAAACTCAAGTCCTGTTTAGATCAAGATCATAATCAATTATGAGTCAAAAATATAGTTTAAAAAAATATATATCCTAACAACCGTGTGTGTGTATACATATACACTAAAATCAATTATGAAATTGAAAAGCTAATAATTAAAACTAATGAGATAACCATTATTTTGATTCATGATTGATTTTGGTGTGTATAGACAAGGATGTTTGATAATTTATGAGATAACAATAATTTTAAAGTTATAATTATTTGGGAAAAACACAGAAAATACTTTCGAATTATCAAAATGACAAATGAGGGTGTTGCATTTCATTGAACCCAAATCAATTCCAATGGACTGATTTGAAATTTTGAAATGTTAGGATAAGTTGAGAAATTATATCATTGTTCTCACTTTTTTTTTTTAAAAAAAAACCCTTCAAATCCCTTGCCGGTTGCCATAGCTATGGTGTTGGTGACCACCATTGATAGTTAGCCACAATAGAGATTTGGTGGCCTTGCCTGCGATATTTTTTGAAAAAAATAGAAGTCGATATCAAAACCAAAGTAGTTAACGACGAAACTAAAGTAATAAATAAACCCTTGCTGCTGAACATTTCTTAATAACTATTTCTATTTCACTATTGTCTATTTTGAACTAGTTACCCGTAAAGTTCCTAATACATTTTTGAATTTTCAAAACAAGATCAATAGTTCAAAGCACAACTAAAGTAGTAAATAAAGAGAATAAAGTAGTAAAGGGAGTCCCTATTGTTGACTATTTGCTAATTATAACTACTTTTATTCCAGTATCTACTACTTTAGTTTCGATATTGATTACTTTGGCTGGTTCTAGTCAAATTTCTTAATACCTTTTTTCAATTTCCCAAATAAGAGTAGTTAATAGTGAAACCAGAGTAGTAAACAGCGAAACAAAAATAGTTATTAGGAATTACTCAGCAGTAAGGACCCTATTTTCATTATCAATAACTTTGGTTTTACTATTGACTTCTTTTGTTTATGAAATTTAAAAAAGCATATTAAGTCATCAAAGTTCCGGTGATCGGAGCTTCAGGGACCTGCTATTAGCAGTGGTCGATGGTGCCGTAATTCGGGTGACCAGTAGCTAGCTAGCAAGGGATTTTTAAGTTATTTTATTAAAAAAATGTGAGGGCAATAATGTGATCTCCTAACATTTCAAAATTCGAATTCAATTCATTGAAACTAATTTGAGATTATCTAAATTCAACCCCTTATTTATTTTTTGGTATTTCTAAGATATTTTTTCTACTTTTTCTCTCATTAATATTGTATATATATGGGCATTTGAACAGAGGCTGATTGAGGTGGCAAATGGCCTCACTTCGTAAGGAGAAAATGCAAGTTCGAATCTCGAAAAACATTTTTGATGGGAGAGGGAAAATCCTTTCGGCTCGTTTGGTACACGTAATCAGTGGGAAGGGAAAGGAAAATTAGAAAGTTCATCCGTTTGAGTACGCATTTTGGACCAATCTTCCCGGAAGCTAGGTTCCCGGGCCCACCAATCTTCCCTTATATGTGGGAAGATTAGATCTCACCAAAATTGGTGGGATCTCAAGTTCCCATGTCATTGTTCACATTTGTTTGACAAATTTACCCTCAAATTTGAACTTGACGAAAACGTTCGAACTTAAGTTTGAATTTGGCGGGAAAGTTTGAATTTAAGTTCAAACTTGGCAAGAATTTTTTTAACAAATTTGAACTTGATAAGAACATATTTTTAAAAATATATTTTAGCAAAAAATTATTTTTATTTTGAATTAACTACTTTTGAGGGCAAAATAGATATTTCTTGATTCTTTACCAACTACTACCCTCCATTTTCTTCTTACCAAACAATCATCTTCCCTCAAGCCATCTTTCCTCATTTTTCAAAATCTTCCCTTCCGTTACTTTCTTTCCTTTAAGTTCCTTTTCCTCCTCAAATTTTCCCCATACCAAACGGGCCTATTACGTTCCAAATCTCGAAAGGGGAAACCCTTATTTAAATAAGAAATATTTTTTTAAAGATAATGATGAATGAATTGGGTGGTCATGAGATTTTTTTTTTTAATGAAAAGCAATACAAAACAAGAAACTAAGAAGTAGCAACAATTAAAATTCCCATAAGCGACTCTGGTCCTAAGATTTGCAAGTCAAAGCCTTCATTTAGTACTTTTTCGCAAGACAATATACCATGAGATTATTATCCCTGTCTAGAACTTGAAACTCAACTTGCCAATTCCACTTAATCATGTTCTTAATATATTAGAGAACTGCACAATCATCATATGTTTCAAGAACCACATTCATGACCAATTGTATTGTCACAACCGAGTCACTAGATTATATTCTTTGCATCCGATCCCAAGCTCTTTTAATCATCTCCAAAAACTTAGAGCCCAGTTGTTTTAATCCCATTACATGCCTGCAATAATAATCATGATTGCATTACATACCAAGAGGAAAGTGTTTGTTTCTCTTTAATATGGTAATAGGGTCTACCATGGTAATGATGATTACCAAAAATTGGTAATCCTCATTAATACCTCATTCTATGAATATTCATGAGAAAGTCCAATTTACCCATTTGTTTCATTTATTTTTGTTTTACTTGTCTCATTTCACATGCCACACCATGCCACAATCGCTGTCGCTACTACCTACTCCACCACCGTTGCCGCGGCACCTCTCTGTTGCCACCACCATTACCTCCTCCTCTTCAACCACCACCCTAGCCGCCACCAGCACTACCTCCTCCTCTTCCACCCACATCACGCCACCTCCACTATTGCCAATGCCACCACTACTTCCTCCCCACCGTCGCCATCATATCGCCTTCTCCACCGTTGGCACCCCAACTACTACCTCCTCCTCCACTGCCGTCACCACCACCTCCCTCATGCCTACCACCTCCATTGTTGTTGTTGCCGCCATACCCTTTGAAATTCTAAATCCCAAAAGTATTTCACCAAAAATTGTATTTGAAGGAGTACAACATTAATGAAGTTCAAATAAAATTTTACAAACATAACCCTACCCTTTGAAATTCTAAATCCCAAAAGTAATAAAAAAATTTACAAAATCTCAAAACAATAGTAAAATACAATTTAAAAGTGTTTGTGTTTTTACAATATTACCCATTATTTTTTTTTCTTTTTTTTTTAAAAGCTCTAGCTACCTTCACTAGAAAACCGGCGACTTTAATTCTAGATAGCCGAGATAGGAAAGCCGTTGAAAGAACCTCGAGAGCTCCGCTAGGCTCGATTGACGACCTGTCTCGAGTGCTCCGTCACCCACCGTGATGGAGGAATGAGCGCTCCCTCCGCAACGCCGAGCCGAGGGGACGGTGAGGATCTATTGAGAGATGATCGGGGGAAGGAACTTATTGAAGGAGGAAAGTTAGGGTGGCGAATGGAGAGTTCTCGGGCGAGGAATCCATGAAAACCAGAGAGGAGAATTGGATGAAAACGGACGAGAAGGAGCAAGCACCTAAATCGCACCGTGAATCATTGTTGAAGAACGTAAACTCCCGTGTATCTTTGGTGGGAGTGGGAAAGGAGTGACGAGGAAGACGATAAAGGTGATTACGGAATTGATACGGATTTCGCAAAAGTGTTGAACCTAGCGATGGAATCGGTGTGGATTACTCAATCCTTTGTGTCAGGTGTTTAATTTTGAAGAGAAGGAAAAAGAAAGGCTCATGAAGCCGTTTCGTAGAACGTTGATAGTCAAGTTTGTTGGGACGTCAACCTTCATTTGGATTTATGGTGAAGAAGCTTCAGCAGATCCGGGAAAGAAAGGGGAAAATAGATGTGTTCGACCTGGCAAATGATTTCTACCGATTAATTTTCAAAACAAGGAAGATTACATGGAGCGTTGATTGGAGGACCATGGGTGATATCCGACGCCTATCCGAGCGTAGCGCGCCGGAGACCGTAATTCAGCCCAAAGAATGCAAAGATTGAATCGGTGATAGCTTGGGTAAGATTACGACTTGCTGCTCCCTTGTTTGATAAAAATTTCTTATTAAATTTGGGAAACTCAATTGGAAAGGCGATTCGTTTGGACATACATACGGTGCAAAGAGCTAGGGAAATTTGCCGTATGTGTGTTGAGTTGGATCTCACAAGGCCATTAGTACACGAGTTCAATGTGGAGGGACAAGTATTAAGTGTGGTTTATGAGAGTCTTGGGTAGTTTGTGTAACAAGTGTGTAATGGTAGGCCATTCTAAGGAGGGTTGTGAGAGGTTTCATAAAAAAGTAAATGAGGAAGAAATGGAGGTGGAGGAACCGACCTGAGCTCAGGAAAAGGATAAGAGTAGGGGAGGACATAGAAGTTTGGAAAACGGTCCAAAGACCTAGGAGGATTAGGAGGAACGTTATAGTACCTCGGCAAATGCGATCGCTCAAGATATTCGGTCTTGGATGTGGAAACGGGGAGGAAGGTGCTTTGAAAGGAAATGTAAGTGCACAAGAGAAGGGGAAAATGGGAGAGGGCGGTTGAAAAGCAACCAGGTCCAAGCGGACGACAAGTGGGGGAAGGATGGTTTGGGTGAATCATTTAGGGGGTCCGAAAGTTTAAAAAACAAGAGTGTGGGCGGGCAGATCAAGAGGCGCAAAGGACAAGGATGGAAGGGGAAAGAGTGGCATCTTAGCAAATAAAAATGTGATTATAGACAAGCTGAGACATGACATTCACCAAGACTACTCCAGTTAAGGTGTGTTGCAATCTACGGGAAAAACACGGTGGAAAGGTAGTGGACTTGGTGGAAAGGAGAACCTAAATCCAAGAGATCCTTTGGTAAAAGCCTCCTGAGAAGATGACATGGAAACAAGGGTTTACCGACAGAGGTCTGATGGAATTCCCGGTGATGGTCTCGGCATGTGCATGGAAGAGGAAGGCTTCACAAGTGTATTGGTGATTAAGGTAAACAACAATTTTTGTGTTGTACTCTATACCTTTAATAGTTTACAATGATGAAGATTCTTTGGGATCCGTACAGTCGACTCTTTAGAATCGCCTTCCTCTACCGGTATCCACACGAACAGCCTTCAGAAACACGAACGGAGGCGTGCTAGCGCCTCTGAATAGTGCGTTTCTATATTTTCTATCTAGGGTTTCTCGCGGCTTTCTAATACGCTCGACGGAGAATGTCCCGTAGGTTTTTCTAAACCTAGTAGGCGTATTTTATTCAAAACCAATTTTGAATCTGGATTAAAAATATATTAATTAAATCTATTTGATAGATCTAATCTAATCTATTTATTTAATCCAAAATTAAAAGCCTTTAGATTTAATTTATATTTATAAATTAAATCAAGATATGATATCATTATATTTAAAATGAGATCCGATATCTCAGTTCAAATTAAATCTGATATGCAATATCTTTATTCGAAAATTAAATCTGAGATACAATATCTCAATTTATTATAGTTATTTAATTTATCAAATAAATTAAAAACTATATATAATAATATTATTGTCAATAAATAATATCATTATTATTTTCGAATTTAATATATATTAAATCAAGATATGATATCATTATATTTAATTTAAAATGAGATCTGATATCTCAATTAAATCGAGATACAATATCTCAATTTATTATAGTTATCTAATTTATCAAATAAATTAAATACTATATATAATAATATTATTGTCAATAAATAATATCATTATTATTTTTGAATTTAATATATTTATATATGCATATATATATACACACACACATACACATCCTAGATTAAATAAGTATTCATTAAATCTTAAACACATTTAAGATTCAATGAATCTGACACTCTTGCTCGTGTTGGGCCATTTTTGTGTGCGACCAGCAGGCCCACATGAGATTGGCGGGGCCAATCATCGTGCACCCCACAAGTCGCAAGCGGCCTCTAGCAAGACATTGCGACTACCCAATTCATATGGGGATCGTTGATAAGTACAATGACTTGCCCCTAGGGCATAATTTCCAACAGACTCCTACTTGCACTAAGTGCAATCATTAATTACCTTAATTCCCATTGCCTTAACATGATGCTCATGTTTTACTTGTGCAAGCGGCTTAGTAAAAGGATCAACGTCATTGTTTATGCGATATAACCTATCATACAACCATGTCACATCCCTTTTGTCACGAGATAATTTGGTCAAGGATGAGGCATGAAAATGTCAACTTCTGTTCTTGACCATTACTATCTCGATTCTTGAGTAGTCTAACAATTGAGATGGAAACTCCTTTCCATCGTAGTATGGCCATACATTTCTCGGACTCGCTCATCGAGGGCCGGTAGATATCTCTCTACAAATGTGAGGGACAAATCCCATCTTGACCACTCACATTCCTCCGCATGAGAACCACTTGTAACATCCCAACTTTTCGAAAGCGTATAAAATTTTTTCATCGTAGTAGAGCAGGAACAAGAGTGTAACCGATATATTGATATAAAATGCCCCTTTGGCTAGTTACATAAACGGTATATTAACCGAGAGTTCCCAAAAAGTAAAGGATAATAATGGAAAGTCTTCAGCCGGATCCTCAAACCTGCTTTGCTTTCCTCTCTCCTCGGTCTCGGTCCTCCCGAACTTTGACGCTATGTTAAGGGTGAGATCAGTATGCCGGATCTCGGAGTAACGGTTAACCTCATGTTTATGTATACACATACAAACGACAGACATCCACAACATCATCAGCACATACCATCACTCTATCACAACCCATGCATATGTATTGCCCCCGGCATGCAGATAAATTGCACCCAGCATACAGACCGATTGCACCCAAGATACGGACGGATTGCACCCAAGATCTGAGCGGTGCACCCAAAGATACAAACATAACCTCTAACCACTATATGCATTCAAACAAAGTATAACATCTATAAAACACACCTACCACATATATGCATACCATAAACATCAGAGTTAGTGTTACAGTACGCGAACGTACCTTCGTTGACGGTATTCTGGCACGTTTTACGGAAAACGGTAGTTTTGACAGAAAACAGCGAAACGTCCTGTCGGACAGCGTAACGACAGCAAATCAGAGTTTCTGACGTCCTATAAGAGTAATATCACTTTTATTAGTGATTTGGTACTATATCTGGCATTTTGGGTAAAATTACCATTTTGCCCCTATACCCTTAATTGGCGGAATTTCGCCAAGACTTCTACTCTTACAAATTTTCTTCCCAGAAATTTCGCGAACTTGACGCAATTATGATTTTTGAAATTCTAGACTAAAATAGCCCTATCATATGATATCTAATCATACTTTGAAAAATAAAGGCTACTCTAGCATTACTACTCTAACTATTGAAAGAACTACGAAGACTAAAAGCTCAGTCACTTAGGAAAACTTACCGGAGCTTCGCTGCGAGAATTTCCCGAGCTCCTCTCTCTTCTTTCTCTCTCTAAATCAGCTCTTGCTTCTCAAATGTGAGAAAAACCAAAGGGGAGGGTGGGTATTTATAGAAAAAGGTGTAGGATTTTAGTGATCGGATCAACTTTGTGAGAATCGATCACGGGACTAGCCCAAAACATAACTTTTTCAAAAGTTTTTCTTCCTTCTTCTTTCCTCCTTGCCTACCTGCCCAAGCTCCAACAGCCAAGGAATTGGCCAATGGGAGGAGGCCAAGTGTCTCCTTCCAGAAGCCTTAGGTTGAATTTCTCCGATCGGCACACGATTCGCGTGATTTCGGAGAAATCTCAAAATTCTGGATTTACAACTTTGAAGACCCTTCTCTTCCTCATCAATAATATCTATTTAAACTTGAATTTTGACTTTAGACGGGGTTCCAAGCGTCCAATAAGTTTCTCGAAACGTGTCGAACGCGTCGGTGTCGAAACGTATTTCTGGAATCATCAACTTCTTCAGAAAAATTCACTGATTCCAAATATGTCAAAATAAATTCAAACTCATGCCTAGATGTTGAGTTAGAATTTATTTTCTCTATATCCAAAA
Organism: Acacia pycnantha; assembly: GCA_025563575.1. NCBI lineage: Eukaryota > Viridiplantae > Streptophyta > Magnoliopsida > Fabales > Fabaceae > Acacia > Acacia pycnantha. The sequence continues at coordinate 4,811,495 of JAMWYP010000049.1, read as the reverse complement.
ATATACCTATATGCATTTTTCCCTATTTTGTTTTATTAGGAAATGCACAAACGACTTCAAAATTTACTTCCGTAAGAGTCTAACGGAAGACAAAATTCCACTGATCATTATTTTTCCCTGACTTTGGAAACCCCATTCCTGGATCTCTAGATAGGATCCGTTTCCTATTTATTAAATTACTATTCACTCAATTTAATTATATTATATAATATTGCAAGTTGAAACAAAATATATTGATATTTTCTTTAATTCTTATCTTCAATTCTTCCTTTGAATTTTCGGTCAAAATCTGATCTTTTTTTTTTTTTTTTTTCGTTTTACATTTTAATTAATATAAAATAATTATTTAATAATTATTTTATATAATTTCTTACATAATTTTCCTATTGGTCCAAATTTGTATTTAGGCTTAAAAATACCTAAACTCAACTATTTTTCTCCAAAATTTCCAATTAATTAGTAAACATGTTTTTACTAATTTTAAAACAAAAACCACTAATTTTTGAGCTTTACATAATTATTTCATAATTTCCTTTGCTCAGACTTAAGTAATTAGCCAATAATTTCCTAATTACTTTCTTATCAATAGTTGATAATTTTCTTACTTAGGATGCCTCATTACCTTATAACTTTTGTATTGACATTTTTGCTTTCATGTCTCAGGCATTATCTTAGCATTTACGGGGGTATTTCGGTCATTTCCTTACTTTTTGAGTATTCTTCTACAATTTCTCCAAGTTTGTAACTTAATAAATTACCTAAATTAGGGACAATATCATTCCCTATTTCAAATAGATTTTTACTTGCCTCCTTTATAGCTTTCACAGGTATCTATAACCCATAATGTATTTTAGGGACCTATATGCAATTTTCAACATTTTAGGGACCTAATTGCAATTTATCTAATTTCAAGAGAAATTTCCCTGACAACAAGGTAAACTCAATACAAGGTGCTCGAGACCTCATATTCACCTATTTTTAATAGGTATTATTTACTCATTTTATGATTTTTACCCTAAGTCGATTTTGGGTATTACACCACTGATCCCGATCCTAGCCTTTATCATCACCCGGTCAAAGGTGACTTTTGACTAGGTCAAAGACCAACGACTCATCATGTAGGAATCCATGATGATCTCAGATCAAAGGGCGTTGTGATGCGGTTATACATGAAAAAGCTTATGACTTATTCCATGCAGCTTTCTCATAGTGGTCGGCCCAAAGACCTTGTACTCTTACAAGTGCCTATGACTTTGACTCGTATCCCCATACTCATCAAAGTCACACTGGTCTTATTTCATCTTCGCTCCATGAGAGATGACCGACCAATGACATTTAGGATAATCTATTAGATATATCCGGGGATACGATTATCACTATAAACATGCAAATGAAATGATAACTAAAGGAGAATACTTTAAATAACATTAACGTTTAAAGTATAATGACTTGCTTTCTCCTGATACTTTGCATAATAATTTTTTTTTATCACCTCTATCATTGGTTTCTCTGATAAGATGAAATCGCTTGAGTATATGGTTGGTCCTTTGATGTGGCCTAGGCTCCTTGGTCTCGCGGAATAGCGCCGCTATTGTCACGAGAACAAGTCTATTGGATTTGAGATGGTAGGAACCACCCCTAGTTCATTAATGAACTTACTAATCCAAAAGGCCTCCTCACTTGCATCCGATCTTTGCTATATACTCAACTTCTATTGCGAATCGGCTACGGTTGCTATGCTTAGAGCTCTTCCACTTCCGCACCACCATTCAAAGGAATACATATCCCGATTGCGATCTTGAATTATCTTGATCGGTTTGGAAACTCGCATATGTGTGATCGGTCACTGAGCTTATCCTCCAAGCCACCATATACCAAGAATAAGTCCTTAGTCCTTCTTAAGTACTTAAGGATATTCTTGACACAGATCCAATGACCCTCACCGGGATCTTGTTGATATTTGCTGGTCATACTCAAGGCACATGAGACATTCGGTCGAGTACATAACATGGCATACATGATAGATCCAATGGCGGAGGCATATGGAATCTTACTCATGCGGTCTCTTTGATCCTGTCTACTAGGACACAGATTATCACCGAGATGGATGCCATGAGACATGGGCATATTACCCCCTTTTGAATTCTGCATACTGAATCTATGCAGTATCTTGTCTATGTATGTGCTCTGACTTAGGCCTATCAGCCTCTTAGATCTATCTCTATAGATCCTAATCCCAAGGATGTAAGTGGCTTCGCCTTAGTATTTCATTAAGAACGACTTTCCTAACCAAGACTTGACACTCGCAAGGTAGGAATGTCATTCCCAATGAGTAGGATGTCATCAACATAAAGCACTAGAAATACAACTGTGCTCCCACTAACCTTTTTTTTAAACACAAGGTTCATCTATGTTTTGAATGAATCCAAACTCTTTGACTACTTCATCAGAACGATGATTCCAGCTCCGAGATGCTTGCTTCAAACCATAAATGGATCTTTGAAGCTTGCAAACTTTACCGAGTCCTCGGACGCACAAAACCCTCGGGTTGTATCATGTACACATCCTCAAGGAGCTTTCCGTTAGGAAGGCTGTTTTGACGTCCATCTGCCATAAGACTTCATGGCACTAAGCCATCTTTCGGAGTTGGGTCCCACCATGGCCTCGCGATAGGTAGTTGGCTCATTGTGCTCAATGAGCAAAACATCACGGCTTCCAGTAATCAGAAATCCATATCTCTGAGGCTGTAGCCGTGTTCTATCAGACCTCTATGGGTCTTGTGTTACGTGAGTAGGCTCAATAACTTGTGTGAGTCTTCTATGGTTTCCATATGTGGTTCTACATTGTCTTGTGACTCTCGAACTTCTTCGAGGTTCACCTTACTCCCACTTGTTCTTTTAGAGATAAACTCTTTTTCCAAGAAGACACTATTCCGAATAACAAACACTTTGTGATCGGTGAGATTGTAGACATAGTATCCTTTAGTTTCCTTAGGATACCCCACAAAAAGGCATTTTGAGGATCTGGATGATAATTTATCAGAGGCTTGTTGTTTGACATAAACCTCACATCCCCAAATTTTAAGAAATGACAAACTGGGTTTCTTCCCAGTCCATATCTCATATGGTGTCTTTTCAACTGCCTTTGACGGAACACGATTTAGTGTGAACGTAGCTGTTTCTAGGGCATGGCCCCAAAAGAAGGTGGAAGATCTGTTTGACCCATCATAGATCGAACCATATCTAATAGAGTTCGATTCCTCCGCTTAGAAACACCATTCCATTGAGGTGTTCCTGAAGGAGTAAGTTGCGAGACGATCCCACAACTCCTAAGATGGTCAATGAACTCTTGGCTCAAATATTCACCACCCCGATCAGATCGAAGTGTCTTAATTGTTTTGCCAAGTTGATTTTGCACTTCATTTTGGAATATTTTGAACATTTCAAAAGATTTCGACTTATGTTTCATTAAATAGATATATCTATATCTACTGAAATCGTCTATAAATGTAATGAAGTACAAATGACCTCCTCGCGAGATGTATTCATTGGTCCACACACATCAGTATGTATGAGGCCCAATAATTGGTGGCTCTCTCACTGTGTCCGATAAAATGTGCCTTTGTCATCTTTCCCAATAAACAAGACTCGCATGTATCAATTGATTCAAAATCAAATGAGTTAAGAAATCCATCTTTATGGAGTTTCGAAATGCGTTTCTCATTTATATGGCCTAGACGACAATGCCATAGATAGGTCGGATTCAAATCATTTGACTTGAACCTTTTAGTAGTTATGTCATAGATTCGTCCATTCAATTTTCTATTGTCCTTGAGACCCTACATTTATTCAAATGTGAGATCCACATGTAGTATCTAATACCCATGTTGAGGAAGTGGAAAAGCGAATATCTATGACATAGATACTTGAAGCGATAGCCCCGCTATCCTTCTTATTCTTCTCCCAGATCTTCGAGGTAGAGTTTGCAATTCCTTTTCAAATGACCAAGTTCATTGTAAAAGAAACAGACTCTATCCTTTGGAGGTTTTGCCTTCTTGGCTTTCCGTTTCATTCCCCTTCCTTTACGAAGGGTCAAAACGATATTGGGCCTCTTCGTAAGGCTTAGCTCAGCAGTTTTGAGCATTTCATGCAGTTCAGAAATTGATTCCTCCATGTTGTTCATGTTGTAATCCATGACAAAGTTACCATAACTTCCTGGGAGTGAGTTGAAGATCACATCTGTAGCTAACTCTTGGGACATGGGGAATTCAAGCCTCTCAAGGTGATCAATGTAGCCCTTATCTTCAAAACATGAGGACTAACTGATGCACCCTCAGCCAGCTTGCAGGAATGAAAGGCCTTTGTGGTCTCATACCTCTCTTGCCTTGCCTGTTACTGGAACATTTCCGTAGGATGAACAATCATCCCAGAGGCCTCCACATGTTCTAGATCTCTATCGAGGTCTAGAAGCATAGTAGCAAGCATCAGGCATCCTGTATCCACAGAGTCATCTTTATGCTTCGTATAAGCATTAGTCAGAGCTCTTGGATCAGCAGCTGCAGGCTCGTCAGGAATGGGTTGATTGATGAGATATTCTTTTCTTTCGTGTTTAGGATCAACGCTTAAGTTCCCAAACATGTCAAGAAAGTTTGTCTCATCGAGTTCGTCCTTCTTAAGGACTAATCGCATTGATGGTGTTGAAGTATTACTAGACTACATGATTCTACAACTAAAGATATGCAAAGTTTAATTAATAATCTCCCACCGAATTAAGAACCCTCATTATAATTAGTGGGCTAAGATCCATATTTGGCTTAAATTTAAGTCCGCTTTGGCAGGACGCTTAAATTAAGTTATTTAGGTAGGCAAACCCCTTGCCAATTACATCATATGTAACTCTTAGATTTTTATGGGATTCAATCATCATATGACGTGTCATGTTTAATCTCATCTAATGCCTTGAGATCCAAAACCGTTTTGATAATCTCAATTAAGTCAGGACAATAATGAATATTGAGTATCACCATTACTCACTCTTGTCTCACCAAGATAACTCAGATGCATCCACTTTGGTGGAACATACAAATGGGCGATCTAGGTTTTGACAAGTATTCATTTATTGGTGGCATTATGACTTAAGATTTTATTTAGAGAGTATAATTAGATTAATCCTATTAATTCTAATTATATTAATGCAATCACTATTGTATCTCATATAATATCTAAATTAATTATGAGTGATCTAATCAAAACATAATTAAAAATCTAAATTGATTATGAGTGATCTAATCAAATCATAATTAAAATTCTAAATTAATTATGAGTGATCTAATCAAAATATAATTAAAATTTTAAATTAATTATGAGTGATCTAATCAATCCATAATTAAAATCTAAATTAATTATGAGTGATTTAATCAAAACATAATTAAAACTCTAAATTAATTATGAGTGATCTAATCAAACCATAATTAAAATTCTAAATTAATTATGCAATGATCAAATCCAAAACATAATCAAGGACTCCCGACACAACATGGCTCACCTAACCTAGAATCCTCTCAAGCCAATGAGAGGACTTCTCTAGATAAAATTAAAGAAAAATACTTCATGAGAAACCTCGTTTCAATATAGCATGCCATATTTTAAAAAATACAACACTTGTAAATTCTAGAGCCATATTGTTCACCATACCCAAACAAGTTAAATCACACCATATATTTAATTCATACAGTTATGCAATAAAATATTATGGTTAAAGTTATCATGATATAAATTCTCTAATTTATATTCATGATTTAAAATCTCGCCGGGATCCCTACATGATCAAAATAACTTCATGTTTTCGAAAATAATTTCCTCTGTTGGGATCCGTACACGCAGTGGAGTAAAAAAAAATTACGGATCCCTTAGGCGGATCGCTCAACGGCGTTTAAATCAAGGTTTAAGGTTTCCGAATCGTACCTTTGCAGAAAAATTTGAACTGAAACACGAAGGGAGGCGTGCTAGCGCCTCTAAACTGTGCGTCTCTATATTTTCTATCTAGGGTTTCTCGCGGCTTTCTAATACGCTCGATGAAAATGTCCCGTAGGTTTTTCTAAACCTAGTAGGCGTATTTTATTCAAAACCAATTTTGAATCGGATTAAAAAATATATTAATTAAATCTATCGATAGATCTAATCTAATCTATTTATTTAATCCAAAATTAAAAACCTTTAGATTTAATTTATATTTATAAATTAAATCAAGATATGATATCATTATATTTAAAATGAGATCCGATATCTCGATTCAAATTAAATCGATATGCAATATCTTTATTTGAAAAATAAATCGAGATACAATATCTCAATTTATTATAGTTATTTAATTTATCAAATAAATTAAATACTATATATAATAATATTATTATCAATAAATAATATCATTATTATTTTCGAATTTAATATATATTAAATCAAGATATGATATCATTACATTTAATTTAAAATGAGATCCGATATCTCGATTCAAATTAAATCGATATGCAATATCTTTATTCGAAAATTAAATCGAGATACAATATCTCAATTTATTATAGTTATCTAATTTATCAAATAAATTAAATACTATATATAATAATATTATTGTCAATAAATAATATCATTATTATTTTCGAATTTAATATATTTATATATGCATATATATATATATACACACACACACACATCCTAGATTAAATAAGTATTCATTAAATCTTAAACACATTTAAGATTCAATGAATCTGACACTCTTGCTCGTGTTGGGCCATTCTTGTGTGCGACCTGTAGGCCCACATGAGATTGGCGGCGGGCCAATCGCGTACCCGGCCCACAAGTCGCAGCGGCCTCTAGCAAGACATTGCGACTACCCAATTCATATGGGGATCGTTGATAAGTACAATGACTTGCCTAGGGCATAATTTCCAACGATTCTAGTATGGAATAGTAGGGTGCAACAAGCAAAGGTTTTGCAACCTGTACTTAGGGACATGAAATGTAGATATAGGCTGGATTTATTTGTGATTTTGGAACCTAGAATAAGTGGTAATCTAGCATCGAAGGTTATCAAAAGCTGGGGTTTCAAACATTCAGTGAAGATGGAGACTGTGGGATTTTCAGGGGGTATATAGTTAATGTGGGAGCTAGATGATATAGTTGTGGATATTAAAATTATGGATGAATAATTTGTTCACTGTAAGCTGAGGTTAGGGGGAGAGGAAATGTTGTTTACAACAATATATGCTCATCCTAATGAACAAAGGAGGAAGAGAATTTGGGAATTACTCAAGGGGTGGCGGATGAAATTGTGGAACCGTGGATGCTAGTGGGTGATTTCAATGAGATTAGGTCACCAATGGAGCAAAGAGGAGGTGGTAGAATAAATGAGGTGAGGTGCAATAATTTCAACCAATGGATTGAGGAATGCAACCTTATTGATGTTGAGGCTAGCGGTCCTTTTTCACATGGAAAGGACCAAAATGGGATGGTCTCGAAAGGGTCTATAAGCGTACGGACGATGTCCGGGTAATATCCACCTGGCCGGGGAAAAATTTGAGGAGGTCAAGTAAGAGTTATCCCTAGAGTATGTTCGACCACCATCCAATTTTGGTGGGCTTAAAGAAGGAGAATAAGGGGCTATGCAAAAGGAATTTCAGATTTGAAGCTATGTGGCAAATGCATAGTAATTTTGAGACCGTTTTGAGAAACAAGTTGGAGGGAAGAGAAGAAATCCACATTAAATTGGCAAACTTGCAGCAAGAACTAATCAAGTTGGAACAAGGATGTCTTCGGTAGAATTGATGGCGTAAAAGAAGGATTTTAAATAGACTGAATGGAATCTAAATGAGAGCAAACAGATGTACTAATCCTTTCTTAGTACAACTTGAAAAGGACTTAGAAGAGGAATTAATGCAAACTTTGAGACAGGAAGAAGTAAGTTGGTTCCAAAAATCAAGGGGAGGTGGTTGGAAGAAGGGGACCGGAATACAAGGTACTACCATGCAAAGACGTTAACAAGGAGAAGGAGAAACAAGGTAAAGATGCTAAAAAACAGTGAGGGAGTTTGGATTGAGGAGGATGAAGAGATTGTAAAGTTGTTCCAGGAATTCTATAGCAATCTTTTAAAGAAGAGGAGAACGACAGAGGTGGGTTAACACTTCTCGAAATGGGGGATCGTTGAGGAAAGTAGTTTGAGAGGTGTGAACATGGATGTTAGGGAAGAGGAGGTGAAAAAGCCTTTTCCAAATGGGAGGGTTTAAGGCCCCTAGAAACAATGGTTTCCCGCCGCATTTTATCAAAGGAACTGGAATGTTGTTGGGAATTTCGTAGTTAGCTTTATCAAAGAATTATGGAGGCAAACTGAGCTAATTGAGAAGGTAAATGACACTTTGGTAGTGTTAATACCTAAGGTGGAGCATCCCGAGGTAGTGAGCCAATTCGTGCCCATTGCTTTATGCAATGTGATTTACAAGGGCTTAGCGAAGTTTGCTAGTAAATAGGCTAAAGCCTCTTATGGACTGTTTAGTCTCACCGTATCAAACAAGTTTCATCCCTAAAAGAAGCATTCATGACAACATTATAGTTGCAAAAGAAATTGTTTACTCACTAGGCAAAATCCAAGGAAAGAAGGGTTACATGGTCATAAAAATTGACCTCGAAAAAAGCTTATGACAGAATGAGCTGGAGTTTTATTGCGAGGGTGTTGGAAGAGATTGGGTTTGATGAACAGTTCAGAAATGTAACTATGAACTGTGTGAAGTCTGTGAAGACAACACCGATGTGGAATGGGGAAAAAGGGAGCAATTCGTGGCTGCCTAGGGATTTAAGGCAACGTGATCCCCTATCACTATATTTGTTTGTATTAGGAATGAAAAAGCTAACACATCTTATAATGGATAGTGTAACAAATGGGCAATGGAAACCTTTCAAATTAGGGAGGAACGGAGTGGAGGTATCTCATTTATTATTTGCGAGATGACTTCTCGCTCATTGGTGAGGCGATTTGGACCAGATGTGTCTCTGATTATGAGTGTCTTGGAGACTTTGGGATGATTTCGGTGAAAAAGTGAGTATACCGAAGACAAAATATACTTTTCGAAGAATGTGGCTTAAGTGTGCATAATGAACTCGTGCATACTCGGGGTTTAAAAGAATGGATGATTTGGGGAGGTATCTTGGAGCATATCTCGATGTCGTAGGGAGAATAAGAGAAAATTTCAATTCTTAATTGATAAAATGCAAAGAAAGTTAAGTAACTGGAAAAGGCAAACTCTATCTCTTCTTTGGAGGTGCACTTTGGTACAAGTCGTAACTAACCAAATGGGAGTGTTTACTATGCAAAGATTCTCGTTATACCTGATGGTGTGAGAAAACAGCTGGAAAAAATGCAACGGAATTTCATTTGGGGAAGCGAGGAGGGAAGAAGGAAGATTCACGCGATTAGTCGGGATATGGTGTGTAGAGAGAAGGAAAATGGAGGGTTAGGATTGAGGAGATGGGACACTATGAATGAGGCTTTGTTGGGAAGGGTGGCTTGGAATGTCATATCTAAGCCAAATAATTTGTGTTCTTCGGTGCTAAGGGGTAAGTATGGAAGGGGAAGGAATTTTATGAAAGAGTGCAAAGGTCTGAAAACAGACTCTGAAGTATGGAGAACACTGGCCAGATTATGGCCAAAAGTATTAGAGAACTTATGTTGGGAAGTGGGGAATGGACGTGAGGTCCGGTTTGAGAAGACAAATGGCTAGAGGATGGAAGTAGACTAAAGGAAAGGTGTCTAGTCCAGCTAATGAAGAGGGTTCGATATAAGGGTAAGGAGATGATCAATGAAGAGGGGAATGGGATATGGCAAGAATTGGAAGGAGTGTTATCGAATAAGGTAGGAATCTCATAATGGTTGTGGTGCCTCCAAAAGATCTATTTGGAGAGGACACGGTGAGATGGGGATGTGGAATGCAAAAATGTATATAGTGTCTCGCAATGTACCACTTGTTGCGAAATGAACCGAGAATGTGGGGAAATGGTGTGGAAAAGACTATGGAAATGGAAGGGGCCTATGCGAGTGCAAATGTTCCTATGGCTTGCATCGCATGATAGGTGTTAACAAATGAAAGGAGAAGTAGGATTTTGGGAGGAAATGCACATTGCTACAGTTGCAATATTAATGAGAACCCGATGCATGTACTTAGGACCGTAATGTTGCATGATAGTTGTGGCTAGAATTGAAAAATGGCTTTGTTGGACCTCGAGCCATGATTTGCGGGGAAAAGATTGGCTAGATTGGAACTTAACAAGACAGATTGGGACTGGAGTTTGGTGTTCGGATAACCATTGGATGCTTTGGTCATAGCGAAATAGATGTTGTCTTGAGGAAGGTTACATACCGCCGGAGGATAGAGCAAGAATTGTAAAATGGCATGTAGATGGAATCAAGGAGGCCGGGTGGACTTTGGTAGAGTCTGTGGGGAGAAAAAGGAGGTAAGCATCGATGGAAAGCTCCTATGGTAGGATGGGTCAAAATAAACGTGGATGGGGCCTCAAAAGGAGATGGAAATTTGGCGGGATGTAGAGGACTCATTAGGGGAAGCAATGGAGAATGGCTTTGTAGGTTTGTAAGAAAATTGGGAGTGTGTTCTCGCTATGAAGGCGAGTTGTGGGCTATCTTGTGCGGTTTGGAGCTAGCAATCCATTATGGGTATGATCGTATAATTGTTGAAAGTGACTCGTGATCGTTGTAAACCTCCCGAAAGTTCTCAGAGTAGAAGGAAAATCTGGTTCGAGTATACTGGAGCAGATAAAGAGAGCTATGGAACATTTTCTAGATGTAGTTTTTTTTTGGTCCATGTTTTTAGAGAAGGCAACACATGTGCTGACTCTCTTGCTAATTTTAGCTTTAAGCAAAGTGTGGATAGAGTTGTATTTCATAATCATCCATGTGTGTAATTAGCTATCCGTGTGGGGATTGTTTGGGTGTTTCATACCCACGGGTTATTCTCGATACAGAACGAAACAGCCGAGGCCTCATTTGGTTACCAAAAAAAAAAAAAACCGGCGACTTTGTCTTTCGGGCAAAGGTGGAATTTGATCCCACCACCCTTGGATCCCCAAAGATTTGATAACCATTGATCCACTAGACCTATTAGCTAAAACGTTGCAAGCAAACAAATAAAATATATAACTATTAAAGTAAAAGGTCATGGTTTAAATCATTTACTTCACTACCAGCGGCATTTATAATTCTACCAAATTTCACCATTTCATCACTGCCATTTACAACAACTTTTTTACGATTTCAACAATTGGAAAAATACAAGAGGCCCATGTTTTTAAATTTTTTTTTATTACACCTACCAGTATCGTTGACAATTCTACTACCAAGTTTCACCATTTCATCAAAGTCATTTATACATACTCTTTGTTTTACAATTAACTAGGTAGAAGTGTTGTCAATGTCATTGCCACTGGTACCTCGGTCCTAAATATATAATATATTTTAGGGTTAAGGTGCAAAAATAGACATGTGCTTTCTCAGAGGAGGCCAAGTAGAAATATTTTTCGGGTGCAAAAGTAACTATGTGGTTACAAATTAGGTGCAAAAATAGCGTTTGATTGTTAAGTTTGACTTTTGATCGTTAAGTTTGACTTTTTTGCGACTGGATGATGACGTGGCATTTCAAATATTTTTAGTATCCTTTTAGACTAGGTCAATACCTGAAATATTTTTTCAATATCCTAAAATAATTTTTCAAAATTATGAAATGTTTTTTTGTACCAATCAGTATCCTGAAAATACTTTTTAGTACTGTCGCATTCCACAAATATTTTTTCAGTATCCTTTTAGTACCGATCAATACCTAAAATATTTTTTCAAGATCCTAAAATTATTTTTGCACCTTTGAAATACCACGTCATCATCCAATCAAGAAAAAAGTCAAACTTAACGGTCAAAAGTCAAACTTAACGATCAAACGCTATTTTTACATCTAATTTGTAACCACATAGTTCTTTTGCACCGAAAAATCATTTGCTCTGGGCGCTCCTCTAAAAAAAGACATGTCTATTTTTGCACCTTAACCCTATATTTTATAGTATAAATTACATTATAAACTATGTCTTATATTTAAGACAAGAGTAACATTATAGTAAAGGATTTAAAACGTGACCTTTTATTTTGATAGTTATTTTATATATTAGTTTGCATTATTTTAACTAAAAAGTTTGGTGGTTCAATGATCAATTAATCTTTTGGGGCCCCACGGGTGGTGGCATCAAATCCCAACCCCACCATCTTGGGCTGGCCCAACAAAAAAAAAGGGGCATGTTGACATCGACGGGGTCGCCACGAGGGTGGCTAGAGTTTTTTTATGAGGGGTAATATTGTAAAATCATTAACATTTCAAAATTCCATTTTAATGATGAGTATTGATTCGAGATTTTGTAATTTTGTATCATTTTTTAGGATTTAAAATTTTAAATACTCCCTCCGGTCCTAATTATAAGACATATTTAACCGATTTTGGGGAGATTAAGGAAAGAAGTTAAATTATTTAATTTTACTCATTTTCCTAAAATGTCCTTATATAAATTTAAAATGACCTAAGTGAAAGTAAATCAATAGCTTCTCGCTACATGCCTCTCCAACCAATTTTTTTCACATGTTATCAAATTGAAATAATGATCTTACTATATATAGATATATATGTGTATACATATAGATACATACACACACATATGTGTGTGTACATATATCGACAAACACATATAGGCATACACACCACCATACACATATAAACACACAAAGATATACATGTATATGTGTGTGTGTGTTTATATTTGTACACACACATATTGATGTACACGCACAAGTATGTGTGTGTGTGTGTGTGTGTTTGTGTGTGTGTGTGTGTGTATGTGTGTATGTCTGTATGTATGTATGTATGTATGTCTGTATGTCTGTATGTATGTATGTCTGTATTGTGTGTGTCTATATATATTTGTGCACACACACCACACATAAAATATATATGTGTAGACACACACATATATATATTTGTGTATAGACACACACACACACAAATATATATGTGTAGACACACACACACATACATACATGTAGACACACACATATATGTGTGCACACACACACACACAAAATATATGTTTGTAGACACATACATACATACATACATACATACATACATACATATATGTAGACACACACATATATGTGTGTGTCTATAGTGTCTATAGATATTTGTGTGTAGACACATACATATATACATACATGGATACACACACATATATCTAAAAGTTTCGTTGATCGAAAAGTATACGTGTCCACTTATATATAGTCACAAAAAATCAAACACACTTGAGAGAATAAAATAGGGGTATTTTAGGAAAAAATTGACAATTATTAGAATGTTGTCCTATAATTAGGATCAAAACCAACTCTCAAATGTTATTTTATAATTAGGATAGGAGGGAGTAGTATTTTTGTGAAAAGTTTCCAGTTTTAAATCTCCTAGTTTTGGTGCTTACTAGAAGACTAGGTCTGAGAAGTTGACCTCTTCTCCAATTTTAAATGATATATTTGTGAAATTTTTCCGGTTAATCTTCTAGTGTCGATGCTTACTAGAAGACTAAGTCTGAGAAGTTCACCTCTTTTTCAATTTCATATAGTATTTTTGAAAAGACAATTCTAGTTTTAAATTTCATAGCTTCGGAATGTCCGTGTGGTCGACCTCCCCGTATTTTTCAGAAAAAAAAACAGGACTTAGAAATATGCGAGGAAGCAATGATTTTCCATAAAAACAAATGGTCACTAGCGTCCCATCCAAACACAGCCATTTTTCATGAGTATCATCAAAGCCTATTCCTTCGTGATCATACAATTTTTTTAAAACAGTTGGAAAAAAAAATTACTAAACTCAGTTATCACAAAATTTAAATGAAATTTTTTCTATCTTGACCAACCAACTCCACCTTTTAGATGAGATGGAAGTTGATGAGCCAAGATAGGTATTGTTTGCGTGTTAACTCTTTCGATGTAGTGATGATAGAGTATGCAGCTTTAATATATACAAAACAAATTGCAAAATATTTACACAGATAACTTATTATAATAATTGCACTCCTTTTAACTCTGATATTTTAAGAAATCATATCTTTTTCAAACCTACCGATATTTAATTTTATTAAAAAGAATAGAATAACTTGTAAACTCTATTTTTACAGGTAGTTTTACATGAATTAAATATATGTAATTTTGATAATGATTAATAAAAAATACATCATTCTTCTAAAGGAATCAGGTTTAGCATCCATGGTAATGATGATTGAGCTATTCACTGTAGTGAGATCTACATAGTTCAAATAAAATACTATCAACATGAATTTAGTACTTTATAAAATGTCTAGTGCATTTGTACATAAAAGCAACAAAAACATTTTTAGAGAGATCTGTTGGGGTATGCAACTGTTATTTACTATCAGGAATATATATATATATATATATATATATATATATATATATATATATATATATATATATATATATATATATATATATATATATATAGGAATAGTTTGGGAATGGTCCCTATTATGAATGATACAGCAAGGGAGCATATTCTGCATAATTACAAAATTGGTGCTTTGCGAGAATGTTGAGAAACAATTTGTTTTATTTCATTTGTATCATGTTACAATTTCTGGGTGAAATTGTGTTTAATTTGTTTTATTAATTGGTTTGCGTACGTATCCTTTTGCTTCCATTTTGTTTTTTGTTTTTTGTTTTTAAAGGAGACCAGTGTATGGTTGGCGTCAAAACGGCACCATTTGACATGCAGCGGATGAATCTGTGCATTGGACGAAAGCCAAATCATTATATTAATGAAGAAGACGGCATCAGCCAGCTCCATGATTCCGTTCTAGCTAGCTGTCATTCTGTCAATCTACACAAGTCTCGTACTTGATGGCTTGATGCACACAACATGCTTGACACTGACATGGATTCTGACTCCCACATGCATTGCTTGGAAAGGAGCATTTGTGAAGATGAAAATACCACTCTGGTCCTATTTATAAGTCAGGTTTGACCAAATCTCACATACAAAGGAAAGTCGGTATCTCAATGATTATAGAGCAAATTTCCAACTTTACCCTCATTTATGAATGAGTACCTTTTAAAATTTATTGTCAAATCTCTCTCATCTTTTTCTCTTCCCAACTTAGCTAGTCAATCTCTCTCATCATCATTAATATGGGCAAAATTGTCACAATCTCATTTATTTGGTCAAAATAGACTTATAAATAGATAAAGGGGAATTGGGGAGGCCAAAATTAAATTTTACATTATATTAATTTTTTTTTTAATTCTAAACAATTTTGTTTTTTGGGGGCAGTCCCATAAAAGCTCCGTCTCTGGACTCCTGTGCTTCTACTTGAACTGTGTCAGAGAAGTTCAGAAGATTGAGAAGCTCAAGGTTCACTTCACATTCGGGAATATATACGCCTGCAAACTAAATGGGTGGATCGGTTTTGCTCTCAAGAGAAAAGTTGAAGAGATTGATCTGCGCTTGGAAGATAATTACTTCAGTGCTCCAAGTGAAGGCCTTTATATTCATCAACAGCTGAAAAATCAGCTAGAAGCGAGATTGATCGCCAAAACCAGAGAAGCTGTGAGAATTTTGTGAAAGTCTCATTCTCTCATTCTGTGCGATGGAGATACAAATCTGCTTCTTTCTTGATACAGCTGCGGAAAGACAAGTATTTAGCCATTGTAAAGAAACTGTACGTGCAATTCAAGCTCAAGAAACAATGACTGGTGTGGAAATTAAAGGTATGCATGCGTACATATTTGTAATGTCTCATTTAGTGCCCTTTGATTTAATGTCTATTAAAACTGTTTTGCATGGTGGAAATATTAGAACCTGAACAAGCAATTAATGACCCATGGATGAATTTAATTAATTATGCAAATAAGATATCAAAAGGAAGATGATAGATATGCATTACATCGGGTATTAAATTGTTTGATTACTGATGACTGTTTATATATGCCATTTTACGAATCATTTTCTATATCACGGGGTATATAAACAAAATATCTATTACTGATTATTAATTATTAATTATTTTTGTATTTCAAAAGCTTTTTATGATTTCCAGTGATAATCTAAAATCAATATTGATCTTCTGCGACGACTTATTAATATGTTCTAATTTTGTCTCAGTATCTGTAGTAACCCATGCTGTACGTAATTGCTCTTGCATTATTTTCTTATATAATACTCCCTCTTATCCTTAATATAAGATATATTTATTTAAATTAATTAGATTAAAAAAGTTAGTTGGGTTAGTTAATATGACATGTATTTTCTAAAACATCTTAGTAATCTTCTTTAATTTCTTCATTCCTTCTCCTCTTTAATTATTGCTGAAGAATCATCAATATGAGTAAATTAGGAAAATATTGACAAATATGAAAACTATGTATTATGTTTCGAACCAAAATCAACTCACCAAATATATCTTATATTAAGGAATGGAAGGAATAGTAATCATACATAATCATAATCTGAGGAATATCCTCTAGTTCATTTTGGAGAACACATAGCTTGGATGAATGAAACACCCATCCTTCTCTGACCAATTTTAATGCTTATCACAACATCAAGAGCTAATCATCATTGTGGACCATTCAGGTCTAATTTGGTAGGATTAGATTGAAGTGTTTTTCTACTTTTTCTTTTCCAAGAAAAAGTTATTTTAATATATATAGAATCTAATAAAAGATAATATTGTAATTATCATTTTAAAAATAATTTTTAATTTAAAAATCATCATTCGAAAATATTAAATATCGACCATTAAAATTTTATTTGAATTGGGTAGATTTCATAATGATGATTAGCTCTTAGTGCTTATTATTACGATAAATACTGAAACCGATCCCCATCCTTCCCTAATTATTTATGCTATTTTGTGGTTCATCTCTCTCTCACGCCCAAGTTCTATATATTTCGTCCTGTTCATTCCCTTCTTGCCATCATATTCATATCCCATCCCCAGTCATGGCCTTTTTTTTTTTCCCCTTGGTATAAACGAGGCACTCAGCCTAATCATATTCCTTTATCAAAATACACCTTGGGTACGAATGACACATAGCATCTCTGGACAGTAAAGCCACAATACACAGTGGAGGAGAGTCAAAACTAACATATAAATCCTCCTTTCATGGCCTTTATTTTGGGCCCAATCTTTCTATATTTGCCTCCCATAGTTTTTATGTAACTGATATTGAGCAAAAATTCAGCCTCTCTCTCTCTCGCCCCTCATAAATATTACCTATTTCCAGGCCCATGAATGCCCTTCTAAATGTTCATTACCAGTCAAAATACTCTGACTTCCCAAAATTGATTACATACGGAGCAATGGTGTATCCAAAAACATAGAGAATCATCATTTGTTTGCTTTAATAGGAATGGATGGAGGAGTTTTAGTGAGTTCGATTAAAAGTTTAAATTCATTTTCCTTTCAATTATTGTAGGACCTTCTACATTAGCTAGAGAGGACTTTTCATGCCGATTTGTAAAAGACGATGCATAAGAGTGGAATAATACTTCCAAAATTATTTTTTTAAAAACAACCGTTATTGAAATAAATTTAATTTAGGTTGGTTTTACTTATGTTCTTGTCATTTCATATATCTTAAAATTTGACATTTATCTTATATAATATTTTGCACCATACCTCTTTTTAAGAACCAAAATCTCGCCTCGACCAACATTTGCCTAAAATTGTTTCAGCCCCTAGCCGGTGATGCTGGGAATTTTGTTTATACATGAAGGCAATTAGGTTATTTTACATAAACTAAATGTTAGAGTAGTTCCAGAAACTTCATCGAAATTCAGATATATTAAGAGATGATATTAAAATTTCTATATTTCAGAAGTCTTTATATATCTTTCTATCTTGTTTTGTTGTATTTATTTCGGGGGTTCCTGCTGGCTAGAAATTATGAATGACATTACACTTTATGCCAAAACATTGTTCCAGACTGTACTGCTTGAATTAGATTTTTATCGACACATAAACCGCCATCTCCTCCACTTTCCAATTCTCTCTGTTTCCGTTTGGTATGAGAGATTTGGAAGGGAGAGGAGGACAACTTTATAAATCGAATTAAAAAATTAAAAAAGTGAAATTATAAATTTTTAATAAAGAGTATAAGCATGAAAAAAGAGTAACAAACTAATTAAAAACTTTTAACTCTACTTTTATAGTTGTTGCTATTCTGACTGAGAGTCTCTGCTTGTGTATAATCATTAGCTGTAAACATTTCAGTGATCATCAATAATAGAATCAGATCTATTTCTCTCTCAATTTATACACTGTATGTATTTGACAAAAAACATTATTGTCAAACTCGCAAGTTGACTCTCCGAGTTTACCGTTTTTACGTTTCTACCTTACTAAATCGAGTTAAGTCTCTAGTAAAATTGTGTCAGTTATAAACTCTGATAAACCCACGAGTTTACATACCGAATTTACCGTTTTACGTTTGTAGCTTACAAAATTGTGTTATTTTTTTCAATTTTGTCATCCTCAATGGCTTTATATTTGTGAGAAAGAGATCGTCCCACGAGGAATAGTACTCCACCACTAATTAGTTATTTCGGCTTTAGTTGGATGGAATAGAGTAATAGGGGTGATGACGATCAATTCTCTAAAATTATACTAAGTCCCAATGTCTTGATGCTACCTTAGTCTTTATCTTTGAAAATAACCTAATGTCTTAGTATTATTTAGAAAGATTATATAAACCGGAATTATAAGATCACATAAATTTGTAAGCCTATGTCTAGGTCATGCAATTTTATGATGAATTAAAGGTTCTAGTTAAGTGCACCAACATCTCTATTGTCATGCACTAACCTATGGGCAATCTAAAAGGTGATCAGTCTTTTGAGAAGGCTTTAAGTAAATATAATTCATTCAATCATGGTAAATAACATTCAATAGAAAATTCAAACAAATACTCAAATCTGTGTGCCTCTTAATATATATTGCAATTGGTTGTGGGCCCACGCGTTTTTTCTTCTCTTCCAATATCAATTCCGTTTTGATTCCCCTGTACGTGATCTATTCATGCTTTGTTTTTATATTTGAATAATATATTATAAATATATTATTATATCCTTTTCAATTTAATCTGTTGCCTCTTTTAGATCACATAATATTTCCTGCACAAATAAGTAGGATATCAATAGATTTTCTGTTATGATATTCTTTTATCCTATATTTAATTAAAAGATAGATAAGTAATAAAAATAATTAAATAATTACAAAAGCTTTATAAATTCAATCCAATATATCCCAGAATCTACCCTTATTTAATTATAAAATATCTACTTATCAAACTCTCCCACACTTAAATCTTTGCTTGTCCTCAAGCAAAAGAAAGAGAATTAATTATCTGAAAGGAACATTGCATATGGAATTCCTAAACAGAGAGCAATAAACCACCACACTTAGATCATATCATCAAATCTTATTTAAGTTAATGTCTTATAAGAATGGGTCAATAAGTCAATAGCATTAAACAATTATAATAATCTCTTAACATCCCATAATCAAAGGATCAGTTAATAATAAGATCAACAATAAGATTAGTAGAAGAATATTACGCTACTTAATTTTTCCAGAAAAATTCAAATGCCCCCATTAAACCAAACTTTTCATTTAATTTAATAAGGATCCTCAGGTAGGAAATGACTCATTCATTTTTTTTTTTTCTCTTTTTTTTTTTGGTCTTGAGCCGTTGTAGGTCCCCTTTGACGCGACCCCGCACATGGGTGATGCAAGACAGGTTACTCGGTTACTCCAACGGGCACCTCAAGAGGCTTTTAGCCCAACTCATAACTCTCTTGGACTTTACCGTTTGACGCGACCCGCACATGGGTGATGCAAAGACCGGTTACTAAGTCAAGTCTAGAGATGTCAGCGGAGTTGTTATGCTCTTTTTTTTTTTTTTTGAGTCATTTCCTGAGCAAAGGTTTACTTAGCTAGCAAGGTCATCATCTAATTTTCTAAAGAAATCATGTAGCAAAATATTCCTAAACTAATAATCTGTTGATCCTATTACAAACTATTCCCTATTCTCATAGTCCATCTCAAGACTGCTACAAAATTTTAAGGCTTAGAGACTTAATTGAAACATTTTTTTTTTGACTTGATAATATTTTCTAAGATAGGGAAAACTCAAAGTTAAGGTCAATCTCAAAAATCTTTTCAATTTTTTTCAATTGCATTAGGACAAGCATAACCAAGGAAATCATATCCCTCCCCCACACTTAAATCAAGCATTGTCCTCAATGTTGCAAAAATATAAAGAGGGAAAGAAACTAGTACTCCCCTGGTTTAGGTCTCTAACTCCGATGTGGAGTTCTTCATCCGGTACCATCCATGATGTTTCAAATTTTTAGAGAGGAGCAAGTGCACACGCAAGACTTGGCAACAACAAGAGGAGTGATCATCTTTAAACCTAGAAAAAAAATGAAAGAAAAAAAAAACAAAATAATAATAATAATAATAATTGTAAGAAAAACTTATTGGGGTGCCTCCCAATCAGCGCTTGTTTACCGTCTCGAGCCTGACGGATGTCACCTTAATTCTCAACTTCCAATGCCACATAGGTTCTTCCTCTATCAATGTCTCCTCCGTGGTAATGCTTTAATCTATGCCCATTTACCTTAAAAGCTTCATCTGAACCTATTGGTGCAATGGCAATTGCACCAAAAGGTGTGACTTCTTTGACTACAAAAGGTCTTGACCATCTAGACTTCAATTTCCCTGGAAAACGTTTCAAACGAGAGTTATTAAGTAATACCTGTTGTCCCGGATGAAACTCTTTTGGAAGAATCCTCCTGTCATGCCATCTCTTGGTTTTTTTCTTGAATGGCAAATGAAAGTGGTCCTTGCGAGTGGCATCATCCACACACATTCTCCATTCGCATCTAACGGTTTCACCACTTCCTTTCTCACCACTTCCTTCATAGTCGGGTTAAGTCTCCTCTGGGGCTGCCTTACTCGTTTCACATGGTCCTCCATAAGAATTTTATGAGTGCAAAATGAAGGACTAATCCCTTTAAATCAGATATAGACCACCCTATGACAGTCTTGTGGGTAGTCAAAACTTTCAGCAACTTCTCTTCGTCAGTAGGAGAAAACTCAGCGCTAACAATAACGGGATAAGTGTCATTCTTCCCTAGAAAAACATACTTCAGATTAGAAGGGAGCTCCTTTAGTCCCACCTTAGGAGTAACAGGTGGCGCATCATAATCTTTCTTCTTCAGCTCCTCAACCTGTAAATCAGAATTCTCCTTTGCAGAAACCTCTTCTTCCACTTGTAATAATTGAGCAAGATCATCCTCCATAGGCTCATCTGACCCTTCTTGAAAAACTTCTTGAATGGTCTCATCAACCACGTCAATTTTGAAGCGGTCACTATTATCACCGGGTATTTCATGGGTTGAAATACATTGTAAGTGACTTTCTCATCGTTCATTTGAAACTCCATTTTTCCTGCACTACATCAATTACTGCTCTAGCAGTAGCCAAGAAGGGTCTTCCCAAAAGTAAAGGAATTTCAGTATCTTCCTCCATGTTAAGAACCACAAAATCCACCGGAAGATGAATTTGTCCACTTTCACAAGCACATCCTCAATGACACCTTCTGGCTTCCTAATGGACCTATCCGCCAATTGTAACGACATCATAGTTGGCTTCATCTCTTTAATGCCGAGAGCTTTCGAAACAGATAAGGGCATTAAATTTATACTAGCTCCCAGATCACAAAGTGCTCTGCTCATATTGACGTTCCCTATTGCACAAGGGATGCTAAAGCTGCCCGGATCTTTAAGCTTTGGTGGCAACTTAGTTTGAATGATGGCACTACACTGCTGAGTCAATGCCACTGTTTCTGCCTCTTGCAACCTATGCTTCTTGGAAAGCAAATCTTTCATGAACTTTGCATAATTAGGCATATTTTCAAGAGCTTCTGCAAAAGGAATGTTAATCTGCAATTTCTTAAAAATATCCCAGAACACGGCATCTTTGTTGCTTCGAATCTGCTTTGCTTAAACCTTTGGGGATAAGGAGGTTTCGCATAAGAAGGAGTGGGAGACTTCTTTGTAGCTATCTCCTTTGGAACCTGCTGCACATTACATTTCTCAACCTCTTCCTCCCCTTTCTCAGACTTGTCCTTCATCGGAACATATTTCTCAACCGTGCTCCTTTGGATTTACTACGGTATCACTAGGAAGGACCCTTGGCTTCTCTCTCGCTATTTGCTTTGATAGTGACCAATCGATTCTCCAAATTCGGATCGAAGCCTCGTGATTTTGAAAGAAGACCTTGTTTCATTAGGAAAGCTTCGACCCTTGATGTATTCGGTAGTGGTAAGAGTCAAGCGTGTCAAAGCCTTTTCCGGATCGGTAGTGGTGGTTTGGTGGAACCGCTGGTGCCGCTTGGGGTTTATAGGAAAAATTTGGGCGAGATTTCCAGTCAGGATTGTATGTGTTGCTATATGGATTAAACTGATTTCTAGGAGGATTACCCATGTATTTTACCTCAGCTGTTTCTTCATTAATGAATGATGCACACTCCCCATTAGCGTGTTCCCCTTGGCAAAAATCACAAAGTAAAGGAGGCTGAGAAGTGATAGATGATATTTGAGAAGAGGCAAGTCTGTTTAGTGAGGGAAGCTAATTCTTGTTGGATCACCTTGTTTTGTTGGGCAATGTTCTCATTGTGGGCCAATATTGTATTGTAAGAGTCTAGTGAAGAACTCCCTCTTTGGTTGTGGAATAACAGTTTCATTCTCAAAGGACCCCATATCTTCAAACAACTCCAATGATTCTTCGGGAGTTTTATTTTTAGTGTACCACCCTTTGCGGCATTAATCATCATCCTAGAGGACGGAAGCATCCCATTGAAGAATATTCTCACCGATCATAGTCTTGCAGCTCATGTTGTGGGCACTTCCTAAGCAACTCCTTGAATCTTGCCCACGCTTCACAATATGATTCCCATTGCCTTGAGTAAAGCAATTGATGTCCGAGAGCATTTGTATACTTAGAAGAAGGGAAAAATTTCTCAAGGAACTTTGTGGTAATAATGTCCCAAGTGGAGAGACTTCCATTAGGACAAGAACGAAGCCAAGCTCCTGCTTTCCCCGTCAAAGAGAAAGGAAACAGTCTCACACGAATAGCCTCTCCAGAAACCCCATTCATCTTGATGGTATCACAAATCTGCGAAAAGTCTCCATATGCTGATTAGGATCCTCTAAATCACTCCCACTAAAAGAGCGTTGTTGAACCAAGCTTATGAGGGATGGCTTGATTTCAAAATTACTCGCATTCACGGCGGGATTGACAATGCTAGTTGCAGCCTGGCAGGATTAAGCGTCATGTAATCGCCCATGGTCCTCTTTGGAGGAGGAGGAGGAGGATCGTAACATTTTACGCCATTATAACCGGTTCGGTCTCGGTACTAGAGCTACTAGCCTTTCCTTTCTCTCGTTTAGCAAGTTTCCGGTTTCTCCTTGCTTTGTCTTTTCAATTTCGGATCAAACTGCAGCGAATTTACGTCGGTGGTACCTCGCATAAACAGAGTAGGATAACAAAAGAAAAGAAAAATCCAATCTAGAGTTTCAATAACTACTCTTAGTGTTGAAATAAAACTATTCCCCGGCAGCGGCGCCAAAAACTTGTTGCGACTTCGGCAAGTGCACCGATCGTTACAAGTAATAAAGTTGTGAGAAAGAGATCGTCCCACGAGGAATAGTACTCCAACCACTAATTAGTTATTTCAGCTTTAGTTGGATGGAATAGAGTAATAGGGGTGATTTGTAACTAAAAAGGTTTTAAAAAAAAAAAAATAAGAATCAAGAATTTCAAGAACGTTTTAGAAAAGATGATTAATAGAGAAAACGCAGTTAGGGCATAGAATTCCCTATGTTCCTCTAAGTATTCGAATTAAATCTCTAATTGACTATTATTCCCATAAGCGACGATCAATTCTCTAAAATTATACTAAGTCCCAATGTCTTGATGCTAGCTTAGTCTTTATCTTTGAAAATAACCTAATGTCTTAGTATTATTTAGAAAGATTATATAAACCGAATTATAAGATCACATAAATTTGTAAGCCTATGTCTAGGTCATGCAATTTTATGATGAATTAAAGGTTCTGGTTAAGTGCACCAACATCTCTATTGTCATGCACTAACCTATGGGCAATCTAAAAGGTGATCAGTCTTTTGAGAAGGCTTTAAGTAAATATAATTCATTCACTCATGGTAAATAACATTCAATAGAAAATTCAAACAAATACTCAAATTAACATAGGGTTCATCCTCGCCCTAACTACTAAAGGAAATTAGCCAAGCATGGCTAGGTTAAAATAAAAGAAGAGATGAACAACAGACTCTCCACGATTGCTGCTTGCGTCTCGCGTATTCTGCGTCGTGTTCTCCTCTTGCGTTACATTCCGTGTGCGTTCTTCTCTAATTGCTTCTCGCGCTTCTTTGTTCTCGCGTCGTTCTGTTCCTCTTTTAATTTTTCGTTACTGTCTGCTGCAATCTGTGTGCCTCTTAATATATATTGCAATTGGTTGTGGGCCCACGCGTTTTTTCTTCTCTTCCAATATCAATTCCGTTTTGATTCCCCTGTACGTGATCTATTCATGCTTTGTTTTTATATTTGAATAATATATTATAAATATATTATTATATCCTTTTCAATTTAATCATTGCCTCTTTTAGATCACATAATATTTCTGCACAAATAAGTAGGATATCAGTAGATTTTCTGTTATGATATTCTTTTATCCTATATTTAATTAAAGGATAGATAAGTAATAAAAATAATTAAATTAGGGAAAATTAAAATAAAGGACCTAGAGAAAATAATATTTATTATAAAGGACCATAAAAATTGTAATTACTTATAAGGACCAAATATTATAATATAAATTTAAAATTACTGAATTGCCCCTAATCAAACTTATTGTATTATCGTTTGTATTCATAATTAAAAAAAATAACTAAAATTAAAACTAAAACTGTCCATCTGATATGATCATATCTTTTTTTAATATATTATTTAGTTAATAATTGTTCGAATCATATTTTTCTTAATTTTTATTTTTCACCAATTTATATCATCAATTTTTCCAATTTATATTATCAATGTTGATATCAATTAAGCTCTTTTTATAAAAATAAAAACTAAATTTGTTTCATTTTTTTCAGGATATAATAAGATTAGATTTTTTAATCTTATTAACATTACATGAATTTTTTAACCCACATAAATTTCTTCTAAAACAAAAATAAATTATACAAAATTTCTTGGTTTAACATATATGATAAATTGTAAAAGACCTTGACTTTTATGAAAATTATATAATTCTATTTTTGATTAAAATTTTTGTTGATTTTAAAAAAATTATAATTTTTACAAATTGAAGAATTCATATTTATTTTTCATAGATATATATTCAAGTTGTGAAAAAGAAAATTGAAAAACTATTATATTGTTTAATTTAATGAAACTTAGAATTTTGTATTAGTTTTAAAAATAGAATGGGGAAGAGAATGTACGAGGAATGCAGAAGATTTTGTTAGGGGCATTTTAGTACTTTTAATTTTATATTTGATCCTTCTAAATAATTACAATTTTTATGGTCCTCTATAAATATCTTTTCCTCTAGGTCCTTAATTCTGAATTTCTTGATTAAATATAATAAATTGTGAATGTTGATATATTTAATTTCAATTATTTGAATTTAAAATATATTTAAATTAAATTGTTGTCATTTTTATATTTTAATTATTTAATTATACACTGGTAATACATATTTAATGATAAAAGTAAACTCTTACTAGTTTACTGTTCGAGTTCACGATACGAGTTTATATTCTTGTCGTGAGTTTGCTTAGACTCGTGAGTTTGAAAACCTTGGTAAAAGTAATTAATTGCCACTGATTATAAATTTTTGGAACCTTGTTTACGTCGAGGAGCGCGATGTTGACGAGATAAGGTCGACATCTACAATATCATGCCAGAATGTGAATTTGGATTTAATTTTATCGACAAAATCAACGGCGCCATCTCATCTACACACGTTCCAGTACTCTCGGTTTTAATGACATATCTTCTGGCCGGCATTTCTTAATCTAGGGTTAAGTTCCAGTACCATAAAAGTATTTTTCAGCGTCCAATACCATAAAACTATTATTTTGGTGCGTCCGATACCCTAAGCATTTTTCAGGGAATCTAATATAATACCCTTAATTTTTTAAATTGTTAAATACTAAATTGTCCCAAAAGTATTTTAGGATGATAGATGCCTGAAAAAAAAATTTAAGGTGCTGGGTGAATCACAAAATAGACAATGAATGCACATGGAATATGCGCTTTAACCCTTAATAGTCTATAAAAGCTTGAACCAATGTCTCCACTGGCCTGGTTTCAAATACTTAGCATTCAAGTTATTGAAATACCAACATGTTATCATTGTCTCTCTTACTTGTTTTTCCTGTCTTGTTAATATGTATCCTTAAACCTAAAACCCAAGAAACTGACGGTTTGTTCATCAGCTTCGCTGCTGACACCCGTTCTGGCTTCACGAGCCATCTGGAAGCATCTTTTACCCGCCACGGAATTGTACCCTTCTTAGACCACAAAATAGAGAGAGGAGATGAAATATTTCCGGCACTATTACGAGCAATCAAACTATCCAAGATTTCAATCATCGTTTTCTCAAAATACTACGCCACTTCAAAGTGGTGTTTGGATGAGCTAGCAAAGATAATGGAGTGCGAGAGGAATAGAGAACAGGTCGTTATACCTGTTTTCTATAGGATCAAACCTAGCGAGGTGAGAGAGCAATCGGGGACTTATGAAGCTGCTTTTGCAGAACATGAACGATGTTACCAGCGACGGGGAGTGCGACAGTGGCGGAACACCATGAAAGATGCAGCCAATCTCTCTGGTTGGGATATCTCCTCTTACGGCGGGTATTATATGTTGCTATATATTTTTGTATGAAAATATTTCTTTAAGATTAATGATGCTTTGTTACATTTCTAAGAATTTCTGAAAAAGTATTTGAATCTAGTGATGATTTAGACTTTAGACTGCATGATCACCGAAGTAATACAATCACCAAAAAAAAGTCATCTGTAGATAATAAACGAGTAATTGGGTGAGGAAGATGTTTGAGTTTTGATAGGCGCACTTTGATCCGTCTTTCAGATCAGAAAGAACAGATCGAGGCCTTGAATAAATCATTTCATGCATGTTTTGGAAAGTAATAGATGCTGGCTATTGTTTTTGTATAGGTCAGAGTCTCAGCTTGTTGACGAAATAACAAGTGTCGTGAAGAAAAAAATAGAAACAATTCGCCAACATAACCGGAGGGAGAGGAGGCAGGGCTTGTTTGGATTGGTTTATTTCTTGCTTATTTTAAGTGTTTGAGCATGGTATAAGGTAAGTATGTAAGAGGAATATCATTTTGAATTGTGTGAATATATGCCTTTGGGCTATCCAATCGTAATCTTAAACAAGCACCCATATTACAACACTAGCAAAGGCTGCAAGCTTAGCTCCAATTGTAATTGCAAGCGATTCCCAGAATATTTGTTAATAATTATTCAAGACTAGAGACATGCTTTTTCTTTTTAGGGGTCCTGCAAGACTTAGATATGGCTAAACTTTTTGTCATTAATTAATGTGTGTGTGTGTAGTTTATGCATATATCCATCTGAGGTTTGTTATGGATGTTTAAATTGTATCTAAGAAATTTATTTTCTATGATGTAATATAATCACTGCACACACACAAAAATTGAATAATTAATAACTCCTAAAGTTTTATTAATGTAATAAATTCTCAAAATTAAAATATCATCAAATAATAAGTTTGCCTAGCATGCTAACAAATTATAAGGCATCTCCAAGCACGCTAATTAACCATGAGTTTCTTGATTATATTCAAAAGCCACACTGGTTCAAGCAAAGGTAATATAATGATGAGTGTAACTAGAAAAGAGTTAAGGTACAAATTTATCCTAGACAGTTTTATGGAGAAATAGTGTTGTTTTAGAAGGTTTTAAGGTTCAATATTGTTTTAGAAGTTGAAAATTGTGGCAATGTCACCCTTTTTAACCACCATTTAAGTTGACCATTAATTTTGACCATAATTACTTACATGGCAGCCACTACAAACTTTCTCGCGTCCGCTGCTCTCTTTAACCTCTCTTGGAGAGGCCTTCTCCTAGTCTTTGCCCTTCTAATTGTCTGTTGTAACACCCCAACCTAAACAATCAAATACTTGAGCAAAGTATTTGAAATACCACCAATAAGGATGTTCAACATCCAAATCATCATTATACATAATTAGTTCAACTAAGAAAAATTTTACAGCATCAAAAGAAATTTTCAAAATATTTTAGAGTTAATAAAATGTTGAAGTCTTAGGGTCATGACAAATGAAAATGACATAACATGAGCTCTAGGAGTTCAAAAGAGCCTTCAAAGCTCACTCCATAGATGTCTTTCCTTGCTCACTATTAGAATAATCACTTTGAAAAATGTTAATATGGGATGAGATTCCACGTCTCAATAACTACTGAAAGTTTCTACCGTACACAAATAAATTATATATGCTAAAAGAAAGAGCTAATTACACATGTATGTTTGTATACACCATAAATCTCATACAAAGTTTTTACAAATTTAGTCATCATTGTCAATTTGTACTTTCATCACATAATGTACTAGACAATTATACAATGCAGCCTTCTTTATATCATTGTTCATCCTTATTCCGTGATTGGAGCTATAGACTAACACGCAGTTCAATAGAAACTCATCCATTTGATTGAATTGTCCCAAGCTCACCATTTCTTAAAATACACCCAACCAAAGGTATAGAACTTAAGCCTGTACTATGAATTCCCTCCTTAAAAGAAGACAACTAAGGAGGTGTATGTCACATGTCCGTTAGAGATGTGTTGCGGTATGCACTTGTTATTTCCGATTAGAGAATAGAAGTTATGAGTGGGCATATTCTGCATAGTATAATAATTACAAAAGAATGGGGATTTGAGAATATTCAGAAACAAGAATAAAGCGCTTATTATCTTTTGCAACATGCATGTTACAATTTATAGTGGGCCAGAGCTAAGTTGTGTTTAATTTGATTTCATTATTGGTTTACTATCCTTATTTGCTTGTATTTGTATTCGTGCCAGGTCATTCGTACAATACCAATGGCACACGAGCACTTGTATTAATTATCCTCATAATATGATACGATATTATTTTCAATCCTAAATATAAGATATAATTTGTTATATAAATTACACTATAAACTATGTCCTATATTTAGAACAGGAGAAGTATGATATACTACCTACTGGTCTAATTATAAGACCTAGTTTGTAGTACAATATATACTAGAAACTAGTTCCTCTAATTATGACTGAAAGGAGTAATATAATATATTCTCAATAAATATTTCTAAATAAATCACCGTCCAAATTAAAACCTGCATGCCCTCTGTTTCTTTGATTACATCAAAAGTTCAGCTACAACGTAACCAGGTCTACGAGTGAATCTAGACTAATCCATATATTTGCATGATCGCCTCCCATATATTCTAATCTGTTAATTAAATTATACCAAAAAGAATGGACAACTATACATTGCTCTTTCAAGAGTTTAACAAAAACTGGCGTTAAATTTTAATCCATGATAGTGATGATGATATAAAAAAACAAGTACAAACAATATTGTTGACAAAGTCAATGTGGTCCAGGTCATTATGGAGATTGATCACCAAGAAGCAGTGCCGGAGCCACAATGGGGCAAGCGTCCGCAGGTGCAGACGGTAAATTCTGAGGGTTTTTTTTTTAATCAATGAAAAAAGCTCCGATCCAACTGATTTCGTTCCATGGCGACGATCGGGCACAACAACATCAACGCCAAATTGGTGAGCGGGTCTTGTTTTGATTCCTTTTCTTTTCCCTCTTTTTGCTGCTGAATTCCATTTTCGATGATGATTTTACTTTATAATACTGAATTTTTGGGTTGTCTAAAACCAGGTTCTCCTTGGGGACATGGTTGCCAGAAAATCGAGCATCGTTTTGCGTTTTGTCAAGGGACAATTTCTTGAATTCCAGGTTTGTTTACCTCCTTTTTATTTTTTATTTCTTAGTTAAGTTGGGTACTTCTTGCATCTATGTTGGAGGAATTTCCTTGTTCTTTTGCTAAAAAATTTCCCAGGATTTGTTACATATGATGGTTTCTTGTATTACATATAAATAGAGAAGTGTGTTTTAAGTCTAATCGTCCTATTCTTCAGCCTCTATCTAAATCGGCAGATTCATGGAGCATGAGAATCTGAATTCTCAAATCAGTTGCAAATTGAGAAGTTACTTTGCAAACACAATAAACAAAAACCAACAAGCTTATGCCCGTGCTACCTGGAATCTAGTTTTATAGGGTCCATGGATACTAATCAGTATTGATTCTATAACCAGGTTTATGAAACTTCTTCAAATTGGATGAAATTGGTCAAAGATGAAAGAACTGTTTAACTCACATACAGTTTAGCTCTATGAGAGAGAAATAAAAGAACAAAATTGATGGATGAAAATACGTGCTTAATTGGAATACTGCTTATCTTATAACATGCTTGAAGATATAGAAAGAGTGTATCTGATAAGAATTGAGCGCAATTAGGATTGGGTGAATAAAAGCATGCATAGGGATGGATTTAAATAATTTGACAGCCTAGTTTTTTTCATTGATGAAAATCTCTCTCCACCACCATCTTTGTGGTTAGGATTATGTTATCGCCAAATTATTTATCAATATTTTTCTTGCCAATTTATGCTTAACAGAGCATACAAAGTTAGAGCGTGACTTCAGTTGATTTTCTTTATCTATTGACCAGATTTCTAGGTTCTCATTGTCTAAATGCTAAAATCTGAGTTTCTTAATATGAGCAGACAGAGGAGGAATGTGAATACCTAATCAACCTGGCCGAACCTCATATGCAGAAGTCAACAGTTCTTGATCTTGACACTGGAAAGATTAAATATAGCAGGTTAGAGTTTTCCTTATACATATTGGTATGGAAGTTGAAAATTGGAAACAAATATCCTTTGCATTGTTGACTGCTCTTGTGGCCTTGCCCCTTTTTGGATGGAAATCCTCAATGTTACATGTTCTTTAATATTCAGAGTAAGTACTTGTTCTGAAACTTTTCTACCCCGAGGACGTGATAAGATTGTGAGGAATATCGAGAAAAGGATTGCTGATTTTACTTCTATACTTGTAGGTAAGTAATTTGAGCCTCTGTTTTTATGTTTTGTTGGTTAATAAAATATGGTATTCCTTGTTGATGCTAACTAATCCAGTGCACCTAACCTTAAAATTGTATCTAGTTGACACCTATATGTAATTGTTATTGTTATAATAATCATTAAGTCATGGCTCATAGTAATAGTCAGTGCACTTATAGGTCCATCTAAGCTTTGTGTCAAAGTGAAAGTTAACTAGTTAACCTCACAACTCAAAAAATGTAGTAGCTATGGCAGCTAAGCCATTAACAAATTACAAAAGATAAAGTGCACCGTAGAATTTCAAAAATTCTAAGACAAATTATTTTTCAAAAATAACAGCTGTAATGTCCTTCAATTTAGTCATCTGAATCATCGAATCTTGATCCATAATTATCATCATCTGAATCAGGTTCTATTTCTTATAAGGGTGGGTTTTGTTGTTCCCTATTTTATCTCATTACTATTTTGGTTTATGATGAATTGAAGACGAAGCCAGCATTTTGGTTTGCTTGCCCACCTTCTAGTTATTTTAATTTTTCATTCTTTGATTTCTTATAGATTGCAACATGTTCTTTAATCTTGTCATACTTTTTCCTTCTAGAAAATGTCAACGATACAATCTTAATGCATTTAAAACTTTCCTTAAAAAAAAAATTTCGGGGGCGCTGCCCCCGAACCCCTACACTAATTGTGCACCCATAAACTCTAAATCCTGGCTCCGCCACTGCCAAGAAGAGATGGTGAATAATATAGGGTTAAGTAGCAATTTTATCTTGGAAGTACACCCCAGGAGCAATTTTACCCTAGAAGTTTTTTTGGGTTCAATTTTGCCCCTCCGTT
Source organism: Acacia pycnantha (assembly GCA_025563575.1). Taxonomy (NCBI): domain Eukaryota; kingdom Viridiplantae; phylum Streptophyta; class Magnoliopsida; order Fabales; family Fabaceae; genus Acacia; species Acacia pycnantha. The sequence continues at coordinate 4,779,213 of JAMWYP010000049.1, read as the reverse complement.
AGAAACCCTAACGGTCACTAACGATTGACCGTTAGGGTTGTTAACGGAGGGGCAAAATTGCTCAAAAAAACTTCCAGGGCAAAATTGCTCAAAAAAAACCTCTAGGGCAAAATTGCTAAAAAAAAAAAAAAAACACGGGGCAAAATTGCTCTTGGCCGTTTATTTTTTATATTTAATATTTAATTTTCCAATAATGACTCGTTAATGAAAATAATTGCTCCTGGCCGTATATTTTTTATATTTAATATTTAATTTTCCAATAATGACTCGTTAATGAAAATGCAACCCTTTTTTATCTCTGCCTTTTCTTTGATTTATGTAATTCACTTTGTTTAAAGTAGGCATATTTTTGGCTGTTTGAAGTAGGTCTATTTTGCGGTGAGGCTCGTGGCTGTTAGCCTAATTATAAAATTCATAAAAATATAGGCTTCTTTAACGTGGTACAAGCCAGGCCAAAGCCAAGCTCGGGTTGAAAAATGGCCTATAACAGGGCACAAAGCCGCCTCGAGCCACTTTGTTCTTGAACATGCTTGGCTTTGTTAAGGGTGAAGCTTGCTTTGACATTTCCACGCATAGATATTATATAAATAAGAATTAGAAATATATGATATCATAAATAACATTTTTAACAATTTTTTTGGGTTAAGTAGCAATTTTGCACGGAAGTTTTGGAGCAATTTTGCCCTTTGTTAACAACCCTAACGGTCAGCGGTTAGTTGATCGTTAGGGTTTCTAACGGAGGGCAAAATTGCTTCAAAAACTTCCGGGTAAAATTGAACCCAAAAACTTCTAAGGCAAAATTACTCTTTGAATATACTTTCGGGCAAAATTGCTACTTAATCCAATAATATATCATGGAAAATTGGACATAGATGATGATATTAATGAAGAAGACCGCATCAGCTAGCCAGCTCCCTGATTCCGTGCTAGCTGTCATTCTGTCATCCACACAAGTCTCGTACTTGATGCACACAACATGCTTGACACTGACAAGTATTCTGACATGAATGTCTCCCAGATGCATCGTTCGAAAAGGAGCATTTTTGTAAACTGAAAAGAGTCTAAAGTCTTAATTTTATTATAAGGAAAAATTTAAATTTAAATTAATTATTAAATATTATTTTAGATCTTAAGAAAATTAGGAAAAAAAGTATGAAATGTTATTTTAAGAATATAGAAATATTATGAAGGGATTAGTTAAAAAATATTTAGCTTAAACAATTTTAAAGCTATTATTAGGAATTTAAAACATACTTTCTCGAAAATGTAAGAAAAATAGTTAGAGGATAAAGTTTGGTTAGAAAATTTTAGAATCGATATGTGTGACACATTTGCTAGGGGGTTATGTCTTTGTTGGGATATGCTTGTTTCTTTGTATGATTATCGTAATGCATATGTTGTGTATGTAAATATGAGGTTAACTGCTACTCTAAGGTTCGGTGCGGACCTCGGCTCTTAACATAGCCTCGGGATCGGAGAACCGAGAGCGGAGGAGAAAACAGGCATCATGCATAGGGAAGCGGCTGAAGACTTTCTATTGTTTTGTAATTGCGTTTACGTTAAACACTCAGACCAATGTAACACCAGTTGGCATTTTGAATATATATATCGTTACTCTTATGCTCCGATGCTCTACTCGATGTTTTAATGAAAAATTATATTGCTTTTGAAAATGGGATGTTACATTTTTGGTATAAGAGCGATTGTCTGGCATAGATCCGACTAAGTTATTCCAAAACCTTTTGGTGCCGAAGGCAATGTCGGTCTATGTGGGTGCGCCAATTAGTCGCCGTGAACTCGGTGAGGCCCCACGATAGACACTTACGACCAATTGGTTTGAGTAACGGAGTTAGGCTCTACGCCTTTAAAGAGCATGTTTTGAAAATGAGTCTTGATATAGCCCTGAGTCGGTGTACCACCTTACTTCGGTATACCATTCTGAGCCGGTATACCATTCTGAACCGGTGTACCACTTTCTGTCGGTACATCAATTCTGATAATCCCGATAACCACGATATCGGTCTCGATAATCCCGATAACCACGATAATTCACGTCATTCATCGGTAGGTGACAACTTCGACTATAGAAAGATCATAGATCTTGATATCAACTCCGACGTTGCACTCGATAATTCGATTCGATAACTCTGAGAATTCTAATAATTCTGATAATCGCCAGTTTGTACTGGACGGTAATTCTATCCTAGCACAGAGCTTCTATGGGGAGCTAGGTCACACTGGAAGAAACTCGAGATCAATAAAGATAAGTACATGCGGTATTTGACTCATGTAGAGGAACTCCCGATACGTATTTAGTGCAGTTTTGAGTGTAAAGATCCAACGAGATTCGACGAAGGAAAAGGAGAAGACCTCGTGGTTCGAAGTCGATAATCATATGTTTCTACGAATATCCTTGGTGGCCGGTGTCGTAGAGAACTTCAAATGTGAACGTATAGTCCGTATTACGAAAAACCACCTCCGTGACGTGTTTTATGTTTCTTAGTTGTTACAATTTGACCACGATCGTGTCATTGAGTAGGAGGTATCTGGTGTTACCATGGTGTATGGGCGCCATGAAAACATTTAAGGTATCTTGTGTTGTCATGGTGTATGGGCACCATGGAGACATTTTGGTATCGTGGTGTTAACAGCGGTGTATGGGCGTCGGAAATACTATATATCAAAGTACGATATGACAAGATCTTTGTAGTCGAACTGAGATAGAGTAAAGATCCAAGCTAATAATCAAAGTTTAGATAGTACGGAGTTTAGATGGTAGAGTGCAAATTTCGAGGACGAAATTTTATTTAACGGGGGGAGAAATGTAATACCCTAAAATCTGACTTACGATAAATATCATAAATTGGTAAATAATACCTATTGGAAATAGGTGAATATGTGGTATCAAATAATAAGTTTTAATTATCTTATTTTCCAAGGTAATATCTATGGAAATTAGAAGAGATAAAATGCCAAACAAGCCTTAAGTGAATCTATGAGTCGTAAAATATTATGATAAATCCTAAGAGGCAACAAAATATTTATTAAAAATAGGAAAGTATGTTGTCTCTAATTTAGGGAATTTTTGGGATTATTCTCCTTAGAAAATAGTAAGGCAAAATTTATTATTATTTTGGGGAGCATAAGTTTCCCCGTGATTTTTAATATTTTACATGGGACATAAAATACCAATGTCAGTCTAATAGTTGTGAGATAATAATTAATCTCAATTAAGAAAATTGTCAACAATTAGTAAGTGATTAATTAGATAATTAATGGCTAATTATTTAGACATGGATAAAGGAGATATGCAAAGTTAATTATTTAAAACCCTTAAATTGGGATTAATGACCAATAAGGGATCAAGATTGGTATAAAGAATATTGCTAAGTGATTTGGCATAATTAAGAAGTATATAAGGTGAATTACATAGAATCCCTAAGGCTTAATTAACCAACAAAGGATTAAGCAATAAGATAATTATCTCGATTAGATAATTAAAGCATAATTAGTTAATTAAATAAAATGTTGAAAAGTCAAAAATTAGGGGAGAAAACCGAAATTATAGTGTCAAGTGTGAACATGGTTGTGGTTTAAAGAATATTCTAAGGAAAAAGGAATATTTTGTTAGATATTTGTTGAAAAAGCAAATAGGATAAATGACCACCGATATAAATTAAATCCTACCTTGAAATCCTTGAACTAAGTAGTAAACATCTGGGTATATTATGAATCAAGTGGATTTTTGTCCCGAAGATGACATTACCCAAGTGATTTCAGAATCGGCGGCGGTTATCCGAAAATGTTCAATAAATAGGAAATACCCTTAATGGGATCAAAAATTTAGTTAACCCAAATACTTTTAAAGAGGAGGTTTAGATCTTCAGGGCTATGCTAAGAAATTTATGAGATTCTGCAACATTACCCGATTAGAACACCGAACAGGGATTTTATCGGGTAAATCCATAAAGTAAGGGATAGGATGATGTCATCAATGACATCATCAACTTGTTGAAGAAGTTGTAGAAAAGTTCAAAACAATTACCAAAATGCCACACAAAAACTCTATAAATAGCCTTCTCCTTCCATTTGAATTTCCACACCAAATCCTCTTGGAGATTTTGAAATATAGAGAGAGGTTAGAGAGAAGGAGGAGTCTGGAGAAAGTGTAGCGAAGTTCTGGGTAAGTTCTTCGGTCCCTAGTCTTCGGTTCTTAGTTTTAGTTCGGTAGTTCTTGAAGTTTTAGGGTAGATGTTGTTTTGATCTTTAATCTTCCAATATATTGTAGATATCATGTTTTAGGGTTAAATATGATATATATTTCGAAAATTATGTTGGAGAAAGAGTTATGGCAAAATTTTGGAAGATTAGATTCAAAGTAACGAAGTTCTGGCGAAATTCCGCCGATTAGTAAGGGCAGGGGTAAAATGGTAATTTAGGACTAAAGTGTCCGTTATAATGATTGATCATTAATAGAAACGTTGTTGTCCTTATAGGATACCTGTGAGTACGTTCTGACCAACGATTGTACCGTATATCGTCAACGAAGGTAAGTTCGCGTACTATAACACTAACTCTGATGTTTATGGTATGCGTATGTGTGTTATGTGTAGTGTACGCCTATTGTGGTAGCTGATAACGCTGTGATATGTTCATGTACTGTTGTTATGCTTGCTGGGTATTGGGATACGATTGTTAGATGTGAAATGCTAGGTGTGAAACGATTGCTAGGTGTGAAATGTATGCTAGGTGTGACACGATAGCTAGGTGCACTACAAAAAAGTGCCACTTTGTGGCGGTTAATTTGTGGCGTCAAAATAAACCGCTACAAATATGCGAATTTCTAGCGGTTTATACCCAAAACCGCTACAAATTTGTAGCGGTATGACTCACGCCAAGTGGCGCACTGGTTCATAACGACATTTGTAAGCGGTTATCATAAACCAACCGCTACAAAATATGGCGCGAAGTTGGCGCCAAATTTATGTGGTTATTTTGTAGCGGTTTATTTATACAAACCGTCACAAATATGGCGCCGCTTGACGCTTATGGCGCGCCATTAGTGACGGTTTTGAAACCGCTACAAAACGCCAAAAAAAAAAAAAAAAAACCGCCGCAAATGTGAACCGCTACAAAAACTGTTACATCAACCGCTACAAAGTGTGTAATATTGAAATTTGAATATTTCGAATCCCGCCAAGTTTATTTTTTTAAAAAATATGTTCATATTTGTAGCGGTTGTTAGTATAACCGCTACAAAATGTGATATTTTGATTTTTTTTAAAAATACCAATGAATTTTTGTAGAGGTTTTGAAACCGCTACAAAACGAAAAAAAACCGCTACAAATGTGAACCGCTACAAAAACTGTTACATCAACCGCTACAAAGTGTGTAATATTAAAATTTGAATATTTCGAATCCCGCCAAGTTTATTTTTTAAAAAAAATATGTTCATATTTGTAGCGGTTGTGAGTATAACCGTTACAAAATGTGATATTTTGATTTTTTTTTAAAAAATACCAATGAATTTTTGTAGAGGTTTTGAAACCGCTACAAAACGCAAAAAAAACCGCTACAAATGTGAACCGCTACAAAAACTGTTACATCAACCGCTACAAAGTGTGTAATATTGAAATTTGAATATTTCAATCCCGCCAATGTTCATTCATTTGTAGCGGTTGTTAGTGTAACTCTACAAAATTTGAAAATTATATATATTTTTAAAATACTAATGAATTTTGTAGCGGTTTTTAACCGCTACAAAACATTAAACCGATCTGAATCCGTTACATCAACCGCTACAAATGTTACGTATATCCCTATAAATATCCCACCATACCTCATCTCACACACTCATTCATTTCTTCCCACTCCTTTCTCTCTCGTCTTCTCTCATTTCTTCCCACCCCTTCCAAAATCTTAAATTTCAATGTTTTATTTTTTCCTTCTTACAATGGTGATACTATTTTTTTTTCCTTATCCGAATTTTAAGTATATTTCCTCAATATTCCTTCTATCATCATCAACTTTCTTTACATAATCAAATATTATCTAATGTACAATATAATTTTTTTGCTCGGAGGTGGACAACACAATAAATCCTTATTATCTACATATTCTCAATATTATACCTACATAATATTTATACTTATCTAACTTAAGTTAATCGTTTTTAAATATTAACTATTATAATTTAATTTGTCACTTAAATAATAAAAATATTCAATATAATATTGTAACAATGGACACAAATTATGATTTTTTTTTCAATTTTTTAATATTTTGTAGCGGTTGTTAAACCGCTACAACAACCGCTACAAATTTTAATTTAAATTCGGATTAAATATTTGTAGCGGTTTACATGCTACAAAAATTTGGGCGCCAATTTTTGAAAATTCATCATCTTGAGAGCATTTTGTAGCGGTAACACAAAACTGCTACTAATACCGTAGCGATTTTAATACATGAGTAGCGGTTTTAGACAACCGCTACAAATCGGTTTACTGAGTGGATTTTGTAGCGGTTTGAGTAACTGCTACAAATATCATTAGTAACACCTAAAACCGCTACAAATACGTCATATTAACCGCTACTAATGGTCGTTTTGTAGTGGTGTGACACATTGCTAGGGGTTATGTGCTGTTGGGATATGCTTGTTTCTTTGTATGATTATCGTAATGCATATGTTGTGTATGTAAATATGAGGTTAGTTGCACGAGGTTCGGTGCGGACCTCGGCTCTTAACATAGCCTCGGGATCGGGAGAACCGAGAGCGGAGGATAGAGTAGGCGGCACGCATAGGGAAGCGGTGAAGACTTTCGTTGTTTTGTATTGCGTTTACGTTAAACACTCGAGACCAATGTAACACCAGTTGGCATTTTGAATATATATATCGGTTCCTCTTATGCTCCGATGCTCTACTCGATGTTTTAATGAAAAATTATACTTTTGAAAATTGGATGTTACAAACTTTATGAAGAAATTTGCCTAAAATTTAATCCATAAATTATAATAACTTGAGATACATATTCACCTTCATCTTATGCTTAATTATTAATAAAAATATAAGATTTATGATGAATATGAATTTTGAGTATTACAAATGCGGTGGCCCAAAAGAACCTTTAGGATGCCTTAACTACGATTTTTGGCATACCAAAAAAATTTAGGACACCAAAATCAGATTTTTTTAAAGAAAAATTAATTACGGCGTTCCAAAATAACTTTGGGATGCTTTAATTATGATATTTGGCATCCCAAAACAAGTTTGGGACGCCAAAAATTAGGTTTAAGGCGTCCTAAAAGTGATTTAGGATGCCAAAAATCATGACTATTCTTGCCTTATATGTGATTTTGGCGTTCCAAATCAATTTTGGGACGCCTTAAATATGGCGTCCCAAATTATTTTTGGGACGCTAAAAGTATGCATTTTTCGTGCCCCTCAAAGGCATCTTTAGAAAAAGGGACGAAATTGTAATACCCGATTTTCGACTTACAGAAAATCCTGTATTTTAGAATATGTTACCATATTAAATTAGTTAAGATAAGTGACTTAGAGTCACATGAAATAGTGGCTATTTTAAGAGTAATTAAGCCATGGAAGAATTATAAAACACTTAATCAAATTAAGTGTTAATTAGGAAATAATCGGAAAATTAGCTTGCAATTAATTAAGATGAATGGCATAATTCTTCTAATTAATTAGAGACCAATTAAAAGCATCAAATGAGGGCTAATTATATTTGAAATTAAAATAAGTAATCCAAAGAGAATGAAATAATATGTGTCTAAATATTCCTTAATTGCCATGATTAGCTAACAAACCAATGATGTAATGACACATGTAATTAGTGGGCATTTAATCATTTGATTAGGGAGTTAATTAAGCTTCTTAATCAGCCCCAAATGTCATAAAAACGTGCAGCCATAAGGGTAGCAAAAGAAGCTAAGAGATCAATAAAGCATAAAGTAGTGTTGAAAAGTCAACAATTCCATTAGCCAATGAGAGCAATGGACCAAGGGATATTTTGCAAATGAAAAAGCATATTTAAATGGCTATTAGAGGGAGCATGTCGGCCAGCTATGAATGGATAAGATGAAGCTTCATAAAGTGCACTTAGATCTAATGGTAAGGAGGAAAGAAGCTAAGTTAGGGAACCTTGGGATTTTGCCTATAAATAGAAGGCTTAGCACTCTTCATTTCTTCACACCAAACACAATCACTTCTAATCCTTAGGGATAGGGAGTGAGATGTGAGTTCTTTTGGAGGAGAGGAGCAAGAAGGATGAAGGAGTTGATCTTCAAGAGGTAAGTTATGTTGGGATCCGTACACGCGAGCGGAGTAAAAATTTTACGAATCCCGTTGGAGGATTGTCAACGGCGTTTAAATCAAGGTTTAGGGTTCGAATCATACCTATGCCGAACTATTTGAACTAGTGGGCTACCTTCTTGATCGCGGAAGACTCTTTAGAATCACCTTCCTCTCCAGGGTATCCACACGAATAGCGTTGAACACAGAGACGGCGGCGTCGGCGCCCCATTAAATTTTTTTCAAAATAAAATATTGTTTTGAAAATAATTTCCCAAAAAAAAATGATTTTGAAAATTTCAAACCCTAACGTGATCGCCTGAACTGAACAATTCAGAACATATTTGTCGTTGACGCAAGCGCGCATGAACTCGAACTCCAATCTCGCGTCACGATCGACATCGGATCCGAGCGTTTCGGATCCACGCGAATCGGCCACACGGTCCGACTTGGAACCCGTAGAAACCCTAACGCGATTTTTGAATTTAAACACATTCTTGGATTCCGTTTTAACCATATATACATCACATATATATATATATATATATATATATATATATATATAATCTCATATAAACCCTATCACGTATGAGCGTTTTAAATGCATACAAGATTCAATTAATCATATATCGATTTAAAACACATACATGGATTCGGCTTAAGCATACATGTATCTCATAAATAAACACACGTATAAAACCTAATTTAAACGCTCTATTGAGTTGGCTTTGATGCCACTTGTTGGGATCCGTACACGCGGCGGAGTAAAAACTTTTACGAATCCCATTGAAGGATCGCTCAACGGCATTTAAATCAAGGTTTAGGGTTTGAACCATACCTATGCCGAACTATTTTAAGCGGTGGGCTACCTTCTCGATTAGCGAAGCTGACTCTTTAGAATCGCCTTCCTCTATCGGTATCCACACGAATAGCCTCGAACACAGACTGACGGCGTGCTAGCGCCTGCGAGCTGTGCGTCTTTCTATTCTCTATCTAGGGTTTCTCGCGGCTTTCTAATACGCTTGCTTTCTCGTCCCGTAGGTTTCTAAACCTAGTAGGCGTATTATATTCAAAACAAATTTTGAATACGGATTAAAAATATATTAATTAAATCTATCGATAGATCTAATCTAATCTATTTATTTAATCTGAATTAAAAGCTTCTCGATTTAATTTATCTCTATAAATTAAATCAGAAATGATATCTATCCATTTAATTAAATCGAGATACTATATCTCAATTTAAATTAAATGATATCTTTATTCGAAAATTAAATCGAGATACAATATCTCAATTTATTATAGTTATTTAATTTATCAAATAAATTAAATACTATATATAATAATATTGTTATCTATAAATAATAATAATATTATTTTGAATTTAATATACACACACACACACATCCTAGATTAAATACGGTATTCATTAAATCTTAGACATATATATGATTCAATGAATCCTGACACTTTAACTTGTGTTGGGCTATTCTTGTGTGTGACCTGCAAGCCCACATGAGATTGGTAGTGGGCCAATATCATTACCAGCCCACAAGTCGCAAGCAGCCTCTAGCAAGACATTGCGACTACCTAATTCATATGGGGATCGATGATATGATACAACCTATCGTACAACCATGTCACGTCCCTTTTGTCACGCGATAATTTGGTCAAGGATGAGGCATGGAGAATGTCAACTTCCTGTTCTTGACCATTACTTTCGATTCTTGAGTAGTCTAACAATTGAAATGGAAACCCCTTTCCATCGTAGTATGACCATACATTTCTTAGACTCACTCATCGAGGGCCCGATATTATCTCTCTACAAATGTGAGGAAAAATTCCATCTTGATCATTCACATTCCTCTGCATGAAAATCATTGATCCGATTATAGCCTTTATCATCACCCGGTCAAAGGTGAATTTTGACTAAGTCAAAGATCGGCGACTCGTCATGTAGGAATTCATGATGATCTCAGTCGACAGGCGTTGTGACGTGATTATACATGAGAAATGCTTATGACTTATTCCATGCGGCTTTCTCATAGTGGGTCAGTCCACACCTTGTACTCTTACAAGTGCCTATGACTTTGACTCGCATCTCCATACTCATCAAAAGTCATCTTGGTCTTATTTCATCTTCGCTCATGTGAGATGGTGACGAGGACATTTAGGATAATCTATAAGATATATCCAAGGATCGATTATCACTATAAACATGCAAAAAAATGATAAATAAAGGAGAATACTTTAACATAAACATCTAAAGTACAATGACTTGCCCCTAGGGCATAATTTCCAACAAGTTCTTGAGTTTTCTAGTCTTTAGCTTTTTACTTCTTAGTATAAATTGTAGTTTAATCTAGAAAATTGTTAGGAAAATTCCTTTACTTGTTTTAGGCCTCCTTGCATTGAAAAATTCCTAATGAGGTAAAAACATGTTAGGGAATGAGTTTTGGAAAGTCATAGATCAAGATTGTGAAAGTTGTAAGATTTTTGGTTGTTAAGCTTTGTGCGACCAACGAAAAAGAAGCTATTTTTTTGTTTAAAATGAGATTTAAAAATTATGAGGATTTACATGAATAAATTATACATGTAGGGATTTCCAAATATATAAAATATGTATCATTTGAGTTCTACATAAGGAGATAAAAATCCTTGAAGTTAAGCTATTTTTCGGGATAAAATCGGCGACGTTGAGAAAATATTAAGCGGGAATGATTCTTGATGTTCTAGGTTCTGGGAATATTTTTAATTGAAAATAGACATGTCAAGGGTCATGATGAATTTTTCAGAACCTCAAAATGATTTTTTAGAATTAATTATGATTTTCAAAGTTGTTGGAAAATATGCCCGGAAAATCCGTTATTGCGTTTTTAAGAAAATGTGAGGAAAAATTGTAGGGTAAAGGGCAAAATACACGTGTGCTTTACCTAAAGGAGCGCTCAGCACCATGTGCTTTTTGGGAGAAAAATACACGCGTGGTACCTTATAGGAGCAAAAGTCACACAAAAGCTTCAGCCACCGAACGTTGACCGTTAAGTATGAACGGTTGACCTTTAGTGCTGATGTGTATGCTGAATTGGAGAGAGAACAAGCCAAATGAGAAAAAAACTGCTGATTAGATAAGTTAAAGAAATTGGGCAAAAAAAATTGAAAAAAAAAAATTGGGGCAAAATAAAAAAGCTGAGGGTGAAAGTTAAAGAAATTGGGGCATTAAAACTAAAGAATTGAACAGGGCTACAAACTAATCGAAGAAATCAAGCAAGGAAAGGAGCTAGGGTTCTTGGGGGTTCTTAAGCTTCGATCTCCAGAAATGTGAGAGTGAGCTGAAGGCAAATCGAGAGTGAGCTGAGGGCAAATCGAGAGTGAGCAAATCGACGAACGATAATCTGAGATCGAGAACCTGGAGCGTTGAACCACGCCGTAATCTCGTCGTCGCAGCTAATCGTTCTGCACAGGGACGATAGCGGTGTCTGAAATCTACTATAACGCAAGCTCCTAGATCGTTGTCCATTCTCATTAGGTGCGACGCCAAGGTTTGTTTTACATTGATTATTTTTTCCCTCCATTTTGAATATGGATTTTATCCTTGTGGTTTTACATGACTCCAAGTTCTGGGAGTTCAGAATAATCATGACTCCAAGTTTCTCAATAGCCAGCCATTGTCTCTGATCTCTATTTTCTTCATAATGGCCTAATTCCCAACTTGTAATTTTCTATGGTAAAAACCTAAAATGTTGATCTGCTGATTTCAATTGACATCGTTAATGAATTTTTGTGAAGTCATGGTCATTCCCTACATATATTCCCTTGCACGTTGAGAGAGCTAGAGATTGCTTCTTGAAATAATTATTTATAGCTATTGAAGGAACAATTTCATTTGATTTTCATAAAACTAATAATCTCCCCTTTTTATATCTGTTTCTATTAATCTGATTGTTTTCCATTGCTGCTTTGAAATATATTTCTTTATTTCTTTTCGCGTATTGAATTGGAAGCTTTTGTGTTATTTCAAATTGTAAACTTTTAAATTTAAAAATGTCGGTCTACTTAAGCCAGTTGGTCTATTTTATTTGAACTAGTTTGTACTATAGAGTTTTCATTGTTAAAATAATTATTGCATGCTCATTGGGCTACTCTGACAGATTAATTAACTTAGTGACTAATTATTTGTCAGCTCTGAGCCATCTAAATTGACATTATCCTGTAGTGATTTAATGTGTTGGTTTAATTATCAATATGTGGCGCATTCATTTATACATGATCCAGTGATTTTCGCCTTATGTAATGGAACAAGTTGCTTGGTTAGGTGATAAGGATGTACAGATTGACCTTGGAGCATTTCTCCTAACCTGTTACAGGGGCTTTGGTGGAAATAAGGAGGCTAAATGTGTCGTAGGGTTAAATCTTCTGGTATTTGGTGCAATTGATTGGAGAGGGATGCTTGACATCTTGAATGGCATCTTGTGGAGTCTACAATCAGTGTGAGATAGGGTAGCTTGTGTTCTCCTCAGTCTCTTTCATATCTGCATAAATATTGTAAAACTTTTGCCCTTCTTATTATTTTTGTTTTTAAGGTAAACATCTTTTACCACTTGCTTCTTATATTTTTCGTTATAATAGAGTTCCTTTTTAATCCAAAGCATATCCTTTTTGTGGCTGTCTTTTATTTTCTATTTTGTAGGAGTTCAGGTGCCCAACGTATGCAATATTCTTTCCTTAGTCCTTACATTGAACTATTATTTAATCCTAAAGAAAAAAACTTCGGTGTTGTTGGTGTTTTATGTAATGCTTTCAAGACCTTCTTGTAAAGCCATTTTCTTTTTTTCTTTTTGGGTATTTGGCCAACTGTGAAGCGGTGTTAATATATATAATAAAATTGTTAGGTAACATGACATCAGGAGAAGGGAATTTTTTATTCATATGGTTAATTATATTGAGAATGAAAGAATAATTTTGACGGTAAACCCTTCAATTATATAGTATTAGTTTTCATATTTGTTCTCTGCCTAACTCCAAGAAATATATATACATATATATATACATCTGTGAAGAAGAAATTGAAATATATTGTGTGTTTTCTTTATGGAAGAGAGGCTCTTTGTATATATATATATTCATCTGTGTTATGAACCAATTGAATATAATATAATCTTCTTATATATGTTATGCACCTGTTCTAGGTGTTTTATTCATCTGTGTTGTGTTATATATGCACTAGAGTTTAATATGTTTATGCTTTTGTTTCTCTATGAATGAGCGCAGAGGAATTTGAAATATAATCGAGAGGCAGCTGGATGGCTTCGTCTTCAACATTGACGGCAAGGAGAAAGGAGAAAGCGAGAAGGAAGGTGGTTTTGGTGACATGTAATGTATTTGTTGATGCTAATATGTTGTCAACGGAGTGTAATTTTCTTGTTATTAATATTTAAAGAATTGCTGTGGATGGCAATGATTTTCCATGCTTATGATGTGTATACTGGTTGTTGCCTATATCTGATATGGTAATGACTTTGATATGAATAAAGGCAGGAGTGTTTATAATTTGAACCTCATTCTTCTGGTGTGTCCTTTAAGGCAGTAATGAATAATGGGTATAAGAAAAGCACCCACCAATATTTTACCAAGTGTGTTTACAATAAAAGACTGAGGATTCTCCAACTGGCGTGCATCTAAGGACAAGAAAACCAGAGGATCTTTACAACTATGCAAGCATTTACAAAGGGATTACCATAAAGGATTAAGATACTCAGAAAGCATTACCAAGTATGTGTCAATTCCATAAAGGATTACCCTAAAACGAAAAATCCTACATTATTACAGTGATAAACCAGAGTTGAGATGACAAAGGATTACTATATACAAAAAGCCTGCATTATATGTCCAAGAAAATCATTCAAGGCAAACACATTTACAACTATGTGTCAATTCCCTTAAAGATACATGTAGGCTACCAAGGATTTTTACAATGACAAAGATGTTGCCAAAATAATTACAAGTGCGGATCAACAGGCTACCAAGCCTTTTTACAACGAAATAACTAACCAAAAACCATCTACCAAGCATTTTTACAGTTATAGGGATGTTGCCAAAAAGAGGGTTGATTGATGAGTTAGGCCTATACATTTTTTGAACCAAAATAAGTAGACAACCCCAGGCCATATACATATAATTAAACTATTAAACTAATAAGTATGCATCTTTGCTTTGCCTTTTTTCCTCTGGATTTCGCCCCGACTTTGTGCTAAGAGCTGTGATGTTGTAACCTCTCAATTACAGACCTCGAGGCTGAAACGGAAGGTCAGAAGGTATAGCAACATTGATAGGATCGGGATTAAACTGAATGCACCTTGAACCAGTTGGATCGCTTGAGGGTCTTGGTTGCGAACTTTGTGTCTGGGTAGGAGCTTCTTGTGTGAGTTGGGTTGGTTCAGATAGCTGCACCAATCAGAGCAAAATATACAGATATGAAAGGGTACTAAGGTTAAACAATCAGAGGCATTGACCAACAGATTTTTAATATAGTACACATATGAAAGAATATTAATATAGTCCAAATATGATTGAATTGTACCAATCAGAAATATACACAAAGGTTAATCTGTGATGAAATGAAACAACTAAACAGCCACATACATACATATATAGGAATGGATCAAGCTGGCTTATTATTGTGTACATGTTTAAGTCCATATATTTGAATATTGCAGATGCTGTTAGAATCTAATATATCAGTTTAGACCTGTAGGTAGGGCAGGTTGTTCATGTTGGTGGCTTGATGAGACTTGATCTTAATAAAGCTTATGTTGAAACAATATATGTCACAGTTTGGGCATCGCCTAATGTTTCTCTACACTTGGGGCAAATAGAAAATGGCATCGCCTATTGTATCTCTACACCTGGGGCAAATAGAAATGTCGATGAAATTTGGAGGAATCATATTAAACATTTATAAAACTATTATATTTCTTCATGAAAATCCTTTCCTTCCTCAATCACAAATTTATATCACAAGAGAAAAACAAATTTGGTGAAAATGTAAAGGCTTCATGCCACCACCATAAATACCAAATCCCTGTATCTCCTTCATCATCATCAAGAATCTGTTTCCCTTTAATTGTGAATTCATTCTATGAATCTGTACATGCATATCCTACAACAGCACAATAAATTGGATCCTTTTTTACCGTGTAACAGTACAAATATTTCCTATGTACTATAAAAAAAAAAGACTATAAATGTTCATGTCGTTAATAGCAAATGCCAGTGATTTCAAATTCTTGGTATATCACCATCATACTTTTGCTTGGATAAAAGGTAGAGAGTTATGGCAACAGACACCACAAAATCATGACACTTAACACGTGACACCTATTTTGCTTTTAATAATTATCAGGTAAGAGGATAATGTTTTCAGTTTCAGGTGCAAAATGCTCAACAAGTAATGAATAAAAAAGAGCAATACAACAGCATAATGAATACAGAAGTAACAAAACAACGAACACAACATATAACAAAGAGGCCCCAGAACAGCATATAGATGGTCGACTTTATGCATCAAAACAGAGCAATTGAACAGCATAATGAGTAAAAAAGGAACAAAAGAACGAACACAGCAAAGAATCAAAAAATACCAAGAGAAAATAACCAAAAAAAAATTCAACCTCACGTCGGCGTCGAGGATGATGAAAGTGGACAACGATGTCGCCGCTAATCATAGCTAGCCAAGAGTGGATTAAGAACCCTAGCTCAATATTCTTCGTCGATTGATTTGCTGGCCGAGAGTCACTACTACAAAAAGACCATTTGGAGTCCCAAAATAAGCCCTTTTAACGTCCCTTATTCATGGGATGTCTATTGAAGGGAAGTAGTAAAATTATACTTTTGGAGTCCCAAATTAATTTTGGGACTCCAAAAATATTTTGACGTCCCAAATTATATTTTGAGACTCCAAATGTCACGTATAAATGTATAGGCTAACTGACACTTTTGGAGTCCCAAAATATAATTTGGGACTCCAAAAGTATCATTTGTGGAGTCTAAAAGTTATTTTGGGGCTCCAAAGTGTGTTTGTGGAGTCCCAAAAGTTATTTTGGGACTCCAAAAGTGTCTTTTTTTAAAAAAAATTACCTAGCACGTATTTTGCACAACCCAGCAATTATACCCTATAAAAACCATCAACGTAACCGAGATAGCCATGAACGTACATTACCAAAATGTTCGGATTATTCGTAAACCATTAAAACCTGCGAGCCTTGTGCGATTCCAAATAAACTAGAACAATGAATTACATTTCAACAATTACCCATCATATGATCAACAATGGTAACTACTACATACTACATATACAACTACCACAAAGTGTCAAAATATAATGATGTATCCAGCTACACTACATATACGGACTACCACAAAGTGTCAAAATATAATGATGTATCCCGCTACATATACTGACTACCAATAAATATTCAAAGTAAATTAATCTTTACACATCTACGTGTGAAAGAAGATAGCCAACCAAAGCATCTCGACCCAAATCAATGTCTTCCTCTGAGTACGCTGCCTCAGTACCAAAAATCTGTAAATTGGAAAATAAGGTATAAGATAAATCAATGAAGTGAATGAATTAATGAACAACTCAATTAAGTACAACATCAACAATATTATCTTCTATTTTATCTTCTTGGTAGTCTGCATCTTCAATTGCGGTAAGAAATAGAGATGCTTTATCTGTAGCACAACTCCATCATCCATGTGGTACCCCGATAAATTAAATAGCTATTTTTAAAAAGGTGAATATGTGGTCTCAAAGAGTATGTTATATTATCTTATTTTCTAAAGGAAATTCAAGGATAATTATGTAAAGCTCCAAAATTGGTGGTAAATGGCTAAGAATTAGCATAAATATATTTGTTAGTTAATTGGAAATTTTCAAGAAAAATTGATGAGATTAAGTAATTTTAAGCCTAAATACAAGAATGGACCAATAGGAAAATTTTGTAAAAAAATTAAATAAAAAAATTATTTTATATATTATTAATTAATTAATTAAAACGAAAATTAATTAAAAATAATAATAAAAGGACCAAAAATCTCAAAGGATAAGGGATAAGGTTCTTTTTGAGATTTTTGATTAAGACATATGAATATTTTATTATATAGTGAATAGTAACATAATAAATAGGAAACAGATCCTATCTAGAGTACCAGGAATAGGTTTTCTGAAGTCGAGGTAAAATATAGATCAGTGGATTTTTATCTTTAGTTGGACTTTTCCGGAAGTTGATTCCGAGGTCGGTAGAGCATTTTCCTAATAAGACGAAATAGGGAAAGATGCAGATAGGCACATTTTTGGATCTGAAGAAAATAAATTCTAACTCAACATCTAGGAATGAGTTTGAAATTATCTGGACATATTTGGAATCAGTGAATTTTTGTCCAGAGGTTGATGATTCCGGATTTCAATTCTGTAACTGTCACGCTTTCCCGTAAACTTCAGACTGACTTTTGGAGCCCTGGATGGAATCAAAAATTAGTTTAACTTAGACATTTCTAATGAGTAGGAAAATGTCTTCAAAGTTGTGATTCCAGATTTTTGAGATTTTTCCGAGATTACGCGATTCGGACACCGATCGGGAACTTTATGGGTACAAGTTCATAAAGCAAAAGCATCACATCACATTAATTGATGTGACAAACCACCAACTAAGGGGAGAGGATGGTTTGGACAAGTGGCATGGTGAGGATCTTGACATTTGGCAAAGTGCGATCCGACGGTCCGAATCCTTTGACAAGGTGTGAATAGTGCACACAACTTTCCCTATAAATAGGAGGCTCTCCCTTTGCATTCTTCACACCAAAACCATTTTCTCTAGTTGAGCTATCCTAGAGAGAAGTTAGAGAGAGGAGCTCTGGAGGAGGAAGGAGTCCGGGGAATTTTGCAGCGAAGCTCTGGGTAATTTTTCCGGTCTTTAGTCTTTAATTCTTTCGGTAGTTTTAGTAGTAATGCTAGATAGATCTTTAGTTTTATTTTAAGTATTAAATTCGAAAATCATGGTGGGGTCGGAGTTCTGGCAAAATTTTGGAAAGTCGGAGCCAAAGTAACGAAGTTCTGGCGAAATTCCGCCGGTTAGGGGTATAGGGGCAAAATGGTAATTTTTACCTAAAATGCCAGTTATAATGCCAAATCACTAATGAAAGTGATATTACTCTTATAGGATATCGAAACTCGGTCTCTGCTGAATTCTGCTTGCCCGACGTGCGCATTGTTTCACGTTTTTCCGTAAAAGTACGTTTTCCGCCAGAAGTACCTAACGTCGTCAACGAAGATACGTTCGCGTACTGTAACACTAGCTCTGATGAATTATTGAATGCATATATGTGATGATTGTTAACTCTTAGAAATTGACAACATTCCAAAGACATTTTCCTCTCTTTTACCCATTGTTGGTTCAAAATATGCATAGCAAATGAAGTATATAGGAGAAAATGTGCATATCAAAGTATCAGGCAAAAATCAAAATATTCTTGTTAAATTTTATAGAGTTTGTGATTCAATTGAGAATTGATAAATCCTCCCTCTTTTGTAGGAGGATGGAGATAAGTTTTGAAGCTCTATAAGAACACGGAAACAAGGATAGAAACAAAGGAAGTGAAGTATTGCAAAGCTAGAAGGAACTCAGTACAACCAGGCGGCGACAAGTTGACAGATCGCCGCAGACAAGTTAAGAAAAATTGCTCTGTGTCAACTTTCCGCGGAAAGTGTTGCAACCGGCCGTAGCCGATCGCGAAAAAGTGCAGAAAGTACAGTGCGCGTTTTCATTTCGAAGCGAAAAACCCTACTTAACCTAAAGGGAAGGGCCGAAAATCACATTCTTGACACAAGGAAACAAGTGGGCACACAAGGGAAGAGCTTGGGAGAGAGATCTTGGAGCTTTGGAAGCTTGGGTGCTCAACCTAGAAGAGATTTTGGGAGTTTTCACCTTGGTTCTTCCTCTTTTCTCCTCTTTTCTTCTTAGTTCTTCATGTATTCGAAGTTTTGCTTAGACTCTCTTTGTATTTGAACATGAGTAGCTAAATCTTTCATTCTAGGGTTCTTTTGACCCTTTGTATGGATTAATACTTGAATATTCCTCTCTTTTGGTAGATTAATATATATGTGTGTTGATTTTAACCTTGGCTTAATGCTTCTAAGTGATTGGCCTCCATTTAGATGATTTATTCACTTAGGTTTTGACTTGAGAGAGCTAATCTAGGTGTAGAACTTGATTGAAATCATGCTTGTCTTGAAGTTTACTTGATGAATGGATGGTTTGTTGGTAAAATAGAGATATATTTACTAACCTTGCATTGTCACATTAGGGTTGTTGCTTAAATATTGATTCTCATTAATTGTAGCAAGAGATTGTGCATTTTAATGAGAAGAGAAACTTGATTTTGACTCGAGAGAGCGGGTCAAGTGTTTTAGAACCTTAGACTAACACATATATGTATTGAAATGCCACTAGAGAGAAATTAACCAAGTTTTATGAAATGCAAAAGGGGAAAAAGAGCCCTAGGCTCAATTATCCTTGAAGTTAAAGAATCAATTGCCTTTATCAATTTTATGTTTTAGAAATAGTCTTTTAAAATCCTCATTCCAAATCAAAACTTTGTTTTAGCTCAACTTGATGAAATTCACTAAGCCTCTTGCTTGACCAATTTGTTAAACAAATCCTCGTGGGAACGATACTTTACTTATCACTTTATTACTTGCGAATCTCGTACACTTGCGAGGCGAACAATGATATGTTGTGTGAATAGTTTGATGCCGAAGGCAAGGCTAGTCTATGTGGGTAAGCCAAATAGTCGCCGTAAAGTCGGTGAGGCCCCCATGATAGACACTTACCTGGTCATTCTATTCAGTGCTACATGCACCGTGTCTATGGAATCGTACATAGATGCACAGTGTCTATGGAATCGTACATAGATGCACCGTGTCTATGGAACCGTACTTAGATGCATCGTGTCTATGGAACCGTACTTAGATGCACTGTGATCAAGGAACCGTACTTGGATCACTATTACAGTTTTACAGGTTATTGTTATGATAATGCTGTATTGTTTTCCTATATGGATCGTTCTTTGAAATTCTAGAAATATTTGTTACGCATATGTTGTTTATAAGCATGAGGTTAACCGTTACCTGAGATCCATTGTGGTAAATTGGATCTCAGCTATAGCTTCAGGGTTCAGAGGACCGAGGGCCGAGGAAAGAAGCAAGCAGACCACGTAGAAGATCCAGTTGAAGATTTCTTTCTGTTGTATTATACCTTTGAACCACACGGTTCTTGTACCGCTGTTGTATCCAGCCAGACTTACGGCATTTTATAATTATATATCAGTTACTCTTCCGCTGAAATGCCCTACTCTGATGAAAAAAAAATATATACTGCTTTTGAAAATGGGATGTTACAATCCAGTTAGGCCAAAATGAGATAAACAGATTATCAAAATACTCTCTACTTAACGTGGGACTTAGCACCCCATACTACCAAGTCTCCATTAGAATTCTTAAAGGAGCATGTCGATATGTCACACAATCAGCATATTCTTAATTTTGATATATACATGGGTAACATAAGTTAGGAGTAATAAAACTCATTGATGAGGAGATAAGGGAGGGTATTAAAGTTATTTTACCCATATTTTAAAATCCTAAATTGGGTTAATGGCTCAATTAAAGATTTATTGAATTTACCAACTCGATTTAGAATTTTTCTATTTTAAGTAGCTTTATATGAGATTTTCCTAGTTTAAATTGCACTTTCATAAAAACTGGACTATACTATATTTATGTTTAAATTAAATTTATAAACAAATGAAATTGCTCTTTCATAAGAACTGGACATCTAAAATATTGTAAGCCGTTAAATATTCGTTTTCAAATCAAATTGAAGATAAGTCAACAAATATTTGTTAAAAATCAGACAATCAACAAAACTAAAATAAGAACAAGAAGTAATAGTCAGCTAAGTCATGGCTAAGTTTCAGCAAATAGGATCAATGAAGCATCAACAGCAGATGTAAGAACATTTACAAAAAAAAAAAAAAAGACAATGCACAGAAACAAAATCTTAAATCTTAAATAATACCTGCAACACTCCAAGCTAGGCTCCCTACTTTGTTTTGGACATCTCACGACCAGCCAGTGATTGATGCATGACTTATCAAGTGCATTATACCATGAAAACCAAAAACACTAACCCACAAAAACCCCAAAACAATACCAAAAACAACCGACATAGCAGAAGCAAACAAAATAACAGAAACCAATCAGCATTAAAGCATCAAAACCAAAAATAAACAACACAAAAACAACCAAAGCCATGAACAACTATAGAGTATTAAAGCATCGAAACCAAAACCAAGAAGTCATAAAAACCGACACAGCAGAAGCAAACAAAAACACAGAAACCAAAATAAATTTTTGGGAAGGAATGATTTTTTGCGGGTTGGAGAAATGTTTTGGAGTCCCAAAATATAATTTGGGACTAATTTTGGAGTCCCAAATTATATTTTGGGACTCCAAAAGATTTCCCCTCCAAAAAAAATACCCGCAAAAAATTTTCCCTACTGAAAATTTTCCATCGGTTTGGGAGTTCCAAATTATATTTTGGGACTCCAAAAGTTTCACCACTCACCAAAAAGCAATCCCGCCCAAAAATTTATTTCTGGAGTCCCAAATTGTATTTTGGGACTCCAAAAATTTATTTTTGGAGTCCCAAATTATATTTTGGGACTCCAAAAACGTTTCAGAGCCAATATAATTACAAAAATGCCACTTGTATTCACTTGTTACATCCCTTTTAAAATAGGGACGTTTTTAGGGTAGTAATAGCCCATTTTTGTAGTAGTGAGTGCCTCTCGATTACTCCAATGATAGATATCGTCACTCGATCTTTGCCTCTCGAATACCCTCGGCTTACTCTTGATTTCCTTGCTATCGATTACAATCAGAATCACCCTCGGCTCATACTCGCAAACGACATGTTCTCGATTTACCCACAATTTCAACTCACTCAAGATTTGCTAGCCGACGACACTATTAGGGATTAGGGTTCCTCCTCCTTTCTTCTTTCGTGCGATCTGAAATTCTTTCATGGGTATGAGATATTTGCTAGCCGACGACACTATTTGGGTTTTTTTAAGGGTTTCATTTTTCCCCAATTTGTTTAACCTTGCACCGTGTCAGCATCCTAATCATCAGTTTTTTTCCTCATTTGGCTTCTTCTCACTCCAATTCATCATCCACATCAGCACTAACGGTCAACAAAGCCTACTTAACGGTCAACATCCACTATATAAAGGAAGTGTGTGACTTTTGCTCCTATAAGGTAACCACGTGTGTATTTTTGCTCCAAAAAAAAGCACATGGTGCTGAGCGCTCCTGAAGGTAAAACACATGTGTATTTTTGCTCCTTTACCCAAAATTGTAATAATCCACCAAGGGTAGAAAGGTAAATTATACCTTTAGGATATTATTCTAAGTAATATCATATAAGTTATGGAAAAGTAATTAATCCGACGATAACATATAGGATATCCGGGATCAAATCCGGAGTCGGATCCAAATGATGGGCGTTTTGGTAAATACACGGTGAAAGGTACGTATCAGAGAAGGCACCGGTAGATGGAGCCGTAAAAAGGCACCGAAGGACGGAGCCGTGAAGAGGTACCGATGGATGGAGCCGTGAGGAGGCACCGTCGAGACAAGAGCGAGAAGAAGTTTAACGAGCATACTTTCGGCATGGATCTAATAATGTTACTTCAAGCGGTTTGGTGCCGAAGGCGGGCTAGTCTATGTGGATCATCAATAAGTCACCGTGAATATTCCTTCGGGTTATTTAATATACTAGATTATGTCGAGCATCATCATACGTCGGGGCATTTTATATCGCTTACTCATTGTCCAAAATTTTAGTGCATGCTCTCCGTTTCCGCATTACTCTGATGTAACACCTCAAACTCTGTTGTTTTTCTTCTAAAACTTTGTTTTCTTAAACAATAAGTGGTGTGGAATTTGGGGTGTTACATAAATTGGGTCAAATTTAATACGTTAAAAACGTTTTTGTAGTAGTGTATCTCAAGGAAGCTCAAAATACGTTTTTTCATATATGACGGTTATCATTTTTAACCCGTTCTTTGTGAAGAATTGCTAAGTATCGTAATTTTTTTTCCGAATCCATCTTTCTTATACGTGTTGGTTATTATTTTTAACGTTAAGTATTTAGAAATCATACTTTAAGGTTATTTGTTATAACCATTATATTTTTGTTTTCCCCGATATAAGGTTGGAAGACAAATCGTTTGAAAGTATTACATGATGGTTTTTTTGTTGTTGAAAAACCGTCATTTTTATCCGTAAATATATGAAGGTTAATAATTACAACCATTATATTTTTATTTTCAAAAATTCCACCTCTCAATAATGACAGTGCGCATATTTAACCGTTAATTTTGTTGGATATGATTAGTTTTGATAATGTCTTACATAGATGTCATTCTTAAGAGCAAAAAGTTTGTATAATATATTTATCTCCTACATTGACTAACTACTGTAATTAATGTAGATTAGTCCAAGTTAAATTATAGAACAATAAGGAGATAAGAGTTTTCAAAAAGAAGAAATTGGAGAAAATGTTAAGTTCAAGAAGAAGAGGAAATATTGAAGAAGGTAGATGATAAGTGCATATTTTATAATTAAATGAGTATTAATTCTGAGATATATATATTGGATTAAATTTATTACTATTTTATATATCTTGCAGGAGTTATTAGCTGATTGAGAAATGAAATCAATTTGAATCAATTGTGTGATATGAGAGAGTGGATTACAAAATATTTGGAGATGATTGGAGATCTCAAAAGGATATTGCATATCTTTTATTTAAGACAGGATCAGATCACGGCCCAAGTCAGCCTAAGGGAATTTCTATATAAAGAACAAGGAGAGACACATCAAGACCACCAGAGAGACAAGACACTCAAGTGAGAAAAGCACGAAGAAAGAAAAACACATCCTTATGCTCTCTAAATCTCGGTATTTACCAAAGGTTTAGAGAGAAAGGACAAATAAAAGAAGGAGGCGGCTGAAGGAAGAAAGAGGACGCAAGAAAAATTCTAATTTTCATCTCTCTTCTTCTATTTTGTTAACCTAGCCATGCTTGGCTAGTCTTCTTTAGTAGTTAGGGCGAGGATGAACCCTATGCGAATTTGAGTATTTGTTTAAATTCTCAATTGAACGTTATTTACCATGATTGAATGAATTATCTTTGCTTAAAGCTTTCTTAAAGATTGATCACCTTTTAGATTGTTCATAGGTTGGTGTATGACAATAGAGATGTTGGTGCATTTAAATGGAACTGTTAATTCATCATAAAGTTGCATGACCTAGACATAGGCTTACGATTTTATGCGATCTCATAATTCTGGTTTAAATACATTGATCTTTCCAAACAATACTAAGACTTTAGGTTGTTTTTAAAGATAACGGACTAAGGTAGCGTCAAGACATTGAGACTTAGTCTAATTTTAGAGAATTGATCGTCAATCATGGGAGTAATAGTCAATTAGGGATTTAATTCAAATACTTGGATGAACATAGGGGGATTTCTATGCCCTAGCTGCGTTTTCTCTATTGATCATCTTTTCTAAACAATCGTGCTTGAGATTCTTAATCTTGAATGCGTATTTTCGATGAAATTGAAAAGACAGCAAAGAGAAACCGGAAAATTGCTAAACAGAGAAAAGAAGAGGCTAATAGTTCTAGTACTGAGACTAAACCAGTTTTAATGGCAGAAATTGGTGCAGATCCTCCTCCTCCTCCAAAAAAAGACCATGGGCGACTACATGACGCTTAATCCTGCCAGGGCTGCAACTAGCATTGTCAATCCTGTCGTAAATGCGAATAATTTTGAAATCAAGCCATCCCTCATAAGCTTGGTTCAACAATGCTCTTTTAGTGGGAGTGATTTAGAGGATCCTAATCAGCATATCGAGACTTTTGTGTGAGGCTGTTTCCTTTCTCTTTGACGGGAAAGCAAGAGCTTGGCTTCGTTCTTGTCCTAATGGAAGTCTCTCCACTTGGGACATTATTACCACAAAGTTACTTGATAAATTTTCCCTTCTTCTAAGTATACAAAGTGCTTTGGACATCAATTGCTTTACTCAAGGCAATGGAGAATCATATTGTGAAGCGTGGGAAAGATTCAAGGAGTTGCTTAGGAAGTGCCCACAACATGAGCTGCAAGACTATGATCGGGTGAGAATATTCTTCAAAGGGATGCTTAGTCCTCTAGGATGATGATTAATCTTTGCGGCGGGTGGTACGCTAAAAAATAAAACTCCCGAAGAGGCATTGGAGTTGTTTGAAGATATGGGGTCCTTTGAAAATGAAACTGTTACTCCACAACCAAAGAGGGGTGTTCTTCAGCTAGACTCTTACAATACAATGTTGGCCCACAATGAGACCATTGCCCAACAAAACAAGGTGATCCAACAGTGAATTCATACAGGGGTCAAAAGCTTTCCAGAATGAAATAAGGTCTACTCTCAAAAATCAGGGGGCTTCGATCCGGAATTTGGAGAATCAGATTGGTCAGTTATCAAAGCAAATAGCAGAGAGAAGCCAAGGGTTCTTCCCTAGTGATACTGTGGTCAATCCAAAGGAGCATTGTAAGGCCATAACTACAAGGAGTGGTATAGTGGTTCAGTAGGTTGAGAAATCTGTTAGATGAAGGACAAGTCTGAGAGAGGGGAGGAAGAGGTTGAGCAATGTAATGTGCAGCAGGTTCCAAAGGAGATAGCTACAAAGAAGCCTCCCACTCCTTCTTATGCAAAACCTCCTTATCCCCAAAGGTTGAAGCAGCAGATTCGAAACAACAAGTATGCCAAGTTCTTGGATATTTTTAAGAAATTGCGATTAACATTCCTTTTGCGAAGCTCTTGAAAATATGCCTAATTATGCAAAGTTCATGAAAGATTTGCTTTCCAAGAAGCATAAGTTGCAAGAGGCGAAACTTGATGGCTTTGACTCAAGCGGTGTAGTGCCATCATTCAAACTAAGTTGCCACCAAAGCTCAAAGATCCAGGCGGTTTAGCATTCCTTGTGCAATAGGGAATGTCAATATGGGCAGAGCACTTTGTGATGCGGGAGCTAGTATTAATTTAATGCCCTTATCTGTTTCAAAGCTCTCGGCATTAAAGAGATGAAGCCTACTATGATGTCATTACGGTTGGCGGATAGGTCCATTAAGAAGCCGAGAAGGTGTCATTGAGGATGTGCTTGTGAAAGTGGACAAATTCATCTTCCGGTGGATTTTGTGGTTCTTAACATGGAAGAAGATTCTGAACTTCCTTTGCTTTTGGGAAGACCCTTCTTGGCTCTTGCTAGAGCAATAATTGATGTAGGCTGGCAAAATGGAATTCCTAATGAATGACGAGAAAGTCACCTACAATGTGTTTCAATCCATGAAATACCCGGTTGATAATAGTGATTTGTTTGAATTGATGTAGTTGATGAGGCCATTCAAGAAGTTTTTCAAGAAGGTTCGAGATGAGCCTATGGAGGATGATCTTGCTCAATTGGTACAAGTGGAAGAAGAGGTTTACGCAAAGGAGAATTCGATTTACGGGTTGAGGAGTGAAGAAGAAAGATTATGATGCGCCACTGTTACTCCTAAGGTGAAACTAAAGGAGCTCCTTCTAATCGAAGTATGTTTTTCTAGGGAAGGATGACACTTATCCCGTTATTGTTAGCGCCGAGTTGTCCCCTCTTGATGAAGAGAAGTTCTTGAAAGTTTTGACTACCCACAAGCGCCATAGGGTGGTCTATATCGATTTAAAGGGGATTAGTCCTTCATTTTGCACTCATAAAATTCTTATGGAGGACCATGTGAAACCGATAAGGCAGCCCAGAGGAGACTTAACCCGACTATGAAGGAAGTGGTGAGAAAGGAGGTGGTGAAAGCTGTTAGATGCGGGCGGGAGAATGTGTGTGGATTGTAGGAGGTTGAATCATGCCACTCGCAAGGACCACTTTCATTTGCCATTCAAGAAAAAAACCAAGAGATGGCATGACAGGAGGATTCTTCCAAAAGAGTTTCATACGGGACAACAGAGATTGAAGCCTTACCATGGTGGAGACATTGACAGAGGAGGAACCTCCGTGGCTTGGAAGCTGAGAATTAAGGTGATATCCGTCAGGCTCAAGACGTTAAACAAGCGCTGATTGGGAGGCAACCCAATAAGTTTTCTTTTTCATTTTTATTTAGTCTTAGTAGTTATTCGTAGGATAGGAAGGATGTGAAAAGTGTGGATCAATTTATAAGTTCCATCCTAAAAAAAAAAAAAATTGGGCAAGGCGCCAAAGTTGGCGCCCCAGGCGCCAACTTTCGGCCAAAAGGCCAAAAAAAAAAAAAAAAAAAATTTACCTCACTTTCAACCACCCCTTCCTCCTTCTTCTTTCTCTTTCTCTCTCACTTATCGGCCGGATGGTCGAGGCCCTTTGCATCAAGCGAATATAGACCCAACTAGTTGTCAACCGGTGAGGACGACAACGATTCGGCGATGCGGTCACACTTGAGGACGCCGATGACCATTCCGATGACTTTTGACAGGAGCACTCTACATCAGAGTTAGAGGCTTAAACCAGGGGAGTAATAGTTCCTTTCCTTTTATTTCTTATTCCGACATTGAGGACACTGTCTGATTTATGTGTGGGGTAGGGATATAAATTCTTTGGTGTTGCTTGTTCTTATTCAATTGAAAAGAATTCCCTTGAAAAAAAAGTCTTGAGTTTTGTTCAGCAGACCTTAACTTCGAGCATCCCCATCTTAGAGTATTATCAAATAAAACAATAAAAAAGGAAAAGAATGTGTCAACTAAGCCCCGAGCATTGAATTTTGTAAGCAATCTGGAGATGTTTTGAATATTTTGATACCGATTCCTCTAGGAGATGAGATTATGCCCTTTATTGACCAAGTAAAACTTTTGTTTAGGGAAAGGACTCAAGTGAGTTATTATGAAAAAGAAAGAAAAAAAAACACAACTCCAATGACTTCTCTAGACCTACTTAGTAACTTAGGTGCTGCATCACCCATGTGCGGGGTCGCGTCAAACGGTAAGGTCAAAGAGGTTATGAGTTGAGCTAAAAGCCTCTTGAGGTGCCTGTTAGAGTAACAGAGTAACCCTGCATCACCCATGTGCAGGGTCGCGTAAAAAGGAGACCTACAACGGCTAAATTAAAAAAAAAAATTAATTATTTCTTACATGAGGATCCCTATGAAATTAAGCGCAACGCTTGGTTTAGTGGGGGCATTAGAATTTTTACGGAGGAATTAAGTAGAATAATATTCTTCTACTAATCTTATTGTTTGCTTATTCTTGGATAAGCCTTTGATCATGGGACGTTAAGAGATTATTATGATTGTTTAAGGCTATTGGCTTAGTGACCCAGTCTTATAGGACCAATGTTGTTAAAATCGAGATCCTATACAAGATCGGGAGAAGGTGTGAAGATCGTAAATCGTGAGATCGACACGAATCGTAAGATCCTATTACCTGATATAAAGTTATATTTAACTATATATATATGCATGTAAAATAACTAATAAATATAATATAAAAGTAGTAATAATAATAGAGTTATCAACTTGACAATATTTTGATAAAAAAATCAACTTCGCAATATATAAAATAATTATAATATTTTGACCAATATACTTATAAATAAAGTACCTATACCAAACAAAAATTAAAAAAAAAGTAAAAAACCAAGCATAAGTTAAAAAAAGAAGTACAAAAATAAAATAAAAAGAACCTACTCCTATTCCTATGCCTTGTCAATCGAATTTGATTTGATAAGGGAGCTAAATCTCGAGCCGAGCAGTAGGGACCCACATAGACATATATTTAATTATTTAAACATAAAGGAGGGTATAGAAATTTGTCGAATTACAAGGAGGGTTATATATTTAAAAGGCTATGGGATTATGGGAGGTTGCGGTGGGGTAGGACAAGAATTTGAAATTTACAAAGGAGACAAGGAGGGGTATATTCGTCATGCCATACATTTAAAGCTTACATGGCCCTTCTTCTTCCCTTCTTCTTCTGCAACTTTCACTCCCCATTTATTTATATATTGTTACCAAGTCCACCTTTCCCAGGCAAAGTCGACTAATTAACTCCTACTCGTATGCGGAAGTTCTTACAAGAGAGTGGAGCTGTGTAAAGCGTTGAAAGCCCGGCAACAACAGGTTACGAAAGCAAAGAACACTGCGTGGGTTTTTTTTCGATTTAAAAAGCGCAACAGATCTTGCGATGCTAGCGATTTTACGATTTGCTCGTCGATCCTAGCGTTCGATTCAATTTGCGATTTACGTGGCCAACTTGATCGTTGGGCTTCAATATATTGCGATTTCGTGCGATCCTACGAGGTAGATCGCGATTTTCAAAACAGTGTATAGGACATTAAGCTGAATAAATTTTGATAACATGATCGAGTGTGGTGGTAAAGCGCTTTCATTGTTTAGGGAATTCAAAAACAATGTCATTCTCATTTAGATAATGAATTCTCTTTCTTTTGCTTGAGGACAAGCAAAGATTTAAGTGTGGGAGAGTTTGATAAGTGCATATTTTATAATTAAATGAGTATCAATTCTAAGATATATTGGATTAAATTTATTACTATTTTATATATCTTGCAGGAGTTATTAGCTGATTGAGAAAGGAGCAGAAAAGGAAATCAATTTGAATCAATTGTGTGATATGAGAGAGTGGATTACAAAATATTTGGAGATGATTGGAGATCTCAAAAGGATATTGCATATCTTTTATTTAAGACAGGATCAGATCACGGCCCAAGTCAGCCTAAGGGAATTTCTATATAAAGAACAAGGGAGAGACACACTGAAGACCACCAGAGAGACAAGACACTCAAGTGAGAAAAGCACAGAAGAAAGAAAAACACATCCTTATGCTCTCTAAATCTCGGTATTTACCAAAGGTTTAGAGAGAAAGGACGAATAAAAGAAGGAGACGGCTGAAGGAAGAAAGAGGACGCAAGAACGATTCTAATTTTCATCTCTCTTCTTCTATTTTGTTAACCTAGCCATGCTTGGCTAGTCTTCTTTAGTAGTTAGGCGAGGATGAACCCTATGCGAATTTGAGTATTTGTTTGAATTCTTGATTGAACGTTATTTACCATGATTGAATGAATTATCTTTGCTTAAAGCTTTCTTAAAGATTGATCACCTTTTAGATTGTTCATAGGTTGGTGTATGACAATAGAGATGTTGGTGCATTTAAGCGAACCGTTAATTCATCATAAAGTTGCATGACCTAGACATAGGCTTACGAGTTTATGCGATCTCATAATTCTGGTTTAAATACATTGATCTTTCCAAACAATACTAAGACATTAGGTTGTTTTTAAAGATAACGGACTAAGGTAGCGTCAAGACATTGTGACTTAGTCTAATTTTAGAGAATTTGTCACGCCCTGAAAAATAAGGGGTGACCAGCACGGAATATGAGTAGGTTCACATTCCTTAAGCCTTAAACTTATATACATACATTAAATAATACATATAATAACATTTGGAGCTATGCTTCACTATAGCATATAAAAGTGCATATATTCCAATTTACAAGGAAAGACAGGGATCCTACCTATAGACTACATGGAGCATCTAAGCTACGATTAATACATATAAATGAAAACTTAGCTTTACATCTACTGGAAGTTGCTCCCAAAATATATCTACAAGCTAGGTCAGCGATGAGAGTCTTCACTATTCAACTTGAAGGAGCAAGGTCTGCAATGCTATCTGAGGCCAAAAATTTTCCGGTGAATAACGTCCCATTTATAAAATTTAATGAAATACTAACGAGAGTAATTTAAATGCATTTAACTTTGAATAATAACGATATGGCAATCATTAACATTAGTGCAGCTATATAAAATATCATTAATCAAATAAATCAATGTACGTAGTAAAACATTCGATTTAACATAGTAAATTTGAAACATAATTCTCAAATATCATATTTCTGTAAGACCTCAACATAACGGAATAACAAGTGTTTCAATTTCGACATCATATGATCATAACTAAAAACAGAACTATATGTAGGATCATGAATCAAATAATTCGAAATACGTAATAAATCATTTTGCTTAACAAAATCAGTTTAAAACAGTAAATCTCAAAGCTCGTCTAAACGTAGGACTTCTACAGAACGGATGACAAGCGTGGACACACAGTCCACGAGGGAAAATAACCAAGCGTGGCATAAAGGCCACGAAAACAAGCGTGGACACACAGTCCACGAGGGTAAATAACCAAGCGCAGCTCAAAGCCACGAAACAAGCGCAGCACGAGGCTACGAAACAAGCGCAGGTACAAGACCCACGAATAACAAGCGTGAGAATGAATCCCACGAACATCAAGCGAGCTCGAGGTTAACCATGGTGCACCAAGGACTAACAAGATCTGCTTGTTAGTAACCGCTCTCGTATTTAGTCCTCTTAAAATCATTTCAAACATGCTTGGGGCCAATTTGTCAAAACGATGAAAAGTTCTTCTAATACCATAATGACTCGTATGAAACACACCATAATATAATACCCCAGCATGAAAATTCACAAACAATATTTCAACACTTTCCTTCAAATTCAATCTGTCCACAAAACATTTCCAAAACAATAAAACTCGTGTACAAACATTTTTGAAATACAAGACTATCTTAACATGACAATTTGTGAGAAGCATAAATAACAATAAATAAAACCATCAAATCTATACTCATTTCAATATCGATAAAAACTAACATAATTCTAATCAACTTTCTTTGGTAAAATAACAATAAGAGAATGTGGTAACAAATTAAATTAAAATCTAACGAGCAAAGATATCATTTAAAATTTGTAATGGGACTGGAACTACATTTAATCGTTAATTCCCTAATGTCCATAACAAAATCAATGTCATTTCTCTTCATAGACTAAATAAATTTAAATTATCATTTCCTAAAATTCCTATACTCAATAGTAACCACCATTTCATAAAGCACCAGAACTTCAACCTAATTTCCACAATTTATTCAAGATATAATTTAAGGACTCAACGCACTAAATCTCCATTTTTAACATTACAATCAAGAAAACAAATTATGATTCAACCATTTACGCATAGAAGGAGGCAAAAAGGCCAATCAATCCATCATTACAACATAAACGCAAATATAAACACAATATTCACCCTTTTTGAGTCTTATTATTAAGAATAAATAACTCATGTACTATAATTGATTTGAAGTTACCATCAACTTGTTCAGTTCCATGAAATTTCCTTCTCAAACATTACATTAGATACCTTACTTGAATACCTCCTTATATAGAGTATTTAAAAGGCTAAACCTACCTTCATAGCTCTTTCCAACGTATGCAATTTAAACTAGATTTTGTTTTATTCTTAACCCATAATTTCCTTAACTTATAAAGAACAACTTCACTTCTTATGGTAAATCGAATAAATTATGTACTATGTTACTTTACCTACCATTAACTACTCACTTAAGTTATAATTTCCTCTCAAACATTTTAACAAACACCTTGTGTGCATTAACATTTGACCAAGCTCACTAAACTTCTTAATTTCCAAATCCCTAACCCATTATTTTGCAAACATCAAACTTACAAAGCTACCCAAACTCAATTATATATTTACTAGAATCAATTTAAACTCAAGAAAAATCAGAACCTTAACCAAGCTTCTTCCAATTACAGCAACCAAAACAATTGTAAGTGGGATTACCTACCCGAACTCAGCTCTTGACTGCACTTCCAATATGCTTAATATTCCAACCTCTCTCTTGTACTCACTCTGGTCTTATGGAAAGTCGGGGAAGAGGGGAAAAAACTGTTGGGTTTTTGTTTTCCCTTCATTTTTATTTGGACAAAAGGACATTTTTAGTAATCTCATGGTATTTAGAAAAAAGAAAAGTCCCATATCTCATGGTTTGGATTCGAACACAGTGGCCCAAAACATATAGCAACTTCTTTTGCCACTAACTACAAACTTCTTTAAAAAAAAAAAAAAACTACAAACTTACCTTGTAAAAAAAAAGGAATGTAAATATTAAGTAAAATATATTGTCAAAAAAAATAATTTATATCTCTCACTATTTTTTTGGGCTATTAAAGAATTGATCGTCAATCATGGGAGTAATAGTCAATTAGGGATTTAATTCAAATACTTGGATGAACATAGGGGATTTCTATGCCCTAGCTGCATTTTCTCTATTGATCATCTTTTCTAAACAATCGTGCTTGAGATTCTTAATCTTGAATGCGTATTTTGATTAAATTCCTTAAAAATTCTGTTTGGTTACAACTCACCTTCTATTACTCATTGGTCCAACTAAAGTGAAATAACGAATTAGTGGTGGAATATTAATCCTCGCGGACGATCTTTTCTCACTACTTTATTACTTGTAACGATCGGTGCACTTGCCGAAGTCGCTATCGTAGAACTTGCAGAGAATGATGAGTCCATGTTAAATGACGAAGAATGATCAAGATAGGAGATGGAAAATGGAATAACTTGATTAATGGAATGAGAATATCATTATACAAATTCCAAGATTGATTCTAAAAGTCACCATGATCAAGTGGAAGTTGAAAATGGCTCAATTTAGGGTTAAAATAAGCTACAATTGCATTCTGAAGTCATACTCGAATACAACAATGTCATACTCGAGTACGGTACATTTCCAGCTCCTATTCTCATATAAATTACGCTCATGCTCGAGCACAAAAATGCCATGCTCGAGGAGGCTGCTTGAGCAGAGGAAATCGGTGCTCGAGCAACATTGTTTTTCAAGACTGCTCACCTCTGTTTCGCATTTCAGTGGCGACCTTTGGTAATTCGATGATATCTCTCAAACCATATGTCCGATTGATGTGAAACCAATTTTGTATGAAATTAGACTCCCAATGAGTCATTTTTATATAACATTCAAGCCCAAATGAGCTCAGATCAATGAGCTATGAATTGTAGAAGTTGGAACTGAAATTCACGCCACACAAGAGACCAAGCTTTGGTATTTTGGGTGTATCTCAAAATCTACAAATCCAATTGAGTTGAAACAGGTTCCATTTAAAACTGTACTCACATAACTTTCCAAAAACATCAAAATCATGAAAAAAAGATCAATTGAAGGAGATATGATGTTTTGAAGTTGACGATCGATTCAGGATTTTGCAAAAACGCTGGTCAAGAATAACCTCCATTCATCTAATGATAATGGACAAGATACAACGAGTTTGGAGCTGATTCTTCATGCATTGAAAAAAGACTTAAAGTTCTTTCGAGAATGGGTGACTTGCCAAATTTAGAGCTATATTGAAGACATTACGCTCACTGGAAATTGACTCTTGTACTGCCAAAGCTATTGCGTTTTGAAAGTCAATGGAGTTTGATATTTGCACAAAGATCATGGTAGGCAGCATCCTGCGACTCAAAGGTAACCTACTCGAGCACTATATTGCAACGCTCGAGCATCATCTGACCGATAGCTAATTTTACAAGATAAAAGTCATGCCCGAGCAGAGTGTAAGTAATGCTCTAGCGAGAGGTAAGTAGAATGCCCGAGTACTATCGCTAAATCTCCTAGTCATCGATTCTCGTATGCCTAATGCCCAAGCAGGATAATGTCGTGCCGAGCGGCATGCTCGAGCGAAAGGTTATGTTGCTCGAGCAAGCATGTTTCTAAGCTCTTCTGTTCTCTGTCTCAACGATGCCCAAGCATGGTCTCTAGGATGCTCGAGCATTGGCGACACCAACTTAGAATGATGCCCAAGCATTATGTCTTGGTTGCTCGAGCATCGGCGATGATCGTGTTTTTAAATGCTTCTCTCTAGGCATGCTCGAGCAAGCACCATTGAGTGCTTGAGCATGGTGCTCAAGCGAAGCTTGACGTTGCTTGAGCATAGGACGATATTCATATTTTACAATACATTTCTCCTTAGGCTGCCCGAGCATACCGGAAGTCATGCTCGAGCATGAACATCCTCGTTAAGTAAAACGAGAAGTTTTAAATTCAAATCCCTTGGGTTATCTTCATCCTTCTCTTATCTCACTCAAAGTTATTTAGACTAAATACTAATCATCTTTATGAGTGATTTGCAATGGATTAATCTTGTTCAATTTGAGATTAGCCAAAAAGTTGTTCGTTGTGTCGAAGCATTAAATGCTACGTCGAAAATAGAGGAAAGCTTCGAGTCTAACGGATAGTTTGAACATTCCAACAAAAAGCTTAAATCTTTACAACGACCATTAATACAACACTCAAGACGGAGCATTAACGAAGTCAATGATAAGCATTCTATGATTAAAGTTGGATTAGAGCTCAACGAGTAAAAAGCAACAAAAGCTTCAACGGCTACTTCTAACTGATCTCCAACGGTCGAATGCTCGCAACGGTTGAAACACAAATACCTATAAATTGCAAAGTCTTCAAATTTAGAAGAGATGACGATTGATGAATGAATCGACAAAGCCAACGAAATGTTTTTACTACTTCACTGTCGATAGTTCATACACTCTGTTTCTCAATGTTTATAAAGTTTACACTAGAGAGTGAAATGATTTGTATTGTACTTTAGTGTTTATTCATCTCCTCTTCTATAGAGAACATTTCGATTATTAAATCATTGTAAGAATCTCAAGTCGTGGGACTTAGAGATTGCGTTATCGCTTACAACTTGTAAGGGGAGTGTATCTTAGTGAGAGGATAACTTCGAATACAAAGTGTGTAACTCGATTGAAAGGTGTATCTTAATGAGAGATTTGGTTTCACAAGTGTCTCGGGTGAACTTGTGTGTTTGTAAAGGCTTCTCTTGTGCCCAGATTAAATAAGAGGATAGTGGATTGAAAATCTCAAGTGGGGCTTGGGACCTGGACGTAGGTCAAGGATTAGACCGAACTGTATAAATCACAGTTTGCATATTCTCTTCGCTTATCTCTTATATTTCCAGTATATGTTTATTTGAATATCAAACTGTTGATTTAGAAAATGCGAAAAGATTTTCAAAGTTTCAAGTTTTTAATCTTCACTCAATTCACCCTCTCTCTTGGGTTCAACTGGTTCTACATATTTTAGTGTTATATATTCTTGCACACCTCTCTACCTTGGCATATATAATGATTATTTGTTGTGACCGTTATTTATTAAGTGTTATATATGCGTGATTCATTAGTAGTGATAATTAATTTGCAGAAATTAGTTAAATTGGTTATTGGTAAAAAATGTGTATTTATTTTTCTAAAATATTCTTTTCAATCATTTTCATTGGAAGCTACTATGGTAAAGAAAACCCCTTTCATATATGTAATCAACCTAAAGAATTTAGAAAAATATTATAAATTGTAGAGATAAAAATAAATTGAGATATTACATTTAAGATTTAATAAAAATAACTTCTGGTATCTACTCACTCTTATATTTATAACATGAAAAAGTATCAAACAGGGCCAACAACCCCGTAATTTTTTGTTTCATATAACATATATATGAATTTTATCTGATGGAAAACCTTTTTAAATAGAAAATTTGTTTCTAAAAGTTTCATTTTTGTTCTTACAATATATTTTTACCCCATCGATATCTTCAATTAGTGAATATATATATCTACGCAATACCAAATAATTATTAAAAAAAAATCTCTGTGGGATAAATATAAAATTAACAAGTTGATGGTGGATCTTATCATCGAAAATTTCCAGATGCCGAATGAGATAGAAAGGAGTACCTTCCCAATATGCTCATCAATTTTTGTTTTTGTTTTTGAAATTGAACCTTAGGAAAATTCTGCTTGAATTTCAAAATTCTAAATCAATAATTTCCAACTTTAATGAGTTATCAATTACTATACTCTTAAAATTAATAATTATATTCTTATAGGCAACAAGACTGACATTTCAAGGTTCAAAATAGTTTTTTTTTTTGTCTTTCTTCCAAATGCTTAATTCTTACTCTTGTTCCAAATCCGATTCCGTTATATTCCAACGTCTATAGTTCGTCGGTTTCCAATTGACGACAACACAGAACAAAACAAAACGAGGAAGAATAATCCTTTCTCCGTTGTCTTCGATTAGAAACCGACGAACCATAGACATAAAACGAAACGAAACATGGAAGAATAATCCTCTCTCCGTTGTCTTCGATAACATTACAGTTCACCTTCGGAGTTACCGAATTTAGTGATTAAGTCTTGAAAGCGATAGCGTGCACTTACGTGTTCTACTCCAAATATGTTCTTTTCTTACAAAGAATGCAGAAATCCGATATAGCCATGTTAGATTAGTGTCGAGCATTGTTAAGCCCCAAAAGAGATAGCTCTTTTAAAGGATATATTATATTTTTGCACTATTTACTTTTCATTTCGTTGAAATCGCAAAGAAATCTACCAGACAACTACCTAGCCAGATCAATAAGATAAAATATACTCCTCCTGTCTTAATTATAGGAACACATTTTGGAGTTGGTTTTTATCCTAATTATAGGAGCAGGTTTTAACTTTTATCAATTTTTCCCCCTATAATACCCCTATTTATACTTATTATTAGGAGCATTTATATATATAAGTGTGTGTATATATGTGTGTACATATATATGTATATTTGTGTTTGTGTGTGTCAATATATATATATATATATATGTGTGTGTGTGTGTGTGTGTGTGTGTGTGTGTGTGTGTGTGTGTGTAGATTAGTAGATATATATATATATGTGTGTGTGTGTCTATATATATGTGTGTATCTATGTATGTAGGTATGTATGTATGTATGTAGATAGATCTATATGTATACACATATATATACACACATATATGTTTATATATAAAGACCACTATTTCAATTAGAAAACGTGTGGAAAAGAAAATTGTTTGGAGAGATATGTAGCGGGGTTGTAATTCACTTTTACTTATATCATTTTAAATTTATATAAGGGTATTTTAGGAAAATGAGTAAAATTAACTAATTTATCTTCTCTTCTTAATCCCCCAAAATCGGTTAAATTGCTCCTATAATTAGGACCAAGAAATAAAATAAACCCCAATAAGTCAGCAGGCAGCCAAGAAAAAAATCTCCATAGAAACAACCCTGAGGATGATCTGATAGGAATTGTTAATTGTTCCGCCATCCCTAGCTCTAGTACCAGCGGATTCTCTCATGATGGCTTCGCCGAACATTGGTATGAACTCAGCAGCAGCAGCAGCACTGTCATCTTCTTCATTCTCATCATGTTGGTCATCATCAAGAGCTTCATCATGTTTAATTTCTCAGACTTCCATAGAAAACCCTAGCCCTACCAGTCACGATGTTTTCATCAGTTTTAGAGGAGAAGACACTCGCAATGGCTTTTAAGTCATCTCCGTGCAGCTTTCACAAGGCACGGCATCAATACCTACATGGATTGCGATCTCGAGAGAGGCAACGAGATCTCCTTGACGATATTAAAGGCAATCAAGCAATCCAAGATCTTGCTCCTCGTTTTCTCAGAAAACTATGCCGAGTCTAGGTGGACTATGAATGAACTCGCCAAGATCATGGAATGCAAGAGAACAAAGGGACAACATGTGATTCCCATTTTTTATAAAGTACATCCAAGAGATGTGCGATATCAAAAGGGAAATTATGAAATTTCATTCAAACGACATAAGAAGCTGCTTGAGGCTAACAACAGCGCTGTGCAACAGTGGGAGACAGCCATGACAGAAGCAGCTAATCTCTCTGGTTGGGAGATCTCAGGTTCTAGGTAATTAATTAGTACCATATAACTGATTGATATTAATTTGATTTCTCTTTTCTAGCGGATAATATATAGAGACACGAAGGAATTGTACGAAGAGCTCAAAAAAGCTGTCTCCATCTAATGGCTCTCTTCTTTGTATATAGAAACGAAGCTGAGCTTGTAGAGGAAATAACGAACAGCATCATGAGAAAACTGGAATCAATGAGCCGATCACCGGTTATCGTCAGAGACATCCAGATTGAAACTGAACATCAAGGTGCCAACTTTGCTTCTCAGAATCACTCCGACGACCTTAATTCCGGCGACTCACACAACCTTACCTCTCAGGATTGCTTTCCCAATAAATGCCTCTCAAATCGGTAAGATCACATTTTCTCATCTATCTCTCTAAGAATTTTGGGCTTTGAAAATTCTATTTTTCATTATCATTTAGTACATCAAAAGTGAATATACACAAACATATATACACTCAAAAATATAATTAATTAACTACAGAATTTAACGATGGAATTTGGTTGATAAACTCACTAAACGACAAAATTTCGCTGCTAATTAATTAGTACCATATAACTGGTTGATATTAATTTAATTTCTCTTTCTCCGATCTATTTTTCAATAAAAACATATGAACCGTCCTCTAGCGTTCAAAGTGCTTGGTCAAGAGCAATTATATTTGTGTTAATAGTAGACACTGATGCTTAATTTTTAGAGTTTGTATATGGAGATCTCTATAGTCGGATCGTCTCTAAAAATTCATTGTTAGAAAACTTGCAACATAGTAGTATAGAACTACTAAGCTGAGTTTTAAGAGATGACGGGATGATATATAGAGACTCGATGGAATTGTACGAAGAGCTCGAAAAATCTGTCTGCATCTGCTGGCTCTCTTCTTTATATATAGGAGCGAAGCTGATCTTGTAGACGAAATAGAGAACGGCATCATGAGAAAACTGGAATCAATGAGCCAATCACTGAATATTGTCGGAGACATCCAGATTGCAACAGAACAGCAAGGTGCCAACTATGCTTCTCAGAATCACTCCGACGACCTTAATTCCGGAGACTCACACGACCTTACCCCGAAGGAGTCCTTTCCCAATAAATGCCTCTCAAATGGGTAAGTTTAAATTTTCTCATCTATCTCGATAAGAATTTTGGGCTTTGTAGATTCTATTTCTCATAATCATCTAATACATCAAAAGTGAATATACACTAAAAATGCAATTAATTAACTACATAATTTAACGATGGAATTTTGTTCCTAAATTCACTTAAAGACGTAATCTCGCCGCTAATTAATTAGTACCATATAACTGGTTGATATTAATTTAATTTATCTTTTTCTGGTCTATTTTTCAACAAAAATAAATATACCGTCCTCTAGCGGTCGAAGTGCTTGGTCAAGAGCAATTATATTTGTGTTAGTAGTAGATACTGTAGCTTAATTTTTAGAGTTTGTTTATGGAAATCTCCATAGTCAGATCGTCTCTAATAGTTTATTTGTTAGAAAACTTGCAACATAGTAGTATAGAAGTACTAAGCATGAGTTTTAAGAGATGAAGAGATGATATA
The DNA here is from genome assembly GCA_025563575.1 of Acacia pycnantha. Lineage (NCBI taxonomy): Eukaryota > Viridiplantae > Streptophyta > Magnoliopsida > Fabales > Fabaceae > Acacia > Acacia pycnantha. The sequence continues at coordinate 4,738,469 of JAMWYP010000049.1, read as the reverse complement.
TTGAGACTTGATGGAATTATATGAAGTGCTCAAAAATCTGTCTCCATCTGCTGGCTCTCTTCTTTGTATATTGAAGCGAAGCTGAGCTTGTAGACGAAATAGCGAACGGCGTCATGAGAAATCTGGAATCCATGAGCCGACCACCGGTTATCGTCGGAGACATCCAGATTGCAACTGAACTGCAAGGTGCCAACTTTGCTTCTCAGAATCACTCCCACGACCTTAGTTCCGGCGACTCACACGACCATACCCCTCAGGAGTCCTTTCCCAATAAATGCCTCTCAAATGGGTAAGTTCCCATTTTCTCATCTATCTCCATAAGAATTTGGAATCGGTTATTGTGCTCGTCTGTACGGTCGAGGTCGAGATTTGATTCACGGTTAAGATTTTTTATACTTTTTATTTTTAGAAAAAAATTAATAGGTAGAGAATCTAAAATAAAATAAAGATAATATCTCAACTAACATTTTTTTAAAAAAATGATTTTTTTCATGTAAAAAAATAATTAAAAAATAAGATCTAGGCCGTCCAGATCTAGATTTGGATGGTCGAGAGCTCGTCCAGATAGGCTCCCCTTCTCATCCCTTGGACAAGTCGGGAAACTAATTTCTAATAATTTTGGGCTTTGAAAATTCTATTTCTCATTATCATTTAGTACATCAAAAGTGAATATACACAAACATATATACACTAAAAAAAGCATTTAATTAACTACAGAATTTAACGATGGATTTTTGTTCCTAAATTCACTTAAGGACGGAATCTGGCCGCTAATTAATTAGTAATATATAACTGGTTATTATTAATTTAACTTCTCTTTTTCTTGTCTATTTTTCAATAAAAATAAATATACCGTCCTCTAGCGGTCAAAGTTCTTGATCAAGAGCATTTATATTTTTGTTAATCGTAGATACAGTTGCTTAATTTTTAGAGCTTGTCTTTTGAGATCTCTGTAGTCGGATCATCTCTAATAAATTCATTGTTAGAAAACTTGCGACATAGTAGTATATAACTACTAAGCATGAGTTTTAAGAGATGACGAGATGATATATAGAGACTCGATGGAATTGTACAAAAGCTAAAAAATCTGTCTCGATCTACTGGTTCTCCTCTTTGTTTATAGAAGCGAAGCTGAGCTTCTAGACGTTATAGCGACTGGCGTCATGAGAAATCTGGAATTAATGAGCCGATCACCGGTTATCCTCGAAGACGTCCAGATTACAACTGAACTGCAAGGTGCCAACTTTGCTTCTCAGAATCACTCCGACGACTTTAATTCCGGAGACTCACATGACCTTACCCCTCAGGAGTCCTTTCCTAACAAATGCCTCTCAAATCGGTAAGTTCACATTTTCTCATCTATCTCCATAAGAATTTTGGGCTTTGAAAATTCTATTTCTCATTATGATTTTGTACATCAAAACTGAATATACACAAACATATATACACTAAAAATGCAGTGAATTAACTACAGAATTTAACGATGAATTTTCCTAAATTCACTTAACGACGAAATCTCGCCGCTAATTAATTAGTATCACATAAAGGTTGATATTAATTTAATTTCTCTTTTCTGATCTATTTTTCAATAAAAATAAATATACCGTCATCTAGTGGTTAAAGTGCTTGGTCAAGTGCAGTTATATTTGTTTTAATAGTAGATACTGTTGTTTAATTTTTAGAGTTTGTTTATGGAGATCTCTATAGTCGGATCGTCCCTAATAAATTCATTGTTAGAAAATTTGCAACATAGTAGTAAATAACTACTAAGCATGAGTTTTAAGAGATGACGGGATGATATATAGAGACTCGATGGAATTGTATGAAGAGCTGAAAAATCTGTCTCCATATGCTACAATGGTAGAGCCAGGAATTTTAATGACGGGGTGAAAATAAAAATATTATATCATAAATAAAAATATTTGAAATACAATACAAACATAATATACAAAAATTAAAATATATCTATTACAAAAATTAAGATCGCTTCATTTGACTCTTACTCTACGTGTTTACATATTGTTAAACTCATCTATAATTTGAATAGAATCCTTCCAACCATGAAGAATACAAGAATTGAAGAAAACCTCAAGCTTCTATATTATGTTTCCTTTCTCCACTTCTTCTGTCATCTGTAAATATTCAGCAGCACATTAAGCAGCTACAATATTATAAGCACTAAGAGTTATGATAATACCATAACAGAACTTAACACACAGTTCAAATAACTAAGAGTTATGGTAATATCATCAAGCTAGCTGAATTATAGTTCGCTATAACTTCCATTGAACAACTACTGGAAAAGGTTGTGCAAAAATTACTGTGATTGTCACTTATATTGCTGAGCAAGTGAGCAGGCCCACGTGGAAACTGAATCAAAAGAACTCTTATGACAGAATCAGATGGAGACCTTGAAAAGAATAAAGAAGGATTAATGAACTCTCTCAGAAGGGAAAAAGAGAAGATGCAAGAACTTACATGGTGGAGAGAGGATGTTAAAAGTTCCAAGAGGTAAAAAGAAAAGAAAAAAAAACACAGCTATGTTTGGGAGAGCAACAACATATAGTAAATTAATAAGAAGGATCTAGGAAAATGTTATAATTGAAATAAACCAAGAAGACTAAACACTCGCAAAGTTACGTCATTTCAGTCAAAATTGTATACCCCATGTGATTAGGACATTTAAACAAAGAGCTAGAGGGAAATGCAAGACATAAAAATTCAGACATACTACCCGAACAGAGTCAAAAATCTGACTTTAATTAGCCCCCCACCACCGGGCATTATGCTGGCTCTCTTCTTTGTATATAGAAGCGAAGCTGAGCTCGTAGAGAAAATAGCGAACGGCGTCATGAGAAATCTGGAATCAACGAGCCGATCACCGGTTATAAGTAAATGCAGTTGTAAAAGACTGCGTTTTTTTAATATATATATCTTTAAAGTTCTCTGAAATTTTTATGGTCATGAGGAAATGCAGTTGTAAAATACTGGGCAATCTAATGGACAAGACAAGGGACGTTTTCTTTCGGAAGGAGCATGAGAGGTTAATACTCACAAGCAGCCGGAGTCCTGCTCAGCCATTAACCTTGAATACTTCCGGCTATTTGTATAGGTATGTTTCTTATAATATTTATGCTTCTTATATAAATATATACTTTATGATAAGTATGATTCTTTTATAATCCTTTTTACAGACCGGCTATTGATTATTAATTATACTTGGATTAAAAATAGTTAAAATTTCGAAATGCATGCATGTCTTGTATTAATTAAGTACTAAGAGCGAAGAGTTTTATAAGTAAGGCATCCTGGAATGAATACACCACATACACACATATATATAACATTCAGTAATTAGTAACTAGAAGATGTGCTTGATATTCACATAAATTTCGAAAATGAGTTATGTTATATTTACAAATAATTTTGCTTTATATAGTTTACATGAGGTATACTTTTGATTTCTTAACTTTATAAAGTATACTTTTGATCTTATATTTATAACACCGTTGATGTTGCTAATGGAAATCGCTGACAAAATAAACATAAGTGATGGTTGTATAATTAAATGCTATTAATTTTAAATTTAAAATATGTGTAAACCGAAAGATATCTAACACTACAAAAAGCGACGTTTTGTAGTAGTTGAAATTACATATTTGTAGCGGTTAACCGCTATAAAAGTCACTATTGCAAGTTGCTTTGTAGCGGTTTATAGAAACCGCTATCTGTTATTGTAACGGTTTGACGTCACCACTACATGATGAGATTGAGATGACGTATTGTGTATGTGTAACACTCCACTGTTCTGAGCTCAGAACAGAGTGGCATCTTTACCTATTATGCATTCTGATGTATTATTTAATAAAAATTTAAACTACTGGGCCAGGTGTGATCCTGGAAAAATGGAAGCCCTTTTTATAAGAATTAAAATAGTATGATAGTTCAAATGGGATAATCTAAAAAATTCTAATTGAAAACATTCTATCGAGTGGTTCAAACTTATCATTAAAAATGCATCTTACTTGAAACCTTATTAAGTTTTATCGAGTAATTCCTTATTTATTCGATTAACCTAGTGCTCTACCATTCACTTGTTCATCCATTTCAATATGGGCTTGCGATATACGCGCCCTTCCTGTAACAATACAATACATACATGTTCTAGGGTTCGAGCTGCGGTAACGCACTTAGAATCCGCCTTGTACGGAGCTACCACTGTTGGGAGGGTCGTCCTTGCCACTGCAGAACCCGAATCCGGATTAGTCGAACCAAAGGTTCGATGAACCGAGTGGGATACAAAAAAATAAAAATACATACATGTTCTACTACTATCCGATCATAATATCTACATAAATATACATTTCGGTAACCACATATGGCTATCTCAAAATATCATCTAAGTTATAAGGAAATAAAATTATCCATATACAAAAGTGAAACTATATGTTTCTATCTGCATCATCAACTCCACCTTCTTCTCAAGACCAATCAAAATCTATGCCCCGCCTCTTCCTCCTTGCCTACTAGTCTGCCCATATCCTGGATTTATGGAAGGCTCTGAGATTCAAATGAATGAATCCCAGAGTAACAGGTTAATCTCAAATTCTAACATATGCAATATATATGTAAATCAACCAAACAAAGTAGTCCACACAGCATATAAAGCATTCAAATTCATATTCAGATTCAAATTCAAGTATTACATACCAAATGCAGCTTGTAATACAAGAGTTCATTCAATGATTTTCAAATACCTTGGCGCAAGGAAATTCATTTTGGCAATTCAATACTAAAAATAATGAATGCACTAGGCCCTGCCTAGCCACCGGGAAGCTAGCCCCATGGTCGGCCCTTCCGCTCAATCGAGCCACGAGTGGTGCTGGCCCCATAAAGGCGGGACATACAATATGGTATACAAAAACATATATAGCAATGCAAAGAATGTGAGAATATAGTTATTATCTGTTGGTCTTACCGACAAAGCCCCTTCCACCAGATTCTTATCACTACGCTTATCCTTCAGGCACGGGCAATTCTCAGGTCCTATAATTAACATTTACATATAGAGATGGGTCACTAATCAATTCAATCTTAATAAGATAATTAAGATTTAGCTTCTTTAAGCTCACTCAAAAATACTTATCCTTTAGTATCCTTATGACTGGGATGTATAATAATTGAGACTCATTTAATTAGATACTATACGTTATAAGATAATTATCATTTCAGTCATTTAATCTTTCATTTTATCCAAAGAAACATTTACTCTAAAGGTTAAGCACAAGTAACAACTTATGTGAATATTCTAAGACTTATAAAAAATTTAGCCTTTAACTTTTCCGAGAATTTGGAAAATTCATTACTTGACCAATATAACTCCAAATGGAGTGATTCCAATTTCTAATTACTCATTGATAAGTCTATTTTAATAAATTAAAGTCATGATTTATGGCTGAGAAAATTCCCAAATTTCGAAATACATAACCAATGTCCAGAATTTTCCAGATTTCTTGACTAATCTTTGAAAAATCATAACTCCTTCAATACTTATTGGAATTCAACAAATTACCTATCAAATTAAACCTCTACATGTCTACTATTTATTTGGAAAATTTCACAATAAACGGAGTTTTTACTTGGTCCGAAAAGCCACGTTATTTGACTGTTCCAGCAGCATACCAGAAATCATCTGATTTATAGCTCAACTTCTAAAATCAGTTATAGACCTCCGTTTTAGGTGATTCAAAGCTCATTTTAAACCTTAAGGACAGTAATATCTCCTGTAAAAATTAAGAGCCAAACTCAACCTTTAGCTTACAAAAACGACAGGCACAAGATGCTCTGTTTTCAGACTCAAAAACAGAAGTGAAAAACATGCCATGCAACCACATTTTGAGTCTAAACCTTCAGAACCTTCCGAAAATCAAATGAGAATGAGTTTAGAGAACTCACCCAACACAGATTCTAGGATTGCATGCAAGCTTCACCGATCTCTTCTTCTTCTACGGTTCATCTCAGCTTTCTCTCTCTCCCATGGTGTCTCTCCATCTCGGTCTCTATCTCTTTCTCTTTCTCTTTCTCGGTTTGCTGCGGATGGAAGAGGAATGTAGGAGGAGTGTAGATGGAGTTGTAGTTGCTGCCTTGGTGGTGTTTGATCGGATGAATGGTGAAGGAGGTATGTGGGTGTGTGTTTTGTGTTTGATGAGGATGAAGGAAGTTTACGGGAAGGAAGGACGATGGAAGAATGAGAGAGTTTGGAGGAGGAATGGAGGTAGAGTCCGAAAGGGATGAGGAAGTGTGTGTGTCGTATAAATGTGTGTGAGAGCCGGATGAATGTAATGAGAATGAGAAGATTGGATGAAAAATATAGAAGTGTGTGCGCTGTAGGTGTACGTGGCTGTCATACAAGGAATGAAAGGAACACGTGGGTGCTGCTAGAATGGAGCTTGTGACATTGAAAAATTGAGAGGGAAAGAGTGTATGTATATGACGGATGAGAGCAAGGAAGAGAGAGAGTGTGTCACAGACAAAAAAAAAAACTGTATAATAGTTGGTGAAAATTAAATATTTTTTAATTAATAGGATTTAAAATATTAATTTATTATAATATTAACATATAAGCATGTTTGGTCAGCATTTAATTGCACGGTCATTGCTAAAAATTGTTGAATTAGTATTTTCCGTTAAGTTAAACTAACGGTGTTAACTTTCGGGGACCAAACGTGTACTTTACATACTTAAGGGATTAAAGCGATACCACATGCAAACATAAAGGACCAAACGTATACTTTAGCCTAAAACTAATACTCCCTTTAACTCCCTATGGCTATAAGACTCTTGTTTGCAATTTTGTCATTTCTTAATTAAATTGCAAACATTAGTTAGAAAACAAAATTAATCCTTAATTTCATTTAAGGATTTTTCTTTCCCAATTAATTTCTTTAGGCGAGAAAATATTATTTTCAAAATATTTAGGCCAAAAATTATCCATTTATTATTTGTCCTTAATTTTTGGAAAAATATGTCTTAAATTCCAAATATAAATTCTTAAAATAATAAAGGCCAAATTTCCATAATCCCATATCAAATTTTAATTCTCGATTCCACATTTTGGGATGTCACGGTTTGTGTAAGGATCCTAAGTTGACACTTCACATGACTTCGCATTCCCTACAATTAATCATGAGATGGCGATCATGAAATGTATGTATAAAATGTAAGGAAATATATAGAATAACATATGAGTGTACAATATTTATGAAGGAAGGGTTCAACTTTAGTACAGTTAATCAAGACATGTCTATATCCTTGCAACTTCTCGGTCGGTTTAAAGTTCTCACTTCCCTCTTTACCAACACGAGGGGTTAACAACTCTCTTAATGATGGCTCAAGTATAGGACAATCGTCTACACGAGGTGGTCGGTTGAAAGACGTCTCAATATCATCAAAGTACCTTGAACAGAAATACAGGACCTCATCCCTATATAACCTTCACTATACAACCTTATGGCCACGTCTTATTCCTTACATAAGATTTTAAGTTCCCAAGAAACCTATAAAGTAAAGAAGGAAAAATGTCCATAAATGTTGAAATGTACAACTAGCAAATTTAGAGAGCTAGTAATGTTGATGCACATATATAAAATGAGTAGCTCTCATTCGAATACATCCATCGATATTGAACTCGGCTAGCAAACTTTGATTTCATGAACAAGGTGGACTGTTAGGTGAACCATCACCATGAAAAGGACAAAGGAAAGATCATCTCCAAATGACAAAGTATGAGAATGATTTTATGTTGTAGATGATCGAGCTCCTCAACAATCAAAACCTTGAAACACAACTTTCAAAAGAAAGAACACAGTTTACCAAAACAATCGACACATCAGGAGGCATTGCATTTTCTATTGCTAGTAGAAGTAATTGTTGCATAAGAACATATGAGTTATGACTCTTCACCCAACAACCTTGTGAACTTGCATGTCAATACATCGTGAATGTTGCTTAAACCCCGTTAGGAACTTTTATTTTCTTCAACGTCATGAGGAAGGTTTCCTTATTTGATTTTTAAAGACGAAATATCACCAAGAGGGGGATGAATTGGGGATATAAAATTTTCTTTGAAAATACTATGAAACCGATAAGCTAAAAAGCAGTATAACAGAGAGGATAGAGGAAGAGTGAACACAAGCAATTTATACTGGTTTGGTCTAAATTCTCGACCTACGTCCAATCCCCGGACTCTTTGGGATTTCTCTAACTCAAATGATTACACACTCTGTAACTCTAGGAGTAACTCTCTCTCTCTCTCTCTCTAGAATTTACTCCTCCTTACAAGTTTTAATCAAATGTCTCAATCCCAAAGTCCCAATACTTTGAGATTCTTACAATGATTGATAATCAATAGAAAAACTCTCTAAAAAGAGCAGATGTATAAACATCGAAGATTTAAATATCCAAAGATATTGTCTGTAAGAGTAGAAACAAGTAAATGCTCAAATTGCTAATTGAATGCGTAGAGTTTCAGTAGGTGAAGAATTGAATGCTTTTGGCTTTTATAATTGATGGCATTCATGTTCCTCGTTTTGAAATATTCGTCCTTCGTATTCTTTCGTTGTCACCGTTATTCTTCGTTGACATGATTCATTCGATTTGTCCGTTAAGACTCGGTAGAAATGTTGAACGGAAATGGCCAAACCGCTTTATACTTGCTCGGAAGATCAATTTCCTCTTTGGTGTTTTATCTCTACTAAGCATTTAATGCGTTCTAACACAAATAAGCTTTATAGCGATTTGGTGTTTAAACCATGTTAGATTCACTCGAAACTTATTAGCAAACTGATTAAACTTTGTTAGGATCAATCATAATCAATAATATGAAGTACTCAAAGCATACTTAAAGAATTTGATTACGAGAATGAAGATTTCAAAGCGAGGAACATGACTCCAGTCAACCAACCCTTAACTCAAGTTGACTTATCACATTTTGAAATGGCAGAGAGATTTTAGAATATCTTGACTCGAGTCATGCCAATCTTGACTTGAGTCACATAACCGCAAAAATGGTTAAAAGCTCTCTCTGTGACATGCTTGACTCGAGTTAAACTCCAAATGACTCGAGTCATATTAGATAAGCAAAAAGTTGCTATTGAGCTTGGATTTGAAAAATCTTGAAAACATGCCATGATTTGAGTCATTAAGTGACTAACTCGAGTCATCCTTGAACGATGAGGTTTATTTGAAAAGTTCTAAGTTAAAACACAAACAGATAACTTGAGTTACACATGCTTGACTCGAGTCATGAGCTTTTTAAAGATTTGGTTTATAAAACATTGACTTGAGACATCTCATTCAAGAATAATTCAGCTTATGACATAGAGATATATGACTCGAGTTACACAACTTTGACTCGAGTCATATCAAAGACGGACATAATATTGTTATTGAACCAAGTTGATTTTCAATTTTAAACACATTTTCTTGAGTCAATAACAATCTTTTTATTTTCAATTGTCGATTATCATCAAAACATGCAGAGAACTAATAGATTTTGTGAGGGTGAATTTTTCCGGTTGAAAATTTTCATTCTCATTTGGCCACGTGTCTTCACGAACTCCTAAGGCCCAAAACCTTCACTCGCTTGAAGATGATCTTTTGATTTTGCTGGTTCGTTAAGCATCGTGTATAGCACATTGTCGTATATATATTTTTAATGTGCATGACATTAAGACGTGTCAAAGCAAATTATCTTTCCAATACGGAAGATTGAAGAATATGCTTATCTTCTTCCATTGCCGAGCACAAAAGCATAAGTAGTCTTGGCGTCTTTCTCCCTACTTTTGATAGATTGTTGTTTTTTCCAAACTCTAATTCAATATCCTGAAGTTGCTAAAACATATCTACACGAGATAAAGTCCGAGAAGGTCCCCCTTTTTTGTTGCTCATTGAAATGATTCCGTTGCAACCTAAACTTATGCTTACCATCGAGAAACCTCGATGACCCATGAATCACAACTTTCAACGTGGGGAAGGCGCATTGAGTCGAAGTCAAATTTGCAAGATGGACACTGTCCCAATATGCACATTTCACCCAATAATGTTCCCAAGCCAGAAAGTCACTTATCGTCCACATCAAGGCTATACACAAGTTGAACAGTGTTTTCTCGTGCACTTTATATGTGCCGACATTCCACAAGTCTAGCAATTCCGCAAAAGTGGTTGGAGATACACATTGATGTCATTTCTCGGTGCCTTTTTGCCTGGAATAATCATAGACAAAATGAAGGAGCTTTGTTTCATACAAATTCGGTGGGTAAGTTGTAGGGAATTAAGATAAGAGGACAAATACTATAACTTGTGCTATGATTCTCAAACAGATTAAAATCATTGGTCGCCAAAGCAAGATGAACATTACTAGGGTCTGTGTGAAAGCTAGAAAGTCTGAATCCAATGCTTTCCAAGATTCGCATCCCATGGATGTCTTAATTTACCATATGCATTCTAGTCAACTTCATGCCACCTCATATGCTCACTGTTTTAGACGACATAAATTTTTGTAAGCAAGATTTTAAAGGAAGGTACATGAGAAGGAGGATAAGGAGGGTCGATGATGAACCTAGGCACGGGCGGGCGGAAAAGCTCTTCTTCAGAAACATTCGACTCCACACCCTTGACATGAAATCCCGCCATTGGGTGCGTTGATCGTAGAAGAAATCAACCTAGTCCCGAAATTGCTTGGCAACCTCGTAAAGATCTCTTGAGCCATCTCTGAACCATCTGTTCCTCAACACCGGAGATCCTTGTTGGAGAGGTGCTGGCCTCCGAGTCAATGCTCTTGCCGTAGGCCATGCTAGACCTAGCACTTCACCCTGCACCTTATAGCGATCGGGTTGCTCAACCGAGTCCAAGCTAGCTTTCAAAGGCGTAGTGGGATCCACAAATCACCGTGACTTTGCGGTGTGAGTCATTGCAGCTCTACCTCGGATTGCTAAATCTACTCCTCAAGCACACATTTTATAAAACATTTATGAAACGACTTCCTCTAATGTAAATAAATTAAAACTAAAAATGTATATAATACAATGGCCTCATCTGCTTGTTGAGAGGTCGGCGTCTGTTTCGGTGTCTATGGTTGTATGTGAATAACTTCCCATAGTTTGTTTGGCGGTTCTCTGTTGAGTCTTCCTCTCCTAAAAGAATTAAAACAATATGAACTTATTTTTAGCAACAATAAATCAATATTAAATTTATAATATAAAGCTAAAATTAATTTAACTTTAAAAATACTAGTTCACTATAAGTGACAACAAATGTCTTCGATCCTACTATGTGATGGATTCTCTCTGCACTCGGCTCCTAGTGTTCCTCTAATAAAGAGCTTGCGAAGATACAAAACATTAAAATAATTAAACAAAAATAATTGTTAAAGAATTTATAATTATTAAAAATTTTACTTGTCTATCTTGGCTCCTCCTCTACTGGACAAAACTTGCCCAGTCATTAGGTGACACATTATCGATTAGCTTTTGCAAACGAATCATCCTATCCTTCTTCATGGTGTGGTAGAGACGATTCCTCTGGTTTTATCTTGATCAATGTATACCTCTTATTGTTGTCTTAGATGGCAAATTGATGTTGTATCACAATTGAATTAATAATTAATTAATTGATAAATCCATAAATTATAAATAATTACATCAATAATATAATTAAATACAATTAATTACCTTCACGGCCTCTTCCCATGCTTTGTCCTTCACTCCTTTGGAACATTCTTCCTAAGTCATGAAGTGAATGGGGAACCACAACCAATTTGAGTCCCGCTCGTTTAGATAGTAGTTGAAGAGGAGACCACCATTCTTGATCGGCTTATCCGTGGCCTCATTCCATGGAACTATGACACGTGGCCCTTCTAGCTTATTGACACCGACCACGTCCGGCCTCCGGTGGTGATGTTCCCTTGCTGATATGTACAATTTACCATATATTTTTATTAAATTGAAATCCACTTTTAATTAACCGTATGGAATTTAAATATTAAATTTATTAAAACAATAATTAAATTTACTTTTGACTTGTACCTCAAACCCGGTTGCTGCGAAGACGATGGTTGGGGTTCCCTTGCTCCCGGGCCTCCACCTCGTCTAGGAACCACTCTAGGAACCCCGTGCTACCCTTCATGTCCCTTACCGGTACCCCTTTACAATTTCTCCCGGTAGCATTGGTTAGGATGCATCGCCTCCTTCCCCTTGTCTAAATCTTTCTTGGAAGCCATAACTCCATTGCTTGAGCTAAACGTCGAGAATATTTTAGAAGGCACGTAAGAATCAAGTTTGTGTGGTTAACTATTTGGTGGCGGCACGTGTGTGTATAATGGATTCAAATTTGTAGTGGTTGTACAAGTAAACAACTACAAAGTGTAAATATTTGTAGCGGTTTATCGAAAACCACTACACCAACCGCTATAAAATTGAAACCCTACTTCATTCATCGTGACACTTTGTAACGGTTTAATATAAGCATTACAAATGTTATTGATTGTTTGTATTATATAGCAATTTATAGGAGTTATCACTATAAATGTTGTTGATTGTTTGCATTTTGTAGAGGTTTGTAAGTATAATCGCTACAAATGTGCAAGACTTTTGCATTTCGTAATCGTTTGTATGCATAATCGCTATAAACTTTTAGTTATTGGAACAATTTTCAGCATGAAGCTAAACATTAGTTTGAAAGTAGTTGCCAACCACATGAAAAATGCAAATGTCCTATGCTTGGCATCAAGTTAAGAATCACCGGCCATATACCAGAGAGCTCTAGTTGTCCGAGTTTTCCATGGATTTTAGGGGACATTTTATTGCAGATAAAGTCTATGGAAAACTTAGACAACTAGAGCTCTCTTGGTTATATGACCGGTGATACATAATATGATACCAAGTAGAGGCTATTTGCATTTTTCATGTGTTGGCAACTACTTTGAAACCAATGCCTAACTTCATGTTGCAAATTCTTCGCCGATAGCAAAATTTGTACCTCGTAGGAAAGTGGGTGAGAATCAAATTTGCGTGGTTAAATATTTGGTGGAACGTGTAAAAGGTTTCACCTTTGTAGCGTTTTGTTTAAAAATCGTTACAAGTACTAAACTTTGTAGCGGTTCTATAAGTAACCTATGCAACTATGAAAGACTTTTGGATTTTGTAGCGTTTTCCAATTTAAACTATCACAAATAAACCGCCTCAACTTTTGTGTCATAAGACGCCTAGCCGGCCCCCATTTGTGGTGGTTTATGAAAATAAATCACTACAAAATTGGCACCAATTTCGCACCAATTTCTATAACGGTTATTTTGTGATAACCGCTACAAATGTCATTCCCCAACTTGTGCGCCACCTAGCGAGAGTCATCCTATTGCATAATTTTAGTGGTTTCAGTCTAAACTGATACAAAACCCGGTATTTATTGCGACTTTTTGTAATCACTACAAATTAATTGCTATGAATCCACAAATTTTTTTTTTGTTAGTGTAAAAACCTAATGAAGAAGTCAATATCAAAACCTCGATTGTATTAACAATTTTAGTTTAATAATTTGAATATAATATACTAAAAGTTAAAATTAAAAATGCTTTGTTAGCTATACAGTCACCACTTAAGTTTGTCTCGTCAATATTTTCCATTAGCAATATTAAGGTGTTAAAAATACGAGATCAAAAGTATACTTTATAAAATTAATGGGTTCAAAGTACACCTCATGTAAAACTTCAAGAGCTAAAGGTACACTTTAGCCTAGTTTTTATATTATACCCCTCCAACATTTCTTATAAGAGAAAATAACTTATTCACTAGGTTTAGGGTAATACAGTCAAAGATTCAAATTATTAAATAATCCTTCCAACCCTATTTTTAATGCGGGAGGATTTTGTGATCTTTTATTAGACAACATAGTAATTATTTATTACAATTGTTCTCTTTTATTAGTGTTTAATATTGATGCTTGAAAGTGGCAAGGCATTACTCCTCTGGTCCTTAATGTAAGACATATTCATCTAATTTAATTAGATTAAGAAAGTGTTTTTAGTCAGTTAATATAACTTTTTTCATGAAACACCATAACCATCTTCCTTAATTCCCTTTAACTCTTTCTTACTTGATTATTGTTAAGAGAGTATTAATAGGGGTAAATTAAGAAAAGATTAACAAATATGAGAAATATGTCTTACATTTAGGACCAAGGTTAATTATAACTCCATGATTAGGTCATATTTTAAGGACAAGAGGAAATATAATGTTGTGAGAAATTCAATTAATGAGAAAGTCACCGCAGGAACCCTTATGACAAACGAGAGCAGTTATGGTGGGGAATCCAGCCCAAGCATGCACTAGCAAATTCACTCTGAATTGTGCGTTGCATCCACAACAACCACCTCTTTCTTCTTGACAATTAAGCATATATCATACCCGTTTGTTGTAAGGCCTGTGGTATATACAATACAAAAAATGACTTTCAATAACCACTTTCGATTACGACTTTTGATGTCGCTGCTACGAAAGTCTAACTTTCGATGGCGACTTTTAGTGTAATCGCCAAAAACTTTTAGTAGCAACATTAAAAGTTGTAACCGAAAGTATTGATTTTCAGTGGCAACATTATGGTGTCACTGTTGAAGATATGAATTTCAGTGGCGACAATTTCTTGTCGTAGTTGAAAGTTATAGTTTTTAGCAACGATTCTCTTGTGTCGCCACGAATGGTGTTTCAGCGGCGACTTAGTGTCGCCATCGAAAGTCTTATTTGTAATTTTCAATTTTTTTTGACTTTTGATATTTATACAATAAATATGTGTATTGATGTAATTTCTTATGAATAAATAAATTAATGATTTAGATTATTGTGAGATAAAGAGAGTTTGAGAGATAGTGTGTTGTGCATGTGAGAGTGATCAAAGGAAGGGAGTGGGAAGAGAGTGGTATGATGTTGTTAACTCTTTGAAATTGATAATATTCCAACACATTTTCTTTTCCTTTTAACTATTTTCGAATCAAAATGTACATAAAAAGAAGTTCATAAAAGAAAATGTCTATGTCAAAGTATCAAGCAAAAGACAAATAATTTCTTGTTTTATCCTATATCTTTGTTGGTAACACACACACTAACATTGCATTGTCACATTAAGGTTGTTAGTTAAAGTTTATTTTCATTAATTGTAGCTAAAGATTGTACATTTTAATGAAAATAGAAACTTGATTTTGACTTGAGAAAGCTTTGTTAAGTGTTTTATGAAATGCAAATGGGAGAAATAATCCTAGACTCCATTTAATCCTTTAAACCAAAGAATCATTTGCATTTATCACTTTCTAGTTATAAAAGTTATGTTTCAAAATTCTCTTTACATATCAAAAATTTGTTATGGCTCAACTTAATTGAATTCACTAAGTCTTTTACTTGATCATTTGTTAATCAAATATAATCCTCGTGGGAACGATCTCTTGTTATCACTTTATCACTTGGCTTGACTCATGTACTTGCAATAGCGAACATGTATGTTGTAACATCCCATTTTCAAAAGCGAGAATAAATTTTTTTTTTTTTATCATCGAGTAGAGCATTGGAGCAAGAGAGTAACCGATACATATATTTAAAAGGCCATCTCGTAGTATGTCCGGCTAATCGCGAGCGGTACATTAATCCGAGTGTCTAACGTAAAAGTAAATACATAACAAAAAAGTCTTCAAGGGTCTCTAAGTGTAATACCCTAAAATATGACTTAGGGTAAATATCATAAATTAGTAAAATATACCTATTGAAAATAGGTGAATATGAAGTCTCAAATATGGGAAGAGATTTATCATAATTTTCTAGGGCAATTTCGTTGAAACTAGAAGAAATAAAGAGCTAAACCGCCCTAAATGAACTAAGAATCATAAAATATTGTGATAAATCCTAAGAGGCAATAAAATAATTATTAAAAATTAGAGAGTGTTGTCTCTAATTTAGATAATTTTGGGATTATTTTCCTTAGAAAATAATGAGGCAAAAATCAAAAGTATTGTGAGGGCCATAATTGACCCCGTGAATTTTAATATTTTATGTGGACTATAAAATACCAATGTAAGTAAAATAGTTATGAGATAATAATTAATTATAAATAAGAAAATTGTCAACAATTAATAAGGGATTAATTAAGTAATTATTGGCTAATTATGTAAGCTTAAATAAGGGAAAATCCAAGGTAAATTATGTAAAACCCTTTAATTAGTGGTTTATGGCTAAAATTAGCCTAAAAATATATTTGCTAATTAATTGGAAAAGATTAAGAAAAATATAAGAGATTAAGTAATTTTAAGCCTAAATCCATTTATGGACCAATAGGAAAATTTGGTGAATTATATAATATAATTAAAATATATATAATATTAATTAATTAATTAATTAATAAAAACAGAAAGAAAGATAATAAAAGGGAAGCTGAAATTTTTGGATAGAAAGGGATAAGATTTGACAAAGTAATTATCATGATATTTAAGATTATAATATTAATATAATTGTGATATTTTGTGAAAAAAACAAATAGGATAAATGACCACCAATAGAAATTAAATCCTATCTAGAAAACTATGAACTAGGTTTCTAAGGTCAGAGCATATTATGGACAAGTGTATTTTTATCTCGGAGTGGGTCGTCTCAGAAGTCATTTTAAAAACAGGCGGAATGGTTAAGGAGTAAGACAGAAAGGAAATAAGACAGATATAGGAAAGGAGAGCCTATGGAAAATAAATCCTAACTCAAAATCCTTGAACTAGTTGGAAAATATCTGGACATATTATGAATCGGTGAATTTTGTCCGAAGTTGACATTACCCGGCGATTTCCGTGAAGAAGACGTTTATCCGAAAATCTTCGGCAGGAAACGGAATGCCCTGAATAGGATCAAAAATTTAGTTAACCCAGATGTTTTGAAAGAGGAAAAGAGATCTTCGGGCTATGTTCTTGGATTTCGAGATTCTGTAAGATTACGCGATTAGAACACCGATCGGGGGACTTTATCGGTAGAAACCTTCTAGAACAAGGACATGACATCACCTTGGTGACATAGGATGACATGGGGGACGTTTTTTGTGGTGGAAAAGAAGGGAAAATGAGTGATTCTCAAGAAGCCACATCTTCATCTTCTTAACCGTTGATGAAAAGTTGATCCAACGGTTGAAATCCATAGAATTTTTCTATAAATAGCCCTTCCAACTCCTCTTCATAATCACCAATTCACAAACATTCTTAGAGAGAAGTTAGAGAGAGGAGCTCTGGAGAAGTGAGAGCAAGAAGGAAGTGGAGGTTCTGCAAGGGTAAGTTCTCCGGTTCTTAGTTTTTCGGTAGTTCTTGAAGTTCTAGGGTAGATGTTGTTTTGATCTTTAATCTTCCAAGTATGATTAGATATCATGTTTTAGGGGTAATTAAGGTGTTTATTTCGAAAATATTGTTGGGGTTAAAGATATGTCAAAATTCTGGAAGATTAGAGTCAAAGTAACGAAGTTCTGGCGAAATTCCGCCGATTAGGGGAGTCAGGGGGGTAATTTGTACCTAAAATGCCTGTTACGATGTTTATCATTGATAAATGTGATATTATCCCTATAGGATATCCGAGATCAAGTACTGCTGTTGTACCGCCATCATTCCGTTGTCATACCGCTGTTTTCCGTCAAAAGTACTGTTTTCCGTCAAACGTACCGTTTTCCGACAGAAGTACCGTTCATCGTCAACGAAGGTACGTTCGCGTACTGTAACACTAACTCGTGTATATTGTATACGTATATGTGATATGTTATGTATGCCTATGAGTAATGGATGATGACTCTGCGTATGTTATGCATCGTTGATATGTTTACGTTTGCTAAGGGCCACACATCTTATGTGCTATTGGGTACGTCTGCTAGGGGCCATACGTTTTCTAAGGGCCACACATTTTATGTGCTGTTAGAATACGTTGCTAGGGGCCACACATCTGCCTGGGGCTTATGTCTTTGTTGGGATGCGCTTGCTGTATGTTATACTTGTGATATGAATGTCTGTAATGCATATGTTGTGTATGTAAACATGAGGTTAACCATTACCTGAGATCCGGTGCGGATCTCAGCTCTTGATATAGCGTCAGGTTCTGGAAGACCGAGGACCGAGGAGAGAGGCAAGCAGCCCGCGTAGAAGACCCAGTTGAAGACTTCTTTTTGTTATTATGTACTTTTGAAACACTCGGTTACTGTACCGCTGTTGTAATTAGCCAGACTTACGGCTTTTTGAATACAAGTATCAGTTACTCAATTGCTCCGTTGCTCTACTCTGATGATTTTGAAATGATGTTTGATGAAAAAAAATTTATACTACTTTTGAAAAGTTGGGATGTTACACTAAGCGTCTGCCGCTTGCCCTTCTCTTCGGCCCTCGGTCCTCCCGACCCCGAAGCTATGTTAAGAGCTGAGGTCCAATGCATCCGAACCTCAGGTAACGGTTTACCCCATGCTTATATACACAATATACAAAGTACAGATATTCACAACATTAAAAGAATATGAACACACAACACATGTATCACACAAACAAATGCAGATGTACCGCCCACAGTGAATGTTCCCTTACAGATGTGTCACCCACAGTGAATGTATCCCAAAAGCACATAAACACACAATGATCGTCAAACACATATACGCATATGATAAACATTAGAGTTAGTGTTACTAGTATGCGAATGTACCTTCGTTGACGATTACGATACGTTTGTCATCGGAACCCAATCACGATATCCTATAAGGATAATATCGCATTTATTAATTAACAAATAATATCTCGTAACATCCCAATTTTTAAAGCGGAATTTTTTTTTAATCGAGTAGAGCATGGGAGCGAAAGAGTAATCGATCATAACAAAACATGAACCATAGTGTAATAGAGTAATGACATTACGGTGATCCTACTGTTCAAAGATAAGTACTGAAAGCGATAAGATAACTCCGTACGGAAGCCTACTCCCGCTTGCTTTCCCTATCATCGATCCGTGGTCCTCCGGATCCTCGAAGCTACAAAGTGAGATTCAATTCACCGCATTGAATCTCGAGTAACTGTTAACCTTATGCTCAAATAAAACAAGATATAGACAATGATATTCATGACATAACATCAACATCTCATCGATAAGTGTGACACGCATGAACATAAGCATGGAGCGGTATGTAAGGTCCTACACAACAACATTGTGACAACGAGACAGGACATAAGCATAAAGCAGTATGTAAAGTCCTACACAAATATATCCCGCACATTATCCCGTGCCACGATCACGTGTCCTCGCCGCTAGGAAAACTCAAAGCGGTATTATCATGTCTATAACCCGTACAAGGTCGTATGTATAACGACGACCCTAGCGAGCCCGGTATATGAACGTATCTATGACATATATGTATATGAGATCTATAGGATTAGTGTTACAAGACGCGTCCGTACCTTCGTTGATGTACGTAGATGTTTCGCGGAATCGTACTTTCTCGACGGAAAGCGGTTTGTCCGACAAATGTACGTTGGACAACGTAACGGAAGCATATCAGAGTTTCGATGTCCTATAAGAGTAATATCACTTTTATTAGTGATTCGATACTAAAGCGGCATTTTAGGTAAAAATTACCATTTTGCCCTTTTACCCCTAATTGGCGAAATTTCGCCAGCACTTCGTTACTCTGACTAATTTTCTTCCCAAAATTTCGCCAGAACTTCGACGCCATTTTGATTTTTGAAAATAAAGACTAAAATAGCCCTCCCATATGATATCCAATCATACTTGAAAAATTAAAGGCTATTCTAGCATTACAACCCCTACTTTTGAAAGAACTACACAAGCTTCAACTTTTGGAGACTCGATCCCTACCATGTTTTTACCTCTTCGTGCATATTTTTCAATGCAATGAGGCCTAAAAACAAGAATAGGAATTTCATCCCCTACTTCCTAAATCTAACTAACAATTCTACCAACTACCGAACTAAAAACTAGAACTTAAAAGCTAAAGACCGAAAGACTTACCCGTTGAAGACTTTCTTCACAATTTTTCCAGAGCTTCTCTCTCTTCTTTCTCCCTCTAAGATTTCGGCCAAAGGAAGGAGTGATGGTGTGAAGAAAATATGAAGAGAAAGGCACCTATTTATAGAATTTTCTAAGGACACATATGGAATTTTCAAGGTTGTTCTTAACCATGGAAATTCAACACAAAATGGTGTTTAATCCTTGACCATGGAAGCATCTTGGCCGAAATTAAGGAGTGATGTGGCTGCTTTGGAGTGGTCCAAAAATGGTGACTTGGGTTGCTTTAAACCCGGTCTAATAGAATTTCCCCGATCGGTACCCGATTCGCGTGATTTCGGAGAAATCTCAAAATTCTGGATTTACAACTTTGAAGACATGTTCTCACTTACTAGAAATGTCCAAGTTAACCTAAATTTTGATTCCATATAGGGCTCCAATTGTCCAGCTTGAATTTTCTCGAGAAACGTGTCCGAACGTGTCCCGTGTCGAAACGTATTTCGGAATCATCAACTTCTTCAGAAAAATTCACTGATTCCAAATATGTCTAGATAAATTCAAACTCATTCCTAGATATTGAGTTAGAATTTATTTTCTTCATATCCAAAAATATGCCTATCTACATTTTTCCCTATTTTGTTTTATTAGGAAAATGCACAAACGGCCTCAGAATTAACTTCCGTAAGAGTCTAACGGAAGATAAAATTCCACTGATCAATATTTTATCCGACTTTGGAAATCCCATTCCTAGATCTCTAGATAGGATCATTTTCCTAATTTCTAAATTACTATTCACCCTTTTTCACTTTAATTAATTATAATATATTATATTAGCAACTTGCATCTTTTTTTTCTTTTCCTTTGGCCCAATTTCGGCTGGACCCCTTTTTTTTTTATATATATATATATATATATATTTTAATTAATTATTTAATTATTTAATTTTTCCAAAAATTTCACAAAAATTCCTAATTGGTCCATTCTTGTATTTAGGCTTAAAAATACCTAAACTCAACTATTTGTTCTCCAAAATTTCCAATTAATTAGTAAACATGTTTTTACTAATTTTAAAACAAAAACCACTAATTTTAGGGTTTTATGTAATTACTTGTGAATTTCCTTTGCTTATGCTTAAGTAATTAGCTCAATATTACCTAATTACTCTTTTATCACTTGTTGATAATTTTCTTCATTACAATGCCTCATTACCTTCATACTCTTGCATTAACCTTAGTATTTTCATGCCTCTTACATTTTAGAAATTACAAGGGTATTATGGTCATTTCACTTCTTTTGAGTATTTTCCAACAATTTTCTCCAATTTCATAATTTATAAAATTACAATAATTAGAGATAGCATACTCTCTTAATTCAGTTGATCATTTTACTGCCTTTTAGTATTTTTCATAATTTTTCTAAGCTATTTACCCTTTACGGGGGCATTTTGGTCGATTTGGCACTTAGGCCCTTAAATTCCCGATTTCTGCAGAATTTAACCTAGAATAATAGACTATAATTACACAAGTCTCGGAGACATTAATTTCACTTATCGAAATATCCAATTTATTCATAATATTCCGTATAATAAAATCTGGGTATTACAATATCCTAACGAGATATCTTAGTCATAAATGACTATTTTACCCCGATTTGAAAATCGCTACCCAATAAAATTTCGCGAGCTTCGCTACTCGACTCCCAACTTTCGAAACTCAATTCCTACTATGTTTTTACCTCGTCGGGCATCTTTCAATGCAATGAGGCTTAAAAACAACAATAGGAATTTCATTTCCTACTTCCTAGATCTAACTAACATTTCTACTTAAAACTACCGAACAAAAGACTAGAACTAAAAGCTAAGAACCGAAAACTTACCTAGAACCTTGCTACTCCTTCTCCAAAGCTCTCCCTTCTCTCTAACCTCTCTCTAATTTTGAAATTGCTCTTGCAATTGGTGTGAGAAATGAAGTGCACATGGAGACCCATTTATAGAAGAGACCTATGGCACATTGGTAAATTTCTTGAACTTTCCCTTATTAGTTTTTGCAACCCTTGGATCTAGGGTTTGCTTGAGCTTTCATCTCCACCCTCCATGCCTCCTAGCTGACCCCCTCTCTCTCTTCCCTATCCTCTTCCAAAAGTGATGTCACCTTATCTTGTGGAGATTTTCTCCTACCGATAAATTTCCCTGTTCAGTGTTTCTAATCGAATATGCTTATAAATCTCAAATGCTTTTTGAGGTAATCTTTGAAGTTTATGAAATCACTTGAGAAGTATTTGGATTAACAAGAATTATAGTTCAATTAGGGGTCTTTACTAGCCTTTTTAGTCATTTTAGGATAAACCCGTCGGTTACGGAAATGACTTCAAAGATAGCCCACTCCAGGATAAAAATTCACTTGTTTATAATATGTCCTGATGTTAAATACTTAGTTCACATATTTCAAGATATGATTTAATTTCTATCGGTTCTCATTTACCTTATTTGCTTTTCAACAAATATGTTCTTAATTATCTTCTTTTCTACATCCACTTGCACATATGCATTCAACATACACATTCAACTCCTTTTATTCAATAATTTCGGCTCCCCTCCCCCTCTTTTGACTTTTCAACACTTTCATATTATTTTCTAATTCTCTTATATTACTTAGCAAGAAATTCTCCCATTGGTTGATTTGGTTCACAAGGATTCAACTTAATAGCCTTAGGATTAACTTTATCAATTTTCAATCCAAGCCTTTGATTTGTGTTTGACTTGTCAAAGTTGATTAATATCTTAAGCTTATGTTTACTAATCTTCAACATATCCTTTGTTGGTTAATTAGGCTTTAGGGATTTCATGTATTTTAATCTTATACATTTTCTTAATCATGCTTAATTAATTAGCAACTATTCTTATGCTAATCTTGACCCTTCATTGGTCATTAATCTTTAATTAAGGGTTTTATATAGTTAACTTTGGATATTTCCATTACTCATGCCTAAACAATTAGCAATTAATTACTTATTTAATCATCTACTAATTGTTGACAATTTTCTTAAATTAGATTAATTATTTTCTCACAACTATTTTGTTTACATTGGTCATTTATGCACCATGCATTATTTTAAAATCATAGGACAACTTATGGTCCCCAAAATAATATTGGATTTTGCCTCTTTAATTTCTAAGGAAAATAATCCCATAAATTATCTAAATTAGAGACAACATACTTTCCTATTTTTAATGAATATTTAATTGCCTCTTAAGACATATCATAATAATCTCAGGGTATTTTATGACCCATAAGTGTGTTTAGGGATTTTTGGCACTTTATTTATTCTAATTTCAATAGAAATTACCTTAGGAAATAAGGTCATTATAAAAAAAATATTTGAGACTATATATTCACCTATTAACAATAGGTATTATTTATCCCAATATAATATTTAAGATAAATAATTATCCGGGTATTACATGTGTATTTGAGAGAGATGACAATTATGTTTGTATTGGCATATATGTGTGTGTGTGAGAGATGGAGAATTGAAGATACAATGTATGTGTGAAGAAGGAGTGCAAGCATGAGAGAGGGGATAGTTTGTAAGATAGAGAGAGGGGGGAGTGAGAGCGTGTGAAAGGGAGAGAGGGACAATACGATTAAAGAGAAGTATACAATACAATTAACTCTCGGGATGATATAATTATATTATAATTAAATTTGTGTAAGTATACTTGTTTTTTTATAAGTAGTATATTTAAATGAAATGATAATATTATATACTGAATGTTTGTAATAGAGAGAGTGAAAGTAATATAATGTTTCTTCCAATTGTGAAAATAATATAATGTTTTATATTTTTATTATTAGTTTTCAACATTCATCAATTAGATGCTTTAGTTTTCGGATTCCCTCCCCTTCGAAATGAAATCCCTAAACTCGGCTAATTATTGCTCCGATTTGGTTACTTTAATTAGGTATAATCATATGAGCTAATTTAGGATTTGGAATCATCACATTTAATGCTCCTTAATACTCCTCTTGTATTTTTTCTGTACACACTATTATCTAATATACAAGTTATTGATATTATATTTCTCATTATGCTTACATCCTGAATTTAGTCTTTAAATTTAAAAATTATAAAATGCAAATTTAAATAGATTATTTAGTATGTGAGAAACCATAATTCTTATTTTTTTCCCCTAGAAACCATTATTCTTCCAACAGATTCACAGATTCTCTCCAATACAAAGGTAAACTTATTCTCCCTCCAAAACTTTTGCAGCTTCCTCCATTTAACTTAATTGGCAAAAAGAAAAAAACACATTTTCCCTTTTATTTGATAGGCTATCATCTTTGAAGTCTGAAGCTTCGAAACCTACTTCATGTATGTTCCATGTATGTTCCCTTCGTATTTTGCCCTCATTTGCTGTGAACCTGGTGACATTTTGACTTCTGAACCAAGTTCAATTCTCAGTTCCCTCCCTCTCGTTTTGATGAGTTCAAGTCTTCTACATCTATCCATTGTCATTTTGTTCCTTTTCCTCATCTCTAAGTTAATCTTCTGTTTTTAGTTTTTATTTTTATTTTTTTGGGTTGCTTGAGTGAGGATTGAAAAAGGTTATTTAAATTCTGAAACTTGTGGTTGCTGTGGCAAATATTTTAAAAAAGCACAAAATATTCACTTGTGAAAAACCATTTAACTCCTCTTGTGAATTAATAAATGAAGTATCAGTGGAAACAACCTTTAATTCCAAGTTTTCATGTAACACCCCTAATTCTTTACTACTTATTATGTATATGTTGGTCGATTTTCTTGATAGCAAGTGAACCAGTCGAACAAGTAATAAAGAGTAAGTAGAGTATCGTCCTACAGAGACTGAGATACCAAATGTTAACGCCTAATCACAAATTCAGTTGTGTTTGAAAAGAAAATAAATCTGATTTGGTTTGAGGTTTTATAGCTATGCTAAAAGCAAGAAAAGAGACAGATTGTCGTAGTTGAAAGGATATCAATAAGAGATTAGGCTGAGCTCAGAATCTTCCATAAGCACATCAATCCCCCAGTTGCTCCTCACACAATGCTATAGCATCTATGCTGCACAGTTCTTGCAATGCTACAACATAGACACCGTTAACACAACTATTTAGTTAACCCACCACTCTAATCTATCGAAACTCTTGCGTCTGATACGTACACTCCTAACTTACTTCTCTCATACATCTATGGCGATTTTCTAGTTGAGTTTTTCACTACAATTCAAGGTGTTATGGTTATGAGGGGTTGACCCATCTTTGAAGCCTATAATGATAAGTCAAGCCTTGCACCACCTACCTAACAATCACTCTTTCTCGGAGGTCTAACCTCGACTCCCTCTCGGTAAACCGAAGTCACCGATCTAGTCCTTAACTCTCGCTATTCGACAAGAAATTAAATCACCGATAAGCAAACCGAATGTATTGAATTAAAACTAGCAATTGGGTTCATTCCACACTTAGGACATCATCCTCGCTCAGCCAAAGAAAGTTTAGTTCATGACTGATGAGGAGAACACTAAACAGAGTACAACAGAATAACCCATGATCAAAAGATTAACTAAAATAAATGCAAGCAAAAACAGAAAGTTTGATGGAGGTTTGAAGCTAGAGTAAGAGCTAAGGTCCAATGCCCACCGGACCTCGGAGTAACAGTTAACCTCATGCTTATGTAATAGTATATAAATGACGCTTATTCATGACATCACAACAATACATAATCACATATGTAACACAATAACCACACATAGCTAATGCATGTTATTCACTGCTCGCACTCTACTCCGGTGCCACGATGTACACTTGTGTCCTCAGCGCTAGGAAAACTTAACGGTATCACATAACCATAACCCGTATATAGCTGGATCTATAATGAAAAGATCTAAGACCGAGTCTTAGTCTATGAATACAACTATCATATATAAACATACAACAAGCATAAGAGTTAAGGTTGCGTACGCGTCCGTACCTTCGTTGATGATATACGGTACGTGCATCGGCCGGGACGTGATCACGGATATCCTATAAGGATAATAGCGTATTTATTAATCAAACAATATCCTAACAGATATTTTAGTCACAAATGACTATTTTACCCCTGACTTGAGAAAATCGCTACCCGATAAAATTTTGCCATAGCTTCGCTACTCTGACTCCCAACTTTCAGAAACTCAATTCCTACTATGTTTTTACCTCGACTGGCATCTTTCAATGCAATGAGGTTTAAAAACAAGAATATGAATTTCATTTCCTACTCCCTAGATCTATCTAGCAATTCTACTAAAACTACTAAACTAAAGACTAGAATCTAAAAGCTAAGGACCGAAGAACTTACCCAGAACTCTGCTACTCCTTCTCCAAAGTTCCTCCTTCTCTCTTTTACTCTCAAGTTTCAAAATGCTCTTGATATTTTGGTGTGAAAATTTACAAAGGAAGGGAGGCTATTTATAGAAGAAGGTTGTGGCAACTTTGTAAATCCCTTGAACTTCTTCTCCTTCATTATAGGCCATTGGATCTAGGGTTTCCTTGAGACTTCATCTCCACCCTCCAATCCACCTTGCCAACCTCCCCCCTCTCTCTCTTCCCTATCCTCTTCCATGATGACATCATCTTATCTTGTAGAGATTTTCTCTTACCGGTTAATTCCCCTGCTCAGTGTTCTAATCGAATATGCTTATAAATCTCAAATACTTTTTGAGGTAATCTCTGAAGTTTATGCAATCACTAGAGAAGTATTTGAAATAACAAGGATTATGGTCCAATTAGGGGTCTTTACTAGCCTTTTAGTCAGTTTAGGATTAACCCCGACGGTACGGAAATGACTTCGGAGATAACTTACTTCGGGCTAAAAATACACTTGTTTATAATAAGTCCTGATGTTTGATAGTTAGTTCACATATTTCAAAATACAATTTAATTTCTATCAGTTCTCACTTATCCTATTTGCCTTTTCTCACAAAATATCTCTTTTTCCTTCTTTTTCTCTTTCCTTCCCACTTGTCTCACACATACATACACACTCACACACTCACACAAT
This sequence comes from Acacia pycnantha, assembly GCA_025563575.1. NCBI lineage: Eukaryota > Viridiplantae > Streptophyta > Magnoliopsida > Fabales > Fabaceae > Acacia > Acacia pycnantha. The sequence continues at coordinate 4,711,356 of JAMWYP010000049.1, read as the reverse complement.
TCGGCTCCCCCCCCCCAATTTTGACTTTTCAACTTTGATTTTATTTAATTAATTTATGCTTTAATATATCTAATAGGTAATTATCCCATTGGTTAATCCTTCTTCACATGGATCCTAAATTATGGCCTTAGGATTAACTTTATTACTTTCAATCCAAACCTTTGATTTTTCTTTGACTTGTCAAAGTTGATTAGTATCTTAAACTTATGTTTAATAACCTTTAACATATCCTATGTTGGTTAATTAGGCTTTAGGGATTTTATGTAATTCATTTTATATATTTCTTAATCATGCTTTAATTAATTAGTAATTATCTTTATGCTAATCTTGACCCTTCATTGGTCACTAATCTTTAATTAGGGGTTTATATAGTTAACTTTGGACATTTCCTTTATTCATACCTAAACAATTAGCAATTAAATTTTTATTTAATCACCTACTAATTGTTGATAATTTTATTAAATTGAATTAATTATCTTCTCACAACTATTGTGTTTACATTGGTCATTTATGCACCATGCATTATTTTAAAAATCATAGGGCAACTTATGGTCCCCAAAATAATATTGGATTTTTGCTTCTTTAAATTCCAAGAAAATAAATTAATAAATTACCAAATTTAGAGACAATATACTTTCCTTTTAAATAGGTATTAATTTCCCAAATATAATATTTAAGATAAATAATTATCCGGTATTACAATATGCAACATGAGCATTATTTTTGCCTTTGTTTTCCTTCTTCGATGCTCCCTCTCATTCACGGTTTCGCCTTTGTTTCTCTACGTTTCGCTTTCTATTTTTCGTCTCTCACTCTTTTCCGTGTTCGCCGAACCAATTAAGAAAGAGTGGAGTATGCGTGTGATTGAATGAAGTAGGAGATAAAGGTGGAATATCACCTAGAGGGGGTGAATAGGTGATTATAAAATTCTTTCACCGATTGCTCAAGAACCTTTCGCTGAATGCTCAAGAACATAGTCACCCACACAACAGATGTAAGTAAAGGCAAGGTAGAGATAGAGAAGAAGATTGACACAGAGAATTTATCTTGGTTCGGTCCAACTCATGACCTACGCCCAGTCCCATAAACACTCCGGGATTTCACTAACTTACCCGAAACAAAAATTGTAAACCTAACTAAAAGCTCAATCATAGTTTACTAACACAAGCCTGTTGTTGACCAAAGGATTTGTTTGCACAAATCCCAAGAACGGCGCCAAAACTTGTTCGCCTGCAAGTGTACGAGTTTCGCAAGTAATAAAGTGATAAATAAAATATCGTTCCCACGAGGATTTGTTTAACAAATTGGTCAAATAAAAGGCTTAGTGACTTTCATCAAGTTGAGCTAAAACAAAGTTTTGATTTGGAATGAGAATTTTTAAAGACTATTTCTAAAACATAAAATTGATAAAGGCAATTGATTCTTTAACTTCAAGGATAATTGATCCTAGGGCTCTTTTTCCCCTTTTTGTATTTCATAAAACTTGGTTAATTTTCCTCCCTAATAGCATTTCAATACATATATGTGTTAGTCTAAGGTTCTAAAACACTTGACCCGCTCTCTCAAGTCAAAATCAAGTTTCTCTTCTCATTAAAATGCACAATCTCTTGCTACAATTAATGAGAATCAATATTTAAGAAACAACCCTAATGTGACAATGCAATGTTAGTAAATATATCTCTATTTTACCAACAAACCATCCATTTATCAAGTAAACTTCAAGACAAGCATGATTTCAATCAAGTTCTACACCTAGATTAGCTCTCTCAAGTCAAAACCTAAGTGAATAAATCATCTAAATGGGGGCCAATCATTTAGAAGCATTAAGCCAAGGTTAAAATCAACACATATATATATTAATCTACCAAAAGAGAGGAATATTCAAGTATTAATCCATACAAAGGGTCAAAAGAACCCTAGAATGAAAGAGAAATTAGCCAAGCATGGCTTTAATCAGATCCAGAACCTCACAGAATAATTCAGAGTTCAATAGCATCTTGGAAAATGAAACTAAGAAACTAGAATCGAGTCAAATGAGATACAAAACCAAGAACAAGGACTAAAAATCAGCAACAACTTCTGGTGAGTCTCGCGCTCTCGTCTCGCGTTTTCAAGTCCAGAATCCAGCCTGCTTCTGTTGCTCCGCGGCCCCGTCTCCGTCTTTTTCGTCAGCCGATATCCCCTTTCTATTTCTTTTCCAGCGCCCTCTTTTCTATTTCTCGCTCGTTGCTTTTTCAAAATGACGCCTGCGTTTTCGTTTTTCTCCAGCCGATCTCTCGCTTCTTCGCTCCTTTCCTTTTTTCCTTTGTTTAGGTCTTCACCCTTCAATCCATTGTGGGCCACCTCCTCCAAAACGCAAAGACTTTACTTGCTTTAATCAATTGCCACATAAAGTTTCGTATGTCTCTACGAAAGGAAGAAAAAAACGGAAATATTATAATAATAATAATAATAATATACTATTAACAATAAACTAAAACCATATATATATATATATATATATATATATATATATATATATATATATATATATATATATTTATCTACCTTATCTCATTCTAATTTATTTATTCTTATATATAAACCTAAATATTTCTATTTAATTAAAATTAAGATATTTGCAATGAAATCCCCTAAAAAATGTGCCAATTGATTTGATCTTATAATGATATAATCTCATAGAAATCTCCTAAAATTGCATAGATAACTCTCCAAATATCTTCAAAATGTACTTTAAATATACAAAATATGGAGAGTTATCACACCCCCGATAATTGAATATTTAATACACTTATTTTTATCTCTTGATCAATATTTAGGACTCTTTAGTTAATAAATAATAGCTTTATGTGCATTTAGGCTTTGGGCCTTAGATTGTAATTTTAGCCATTTTTATCGATAAAATTCCTGTTTTATATTGCTTCACTATTTTTACCATAACTCTTGAACCAGATATCGGATTTGCCTCATTTTTGTCTCATATTTCAGATGATTCAGAGAGCTACAATTGTTATGAAGACATAAAGAGCCAATTCGGAAAAGAAGGCGGTCAATTTTGGAGCCAAAGTCGATGAATAATTCTGGATTAAAAAATATCCGGTCTTAAAAGTATGACCGGTGGCAATTTCGTAAATATTGTGAGAAGACGCTGATCAAATCCGAGAATGCGATGATTTATTCCTTCGCTTAATTGAAATTATATACAGATGCTAATAAGTAAATAAACCTAGGCAGTTCCTATAATTTAGGGATTACAATCAGGAATATATTACGAAATTAATAAAATCATGATCTCGCTAACTTAATTCCTAAAATCTCTCTAACATCTTAATTAAGATGATTACAATCAAGAATTTAATTACGAAATTCAAAAATCATGATCTCGCTAACTTTATTCCTAAAATCTTCTAACAACTTAATTAAGATGATTACAATCAGGAATTTAATTACGAAATTCAAAAACCTTGATCTCGCTAACTTAATTCCTAAAATCTCTCTAACAACTTAATTAAGATAATTGCACAATATAATCGTATACGCTAACTAATTAAATAAATAGAACACTTTTAAGACCGGCTGTTTCAAATAGACCGTCTGTTTGAAACAGACGGTCTTAAAAGTGTAAAAAAAAAAATTATATAGAACACTTTTAAGACCAGTAAAATTGTTTCAAAGAGACGGTCTTAAAAATTTTTTAAGACCGTCGCTTGGAAACAAGACGGTCTTAAAAGTGTAAAAAAAAATTATATAGAACACTTTTAAGACCTACTGTTTCAAAAAGACGGTTTAAAAGTTTAAATATATTTACGAAATTGCCACCGGTCAATTTTTTTTTTTTTTTTTTTTTTTTACACTTTTAAGACCGGTTTTTAAACAACCGGTCCTAAAAATATACTTTTAAGACCGGTTGTTTCAAAAAACCGGTCTTAAAAGTGTTAAAAAAACTACATTCGCTAAACTCCGTTAAGTCCGTGAGTTTGCTTTGTCTTCTTGGTGATATAACATTTTCTTAGTTATAGATTCAACGAGTATCCCAAGAGCCTCACGGGCAAATCCTCAGCAAGAATGTCATCCTCTTCCTCTAACCTACTCGCAATCTTCGTAAGTCATCATAAGAGTCGCACAATCAAATCATTGGCAACGTTGGCAGTGAGATGCTTCGAGGGTTTTGCGATAGCGTCGACTCTAATCTCGGCAATGAAAGCGTACTACTTTGAGGATTACGGACGATGGCGACTCCTTCCTCTTCGATCTATGGGTCCTTCCACGCCGCCTTCGTATAGATCCGGTTTGAAATCAAACTCGATATCTTCTTGCTTAAGTTTGTTTATTTCCTACATTGACCGCTCCCGCCGATCTCGGATTTCGATTTTGGTTGCTTGAAGCTTTGCTAGCACCGACAAGAGGATCCTGCTTTCGATTTGGTTGCTTTAAGCTTGTGATTTTTTTGTAGATCCGGACTTCAAATTCGATTTTCATGGTGAATGATTTCTGTTTCTTGTTATTTTTGTTTATTTTCGGACTTTGTAATCATCTTTTTGTTTTTCTTCTTATTGTTGTTGTTGCTTCCAATCTTCTCTTGGTTCTCCGTCGTTGATGACGGAGGGACATTCAAAATGTTGCCAGATCTGGTGATTTGGGACCGATTGTTTCATTTGAGTTTTTGTTTTTTTTTTATTATTTTGAAACACTTTTAAGACCGGATGTTTAAAATGTCCTATCTTAAAGAAACTCTTTAAGACCGTAAAAGTCGGTCTTAAAGGTCGACTTTAATACCGCCGGAACAAGACTGTCGCGGATCCGGTCCTAATGTACTGTTTCGTCCTGGTCTTAAAAGCCTTTTTGCACTAGTGTGCGGCTCGAATTTTGTAATTAAAGCCCATCTTTATTTTATTTTCGTTTTGGGGTGAACCATTAGACCTAATTCGTTTTTAGGTTATCTTTAAGTGAGGCGGTAGTCACACATTCATTCTACGCATTAATTCATTCACGTTTTACACGTTTTGGATTAAAAAGAAGTTTTAGTTTTCTCTCAAATGTTCTTCATGTTCTTCGTCTTTTCTTCTTCTATTCCAACCATGCTCGGCTAAACTTCTATGATTAATCCAACGTGAGGATTCCATGATTCGTCCGAGAGCCTAGGCTTAATCGGATTAGGGTTTCTCGATTCTCGTTTTCATCTTATCGATCTGATTTGAAAATAGTTCGAATATTAGATTTAATATTCGGTTTGGTTCGTCCCAAGGACCGAGTTCGAACTAGGTTTAAAGTGTTGCCGTGCGATCGTGCAATGAGACGCCACTGTTCGAATAAATGCTAGGCGATCGTCTAGTCGAGGGAATTTCTCGACGGATGCGTAGATCTCGGTTCGTCTAGAACCAAACGCGAGTTCGTTAATATTTCGCCAAGGATGGACGTTTCGGGAATCTAAACGTTGGGTTGGTCGCTTTTGATCTATTTCGGTTTATTAACGTTTTTCATCTGCTTCTCAATATTTCGCTTATCTCTGTCTATTTCGTTTTAGTTCTGTTGAATCACAAAAAAATCCCCCTTTTTTCACTTTGTTAGGGTTTCGTCGTTGTTGTTTGATTTGATTTGATTTTTTTATCTTTTATTTTATCTTTTTATTTGATTTTATTTTATTTGATTTGATTTGATTTTATTTTTATTTTTATTATTTTTTATTTTTTTAACGTGAATTTTTATCTTTTTTTTTTACTTTTTTATCTTTCTTTATCTTTTTTTTTTAAAAAGAAAAATCATTTGATAGTATTTCGATAGTCTTGTTGTTTTCACTAATTCTAGTAGCAATTTTGCTAACTCGGACGTTATGGCAAGTAAAGCATGTAGATCATGCTACTTTAAAGGAATTGAGTGCTTTGATGTTAATGATCAAGAAGGAAATTGGCAACATTAAACAGGTCACTAGGGAGACTATGCATGAGTATTGGGAGAGATTCAAAAGGTTATGTGCAAGCTGTCCACACCATCAGATAAATGAAAAAGACCTGATTAACAGTTTCTATGATGGTCTGCTGCCGGTAGACTCCAAGAGGCTCGGACTTGATATCCATTATGACGAGATAACTTCAACAGCTTTGGCACCGGGGCCAATAGTACCCTGTTTACCATATTCAAGCAAAGACCGCCAAACCAATTATGATTCCCGAGAGATTAGAGACTAGACTTGATGATCTGACCTCCTTGTGAGGCGGTTGCGCGATGCATACGACGTGCGGCCTTCACCTCCTCGAGTGGGTACTCCTGTGGGTTTTGTTCTCGACCCATATCATTCTACCGACTCATGCCCTACCTTGCATGATCCCCTTTACCAAGACCAATCAAGAGCTTCGATTGGGCTTTCCAGAAGGCCACAATACCAACAGAATAATGCCTTCTCCAATACTTATAATCCTGGTTGGAGAAATCACCCCAACTTTCGCTGGAACCAAAATCAGAACCAGAGTAACCAGAATCAGAATCAGAGTAACCAGTATCAATGCACTGGAATTACCAAAGAAGACAAAGACATGCCACGTACTTTCTAGCAACAACGCACCCCCTTGCCTTTGCAAGTGCCACCTCCTCGACCACCATATGTCCACCTCCACAGCGGCACAACAAAGAGCTAGTAGTAGTGGTGGTGGTTCCTCACTTGAAGATATGATGAAGCAATTTGTCACACCAATACTGCAGGTCCAACAAAGAACCGACACTTCCATTCGCAGTTTGCAAACACAGATTGGGCAATTGGCAACATCATTGAACCAGCCTTCAACCTCGGGGATCAACTCCCTTCCTTCCCAAACAATTCCCATCCTAAGGGAAATGTGGAGTGCTATATCACTACGGGCCAGCAAGCAATTGGAGGAATCTACACATCGCAAGTTCGTTGGGAAACGATCCAGTTCCCTATTACTCGCGTTTGGTTCTAGACGAACCGAGATCTCGCATCCGTCCCGATTCTGATTTTTGGAAAGAGATTTGCGTGTCTCCCAAAATAAACCAGATTCAATAAAAGATTTGCGTGGGGGGATTTTTTTGTGATTCAACAGACTAAAACGAAATAGACAGAGATAAACGAAATATTGAGAAACAGATAGAAAACGTTAATAAACCGAAATAGATTAAAAACGACCAACCCAACGCTTAGATTCCCGAAACGTCCATCCTTGAGCGAAATATTAACGAACTTCGCGTTGGTTCTAGACGAACCGAGATCTCGCATCCGTCGAAATTCTCGACTAGACGATCGCCTAGCATTTATTCGAACAAAGGGCGTCTCATTGTGCTCATGACGCACATCAACACTTTAAACCTAGTCCGAACTCGGTCCTTGGGACGAACCAAACCGAATATTAAATCTAATATTGAACTATTTTCAAATCAGATCGATAAGATGAAAAGCAGAATCGAGAAACCCTAATCCGATTAAGCCTAGGCTCTCTGGATGAATCATGGAATCCTCACGTTGGATTAATCATAGAAGTTTAGCCGAGCATGGTTGGAATAGAAGAAGAAAAGACGAAGAACATGAAGAACATTTGAGAAAACTAAAACATCATCTTTAATCCAAAGCTGTGTAAAACGTGAATGAATTAATGCGTAGAATGAATGTGTGACAGCTGCCTCACTTAAAGATAACCTAAAAACGAATTAGGTCTAATGGTTCAGCCCAAAACGAAAATAAAATAAAGATGGGCTTTAATTACAAAATTCGAGCCCAATTAAAATCCAGAATTGTTTATCTGACTTTGGCTCCAAAATTGACTGCCTTCTTGTCCGAATTGGCTCTTTATGTCTTCATAACAATTGTAGCTCTCTGAATCATCTGAAATATGAGACAAAAATGAGGCAAATCCGATGTCTGGTTCAAGAGTTATGGTAAAAATAGTGAAGCAATACAAAACTGGAATTTTATCGATAAAAATGGCTAAAATTACAATCTAAGGCCCAAAGCCTAAATGCACATAAAATCCATTATTTATTAACTAAAGAGTCCTAAATATTGATCAAGAGATAAAATAAGTGTATTAAATATTCAATTATCAAATTCCCCCACACTTATCTTTTGCACTCGAGCAAAATCTAAAGAAAAGACTAAAAGGAAAACTCTTCTTTACTAATAATTGCTAATAATGCAAAAAGTGAATCAAGGGACAAAAAGTTCCAAAAGACCAATCAATCAAGACCAAAATCCTTTATCTCAAATTACAATTCATGGTAGTCTCAATCAATGATGCTAATCACAAAAGATGGTCTCACAAATGATGCGCTCAATCAATCAGTCTCTCAAGTGTTTAAGGTAAATAAGTGTATCGCTCAAATTCTACTCAAGAAAATTGTTCTACCATAAGCTTGCTCAACTTCTACGTCTCCACTACTCGCAACACATACATGCACAAATCAAGAGAGCTTGTAATTAAAGGTCGTAATGGGGCTAGGGTGAAGGTAGGTAATAGTATGGAATGAGAGGCTAAGCACCAAAGAAATCAAAAGGAAGAGCACCGATTAACACAATCATTCTCTATGTATGAAATTTTATTCTACTAATATATCCATTCCTTTCTATGTATTTTCTTTTCTTTTCTTTTTTTTTCTTTTATTTTTTATTTTTTTATTTTTTATTTTTTTCTTTCCTTTCATTGTATACGTAATTACAATGTCAAAATCAAATATCTCCCCCCCACTTAAACCGTTGCACTCTGAGCAACCCCACACTTAAACACAAAACAAGTTGAAACCAATGCTAGCTCAATAAATCTTCAAGGTGTGGAATAAAATGGTTTTACGCTTAGGCTTGTAATGTGGCTTAGAAAAGAATGGGTCAAAAGGCACAAAGGGGCTAGCAAAGGAATCATAATGCAAGGAAAGCTATTTGGCCAAAGTGAGGAAAATAAAAGAAAGAAAACAAGCTTCCATCATACTTATGCACGTAAGTGAAAATGTAGTTTCAAAAGAAAAGGAGCAAGTTCTAGAGAACAAAATCATGAGAGATGCACACATGAAAGAAAGAATGGCAAAAGATGAATTCCATTCATGCAGGCCCAAAACCTCACAAGGTCAATACCAACTTAGGCAATCAACAACATCAAATCAACTATCAAGACTTGTAATCGAAGAGTCAAGAATTGTAGACCAACCAGAATGATCCATTAAAACCAAAGTCTAATTCCACGTTCATAATATGTAGCAATCATAGAAAGAGAGCATTTTTTCAAAAAGCAAGGTAGAAAAAAAAAAACAAATAAGAGAGAAAGAGGGAGAAGGAAGAAGAATACTCCTAAGGGTTTATGGAGGAAGAAAGAAGAATTCTCCCCAAGGGTTTATGGAGGATAGATGGCGCAATGAGAGAGTCTCGCTTCCTCAGCTCTTGTGGGGATCCCTCATGAAATGGCTTGAGGCGATGCCCATTGACCTTAAAGGTTCTTCACGTGGGTGAATCACATAGCTCAAAAGCACCAAAAGGAAATATGTTAGTGATCACAAAAGGGCCATCCCATCTAGATCGAAGCTTACCGTGCATAAACTTCTGACAGGGAATTAAATAGAAGAACTTTGTGGCCCATAAAATTCTTTCCTCAAAATATGCTTATCATGGAATGCCTTAGTCTTTTCCTTATACAACCGTGAGCTCTCATAGGCATCCTAATCTCGAGCTCATCTAACTCTTGCAAGCCTTAGCTTCCTCTCCATCCTGCACCGAGCCAAATCCATGTTACACTGCTTAATGGCCCAATAGGCTCGATGCTCCAACTCAACCGGAAGATGACATGCCTTACCAAAGACAAGCCGATAAGGAGACATCCCAATCGGAGTCTTGTAGGCGGTGCGATATGCCCACAAAGCATCATCATAGTATTACTCCAATCTTTCGGGTAGAGTTAACGATCTTCAAGGATTTGCTTAATCTCTCGATTTGAGACTTCATTTGACCATTGGTTACGAGGATGGTATGCTTTGTGGAAACCTTGTGTAGCACTCCATACTTGCGTAGCAAGGCACCCATGCTTCGATTGCAAAAATGGGAACCACGATCCTTGATAATAGCTCTAGGAATGCCAAACTCAGCAGAAAATGTTAGACCTAACAAAGTCCCACTACACGGAAGAATCATTAGTCAAGGTGGCTTTCGCCTCAACCCATTTCGAAACATAATCAACAACCCGAAGATGTAAGTGTAACCATATGAAGCAGAAATGGACCCATGAAATCAATAACCCCAAACATCAAAGATCTCACAAAACAATATAGGGTTTTGGGGCATCTCATGCCTACGGGAAATACTCCCTGCCCTCTGACAGTTATCACATGATTTGCAAAACAAATGGGAATCATGAAACAAGGAAGGCCAAAATAATCCACCGTCTAACACTTTCCTAGCAGTTCTTTGGGGTCCAAAGTGACCACCACATGCGTAGCATGAGCAAAATGCAATATAGAGGGGTGAGAGGGAGAATGGGTGATGCGACTCAAGTGGTCAGCTACCCAGTTTTGCGTTTCGGTGGTGGTGTAATTAGACTGATAGTAATCCAAAGTCTTGGAGGCATATGCAATGACATGAGATGCTCTGTCTACCCGCTAGCTGCCAAGATAGCACCAACCGCATAATTGGAAGCATCGCACATCAACTCAAAGGAAGGCACCAATCGGGGGCTTAATCACTTTGGAAGTGTAGTCAGAGCAACGCTTCAAATGATCGAAGGCCGCCTTGCAAGTATCATCAAATACAAATTCAGCGTCCTTATGCGGGAAGGTTGGACAAGGGACCGGGCAGTCTTGCTGAAATCTTGAATGAAACGCCCGATAGAAACCTTTGCATGGACAAGAAAAGAACAGAACTTCCCGTACATTAGCGGGGTAAGGCAACGCAAGAATTACATCTATCTTAGAAGGGTCTACCTCAATCCCTTTCCTAGACACTAATTCGTGTGTCCCAAGACTATACTGACTCAACCATGGAAGTGACACTTCTCATAATTCAGCACAAGATTAGACTCAGTACATCTATGCAAAACTCTAGACAAATTAGCCAAGCAGGAATCAAAACTAGACCCATATACAGTGAAGTCATCCATAAAAACCTCCATGCAATCCTCTAGAAACTCAGAGAAAATACTTACCATACAACGCTGAAAAGTGCCAGGTGCATTGCAAAGGCCAAAAGGCATCCTTCGGTAAGCATATGTCCCAAAGGGGCATGTGAAGGTCGTCTTCCTCGATCCTCGGGAGCAATATGGATACGGAAATATCCGGAGTAGCCATCCAGAAGCGAGAATGAGACTTACCAAACAAACGCTCTAACATCTTGATCAATGAAAGGTAGAGGATAATGATCCTTGCGAGATGCTTGGTTGAGTCTCCTATAGTCGATGCAAACTCTCCAACTATTCTCAACTCGAGTAGGAATGAGCTCGCTCTTCGATTGGCTACCACAGTGACTCAGGATTTCTTAGGAACGACTGGACGGGCTAACTCCACGGCTATCGGAAATGGGATGGGGTTGCCTCACCGGCTTAGATTCCTCTTCCAAATGAATACGATGCATGCACATAGAAGGGCTGATGCCAACTATGTCAGCTAATGTCCACCCAATGGCCTTCTTGTTCGCCCTCAATAAGCTTAGCAGCTTCTCTTCTTGATCAGGCAAAAGATTATTTGCCACAATGACTGGCAACTGCTCATTCACCTCCAGAAATGCATACTTCAGGTGATCTGGGGAGGGATTTCAACTCTAGTTTGGGCGGTTGCTCAGTGGAGGGAAGAAGCTTGGGGCACGTTAGGATCGTGGATGAAGCTTCAAACTCGGAATCGATATCGAATCGACAAGTAATGCGAGAATCACTAAGCAAGTCGAATCACCAAATAATGCATCATTAATTTCAGTGCAAATAGGACACCATTCATTATTAGCACATGCACAAATGAGAGAATCACTCACAGATGCAAAATCAGGATAAACAGCACACCAATCAGCAAGAATATCATCCACAGGCATCATCAATCACATCAATACGAGAAAGCAGAATGCTCTTCCTAGGATATTTCATGGCATCAAAGATATTGAAATTCACAGGATATATCACCAAACTCCATGGAAAGTGAAGAGCCGGAATATTACCAAGAGGGGGTGAATTGGGGATATTAAATTTTCTTGCAAGTTAAACAAAAATAACAAAGGAGGAAGAAGGAGATGGACACAGGCAATTTATACTGTTTGGTCCTAATCCTTGACCTACGTCCAGATCCCCAGACACACTCGGGGATTCTACTATCTTTCAAGAACAATTACACACTTTGTAAACGAAGGATGGTCCTCTCACTCGACTCCACTCCCCTCAAGTTGTAATTGATACACCCGCTTGATTACACACTTTGTAACTCTTGGAGCAATTCCTCTCTTTGAATAACACTCCCCCTTACAAGTTGCAATCAAATGACCCAGTCTCAAAGTCCCAATACTTTGAGTTCCTTACAAGAAATAACAATAGATGAATGACTCTCTCTGAAGCGCAGATAAACATAAGCAACGAAGAACAATATGTGACACAACCTCGTAAAAGTATTCCGAAAGTATTAATCCAAAGTATTCAGTAGTATCTTTACAAGAGCTTAGCGAACTAATCTCTTGCGTAGTTTATTTCTCGCTTTAGTGGTGATTTCTTTTCTTGTGTGCTTGGGTGAGTTTCAGCCCGGTGATCCCTTCCTCTATTTATCTTTGGTTGGATGAAGGTGTCCGTTGAGGGAGCTCCACCATTTGAATTCAAAAATCTTTCCATTTCTCTGCATGATCACACTTCAATTCGTTTGAGGATTCTTTTGGCAATATCATAATGGTCATAATGTTAGCAATGAATTCGTTTTTGCTGTGTATGAATTCTACGCTACTGTTTCATGATTCCCCGCATCATTTCGTTTGAGAATTCTATTTTCGGAGAGATATTATCAAAAACGCGTAAATCACTTTGCCCAATCTGATCCCTCATTATCATGCACTTTAATATCGTAATTGCAATTCTATATGGTCAATGGTTAATAATCAAATCATTAAAGATTGAATCAAAATGAATTGAATACCAAAATCATCATCTGATATTTCGAATGTCATGAATCTGGTTTTTTCAAGGTCAATACTCGAGTATATGAATGCTCATACTGAGTATAACTTATCCTGCGTGAGTGTCCACTTTCGAAGATCATAACTTTCTGGTATGAACTCCGATTTGATTGGTTCAAGTCTTGTTGAAAGCCCTTTGAGTCTAGTTTCAAATGGCACCGGTTTCAGCGTCATTGGATTTCTATTTGGGGAGATATACCCAAAACATTGAGGCATGGTCAGCAGTGTGACGGTGATGTCACTTTTATCTTAAAGAATTCATATCTCTCTCATATGACCTCCGTTGGACTTGAATCCTGTGCGAATAGAACCGTTTGGATGTCGAGTTTCAACAAAATTGGTTTCACCTTAATCCAATCTCTGGTTTGGGAGCTATGGTCGATTTACCAAAGGTCGCCGAAGCTGAACGTAGAACAGAGCTGAATGATTGTGTCATACTCGGGTATATGGGGTTACATACTCAAGTATTGATGCTTGATACTTGAGAATGGGAGCACGATACTTGAGTATCAATGGGAATTAGAGGCAATTCATCCTAAGAAGCTCGTATTTGATCATTTTAACTTCGATTGAGCCATTCCAAGTTCCATGTCACCGTGGAGACTTGTAGAATCTAATTTAACAACTTGTATGATGATTTTATCATTTATCAAGTCTTCTTTCTTTCTTCTTTCTTGATCATATTACGTTCTTCAAATATGTCCTCTTCTTCTTGTACTTGATATCTTCTTTAATTTATTCTTTCTAAAGTCTCTTATCTCCCTTCTTGAGCTATAATTCAACTTGAACTAATCTACATTAAATATAGTAGTTAGTCAATATAAGAGATAAATATATCATACAATCTTTTGCTCTTAAGAATGTCATCTATAAGACATCATCAAAACTAGTCAAACCCAACGAAAGAGTACCTAATGCACATCTATCTTAGTCCTAGCTGTTTTCATGGAAGGTCTCCCTAGAATGATTGGTGACCTACTACTAGGAGACTCACCCTCCATATCCAAGATGTAAAAATCAACAGAAATATCAAGTCATTAACTTTGACTAATACATCTTTAACTAAACCAGAAGGATGAGCACTACTTCTATTAGCTAATGAACAATAACACCAGTAGGACGCAAAGGACCAAGACCAAGAGATCTATAAACAGATGCAGGCATGACATTAATAGAAGCACCTAAATCTAGCATGCAATCATCAAATCTATAGTTACCAATAAGGCAAGGGATAGAAAATGTCCCTGGATCTTTGCATTTACGAGGCATGGTAGGTCGGATGAGTCTGAGATATTCTGGTTCAAACTCACTGTTCATTCCCTTCGTCGCCTCTTGTTGGTGCACAACTCCTTCCGTAAACTTGGCATATTTAGGAATTTGTTTGACTGCATCTAAGAGATGAATGTTGATCTCTACTCTTCTGAATGTCTCAAGTATATCCTTCTCTTGTGCTTTATCTGCCAACTTCTTGGACTGAATTGCTCTCTGAGGGAAGGGAAGAGGAATAGGAATGTCTTCCTCTTCACCTTCTTTGCATTGCCTTTTTCTTTTCAGTCAATCTTCACATTTCTGACTCGTTTCCATCGATGTGGAAGTCACATCTGTAGCGTGCTTAGGTTCCTCCAATTGCTTGCCGTGATCGTAGTGATATAGCACTCACATTTCCTTAGGATTGGGAATTGTTTTGTGAAGGAAGGGAGTTGGATCCTCGAGGTTGAAGCTGGTTCAATGATGTTGCCAATTGCCCAATGTGTTTGCAAACTCTCGAATGGAAGTGTCAGGTTTGCTGTTGGAACTGCATATTGGCTGTGACAAATTGCTTCATCATATCTTTCAAGTGAGGAACCACCACCACTACTACTAGCCTCTTGTTGTGCCGCCCGTGGAGGTGGACATATGGCTGGTCGAGGAGGTGGCGCTTGCAAAGGCAAAGGGGGTGCAAATGCTGCTGGAAAGTCAGTGGCATGTACCGTCTCTCGCTGGTAATTCCTGAATTCGTTGTTGATACTATGGTTACTCCCCGATTCTCGATTCTGGTTACTCTGTTCTGATTTTGGTTCCAGCAAAGTTGGGGTGATTTCTCCAACCAGATTATAAGTATTGAGAAGGCATTATTCTGTTGGTATTGTGGCCTTCTGGAAAAAAACGCCCACTGAAGCTACGACTGTCTTGGTAAGGTGGATCATGCAAGGTAGGGCATGAGTCATAGAGAATGATATGGGTCGAACAAAACCCACAGAGTACCCACTCGAGGAGGTGAAGACTGCACCGCTCGTGTGCCATGCCAACCGCCTCCTCAAGGGAGGCAGATCATCAAGTCTAGTCTCTAATCTCTGGGAATCATACTGGTTTGGCGGTGCTGCTTGAATATGGTAAACAGGGGTACTATTGGCCCTGGTGCCAAACTGCTGAGAGTTATCTGCCATAATGGATATCAAGTCCCGAGCCTCTTCGGGGTGTCTTGTTGCTCATAGCACCACCGCCAGAAGCATCCACCAATCCTTTGTCTACCGCAAGCAGCTTGCACCATCATAGAAACCGTTAATCGGTCTTTTCATTTATCCGATGGTGTGGACAGCTTGCACATAACCTTTGAATCTCTCCCAATACTCATGCATAGTCTCCCCAGTGACTGTTTAATGTTGCCAATTTTCTTCTTGATCGCAGCTTGCTCTTTGATGAAGGGAAAATATTTATCTAGAAATAACCTCTGAATATCAGTCCAGCTCCCAATAGATGAGGGCTAAAGGTACAACATTAACCAATCCTTAGCCGCACCGTCCAATGAGAAAGGAAAAGCTCTCGCCTTGATATGATTATCATCAATGGCTTGTGGTTTCATTGTACTGCACACTACATGGAATTCCTTCAAATGCTTAATAGGGCACTCACCAAGCAAGACCATGAAACTTAGGCAACAAGTGTATTAGACCGATTTAAGCTCAAAGTTAGCAGAGAAGGTTAGGATATTGGATGCACAAAGGTTGATAATTAACATCAAAGCACTCCAACCCTTTAAAGTAGCATGATCTCTACTTTTGTCTTTCTCACCATACGTGCGAGTTAGTAAAATTGCTACTAGAATTAGTGCGAAACAACAAGACTATCTTAAATACTATCAAATGATTTTTTTAAAAAATATTTTTTTATTTAAAAATAATAATAATAAAATAAAATAAAAAGATAAAAGAAAGATAAAAAAGTAAAAAAGAAAGAAAGATAAAAATTCACGTTAAAAATAAATAAAATAAAAAATAAAAAATAAAAATAAAATAAAATCAAATAAAAGATAAAATAAAAGATAAAAAAAATCAAATCAAATCAAAATAAAAAAATAAAAAAAAATTTCCAATACTTACTAATTAATCAACGATGCAATTGCAAGAATTCAAGCGCTTAATTACTTTTGTGACTTCCACATCAGAAAACGAGCAGTGAAATGTGAAGATTGACTCGAAAAGAAAAAGGCAAGACAACAAGGTGAAGAGAAGACATTCCTATTCCTCTTCCCTTCCCTCGTAGAGCAATTCAGCCCAAGAAGAAGGCAGTAAAGCACAAGAGAAGGATATACTTGAGACATTCGTAAGAGTAGAGATCAACATTCCTCTCTTAGATGCAAATCAAACAAATTCCTAAATATGCCAAGTTTCAAGGAGTTGTGCACCAACAAGAGGCGATCAAGGGGAATGAACGAGTGAGTTTGAATCGAATGTCTCAAAGACTCATCCAAATTTACTATGCCTCGTAAATGCAAAGATCCGTGGACATTTTCTATCCCTTGCCTCATTGGTAACTATAGATTTGATGATTGCATGCTAGATTTAGGTGCTTCTATTAATGTCATGCCTCGCATCTCGTTTATAGATCTCTTGGTCTTGGTCTCTGCGTCCTACGGTGTTATTGTTCAGCTTAGCTAATAGAAGTAGTGCTCATCCTTCGGTTTAGTTGAAGATGTATTAGTCAAAGTTAATGACTTGATATTTCGCTGATTTTTACATCTTGGATATGGAAGGTAGTCTCCTAGTAGTAGGGTCACCAATCATTCTAGGAGACCTTTCATGAAAACAAATTTAGGACTAAGATAGATGTGCATTCTCGGTACTCTTTCCATGGAGTTTGGTGATATATCTCGTGAATTTCAATATCTTTGATGCCATGAAATATCCTAGGGAAGAGCATTTGTTTTCTCGTATTGATGTGATTGATGACTTGTGGATGATGTTCTTGCCGATTGTGTCGTCGCTTACCCCGATTTTGCATCTATGAGTGATTCTCTCATTTGTGCATGTGCTAATAATGAATGGTGTCCTATTTGCACCGAAATTAATGATGCATTATTTGGTGATTCTGACTTGCTTAGTGATTCTGCATTACTTGTCGATTCTGATATCGATTTCGAGTTTGAGCTTCATCCCGATCCTAACGTGCATCCCGATTCGATTTTGATGAGCTTACTTCTGATTTTGATGAATTGAATTCTGATGTTAACATTGAGCTGTCTAGACACAATCCTTCTGCTTGTGCTTCTTTGAATATGGTTTCACAGGATTTTAGTGTGATGACATCGAGTTGTTACCACCCAAGCTTCTTCCCCTCCATTGAGCAACCGCCCAAACTAGAGTTGAAATCCCTCCCGAGATCACCCGAAGTATGCATTTCCGGAGGTGAATGAAAGCTGCTACCATTGTGGCAAATAATCTTTTGCCCGATCAAGAAGAGAAGCCGCTAAGCTTATTGAGGCGAACAAGAAGGCCATTGGGTGGACATTAGCCGACATAGTTGGCATCACCCTTCTATGTATGCATCGTATTCATTTGGAAGAGGAATCTAAGCCTCGTGAGGCAACCCGAGAGACGCCTTAATCCTCTTATCCTTGATGTGGTAAAGAAGAGGTCACTAAGCTCCTGCAGCCGGCATCATCTATCCCATTTCGATAGCCAAGTGGATTAGTCCAGTCAGTGGTTCCTAAGAAATCCGGGTCACTGTGGTAGCCAATCAAAAGAATGAGCTCATTCCTACTCGAGTTCGTAATAGTTGGAGAGTTTGCATCGACTATAGGAGACTCAACCAAGCCACTCGCAAGGATCATTATCCTCTCACCTTTCATTGATCGATGTTAGAGCGTTTGGCCGGTAAGTCTCATTATCGCTTCTCGGATGGCTACTCCGGATATTTCCAGATCCATATTGCTCCTGAGGATCAGGAGAAGACGACCTTCACATGCCCCTTTGGGACATATGCTTACCGAAGGATGCCTTTTGGCCTTTGCAATGCACCGGCACTTTTCAAGCGTTGTATGGTAAGTATTTTCTCCGAGTTTCTAGAGGATTGCATGGAGGTTTTTATGGATGACTTCACCGTATATGGGTCTAGTTTTGATTCTGCTTGGCTAATTTGTCTAGAGTTTTGCATAGATGTACCGAGTCTAATCTTGTCTTGAATTATGAGAAGTGTCACTTCATGGTTGAGTCGTATAGTCTTGGGACACATAGTGTCTAGGAAAGGGATTGAGGTAGACCCGCTAAGATAGATGTATTTACCGCGTTGCCTTACCCGCATTTCTCGTGCGGGAAGTTCGTTCTTTTCTTGGTCATGCAGGTTTCTATCGGCGTTTCATTCAAGATTTCAAGCAAGGCTGCCCGACCCTTGTCCAACCTTCGCATAAGGACGCTGAATTTGTATTTGATGATACTTGCAAGGCGGCCTTCGATCATTTGAAGCGTTGCTTGACTATGCCCAGATGATTAATCCCCCCGATTGGTGCCTTCCTTTTGAGTTGATGTGCGATGCTTCCAATTATGCGGTTGGTGCTATCTTGGCACAACGGTAGACAGAGCATCTCATGTCATTGCATATGCCTCCAAGACTTTGGATTCTCGCTCGCCTAATTACACCACCACCGAAAAGGAGTTGTTGGCCATTGTATTTGCCTTTGATAAGTTTAGGTCATATCCGCTAGCTAGTAGAGTCATTGTTTTCTCGACCACGCTGCTTTGAAGTTTCTTTTGAAAAGGCAGATGCTAAGCCACGACTCATCCGATGGATGTTGTTGCTCCAAGAGTTTGATGTTGAGATTCGAGACGCAGTGGGCGCAAAACGGGTAGCCGACCACTTGAGTCGCATCACCCATTCTCCCTCTCACCCCTCTTCTATTCGGGATGATTTCCACGATGAGCGGCCTTCTACAACTGCAAGGTAAGACCCCATGGTATGCCGATCTAGTTAACTATTGGTAGCCGGTATTTTTCCTGTAGACTCCACTAGGGCCCAAAACCTAAAATTGAAAAGTGAGTCTAAATATTATGTTTGGGATGACCCTTATCTGTGGAAGTTTTGTAGTGACCAGATAGTTAGGAGATGTATACCTGACCATGAATTTCACTCCATATTGCATTTTTCTCATGCTTCTGCTTGTGGTGGTCACTTTGGACCCCAAAGAACTGCTAGGAAAGTGTTAGATAGTGGATTATTTTGGCCCTCCTTGTTTCGTGATTCCCATCTGTTTTGTAAGTCATGTGATAACTGTCGAGAGCAGGGAGTATTTCTCGTAGGCATGAGATGCCCCAAAACCCTATATTGTTTTGTGAGATCTTTGATGTTTGGGGTATTGATTTTATGGGTCCATTTCGCTTCATATGGTTATACTTACATACGCCGGCCGTTGATTATGTTTCGAAATGGGTTGAGGCGAAAGCCACCCGGACTAATGATTCTTCGTGGTGGTGGACTTTGTTAGGTCTAACATTTTCTGCGGGTTTGGCATTCCTAGAGCTATTATCAGGTGACTGTGGTTCCCATTTTTGTAATCGAAGCATGGGTGCCTTGTTACGCAAGTATGGAGTGCTACACAAGGTCTCCACAAAGATACCACCCTCGACCAATGGTCAAGCTGAAGTCTCAAATAGAGAGATTAAGCAAATCCTTTAGAAGACTGTTAACTCTACCCGGAAAGATTGGAGTAAGCGATTAGAGGATGCTTTGTGGGCATATCGCACCGCCTACAAGACTCCGATTGGGATGTCTCCTTATCGGATTGTCTTTGGTAAGGCATGTCATCTTCCGGTTGAGTTGGAACATCGAGCCTATTGGGCCATTAAGCGATTGTAACATGGATTTGGCTCGATGCAGGATGGAGAGAAAGCTACGATTGCAAGAATTGGATGCCTATGAGAGTTCACGGTTGTACAAGGAGAAGACTAAGGCATTCCATGATAAGCATATTCTGAGGAAAGAATTTTCATGGGCGTAAAGTTCTTCTATTTAACTCCCGTTTGAAGTTTATGCCAGGTAAGCTTCGATCTAGATGGGATGGCCCTTTGAGATCACTAACATTTTTCCATTTGGTCTTTGTTGAGCTATGTGATCCAACCACGGAAGTACCTTTAAGGTTAATGGGCATCGCCTCAAGCCATTTCATGAGGGATCCCCACAGCCAGCCTGAGGAAGCGAGACTCTCCTCATTGACGCCATCTATCCTCCATAAACCCTTGGGGAGGATTCTTCTTTCTCCTCCATAAACCCTTGTGGAGTATTCTTCTTCCTTCTCCCTCTTTCTCTCTTATTTGTTTTCTTTTTTTTTCTACCTTGCTTTTGAAAAAAAAAAGTCTCTCTTTCTATGATTGCTACATATTATGAACGTGGAATTAGACTTTGGTTTTAATGGATCATTTTGGTTGGTCTACAATTCTTGACTCTTCGATTACAAGTCTTGATAGTTGATTTGATGTTGTTGATTGCCTAAGTTGGTATTGACCTTGTGAGGTTTTGGGCCTGCATGAATGGAATTCATCTTTGCCATTCTTTCTTTCATGTGTGCATCTCTCATGATTTTTGTTCTCTAGAACTTGCTCCTTTTCTTTTTGAAACTACATTTTCACTTACGTGCATAAGTATGATGGAACCTTGTTTTCTTTCTTTTATTTTCCTCACTTTGGCCAAATAGCTTTCCCTTGCATTATGATTCCCTTGCTAGCCCCTTTGTGCCTTTTGACCCATTCTTTTCTAAGCCACATTACAAGCCTAAGCGTAAAACCATTTTATTCCGCACCTTGAAGATTTATTGAGCATTGGTTTCAACTTGTTTTGTGTTTATGTGGGTTGCTCAGAGTGCAACAGTTTAAGTGTGGGGGGGAGATATTTGATTTTGACATTGTAATTACGTATACAATGAAAGGAAAGAAAAAAAGAAAAGAAAAAAAGAAGAAAAAAAGAAAAAAAGAAAAGAAAAGAAAATACATAGAAATGAATGGATATATTAGTAGAATAACAATTTCATACATAGAGAATGATTGTGTTAATCAGTGCTCTTCCTTTTGATTTCTTTGGTGCTTAGCCTCTCATTCCATACTCTTACCTACCTTCACCCTAGCCCCGTTACAACCTTTAATTACAAGCTCTCTTGATTTGTGCATGTCTCGTGTTGTGAGTAGTGGAGACGTAGAAGTTGAGCAAGCTTATGGTAGAACAATTTTTTTGAGTAGAATTTGAGCGATACACTTATTTACCTTAAACACTTGAGAGACCGATTGATTGAGCGCATCATTTGTGAGACCATCTTTTGTGATTAGCATCATTGATTGAGACTACCATGAATTGTAATTTGAGATGAAGGGATTTTGGTCTTGATTGATTAGTCTTTTGGAACTTTTTGTCCATTGATTCACTTTTTGCATTATTAGCAATTATTAGTAAAGAAGAGTTTTTCCTTTTAGTCTTTTTCTTTAGATTTTGCTCAGGAGTGCAAAAAGATAAGTGTGAGGGAATTTGATAATTGAATATTTAATACACTTATTTTTATCTCTTGATCAATATTTAGGACTCTTTAGTTAATAAATAATGGCTTTTATGTGCATTTAGGCTTTGGGCCTTAGATTGTAATTTTAGCCATTTTTATCGATAAAATTCCTGTTTTGTATTGCTTCACTATTTTTACCATAACTCTTGAACCAGATATCGGATTTGCCTCATTTTTATCTCATATTTCAGATGATTCAGAGAGCTACAATTGTTATGAAGACATAAAGAGCCAATTCGGACAAGAAGGCGGTCAATTTTGGAGCCAAAGTCAGATGAACAATTCTGGATTTTAATTGGGCTCGAATTTTGTAATTAAAGCCCATCTTTATTTTATTTTCGTTTTGGGCTGAACCATTAGACCTAATGAAAATAGTTCGAATATTAGATTTAATATTCGGTTTGGTTCGTCCCAAGGACTGAGTTTGGACTAGGTTTAAAGTGTTGCTGTGTGATCGTACAATGAGACGCCACTGTTCGAATAAATGCTAGGCGATCGTCTAGTCGAGGGAATTTCTGGGACGGATGCGTAGATCTCGGTTCGTCTAGAACCAAACGCGAGTTCGTTAATATTTCGCTCAAGGATGGACGTTTCCAAATTCAAGAAAATCATGGAAGCCAAATTTTTGAAGCAAGCACTACAAAATTGAAATCAATTCAAACTTTCAAGAACTAAACTTTCTCAAAAATCTTTTCCACCTTCCAAAAATGCAAGTAGCAAGACACTTAATTTGGCAAAGATAAATCACAATAGAATGTTCCTCACAAGTCAAGTGTTTTTTTTTTTTCATATATTCCTTTGTTTCTATTTTTTCTTTTTTTTAACTATGTACACATACTTTCTAACTCCTTCACTCTTTTAAATTAGTTCACTTAGCACTTACTAAAGTAATAGAAATGAATGGGAAGAAAAAGATATAAAAATTGCATATCTCAAACAAAGGGCTATTTATACTATCCCTCTTAGAAAGATAACAATTAAGGCTCAAATTCCTCACAGGTTCTTTGACATCCTAAAGTAAAGTACCCAAACCAAATCTTTACCTCTTTACTAACATTCAAAGAACATAGAATCAATTTCTAATCAAATTCACTCCTTCTTCATGTTCAAATTAACCCAATTGTAATAATGCTCACAAATACTATTCACACTTCCATGATATATATTTTAAAAAATTGAGGACAAAGCAAGTTAAAATCAAGGATACCCTCACCCCCACACTTAAATGTCACATTGTCCTCAATGTGAACAAGTAACAAAAAGTAATGGAAGTGAAGAGCAATCATATATAAGTGCAAAGGTAACACCAATTTCAGAGATTTCAAATTTTCACCAAGTAAACAGCTCAAGTGCTAACAGTCACTTAATGATCATCACAAACAGTCATCACATGCACATCCAACTAAAACCAGCACTCATTTCCACGCAATATATCATCAACAATCAAATAGAACAAATCAAAGAAAAGTAGAAGAAAACTCCCCTATTTGTCCTTGATTGTGCTTTCAATCCTTGCTACCAAAGTGGAACACCTCATCAGGGGCTTTCAACAGTCCTACAAAATCAAACAAAGCATCAAGTAATACCTTGGGTTGCCTCCCAAGAAGCGCTAAGTTTAAAGTCTTCAGCCAGACTCTTCATGCTGGTCACTCCTCATTAACCAAGTAGATAGTGGACACAAGCCTATCCACATCTCCACCCCAATAATGCTTCAATCGTTGACCATTAGCCTTGAATCTTCCAGCGGTAAGTGGCATGCTTTTCCAAACACCAAGCGATAGGGGGACATACCAATAGGCATTTTGAAAGCTGTTCGGTATGCCCATAGAGCATCATCCAACTTGGTAGACCAATCCTTCCTCGTAGTTCCCACCACCTTCTCAAGAATGTTCTTGATCTCACGATTGGAAATTTCTGCTTGCCCATTACTTTGAGGATGGTATGGCAATGATACCTTGTGCTTGACACCATATTTCTTCATCAAGGCTTGAAATTGGTGATTGCAAAAGTGAGAACCACCATCACTTATAATTGCTCTAGGTGTCCCAAATCGAGTGAAAATGTTCTTCTTGAGAAATTTCAACCTTGTCTTGGCATCATTTGAGACACATGCGGTGGCCTCAACCCACTTGGAGACATAGTCAACTCCAACTAAGATGTACTCATTGTTAAATGACTTAGGAAAAGGGCCCATGAAGTCAATTCCCCAAACATCAAAAAGTTCAACTTCAAGCATGCTAGTCAAAGGCATCTCATTCCTCCTGGATATGTTCCCTACTCTTTGGCATCTATCACATTGGAGAGCAAAGGCATATGCATCCTTGAATAGAGTGGGCCAATAGAATCCACTTTGGAAGACCTTTGCAGCAGTCTTCTCTCCTCCAAAATGGCCACCATAGTCAGAAGAGTGGCAACAATGCAGAATACCAAACCATGGTGTGGATAAGCTATCAACAAAGAACAACTGCTCATCTGGGAATGATGCATGAATCACATCCGAATCATCAAATTGAGCCTCATTGCTCAACCGTGAGAGGTGGTCGGCCACTTGATTCTCGGTGCCTTTCCTATCAATGATGTTCAAGTCAAACTCTTGAAGTAGAAGCACCCATCGAATTAGTCTTGCCTTAGAGTCTTTCTTCGTGAGTAAGTACTTTAAAGCTGAATGATCGGTGAAGATAATGACCTTAGTACCCACAATGTAAGACCAAAACTTCTCACAAGCATAGACTATGGCAAGTAATTCCTTCTCGGTAGTGGTATAATTCAATTGAGCACAATCAAGAGTTTTGCTAGCATAGTAAATGGGATGAAATAGCTTTTCCTCCTTTTGCCCAAGAACAACACCAACTGCATAGTCACTAGCATCGGCCATGATAATGAAAGGTAGAGCCCAATCCGGAGCTATCAAGATAGGAGAAGAAATGAGACATTGCTTGACTCTTCAAAAGCTTTTAAGCACTCCTCATCAAACTTGAATTCTACATCTTTTTCCAATAACTTGGAAAGTGGCTTGGCAATCTTAGAAAAATCCTTGATAAATCTCCTATAGAACCCAGCATGACCAAGGAAGCTTCGAATACCCTTTACACTAGTAGGAGGAGGCAATTGCTCAATGATAGCAATTTTGGCTTTGTCCACTTCCAAACCCTTCTTGGACACCCGATGGCCAAGAACAATGCCTTCTTGCACCATGAAGTGACATTTCTCCCAATTGAGAATCAAATTTGTTTCTTCACATCGATGAAGCACCGCATCCAAATTATCTAAGCACGAATCAAAAGATGGACCGAATACGAGAAATCGTCCATAAATACTTCAATGGTCTTCTCAATCATATCGGCAAAGATGGACATCATGCACCTTTGAAATGTGGCGGGAGCATTGCAAAGTCTAAATGGCATTCTTCTGAAAGCGAATGTGCCATAAGGACAAGTAAAACTAGTTTTCTCTTGATCTTCCAGGGTTATAGCAATCTGATTGTAGCCTGAATAACCATCTAGAAAACAAAAAAACTCTTGGCCAGGTAGCTTGTCAAGCATCTGATCAATAAATGGAAAAGGGAAGTGATCCTTCCTTGTAGCAGTATTAAGCTTCCAGTAGTCCATACATACTCGCAATCCGAGTCACCGTGCGAGTGGGAATCAATTCATTTTGGGTGTTAGCCACTACGGTCATGCCACCCTTCTTAGGGACACATTGGTGGGCTCACCCATGAACTATCGAGATATGGGATATACTATTCCGGTGAAAGCCATTTAAGAATTTCCTTCTTGACCACTTCTTTCATAATCGGATTCAAGCGCCTTTGATGCTCAATGGAAGTTTTGTGATCATCCTCCAATAGAATCTTGTGCATACAAATAGAAGGGCTTATTCCCTTGATATCAGCAATAGTCCACCCAATAGCATGCTTATGTTCTCTCAAAACTCTTAGTAGCTTCTCTTCTTGCAAGTTAGAGAGGGTAGAAGAGACAATTACGGTAGAGTGTTAGAATCCCCAAGGTAAGCATATTTGAGATGAGAAGGCAGTGGCTTCAACTCTAAAACCGGAGGAACTTCAATAGACGGCTTCAATGGAGTACTTAAGGCATCAGACACCTCAAGTGGCTCAAGAGTCCTCGGTCTAGAATGAGGAAATGAGTCATAATGGAATAGCTCTTCAACAACATCTTCATCCAACTCTTCAAAACTCTTCTCACCAATCAAGAATGCCTCTAAAGGGTCCTTAATCATGGAGGCATATGATTCTTGAGGAATAACCGCATCTAATATATCTACAAACGAGCATTGAGCAGAATCATCATGAAACTTCAAGGCTTTTTGCATGTTGAATATCACCTGCTCGTTATCAACCCGCAAAGTGACCTCACCCTTCTCTACATCAATAAGAGTCCTTGCAGTGGCTAAGAATGGACGCCCAAGGATTAGAGGAATTTTCCAATCAACTTCACAATCAAGCACTACAAAATCCGTGGGGAAGATAAACTTGTCAACTTTAACTAGGACATCCTCAATTATTCCTCTAGGTCTAGAAATGCTACGATCGGCCAAGAGAAGAGTTACAGTAGTGGGTCTTGGCTCTCCCAAGCCCAATTGATTGAAAACAGCTAGAGGCATCAAATTAATACTTGCTCCCAAATCACAAAGAGCCTTACCATTAAAGTTGGTCCCAATGTTGCAAGGAATGTAGAAGCTTCCCGGATCTTTGAGCTTAGTGGTAACTTCCTTTGAATAACCGCACTACACTCTTGATCAATGCCACGGCCTCAAATTCATTGAATCGCCGCTTCTTGGACAAAACATCTTTAAGGAACTTAGCATATTTAGGCATGCTCTCCAAAGCTTCAGCAAAAGGAATGTTCACATGGAGTTGTTTGAACATGTTCACAAACTTTTTGAACTGGGCATCTTCCTCTTTCTTCTTGAATCTTTGAGGAAAAGGTAGTGGTGGCATAAAAGTAGGAGTGGTGGGCTTTTTCTTTTTCTCATCATTCATCTCTTGCTCCACCTTCTTGTCCTTGCTAACATCATGCAAATTTTCTTCCTGTTGCTTTCTCTTCTCGTTTCATCTTCCTCCCTACACTTTCTCCATCAACATCAACAATCACCTGATCTTGCTTTGGTTGAGGAGTACTTGAGCTAGGCACATCCGGTAGTACTTTTCCGCTTCTCAAGTTAATGACATTGCATTCCTCTTTTCCAACTCGTTTTGGATTAGGAATGGTATCACTAGGAAGATTGCTTCTTGACATAACATTCACTTGTGATGCTAATTGCCCCATTTGCACTTCAAGATTTTTAATAGCAGTTTCATGGAGAGAAAAAGTAGCCTTAGTTTCAACCCTTGAAGATTCCACCTCAGACAAGATCCGAGCTAGCATCTTGTCAGTTTTAGATTCCTCTTCCTTAATAGGAAGCTGCCTTGATTGCGTTTGAAAACCGGGTGGAATAGGCTTAGTGCCAGATGTAGACCCATGTGCTTGATTCAAACTATTACCTTGACTCCAAGAAAAATTTGGGTGAGTTCGCCAAGCACTATTGTAGGTTTTTGAATAAGGGTTGCCTTGAGGATTTTGGAACTTGCCCATGTAGTTGACAGATTCAGTGGCCATGTAAAGAGGACAATAATTAGGCATATGGACATCATGGCATTGATCACATACAACTGGTGTGGCATGAGCAGAATGCACACCTTGAGAAGTGCTCTTTTGCACTTGAGACTCTAGCACATCAAAACGCTTATTCAAAGCGGATAAGAGAGTTACAATTTGTGAGGAAGAGTCTTCTTTTGCATTAGGCATAGCTTGGTTAGTCCTCCTATCATTGCCTTGAGTATTGTTTGCGAGACAATTGATCCAACAATCGAATCACCTCATTCACGGGAACATTCCGGTATCCTCCATTGGTCATAGAATCAACCATTGCTTTAGATGAAGGATTAAGTCGAGTACAAAAATTTGGACCACAACCCATTTGTCCACCCCATGATTAGGGCATTGCTTCATTAACATCTTGTATCTCTCCCAAGCGGCATAAAGATGCTCATCGGGATGTTGTTTAAAGCTTAGAAATTCATCCCTAGCTTCCACAGATTTGTCACCAGAAAAAATCGAGCTCTAAACTTAGCCTCAAGATCGGCCCAAGAAGTGATATACCCTTTCGGAAGATTGTTGAACCAATCTCTAGCCTTGCCTTGTAGAGAAAGAGGGAATAACCGTAGCTTCAAAACATCTTGGGGAACTCCATTTTGCTTGAAAGAATCACACACTTCCAAGAAGTACATCAAGTGCTTGTTGGCATCTTCATTGTAAAGACCATGGAACATACCATGCATTTGAAGCATTGTTATCATAACCGGCTTGATCTCAAAGGTACGTGCTTGCATTTCCGGCATCCGAATGCAAGATTGAGGACCTTGCATATTCCGACTAGCAAAATCATTGACGGTAGCTCTATCATATTCATCGTCCGCCATGGTTTCGATGCGATTCAGTCTCTTCTTCAATGGGAGGCGCCTCGCCAAGTACCACTACCAATCCGTCCGGATGCAAGTTTTGCATATACTGAAATGGTGCCTACAAGAGAAACAAGCAAGAGCGAGTATCAAACCAAAACAAAAATCAATAAAGGAAAAGAAAGAAAAATTGTAAACCTAACTAAAAGCTCAAGCAAAGTTTACTAACACAAGCCCAAGGTTGACCAAAGGATTTGTTTGCACAAATCCCGAGAACGGCGCCAAAAACTTGTTCGCCTCGCAAGTGTACGAGTTTCGCAAGTAATAAAGTGATAAATAAAGTATCGTTCCCACGAGGATTTGTTTAACAAATTGGTCAAACAAGAGGCTTAGTGAATTTCATCAAGTTGAGCTAAAACAAAGTTTTGATTTGGAATGAGAATTTTTAAAGACTATTTCTAAAACATAAAATTGATAAAGGCAATTGATTCTTTAACTTCAAGGATAATTGATCCTAGGGCTCTTTTTCCCCTTTTTGCATTTCATAAAACTTGGTTAATTTTCCTCCCTAATAGCATTTCAATACATATATGTGTTAGTCTAAGGTTCTAAAACACTTGACCCGCTCTCTCAAGTCAAAATCAAGTTTCTCTTCTCATTAAAATGCACAATCTCTTGCTACAATTAATGAGAATCAATATTTAAGCAACAACCCTAATGTGACAATGCAATGTTAGTAAATATATCTCTATTTTACCAACAAACCATCCATTTATCAAGTAAACTTCAAGACAAGCATGATTTCAATCAAGTTCTACACCTAAATTAGCTCTCTCAAGTCAAAACCTAAGTGAATAAATCATCTAAATGGGGGCCAATCATTTAGAAGCATTAAGCCAAGGTTAAAATCAACACATACATATATTAATCTACCAAAAGAGAGGAATATTCAAGTATTAATCCATACAAAGGGTCAAAAGAACCCTAGAATGAAAGAGAAATTAGCCAAGCATGGCTTTAATCAGATCCAGAACCTCACAGAATAATTCAGAGTTCAATAGCATACTGGAAAATGAAACTAAGAAACTAGAATCGAGTCAAATGAGATACAAAACCAAGAACAAGGACTAAAAATCAGCAATGCTTTCGGTGAGTCTCGCGCTCGGCTCTGCGTTTTCAAGTCCGAATCCAGCCTGCATTACTCTGTTGCTCGCGGCCCGTCTCCGTCTTTTCGTCCAGCGATATCCCCCTCTTCTATTTCTTTTCCAGCGCCCCCCTTTTCTATTTCTCGCTCTGTTCTGTTTTTCAAAATGACGCTCTGCGTTTTTTCGTTTTTCTCCGGCGATCTCTCGCTTCTTCGCTCCTTTCCTTTTTTCATTTGTTTAGGTCTTCAGCCCTTCAATCCATTGTGGGCCACCTCCTCCAAAACGCAGCACTTTACTTGCTTTAATCAATTGCCACATAAACCGGTTACGTATGTCTCTACGAAAGGAAGGAAACAAAGGAAATATTATAATAATAATAATAATAATATACTATTAACAATAAACTAAAACCATATATATATTTTTTCCTTTTTTTTCTTTTTTTATCTACCTTATCTCATTCTAATTTATTTATTCTTATATATAAACCTAAATATTTCTATTTAATTAAAATTAAGATATTTGCAATGAAATCCCCTAAAAAATGTGCCAATTGATTTGATCTTATAATGATATAATCTCATAGAAATCTCCTAAAATTGCATAGATAACTCTCCAAATATCTTCAAAATGTACTTTAAATATACAAAATATGGAGAGTTATCGAAACACTTCGGGATTTTGCTATCTTGACTACACACTCTATAACTCTCAAGTAATCCTCTTACTAGGACTTACTTCTCTTTACAAGTCGTAATCAAAGATACAAACACAATTACACACTCTGTACTCGAGATGATCCTTTCCCTAGAACTCACTCCCCTTACAAGTTGTAATTGTACACCCTTACTTAAGGTTCCACAACCTTAAGATTTACGGATAATCAAATGATAACTAAACTCCTTGCGAGTAGATATATGATAAACACCGAAGCTCTATGTGTCAAAGGTACTGCATGAAAGAAAACCGAAAGAATAAGTAACTTGAATGATTTTCATTTCATCATTTGTCTCTCTTGTTGAAGACTTGATTGCAGCTCTATATATAGCTAGAGATCATAATGTGACCGTTGGAAATCATAATGTGATTGTTGGAAACATTGCGGAGTTGATCGAGTTGAGGTTTTGGTCTTCTTCTCTCTCTACTCTTTTGTTAATCCAAGCTTGACTCTACTTTATGCTTTATGCTAAATCTCCATTTAATCCTGTCTAAATCATCTGAAACTCATTAACAAACTGATTAAACATTGTTAGGAATAGTAATGAGTGATGATATAGAGTATTGAGATCAAACACAAACATTTCGCAAATTCGTTTAGTTCGAAATTCAAATTCTGCGATGCAAACTCAAGTCAGTTCTTCCAAACTCGAGTTTTCATGCTTCAGTGAACTTTCAGTAAAAGACCGAAACTCGAGTTTTAAATCAAAACTCGAGTTTTCTCGTTTCAGAGAAAAACATCGCGATTTTGCATTTGGACATGTTTTGTGAATAGTGCAAAACTCGAGTCATTAAGTGACTAACTCGAGTTTTGGACATTTGATGAAAAATCATGTTTTAGTCCAAAAGCTCAAAACTGGAGTTTTCAAATGCTCAAAAGATGGCGAGCTCTGCTGATTAAAACTCGAGTTTCCATATTTTAACTCGAGTTTTCACATTCTTTGAAAACTATGGAAACTACTCATTAAGCCAAAACTCGAGTTTCTAAAAGTAAACTCGAGTTTTCTCAATTTTGAGAAAACATTAAAAAGCTTTATTAAAATGAGCAATGGAGTTTTCACAAGTTCAAAATCGATCACTGTTCTCTCTAGGATGAAAACTCGAGTTTCCAAAGTAAACTCGAGTTTCCAACAAAGTGTGGAAACTTAGAGAACTCTCTGTGTAGCCAAAACTCGAGTTTCCAAAAGTGAACTAGAGTTTTGCTAACTTTGAAAAACTTGGTAGCTCTCTGCCAATGGCAAACTCGAGTTTCCAACTGCAAACTCGAGTTTAGATGATTTGTAAACTCTGGTAGATTTTCAACAAATAGCAAACTCTACTCAGAAATAAATACTGTAGAGTTGAAGAAATGGTTTCATTTTGAAAAGGCTTCTCTTGGGAGGCAAACTCGAGTTTGCAACCACAAACTCGAGTTTACACATTTGTAAACTCTTTGAAGATTTTCTCTGGAGTTTCCAAACTGGAGTTTAAAGATCTCGAGGCTCGAGTTTAAAATCCAAAATAGCTGTCTTGCTCTCTCTCGAGCAGCAAACTCGAGTTTGCTTGTCTAGACTCGAGTTTGGCGCCGAGAATGTTTTTGAGTTGAAATCAATTCATTTAACTTATAAAAACATCTATACTTGTTTACAATTGTCAGTTATCATCAAAACACATAGAGAACTAATAGGAGAAGTTTGGTGAAGTTGGTAGATATTGATAAAAGTGGGTGAGGTGGGAAGATGGTGTTAGCCGTGAGTTTTGCAAGAGGGTGTGTGTGTACTAGTTGCTGCAACTTTAAGAGAAGTGTGAGGGTAGAGTGTTCATACGTGATCATTCAGGGTTAAGGTGCAAATTCACCAATAAACTATTAGGCCAGGAGCACCCAGCACAAAAAACAATTAAAAGGACCAAAAGTACCAAAAAACAATTAAAACCTTCCAATTATCACAATTCTGTTTAGAACTAACCTCACGGCGTTAAAGTTATCCTCCATTCTCTTCCTCTCGCATGCTCGGTACCTTCGCCTCTCTCCTTCGTCGCGATTATTTTTACGTGTGTATTATAGGATTAATAGATCGTCTTTGGTTTCACCAAATCGTTCTCTTCTCAGAATCCACCGCATCAGTTGGATCCAAACCCATAAAAACATCTCTGCCCATATCAGAATCTGTATCTTGCCCATATGCTTCCTCCGCTGGATGAAGAAGAAACTTAGTTTGTGTTTTTCGATCATGGGGTGTTGATTGAATCCTGTTAAAACGATGTACTGATGTCAGATTTGTGTTTCGGTGAACTGAAGGTGTGGGCGACGCGGATTGTTTGGAAAATGGGTATTTTTCGGCGAGAAGAATGATATTTTCTATGGAGCGTAATCGTGATCGTTGAAGGCACGCTTCGGAAGCCCATTGGGGACGAGATACCAATTGTTTGTCCTCGGACCAACACGGTGATCGAAACTCGAAAACCCCTGGTTTTCTGCGGTGGTGACACCGAAACCCAATAGGTTATGCATGAACTTCACCTCGCCGGCCCTGCAATGAATGTTTACCCACCCAAGGTAAAAAGAATAGAACAGTGATTAGTTTATTTTGAGCAATGCCCGGAAATTTTTGCACTATCTTGTCTTATTCACTGTGTTTTGATTTTTGTGTTTTGAAACCAAATGTAGATTACGCCTTCGACGAAGTGGGCGGTCTATCGCGTTTTTCGGGGAGGAGATGGAGGAGAAGAAGAAGAAGCCCAAGGAAAAAGGTCTATGAAGAAGAAGAAGTCTACCAAGAACAAAAAATTCGGAAGCTTGAGGCCGATGAGGGAGTCAAACCCGGCGTCATCGATTTCGATGCGATGGCAACAATTCGGCGAGGCCCCGCCGCCGCCAAACATCTCCGAGTCTCAGCGAAGGCAGTGACATCACCTCATCTAACTAGCTTTGATTAGGCCAAGCGGTGGAGATCAGTGTAACTTCCCTTGAATTTCTGTGAAGAAACGATGGGGAAGAAGCATCTAGTTCCTTAAAACCTGTTCATCTTTTTTTCCATTGTTACATATGCTAGTTTAACGCCGTGAGTTTAGTTTCTAAACGGAATTGTGATAATTGGAAGGTTTTAATTGTTTTTTGGTATTTTTGGTCCTTTTAATTGTTTTTTGTGCTGGGTGCTCCTAGCCTAATAGTTTATTGGTGAATTTG
Organism: Acacia pycnantha; assembly: GCA_025563575.1. NCBI lineage: Eukaryota > Viridiplantae > Streptophyta > Magnoliopsida > Fabales > Fabaceae > Acacia > Acacia pycnantha. The sequence continues at coordinate 4,677,960 of JAMWYP010000049.1, read as the reverse complement.
CACCTTAACCCTAAAATGAATCATTAATCTAACTTTTATATTTAGAATTGGATAAAGTATTTTACAATATACTTTTGAGAATAAGTTTGAATTCTATTTATAAATATTTTTTGATCAAATTCTATTTATAAATATGAGATATTACCATAATTATTTTATATTGTTGTTTAAAGAAGTTTTTCACCAATAAAATTGTATTTAAAGAAGTACAAAATTAATGAAATAAATATTTCACAAACATACCCTTTGAAATTTTAAATCCCAAAAAGTAGTACAAATTTACAAAAATCTCATATTAAGGAATATTTTTGAAAAAATGAAAAATTACTATAAATTATAAGACAATGTGAAATGAGACCTTATATTTAGGATTAAAATGAATCACTAATCTAACTTTTATGTTTAGAACTGGATGAAGTATTTTACAATATACTTTTCAGAATAAGTTTGAATTCTATTTATAAAAGTGAGATATCATTATAACGAATTTATATTGTTGTTTAAAGAAGTATTTCACCAATAAAATTTTTACAAAATACCCTTTGAAATTATAAATCCCAAAAAGTAATACAAATTTACAAAATCTCAAAACAACAATAAAATAAAATTTTAAAGTGTTTGTGTTTTTACAATATTACTTATTACTTAAAAAAAAAGCTCTAGCTACCTTCACTAGAAAACCGGCGACTTTGTCTTTCAAGGCCAAGGTGGCAAAGGTGGAGTGATCTCACCACCCTTGGATCCCCAAGGATTTGATAATCATTGATGCACTAGAGCTATTAGTTAAAACATTGCAAGTTGTAACATCCCATTTTCCAAAAGCAGTATAAAAATTTTTTTCATCAGAGTAGAGCATCGGAGTAAGAGTGTAACTGATATATTGATATAAAATGCCCACAGGCTATTTACAGAAACGGTTCAACAACCGAGAGTTTTCAAAAAGTAAAGGACAACATCAGAAAGTCTTCGGCCGCATCCCTAGGCTTGCTGCTTCCCTCTCTCCTCGGTCCTCGGTCCTCCCGACCCTGACGCTATGTTAAGAGCTGAGATCCGCACCGGATCTCAGGTAACGGTTAACCTCATATTTACATATACAACATATGCATTACAGACAATCATACAACAAACAAGCATATCCCAATAGCACATAACCCCTAGTGCATGTGTCACACCTAGCTATCGTGTCACACCTAGCAGCCGTTTCACACCGAGCAATCGTTTCACACCTAGCATTTCACACCTAGCAATCGTATCCCAATACCCAGCAAGCATAACAACAGTACATGAACATATCACAGAGCTAACAACTACCACAGTAGGCATACATTACACATAGTACATACACGCATACAATAAACATCGATTAGTGTTACGATGACGCGAACGTACCTTCGTTGACGTTTTTACGGTATTTGAACGACGGTTGATCAAAACGTAATCAGGGATATCCTATCAACATAACAATGTACTTGTTAAGGATCTATCATTACGACGGATATTTTTAGTCAAAATGACTATTTTGCCCCTGACCCCCTAATCGGCGGAATTTCGCCAGCACTTCGTTACTTTGACTTTAATTTTCCAAAATTTCAACATAACTCCTACTCCAATATCATTTTTGAAATATAAATCATATTAATTAATGATTTACATCATAACTGGCATTTTAGGTAAAAATTACCATTTTGCCCCTGATGCCCCTATCGTGAATTTCGCGAGCTTCGCTATTTTAACTCTAATCTTCCAAAATTTTGCCAGAACTTTGACCCCACCAAGATTTTCGAAATAATGACTAAAATACCCCTAACATATGATATCTAATCATACTTGGAAGATTAAAGACTAACATAGCATTTCTACTAACTACCGAAAGAACTACGAAAGCTTAAGTACCGAAAAACTTACCCAGAGCTTCGCTGCTGCCTTTTCTCCGCAGCTCCTCTCTCTAAAACCTCTCTCTAGAACCGAAATTATCTTCTTGAAATGGTGTGAGAATTGAAGAGAATAGGGGGTATTTATAGAAAAGGAGGTAGGATTTCGCCGTCGGATCAACTTTGTGAGAATCGATCTAAACCGTTCATTGCATAACTTTGGAAACAAGTTTTCTCCTTTTCTTCTCCTCTTGGCCGAAAATCCCATGCCCCAAAAGTCAAGGGAAGAGCAAATCAAATGGTGCCAAGTGTCCACCTTCCGAAGCCTTCCTAGTGAATTCTCCGATCGGTGTCGATTCGCGTAATTTCGGAAAAATCTCAAAATTCTGGATTAGACAATTCCTAGACATTTCATTACTCATTAGAAATGTCTAATTTAACTAACTTTTAACACCTGTCTAAGTCTTCTCTCGCCCGACGGAAGTTTTACTAAAAACGTGTCGGTTTTGAACGAAATTAGGAAGCTACCGCTATGGACAAGAATGCACCGATTCCAAATATGTCAAGAAAACTCTCAACTCTTCCCCAGATGTCGCAACATGACATTTAGATCCTTAACTTTCAACTTGACTATCCGGCTTTTTCTCAGAATTTCCCTATTTCGTCTTATTAGGAAAAAGCTCTACCGGCTTCAGAATTAACTTCCGGAAAAGTCTAATGGAAGATAAAAATCCACTGATCAATATTTTACCTTGACTTTGGAAAACCTATTCCTGGCACTCTAGATAGGATCCGTTTCCTATTTATTCCATTACTATTCACTATATTTAATTATATTATAAAATAATACAACTTGTATAAATATCATGATGTTTTCTTTGTTCATTCCCATCCTTTTTTTGAGCAAAATTCGGCTGCCCCCTTTTAAATATTATTAAATATTTATTTTTCAATTAATTAATTAATTATTTATTTATTTATTTCAATTTTCTTAAAAATTTCCCAAAATTCCCTAATTGGTCCATTCTTGCATTTAGGCTTAAAAATACCTAATCTCATCTATTTTTCTCAAAAATTCCCAATTAATTAGCACATATGTTTTTACTAATTTTTAGCCAAAAACCACTGATTTTAGGGTTTTACATTATTATTCATGAATTTCCTTTGCTTATACTTAAGTAATTAGCCAATAATTACTTAATTAATTTCTTATCAATAGTTGATAATTTTCTTAATTAGAACAACTCATTACCTCATAACCTTTGCACTGATACTTGTGTTTTCATGTCTTCTGTACTGTACTAAAATTTACGGGTCATTTGAATACTTTTTGACTTTTCCCCCTTTATTTCTTCAAAGTAGTAATTTAATAAATTACCTAAATTAGGGACAATATCCTTCCCTATTTCAAATAGATATTTACTTGCCTCTTTTATAGCTTTCACAGGTATTTATAACCCATAATGTGTTTAGGGACCTATTTGCAAATTTTCAAACGTTTCAGGGACCTATTTGCAAATTATCTAATTTCAAGAGAAATTACCCTAACAATAAGGTAAACTCAATACAAGGTGTTTGAGACCTCATATTCACCTATTTCCAATAGGTATTATTTACTCAATATGATACTTATCATAAATGAGATTTTCAGGGTATTACACAAGCAAATATATAAAGTATATAACTATCAAAGTAAAGGGTCATGGTTGAAATCATTTACTACACTACCAGCGGCTATAACACTTCTACCAAATTTCACCATTTCATCAATGCCATTTACAACAACATTTTTACGATTTCAACAATTGGAAAATACAAGAGGCCCATGTTTTAATTTTTTTTTTTATTACACTACCAGCAGCGTTGACAACACTACTATACCGAGTTTCACCATTTCATCAATGTCGTTTATACATACTCTTTGTTTTACAATTAACTCGGTGGAAGTGTTGTCAATGTCATTGCCACTGTTAGTATAGTACTATAGTAAAGGATTTAAAATATGACCTTTTATTTTGATAGTTATTTTACATATTAGTTTGCATTATTTTAACTAAAAAGTTTGGTGGTTCAATGATCAATTAATCTTTTGGGGCCCCACGGGTGGTGGCATCAAATCCCAACCCCACCATCTTTGCCCAACAAAAAAATGGCATGTTGACTCCGAGGGGGTCGCCATGAGGGTGGCTGGAGGTTTTTATGTGAGGGCTAAATTTAAAATCACTAACATTTCAAAATTCCATTTTAATGATGAGTATTGATTTAAGATTTTGTAAATTTGTATCCTTTTTAGGATTTAAAATTTTAAATGGTATTTTTATGAAAAGTTCGAGTTTTAAATCTAAGTTTTGATGCTTACTAGAAGACTAGGTCTGAGAAGTTGACCTCTTCTCCAATTTCAAATTGATATTTTTGTGAAAATTTTCCGGTTTTAAATCTTCTAGTTTCGATGCTTACTGGAACACTAAGTCTGAGAAGTTGACCTCTTTTCCAATTTCAAATAGCATTTTCGCAAAAAATTTCTAGTTTTAAATTTCCTAGTTTCGGAATGTCCGTGTAGTCGACCTCTCGTTCGTATTTTTCAGAAACAACAAACAAACTTCGTAATATGTGAGGAAGCAATGATTTTCCATAAAAACAAATTGTCATTTGCGTCCCATCCAAACACAGATTCATGAGTATCATCGAAGCCTATTCCTTCGTCATACAATTTTTTTAATACAGTTGGCAAAAACAAATTACTAAACTCAGTTTTCACATAATGAGATGGAAGTTGATGAGCCAAGATAGGTATTGTTTCATACAGCTCATCATTACTAAACTCAGAAAATTCTTGTATATATCTTGACCAATCTACTCAACCTCTTAGATGAGATGGAAGTTGATGAGCCAAGATAGGTATTGTTTGCGTGTTAACTCTTTTAGTGATGATACAGTATGCAGCTTTAATATACAAAAGTTGCAAAATATTTACACAGATAACTTATTATAATAATTTCAATCCCTTTTAACTTTGATATTTTAAGAAATCATATCTTTTTCAAACCGATCGATATTTAATTTTATTAAAAAGAATAGAATAATTTGTAAACTCTATTTTTACAGTTAGTTTTATATGAATTAAATATATGTATTTTTGACAATGATAAATAAACAGTACATCATTCTCCGTAAAGGAACTAGTTTCAGTGCCCATCATAATGATGAGCGAGCTATTCACCGTAGTGAGATCTACACAATTCAAATAAAATTTCAATGATCTAGATTTAAGAATTTCAACTAATGTTTTTTAATTGAAAAATCATGTCTTGAAAAACCGATAGTTAAGAGATTGTTTTTATTTTAGCTTTTGTATACATAAAAATAATTTTTTTGAAAAAGTAAAAGTAAAAAAGAAATTCAATCTAAACTATTAAATCTAAACATTTTGCAATGATGAAGAGTTCTCAATGCTCATCATTGCAATAACTTGTACTTATTTTTCCAAAAACAATAACTTGTACTTAGGCAATGGAGGCATTGAATTTTGGGTGGTGAATCTATTTTCTTATCTTCTGAAATTATGAGTACCAGATGGAATATTTTTGCTTCTTATTATAAATATTTTCATTGCGATATCTATCACATTTTCTTGCAAATCTGGTATGGGATAAGGTGGTTGGGATATGGATTGCATTCGGAACATTTATTAAGCACATGTTCCATGTCCGTAAAAGTAGGGGATATCACACCCCTTCGGTATACCGACATTCGTCATAATATAAACACACAACTTAAAAGAAAAAAAAACTAGTTCCAAAGATAGTAATACCGATATTAAAGTCTGCTTACATAACTAAAATCCATAAAAGGTTCATACAAATATTACAAATTTCATAATAGTCGATACACAACATAGATAATAAACAACCGATCTTGGTCCGACCCAGAACCATCAATTTTCGGTATCCACTGCCTTACCACGTGAGCCACGTCCACTATTATGTTCTCACCCTGAACTTTGTGGAATATCTGGGATTCAAACAAATCCCAGCAATAACATTAATCACTCACATAAGATGCATACATAGTACATGGTAGTCAACCAATTACAATATATTCATTATTCAAAATAAATTCAAATTCAAAGTATAGTTCAACAACATTTCAAAAGAACTTACAGGACCATTCCCACAGCGTTGGGTATTCAAATGAGCTTTTGCCCATCTACATAAAAATTCCTTTATCATACTACCACCCCGGCCTCAACCGTGATGGCATCCGTGGTTACCCACATTCTAGGGCACTACCTTCCGGCCTCAATCGGTGATAAGGTTAGGTATTCACAATTCAAATATCACAATGGTACATACATACATATAAAGGCATAAAGAGTATGTGAGAGAAATTTATTACCCGAACTTCAAATAGTTAAAAGTAATTCACCGATGCTTGAGCCTCTTGAAATCAACTCCTAAAATAGTATCATTATAAATATTAATTATCATTATATTCCATTCCCCAAGAATTTTCAAAAGGGTTCTTATCATCATTTAGGATCATTATGACCCTTAAATGATAAGTCATCCACTTTTAACTCTTATTGTAGCAATTTTTGGACTATTTCCATTTCTATCCATAATTTTTACTAAATTTTGAAAATTCATAATTAATTGCACGAAACTCCAATTGATGTGCTTCCAAAACCTAAATGTCCCTAGACATGTCTAATTTTTATGGAAAAATATTTTCAGCAGCCATAAAAATCCATATCATTTCCAGTTTAACTAAATTGCTTCGCTGACCAGTATGTATTTCCAGAACTTTAGCTCAGTTTGTAAAATTCGTAATTCCTTGTACAGAGCTATAAAAATTACATATTATATATCAAAATAAATATCTGAATGTCTACTTCAAATATAGAAAATTTCATAATTTTTGAACCTCATTTACTTGGTCTAAAACTGTGTACAAGTCAACTGCCTTCCAAAAGTTAAAACTGGTAGTTTTGGTAACTTATACAATTTATTCTTTTTATTCCAAAAATAATTTTGGTTCCACTACTGCTTGTTCATACCAAAATATTTCATAGGGAATGTACAACAACATTTTTAAATCCAACTTTAGGAATTCTATGCGTTATGAATCAAATTGTCTTTTAGCCCATATTCTAATCCATTTTAGAAATTTGAGCAACATATCCCCTAAGAATTTTATGCCTTCAAAAACCAAAGAAATCATGGATAAACCATATTTCAAATTATCCACATCAAAACAATATAAGGCAAGTTAAAACCTTTACTTACTTGTTTTGATCCTTTGGACTTTAGTAACTTCTTCTTCCTTATTACCTCTTAAAACTTTCAAACTTCACTCCTAAAATAATATAAGGAAGTGTTTCACACTAGAAGCTCTCACTCTTTCACTCTTTCTTTATCTGTGTTCTTTCTTCACTTAGTCGATAGTGAATAAATGGAAAGGCATACAATTGTATATATTTAGCGTGAAAGAAGAGAATGTTTCGTCCGTGAGTAAACAATAAATTTAATGTGCTTGCTCCCGTGAGCGAATAGAAAATCACTTGTATGTGATACATATGCATTTGTCAGGGTGAAGAAACGTGAATCGAATGAGATTAACCTTTTGTCCTTGTGTGTGTGTCGGCCTTGTTCATTCACGGAAGAAAGATAGTGTGAAATGAGGGAAAATAAGTGTATGTGGGCACACTTGGGACATATTATGGTGATAAGAAAGACACACATGATGCAATAACAATAATAAAAATGTAATGTAGAATCATGAATGCGAGATGTCTCCTTGTGTGTTTGTGAATGAAAATGAAAAGGATGATTAATTGGAGTGGGAACACTTGAGCCATTATTATAAACGTGTAGAAGTTAAACGTGTAGAAGTCGGGTAATGGCTTGGCTTCCAAAATCATGTACAAGTTAAAGCGTGTAGAAGTCGGGGTAATGAAACCCGGCTTCCAAAATCATGTACAAGTTAAACATGTAGAAGTCGGGGTAATGAAACCCGGCTTCCAAAATCATGTACAAGTAAAATCGAGTAAAAGTCGGAGTAACAAAACTCATTTTGTCAAAAATGGGCAAAAGCAACCATAGGAAGCCAACACTTCTTGCTTAAAAAGATGCCGGCATACGTTAAGTTATGGCCCATTGCCAGGATATTACAAAAACAAGAGAATCAAAAGTCCTTGACAAAACCCAAGTAATTACACACAACTAAAGTTGTGATGGCGTCTCGATAGCGGACGGGAAGGTTGCTCATCTTCGCTTTCCTCGGCCCCGGGAGGAATCAATTTCCCCTTGTTTCTAATATACGCTGGAGGTGCAACTTCGGTTGTGTTGAGTGGTATCGGGATTCAGGACCGGATTTGAGCAACGGCATTCTCAAAGGATTGTCTGGCGCTTGGAGAAATCGACAATTTTGGTTTTGGCGTTACTAAGCTCGGCATCTTTTCCTTTAAGAACGCCTTTCAAATGCTCGTTACCCGAGGTCATCTTCTCCAATAATAGCACATCCCGCGGTGGAGATCTTCTAGGCGTGCAAGTCGGCAGGCTGCGATCAAGCCGGTTTGCTTGACATCAAGTCGGCCGGAGCTGCGATCAAGTCGATCTGCGTCGCGATCAAGCGGGTTTAGCCACAGCAATTTCTTCCACCGCTATAACAAGCTACCCGTTGAGAGAAATCACTTCTCGCGCAGCTTTTCTTGCTCGGCCTTAGATGCTGTAATTCTTCTTGAGCTCGGTCCCTCTCCTCCGCGACCCTTGTCGGATTTGCTTCACTCTTCAAAGCCTCCAACTCGGCTCTGAGATCATTCTTCTCTTTCATCTTCTTTTCAAGCATGTCCATTGTTTGGGATAGCTGTTTAGTAATGACAGTTAACGTCTCGACTTGGCGGAATACTTGTTTTTAAGGGAGGCATAGGGTCGAATCGGGGAGGCGGTCTTATGGGTTTGTATCTCCATGTCAATCAACTCAAGCTTCTCTTTTTTGGTAAGCCTGGAGGGAGAGTGAAACCGAAGCGGGGGACGCAAAGAATCTTTAACAATGGCTCATCTGTCAAACCAAAGAGCCCTCCGACAAAGTTGTGTGGTTAAGGGCGCAGATCGGTAGATGGGGTTGAAGGCTGCTGGGGAAGCCGGTGGGGAGTCGTAGGCTGGCGGTCTGTCTGCGACCCGTTTACCCTTGGCCCTCTTTTCTCGGACGCTTCGACCCACCTTTGGGCGCGAACGCTTGCGGGAGCCTTAGTAGTAGCAGCCTCCCCACGACAAGAAGGCTAGCTACCCACGGTAGGATCGTGCAGTAACAGAAGGGCACGAACCTCCTCGGGGTTTCAGAACTTCATTAAAGACCTCAAAAAGTCGGGTTTTCCCATGTTTTTTCCTCGCACGAAGAAAGAAGAATGTCATTAATTGAACGAGAAATAATGGTGAATCCACTTGCGGTGACCACGGAACATATCAATGCATAACCCCATACTCTGCGCCGTACTCCATCCAACTAAGGGGGTGGGGATGCTCGGCGGGTCCATTAGTGACTCCAGTCTGGAAAGAGTCGTAAGCTTCACCACGGCCGCTTCTTCTTCATCGGACAAGCTAAGCCTAGGGTTGGGAGCATAATCTCGCATTTAAGTTTGTGATGGGCGTTCATCTAGTATAAAGGAATTTCCTCAAGTCCCCTAAGCGTCGATCCAAGAAACCACAAGCGGTGGACGGGAATGGACATAACTTTGACAAATGCTGGTTTAAAGTTCTTCCAGACTCGATGAAAGCTCTAAAAAGCATGTGCTCGCTTTTTCCTCGGAGCGACGTCCACCCAAACCACGTCGTAGCACCACGTCCTTCGAACATTCTTGTCTCCAAGGGGGCGTAGAAAGTCATAAACACCGGGAAAGTGTAGCAGATTCCCAATTCCCGACACAAGTTCTCAAAGGCAATGGCAAAAGCCCATCCGTTGGGATGAAGTTGCGAGGGGGCCAGGTGTAGGTGGTTTAAAAGACATATTTGAAAGTCGGAGAAGGGTAGCCTTACGCCGAGGAGGGTGATAACATCTCGGTAAAGGAAAAAGAAATGAGGTTCGTGAGGCCCGCTTTTCGTGGCCGAGTGTGGCAATCGATTCATCATCCAGAGAAGTCTCACCTGTATATCCTTCTCCATCCCTTATGCCGGTTAATGTGAGTTCAGCCGTGGTCATGGTATTTTTAATCCGGGTCACGCAGGCATTAACGGCTTTCCTCGAGAATTTGGAGGCTGTACATAGCGGAAGAGCTGCACTCATCCGTGGTAGATGGGACAGAGGTGCGTGCGATGATGCCATCTAGACCTAAAATGCAAAAAAGGGTAAAATCGATGATATATACCGGTCTAGCATTTACTTTTTGGCATAAAGCGTTAGACGTTGGCCTAATCATTCTTGGATCCCTCAAGACCGCTTGGGTGGGGAAGTATGTTATGTCGACAGTAATCTAAAACCAAGTCGGCATCCTTATCTCGGCCAATTCTAGCAAGGTCGATGCTTTTATAGCGGCATTGGTCACATGGGGTTGGCCCTTGGGTTTTCGGCGAGGAGAGATAGGGTCGGGTTAAGGGTGTCAAGACAGGTGGCTTATCTTGGCGATAGGAAAAGTTTCGGTTGGGGTTTTGAACTCTCGGTTACGATGGACCAAAACCGAAACTTGTGTGGATCGGAAGAAGGCTCGAAACCCCCATCAGGTATATTTAAAGTTGTATGGAGGTTTTGATCGGTTAGAACGGAAAACCTTCGCTTAAATGAAAAAGGTATGGTACGAGCCATTTCCTAAACCCATAAAACCCGAAAACAGAAATCCTACTCGGAAAACTCAAAAGACGGCACCAGAAATTTCAAAAACCCTCAAAGACCGGACACAGAGAGTGTGACAAATGTAAAAATTGGAGAAGATATGAAATTAAAAGAGCCGTTGTAATACCTGATGATAAATCTAAGCAAGTGATGAGCGAATCTTTGGTGAGCGATTTGTCGTCAAAGCTACCGTTGAAGAAGCGAGGCAAATGCTCAAAGTCCAAAATGTTCAAACACGAAGAGTGAGGAAATATATAGGTTTTCAAATTCAAAATAATTTGAACAGTTTTGTATTTGAATCGCGGGCGATTGCGTGCACATAAGTGAAAATTAGGTGACACCCTAAAAGCGCAATGATGGTTTTTCTGAGTTGACGCAAGCATTAAATGCGTGCAGTTTCAAGCGCCAATAGCGTGGCACCGGTGGCGGGAAGGGCGGTTACACGCCTCGATGCGCCAATACAAAAAGGAGCGACGCGACTTTTCATATGTCTACAAGGAAAAGGTTATTTGCACGGGGTTCCTAGTGATAATTTTAGCCGGTTTGTTACAAGAGAGTTCAGTTTAAAGAAGTTATTACAAATGCTTACGATGATCATGGCCGTGTCAACGGGCATAGGGCAACTCGGTTAGGTTAACGGCGGTCATGGCCAAGGGTTGATGCGGCGAGTAACTCGAGGCATCTTATTAAGATATGTTTGGTGTTTGTATTCGAATGGGGATGAAGGGCCCAACCGGGTTGAACGTTTAGTCGGCCTCGGTAAACAAAAGGAAACTTCAATATCGATGGTCGAATACATTTAAACTTTCTTGGACATGTGCGAGAAATAAAAGTGAACTTTGTATTAATACTTGATGTGATTACATAATCTTCTTACAAAGGAATAAAGCGATTAACTCGTGTACAAAGGCGATTACAAGATCAAAATGCAAAGGGTCGAGCTAAGTTCATAACTTCACTTTGCTAGTTGCCTAATTACAACGAGGTGATGGGTAACCGGATCCCTCTACGACGGTTGGATGGCCGGATGCGAACCTAGCTCCTATTCGGGATCCCATACGAAGTTGAGCGGATAGGTGAAGGCTGAAACTACATCCGGGATCCCGGAGGTCCGCCACGAGGTATAGATGAAGACCGGCAACTATATCCGAAGGTGAAAGCGCAAGATAGCGATCGGTAGGGTCTTTCTTTCTTCGAAATCGTACTTTTACTCTCCACACTCTTTGAAAGGGTGAAAGCTTCGCAAAAAGACAAAGTGGAGCTTGAAGCTCTCACTAGTGAACCCATCGTCTTTTTGCCCGAAATAGGATGAGGAAGCAAGCCGAAGTGTGATAGGATGAATGGCGCGGGAAGAATTTATAGACCAGGCGTACTTCATGCGTCGAGTGTGAAATAAATGCTAGTGGGAAATGGAAGGGTCACACGGCGGTAACAAGCTGTTTTCAAGCGAATGACGATTCCCTTTCCAAGAGAAAGAATTATGACTTTGTGGTTAAAAGGCATGAGAATTAATGCGCGAAGACCAAGGGCGGCTAAAGTGGCCAATGAATGCGAAGATACGATTGTGTGATAGCACACAACTAAAGCAAACAGTCATCTAATACGAATATGCCACGTGTCCTCATCTCACCAAAGATTGGGGGCAGCATGAGTATAGAGAACGTGAAACAATAAATCCGGTGTAAGTCGATGGGACAATCTCGGGTGCTATGAAGACAGGGATAATGGTGTAAACCCAGTCAGTGCGAATAGAAAAATGACAAGCTATGCCGTGACAAATAAAGCGTTATGCCGCGAGACACCCATGTATCTACTCTCGAAAGGGAACCGGTACGTGCACGATAAAGCGATAAGTTGGGAACCAAGTTATAACTCTTGATCAATCCGGTATAAACCGAGCGGGAAGAGATAGGGGTGGCGAACAAGTAATCTCGGCAGCTCGAAACCTAAACTTCCGAGCTTAGGGGCAAGCTGTTATGGTCTCAAATAATAGGCCCGGCGAGACATAAGGCCCAGGTAAGTACACATGTATTATGATCTCAAATAATGGGCACCGCGGACATAAGGCCCAGTGTAAGTACCGCAGGGCGAATCTCCCTTCAATCGGCGGGAACTTCCCTTCTATCGGGCATACGATTAATTACCCATGGAATATGCCTATGATTCGAGCGCCGTACGGGTAATGGAGCGAGTACTCACGGTGCGTGGGAGGCGCATGACGACGGTGTGGCGAGAATGCAAAGCAAGGAGAACGAAACCCTAGGTAATCTCTATAAATAGGAGGTTACCTATCAGGTGTGCTCCCACGTTCACTATTCCATTCTTTACCATTCGGTCTCACTGTGCACACACACCACCCCTGCGGTGAAAAGCCTACCCGTGTACGCAGAGTTATCACGACCATCCTCCGACATCTCCTCCATAGATATCGGTGGATGATCCTTTCTTCTCTCGGTGCTCTACTCTTTAGACACCCTTGAGTAAACCTTTGATCCGATATTAATACATCCTAGCCCTTTGAGGCCGGACATCCGTGTTCTACATCGAACATTTTGGAAAAGCGTGTTATCAATAACAGCATTAATGCAAACCAGAAAGTTTAATGCGAGCTCGAGACAAGTATCCGAAATGAGCACGTTAAACGATTTGCACAAACAGTAAGTATTTTCCATTTATTGTCATTTGCTTACATGTTATTAAATACAGGAATATAAACCAGACAATTAGCCCGGGAAAATTGCTACGGAAGCAAATTCGGATTCGGGGATCTCGAGCGATCAATTAATCTCGGGCTCAAAGACTGAACTACAGAGCTTGGGGAAACTGTTATGGAATCAAATATTACGCTCGTCATAGGTGTGGCCCAACAGGGAGACATATAATACATTTGGGCTTGAGGCACAAGAGGCCCAACAAGTCCAAACCCTAACCCTAAGGTAGCCTCTATATATAGTTGGTTAACCTAAAAGGTACACATCTTCTAAGCTCTCTCCTTTACTATTCAGCCACACAGAGCACACACCCCACCCCCTTTGGTGAAAGCCTTCATGTGTGCGCAGAGATCACCTATCCTCTTAGGTATCTCATCCATGGATACTGGCAGAGAGCTATTTGATCCTATATCAATGTACTAGCCCACCTAGGGCTAGACACTTATGTTCTACGACAAAACATTGGCACCGTCAGTGGGGAATCGATAAATTTTTGATTCCCGTAACCAAAAGTGGTGAATGATTCGATTCATGAATATTCAAAAGCCAATGTAACCTATAAAGGCTACGGTGGTAGAAATAATACAATAAGCGGACACGGGAAATCCTACGACGCTCGGCTTTTGGCTCGGACTTCCGCTTGTTGGCTCGGTCCTTACGGCCGAGAAGACGTCCTAAATGAGACCCACTTTTGTTTTCTCTTTCGAGAAGAAGACGAGGAAAAAAGTGATTTCAAAGAGCCGGAAAACGAGCAAGATGAAGATCCCGTGCGAGGATAATGTCCATTTCTAGTTGTGGTAAATCTGGAATTACAAAGCAATCTCGGTTCCATACAAAGGGAGGACGTTAACCAACTCCATCTGTTGGATATGATTAGTTTTGATGATGTCTTATATAGATGTCATTCTTAAGAGCAAAAAGGTTGCATACTACATTTATCTTATACTTTGACTGATTCTTACATTTAATGTAGATGTAATGTTGATATGAAGAAGATGGAAGTTGGAATGGCTCAATTCGGAGTTAAAATGGTCAAAAACGAGCTTCAAGATGAATTGCCTCGAATTCCCGTCAATACCCGAGTATCCAACATCCATTCTCGAGTATCAGGCTTCAATTGTTGAGTATGGACTTCAATACTCGAGTATGTCACTTAAATACTCGAGTATGGTGCATAAACAGCTGCTTCTGTGCTTAAATCCCGACAATACCCGAGTATGGATCATCAATACTCGAGTATGACACCACTCTGATCAGCTCTGTTTCACTTCCAGCACTGGCGACCTATGGTAATTCGATGATATCTTCCTAACCAGAGATCGGATTGAGGTGAAACCAATTTTGTTGAAAACTAGACTTCCAAAAGGTTCTAGTCGCACAAGACTCAAGTCCAAAGGAGGTCAGATGAGAAAGCTATGAATTTTGAAGATGACAGTGACATCACCGACATACAGCTGACCAAGCCTCAATGTTTTGAGTATATCTCACAAAATAGAAGTCCAATGAAGCTGAAACCGGTGCCATTGGAAAGTAGACTCACTGGTGTTTCCAACAAGACTTGAACCAATCAAATCGGAGTCCATACCAGGAAGTTATGATCTTCGAAAGTGGATACTCGAAATACTGGAAGTAACAGAGTTCAAATCAAAACGTCCGTATACCTTAAACACTTAGATACTCGAGTATGAGTATTCAATACTCGAGTATGATCGGAAAACATGCTTCGCTATGTCAAGATTGCAGATTTCGATTTTGTAGCCTTAGGAATGAGCATTGCAAACTGTTTTGAAATTGATTTTTTTTCACCTCCCTTAAAAATCCATTTAATAGATTTATTTTATAAAGGGATTGCAATGTTTAATAGTTTAATTCTTTATGCATACATGATGATTTGAAAAGAAAGTATCTCTTTTATGCATAAAGTCATAATTAATTCATTGTGCTCAATTATGCTGAATTGATTATATTCATAAGAGCATGTGAATTTTTGTTCCTACAACTAACGATGATTGGATCCAAGTAAGGTTGGATACCTAGAAAGAAAATATTTATACAGTTTTGTAGGATCAAAGAAAGCTTCTCAAGAATGCAATATAGAGAAATAATTCAAGTCTTGAAGAAGCTAAATAGGCTATGCTTGATGTTGATGGTGAACGTCAAAAGGGAGACATCTACATCAATTCACCTTAATCAAGCAAGCATCTACAAGGACAAAGGGAATTACGGTGATATCTAACTCTTACCCTATACTATGCTTATATGAGATTAATATTTGGGTAAAGAATACTTGTCCATCATTGCATTCCATTGGCAATCAATCATTTATGTCCTTCAAAACGTTTTCAGATTACTAAATAAACCAAAAGTCAATTTGTGCATTATCTTCTAATTTTATGCTTTTGAAATGCACAATTCTGAAATTGGTTTGATTCACTTTGTCTTGTGAAAATGCATACACACGTTTTGAAAATTATTCATACTTTGAAAGTATTTCGGATAGATTTGAAAAATACCTTGAGTGCATTCAAATGATGTTTCAAATTGGAAGTTAATAACATATATGCTTCAAATTTGTTTAAGTTGAATATTTTCTATCCCTCACATATTCATCTTTAGAATTCAATGTGTTGCTTGAACTGTCTAGTTTCACTCTTGAACTAGTTGGACTTCATATCTAATAAGTTATTCATATATCAGTTTCAAGTCTATCTTCAAGAAAAGAATTCGATTTGTGAATCTGTTATGCTTAATGCATAAAATTTTTCAATGGCCTAGTTATTCCAAGCTTTATAAATGTTTATTAGTGCATTGAATGATAACGCATTTACCATTAATGGAATAGCTTACTAGGATGATTTTCTGGAACTCTGGTCATTTGGACTAATAAGTTTGTGCTTCATCATTCATGAATCCTAGTACTCTCTTAGTTGCTCAAATTCATCAGCATTGGTCTTCCATTTTTATTTCGAGTAACTATATTAATATTCTTGGTCAATAGCAAAAACTATATTTCTAATACTAAGATGCAAGATTATTTTCGGTCAATAGCAAAGTCATTGTGCTCTTACATTTCTATTGTGCTAAGAACATTTCTTTAGTACTATACCTTCATGACTTTTACTTCGAATAAACTCCTCAACTTGTTAAGGGAAATGTTCAACATATTCTCCAAATCAAGCATACTTGATACATTCTTTAAACTGATAATTTCCACCATGTTTAGAGTGAGCATCGTTTTCCAACATATTTCAAAAATGAATTTTTTTTCATACATTAAAATCTTAATTTTTGAAATGCACTATCATGACTTGAAAGAACAAGTGAGAGTTGAAATAATCTGCACATTTCATTAGCATTTCTGACAAGTCTAATTCCATTGGAAAATTACATGCATTCTCCTCAATGACATATATTCTACATCAAGTGTATATATAAAATCAATTGAGAAATAACATTTCTTGGCATCATTTAGTTATTACCCTTTTGATTCATTGGATTGAACTTATTTGTTTGGGTAAAATTATGTGGAAAGGGGTAGCTCATGTTTTAAATGTTTTGTATAGCTTTCTCGCTACCTCCCTTATATTTGCTTTTGAAACTCTACTGCAATTCAGTAATATTTTGAATCCTCTATGACAGAGAGATTTGTGCTTCATTTCTAAGTTATGCAGTGTGCTTATTGCTGCATTCTATATTTGCTGCTAACTCTGATTATGTTTCAAATCTACGATTCATTCGATTGCTAACTCGATGAAGATTTTGATTACATTTCGATTATGATTCAAACTTTAAATTCTGATTTAATTATCTAATTATCATGACTGCTTCTGATCTTAAGAGTTAAAATGCAATTATCAAGTGAACTATCATGAAGCGTCTATTCGTTCAAATGGATTAAACAGAAATAAGTCAGATGAATCAAATCTTATTCAAATAATTTCAGTGTTTCTGCAAAAGCTTTGGCCAAACTAGTTTTTCATTGATTTCAAATGTTCAAATCCTTATTCTTTGAAAACAGTTAATTGTTTACAAGTGTTGTATGCTCTTTGCTCAAGTTTCATATGATTCATTTCTAAAAGAACATGAGAGTTGTCTTGTCTAACCTTGTGTGGATTCAAGAAACATTGGGTAGCAAGGAGTATCTAGTACTTTGTTTTGCGGGATGCTCAACGAGTAGCCTTGAGATAATTGGTACTCGAGTACTTTCAAGCCATACCCGGGTACTGACGAACTGAGGAAGCTACAACTGACAGATCATCTCAACAATACTCGAGTAGGTAAGTACAATACTCGAGTCTTGTGCATCATCATCGAGAAAAAAATCCCTGAATCATCCACGATGCTTAATGATCAATTTTCACATCAAAGAAATTCAAGTGTTCACAATACACACTTGAAATGAGGTATTTTAGTATGTACTTTAATATATCTGAGTATTGCATACTTGAGTATTAATTGTTGTTATGCAAGTAGTGGGGCAATACTCAAGTATTCAAGTGTAATACTCAAATCTTGTCGGGCTGCCACCTTGATTTAATGCAGCATTTGACAGTGCGATTCATTTGTTGTGCGTCATTTTATAAATGGAAAGGCATATGTTTGAAAAGCATCATATATGAATTGGCGTCGAGGCTTCTTTAGATGTCTTTGTATCATTTATTCAATGTTTTCCCAAAGATTCCTTAAATGCAAAAGCATCAAAAAGCCATCCGTATCTATTCATTTGACCTAATCATCTCTGATATATATCTATTCTTGTTGCAAAAGCACCAAATTGGTGTCTGGACTTGAATGAAAAAAGCATCATATCACTCCTTATCTTCACTTGATCAAGATTTTGGAAAACATCATACACTTGTGTGCATCACTGTGCTTTATCCTCAATTCATTTAACATTGGCATCACATCATTATTTGGTATTATTAGAGAGAATGCATTCATTAAGGGGAGCCTCACATTCACATATGTTTTATATCTTTAAAAAGCTCATCTCCTTGATTTGAAGAAAATTATCTTTAAATGATGCTCATCCGCACTCACTATGATTTAGTTTTGATGATGAGTTAATATCATATTTTCCTTTCATTATCTCAATTTGAAAATATCATACAGAAATGAATATTTGGATATTTGATTGCACTAACAATTCTCTCTTGCAAGAAAGTTTTACAATTATGACAGGAGAACTCAGTCTGTGCAAAGACTTTCCTAAATATACTAGGAAAAACTATTACATTGATAAAAGATGTTTTGATTACACTGAAGTTGTGATATGCTCTACAAAGTAGAAGAAAACTTCTTGAAACCAACTGAGACATATTCTGCAGAAGAGCTATATAAAGTAAAGGAGAAGGATGGAAATGATCTCATACAAGAAGAAATCAAGCAAATGGCCTTCATTGATCATTCATCAATTTGCGAACCTAAATGAGCATTTCGAACTTTATCTTTTTATATTCAGTATATTTTGCACATGTTTGGCATCTATATGCTTTAATTGTTAAAGATTTCTTGAAAATCTCTCCATATTGTCTCAACCTTGTTTTCATAAAAACATTCCAAATTGCATCATATTAAGAATGAAAACAATTTCAAATCGGGAGAGAAAATCAGTTCTTTGATTCGTCTAATTTGGTTTCACATTTGCCTTTACAACCATCTCTTCTTTACTTCAAATTTTTCTAATGACAAATGAGGGGAGAGAATAAAGAAAAATATACTCGGTTTATTAGCTTTTCATATTCATAAATATTTTTCTTAAAGTATTTGCCATCATCAAAAAGGGGGAGAATGTTGGATATGATTAGTTTTGATGATGTCTTATATAGATGTCATTCTTAAGAGCAAAAAGGTTGCATACTACATTTATCTTATACTTTGACTGATTCTTACATTTAATGTAGATGTAATGTTGATATGAAGAAGATGGAAGTTGGAATGGCTCAATTCGGAGTTAAAATGATCAAAAACGAGCTTCAAGATGAATTGCCTCGAATTCCGTCAATACCGAGTATCCAACATCCATTATCGAGTATCGAGGCTTCAATTGTTGAGTATGGACTTCAATACTCGAGTATGTCACTTAAATACTCGAGTATGGTGCATAAACAGCTGCTTCTGTGCTTAAATCCCAACAATACCCGAGTATGGATCATCAATACTCGAGTATGACACCACTCTGATCAGCTCTGTTTCACTTCCAGCACTGGCGACCTATGGTAATTCGATGATATCTTCCTAACCAGAGATCGGATTGAGGTGAAACAAACTTTTTGGAAACTAGACTTCCAAACGGTTGTAGTAGCACAAGATTCAAGTCCAAAGGAGGTCAGATGAGAGAGATATGAATTTTTGAAGATGACAGTGACATCACCATCACACTACTGACCAAGCCTCAATGTTTTAGTATATCTCACAAACTAGAAGTCCAATGAAGCTGAAACCGGTGCCATTTGAAAGTAGACTCATAGGGATTTCCAACATGACTTGAACCAATCAAATCGGAGTCCATACCAGGAAGTTATGATCTTCGAAAGTGGATACTCGAAATACTGGAAGTAACAGAGTTCAAATCAAAACGTCCGTATACCTTAAACACTTAGATACTCGAGTATGAGTATTCAATACTCGAGTATGATCGCAAACAAATATGGAATGGGTTTTTGAATTCAAAAGCTGCAACGGTCACCTACAAAGTAGTATAAATAGGTGAAGTCTTGGCTCCTCAAATCACCAACACAACAGAGAAAACGCACAATGAGAATCAGAAAGATACTTGCAAGAGTCTAGTTCCGCTATACTCTTGTCAGATACTTTCGAATACTTTCATCCAATACTTTGTAATACTCTCGGTTGATATCTTGTAATACCATGTACTTCAGTGCTTAGAGTTATCTGCTCTTATAGAGAGTTATCCTTCGACTATCATTTCCTTGTGAGAATCTCAAAGTTGTGGGACTTTGGGATTGGGTATTTGATTACAACTTGTAAGGGGAGTGTAATTCGAGAGAGAGAATTGCTCAGAGTGTTACGAGTGTGTAATCATTTGATCGTAAGTTAGGGAAATCCGGAGTGTTTCGGGGGCGGACGTAGGTCAAGAGTTGGGCCGAACCAGTATAAATTCTACGTGTCTATCTCCTCTACTCTATCTCTACTTTGCCTTGATATATATCTGTTGTGTGGGTGACCGAATAACTAGCAAAAAGAATTTTGTAATCACCTATTCACCCCCTCTAGGTGATATTCCACCTTCACATCCGATTTGCAAGTGGGAGACTACACTGTTTTTATTTCCCTCCGAGTTGCAAGTGTGAGGCCGTCCGAGATCCGGTTTCGGATGCTTTGCAATGCCGATATTTTAATAAAGGCCATAGTGCACTGAACGCACTTGTGAGATGAAGGCGGTCATCCAGTACTTCTCTCCGGGCGCATGGCTAAGATATGAGGGTGAATAACGCAAATGAACCTAAATATGCCGGACTCGAGTCCATCTCGCATATCGGAGGAAACAGGGAGAGTGTGGCGAATTGCATTGATCGCCTAAGAAGAAAAGGTTCTTAATGTCTTAGAGCGAAAGCGCCAAAGTTTTCACTTGTTGAAATGGCTTAGGAGAACGAGGAAATGCTCGCAGATACTTGCAGGGTGAGATGCCTTAGTCTCCAATGCCGAGACTCAGAGACAACGGCACTGAAGGAACTTGTTAGATCCTCGGTAGTTTGTGTTGAAATATGAACGGAGTTGTGGAATACGACCTCGCCACTACATTACCAGAGCTTGCCCCTGAGATGATCATATGCCGGGGTGCCTGAGGATCCAAGGCCGAGACTCCTTCATCTACTTAATGCCAATTGTCAGAGAGTTTGGGGTGCATCTTTGAGGTATGCATGTCGAGATTATCATTGGAGATGCCGAGACACTTCAAGTCAACGCACGAGCATCAATGTCGAGATAGAGAATCACGATGGGGACTGTTTCATTATTAACTTCATCGAGTTGCAAGTGTGAAGCCATTGGAGTTCATGCTTGAGATTACCTACCGAGTTGTTCGTATGCCGAGATTACTAGGCCTAGAAGCTTAGAGGCCGATATGCCAATCTATATCCAAGCTATATCCATCGCTCTGCTGCTGCTTGCGATGCGAGAATCATCATGACTTGTCCCGATGGAAGGCACATGCAGCTTGCGTGGTGGAAGCTACACACGCAGATGCTTATCTCTTAAGATGTTGCAACGTGATCACGGATCTACATGCAGGTTCATTTACTTCACATTTAAATCCCTTCATAATGATGCTAATGACAGGTGTTGATATGTACGGTGAGAATGAAGTCTTGGTTGGAGCCAAGTACGTGCAATCCTGATTGCTTGCTGAGTTGTATGTTGCAATTTAGTATTGTGCTTATGATAATTATAACTTGGAATGCTAGGCGTTTCGTTTTTGCTGATTGATCTAGAATCTAGATATAGAATGAACATTTGTGATTTCTTGGAACCTTGTCAAGCGGGGAGAAAGCGAAGCATATTTGTTGCCATGCATTATCACGATGATTCTTGTGTGCGTTAATTAACGTCCATGCGAATTAAGGAAGTTTGAATTTCTAGAGTGCTTCAACGAGTAAAATAGTTTTGGAGATCTATTTGTTGTTCTTCCGGGCCTACGGGGTGGTCCTCAAAATCCTAGCTTGGAAATTCAAAGAATTTGAAGCTAGCTATAAGGATCTCCATGACAAGGATGAGAATCGAATGAAGAAGCGCTTTTGAGGATTACCTCACATTTGTTATCAATTCTTGAAAGGCATGGATGCTGCAAATTTATGTGGCAAATATGTCGTGACATGAATAACTCGGTGTTGGCGAGAAATGTTATGCAAAAAGCTTAGGACTTAATGGAGGATTCAGCTGCTATGTCTCATCGAGTCATGCTCTCATCCAGTTATTCTGTTGAATAAGCTGCTGGTTTTGAGGCCGCAAGACTTCCACATCGCACGTCCGTTGTTGGTTGAGGGGTTTATTGAATTCCACGTCGTGGGAGAGGATGCGAACTCAAATGCGGTTTCTACTTGAAGTCCGGGATAGTCATTTGAGGTGGTCCTTTTTCCCGATTGAAAGATGGGATCATGATTTGAAGCATGGGATTGTAATCTGGGATAGTCGATCAATCCAGGATTATGAGTGGAAGTCGTCTTGTTCTCGGTTCGAGCTCCATCACGGGGTGGAATGGGAATTCAAGTGCGGCTTCGAATCATTGCTAAGCACCAAATTGGAAACGCTTTGCTACTTATTTAAGAAGCATCCCGTGCTATAGGAGGCTTCCGGTTTAGAAAAGAATGGTTGCGCAAGAAACTCGCGCGAGAGAAGATACACCTTCGTAGTCATCAACAACCCGAGCACTTAAGCACTTCAAAAGCATCGGTTTGCTTTCTCCCGAGGAATAAGTGACGGAGTCAATAGAAGTCCTTGAATCACATTAACAAGTCCCTTTCTCACCTTTGTGAAGGGTGAATATAAAGGGTGGAGGATTTAAGCTATATGCTTGAGACGGTTTGTGGATATCGCAAGGGTATTAATTTGCACTACTTAGTGGAAGCCAATTATCTCGGTATTTGATCTTTGTGCGATCATTGTCTGTTGGCTTCAATGTCATGGCTTAGAACATAAATGCTATGATAATAAGGCAGTCAACTTCATAATCTTGCTATTGTTGGTGTTGTTGAGTTTGATCCCCGGGTAACCAACATACTACTTGCTATGCACTCTAAATGTGGAAACTTTCTGGTGTGCATAAGTTGTTCAATGTCTTGATGAATTCCAAAGATTAGAAGATGGAACTTTTAGAGTATGGGTCCTCAAAACTCTGCTTCTTATTTACTTCTTGCCAACGTGTATTCTTCTATGAGAAGATGGAATGATGCTAATGGTGGCACTTTTGAAATTGGTATGTTGTTCATTGACCTCATGAATATAGCAGTTCCTTTTATAAAATTTCTTTCATTATGTCAAAAAAAGGAAAACAATGATGGCTACATCATAATGTATAGTCAAGTAAGCAACATGCAATTCTATTATGCCAAAACAAGTAATTCTTGCCTGCTAATATTTCCAATTTTGGGAATCCCCCGATAAAAGTTTTGGTACAAATATACGTGGTGTTGGGCACGAGACACTATTGAAGCACTGCCTTGATAATTCTTAGTCGCTTCGGCTAACTTATTAAAATAAAGCTTTCTTAGTGAGGCCCGGAAAAGATAGAAAGTGGACCCCGGTTGAACCGAATCTGGTTACAATCCCGGCTCAGTGTACATTTTTAAAGGTGGACCCAATTAAACACCCGATTAAACTGAATCTAGTTTAAATCAAGGATCCGTGTTAATTTTTTGCGGCAAAGGAGAGGAGCGGACCGGGTAAACCGAATCTGGTTAAAATCGGGATCCGTGTGTTTATAAACATGTATGAATTCCGAGTAAAGAAACTCGTTTTCGAAAATCATGTCAAAACTAAACATGTAGGAATCGAGGTACATAAACCCGTTTTCAAAATCATGTCGGTATAAACATGTATGAATTCAGGGTAAAGAAACTCGTTTCCGAAAATCATGTCAAAGCTAAACATGTAGGGATCTGAGGTACATAAACCCGTTTAGAACATCATGTCCAGTTTAAACAAGTAGGAATATGAGGTACATAAACCCGTTTAGAAAATCATGTCCAAATGAAACATGTATGAATTCTGAGTAAAGAACTCGTTTTCAAAAATCATGTCTAGTCTAAACATGTATGAATTTTGAGTAAAGAAACTCATGTTCGAAAATCATGTCCAACTTAAACATGTATGAATTCAGGGGTAAACAAGCCCGTCTTTGAAAATCATGTCCAATTTAAACATGCGTGAATCGGAAGTACGCAAACTCGTTTCATGAATCATGTCAAATCTGTTTTATACAGAGAAATCCGCGCTCCTTAATTGGACCCCGGAGGGCGAAGCGAACCTCGGTTAAACCTAATCTGGTTAAAACACAGGTTAGTGGAGATAAGGTTAAAACGTGCTACCTTTGGGACACGCTAAAGCGAGATAAGTTATGTTCAAAGTTTTGTAGGAAATAAAGACGGAAGGTGGACCGGTTATACAAATCTGGTTAAAATCCGGATCCGTGTAAAGTTTTGAAGGAAGACTTGGTTTAAGCTGAATCTAGTTAAAATCCGAGTTAGTGTAAAGATCCCGGTTAAGCCGAATGCTGGTTAAAATCGGGCTACGTGTAAAGGCGGCAATCTTGCCAAGTCTTGAAAGTCCTTTATTGGATTGTTTGTGACGGCAATGTCGCCAAATTTATTTGAATAATTGAATTACGGGTAAACAAACCCGTTTTCAGAAATTATAAACCCGAAATCTCGGGTAAGCATGCAAGGCGCCAACAATGACGAGCACCTAGTCAGAATTGGAAAATAACACATCTGGCGACTTAGGAACTCGAACTACCAGGCTGGGGGGCAACATAGTGGATAATGAGTTGTTAGTGGAAAAGCATGATTATCGATGGCAGGATTATTGCAAACCAAAATGGAAAGCAAACTCGGACTAGTATCCGAAATGAGTACACTCGAGCGATGTGGCGAACTCGATTTAAAGCGAATCTAGTTTGAACCGAGGGATCCGTATAAAGTTAAGAAGGCGGACCCGATGTTAACTGAATCTGGTTAAAATCGGGGCCCAAATGAGGCGGCAAGTCTATTTTAGATTCCTTTGTTGGAATCATTTTGCGGCCAGTAATGCCGCCAAGTTTATTTGATTGGATTTGGGTAAACAAACCCGTTTCGAAAATCATGAACCCAAAATCTCGGAGTTAAAGTATCCAAACCTGAAGTCTCGGTTTAAAGTGTATTAACCCGAGAATCTCGGTGTTAGAATATATAGCCCGAGAATCTTGGGGTTACGGTTTATAAACACGGAATCTCGGAGTTAAGGAATATAAACCGGAATCTCGGTGATAGAGTATATCAACCCAAAATCTCGGTGAAAAAGTATCTAAACCGAGAATCTTGGTGTTAGAACATATAACTTGGAATCTCGGAGTTAAAGTATCCAAACAGGAATCTCGGTTTAAAGTATATAAACTCGGAATCTCGGGTCGACATGCACGGAATCCCAACGATCGCGAACACCTAGTCAGAGTTTGAAAAGTAACACATCTGGCGGCTCGAAACACTGAACTACCGAGTGGGCAACAGAGTGGACAATGATTTGTTAAGAGGAAAGGCGTGTTATCAATAGCAGGAATTAATGCAAACCGGAAAGTTTAATGCAAGCTCGGAGAAGTATCCGAAATGAGCATGTTGAGCGATTTGCACAAACAGTAAGTATTTTCCATTTATTGTGATTTGCTTACATGTCATTAAATGCGGAATATAAACCGGACAATTAGCCGGGAAAATTGCTACGAAAGAAAAAGTCGGATTCGGGGATCTCGGAAGCGGTAATGTTCGATGTAGAACACAGGTATCTAGCCTCAAAGGGCTAGGATGTATTAATATCGGATTAAAGGTTTCCTCAAGTGTCTAAAGAGTAGAGCACCGAGAAGAAATGATCATCAGCGATATCTATGGAGGAGATGTCGGAGGATGGTCGGTGATCATTGTGCGTACACGGGTAGGCTTTTCGCGGAGGGTGGTGTGTGTGCACGGTGGGCCGAATGGTAAAGAATGGAATAGTGAACGTGGAAACACACTCGATAGGTAACCTCCTATTTATAGAGATTACCTAGGGTTTCGTTCTCCTTGCTTTGCATTCTGCTACACCGTTATCGTGCGCCTCCCACGTGGTGAGTACTCGCTCCATTACATGCGGCGCCTAAATCATAGGCATATTCCATGGGTAATTAATCGTGTACACGATATAAGGAAGTTCCCGCTTGATTGAAGGGGAGATTCCCACTGCGGTACTTACCTTTGGGCCTTATGTCTGCGGGCCCATTATTTGAGATCATAACACTGTGGTGCTTACTACAGGCCTTATGCGAGGCCCATTATTTGAGTCCATAACGGTTGCCCCAAGCTCGGAAGTTTAGGTTTCGAGCTGCAGATATTTATCTAGAAATAACCTCGAATATCGAGTCCAGGCTCCCAATAGATGAGGGATGAAGGTACAACGGCCAATCCTTGGCTCCACGGTCAATGAGAAAGGAAAAGCTCTCGGCTTGATATGATTCTCATCAATGGCATGTGGTTTCATTGTCTTTGCACACTACATGGAATTCCTTCAAATGCTTAATGGGTCACTCACTGCAAGACCATGAAACTTAGGCAACAAGTGTATTAGACCGATTTAAGCTCAAAGTTAGCAGACAAGGTTAGGATATTGGATGCCTGAGTTGATAATTAACATCAGTGCGCCCGATTCCTTTAAAGTAGCATGATCTTTGTCTTTACGCCATAACGTACGAGTTAGCAAAATTGCTACAAGAATCAGTGAACACAACAAGACTATCAGGAATACTATCAGAATCAGAAAGATCAACAGAATGGACACAATCAGAATGGTCACAATCAGAATGCAGTTCAGTGTCCAGTTCAGTATTAATCTTATGACTTAGGCTAACAACTCTTCTAGCAGTAAGAATTGTTCTTTCTATTTCAGGATCAAATGGCAACAAATCTTCTGGATTAGTATTATTCCTGGTACTCATGAGCATACACACAAAGCGGAATTGGTAAATACTCGAATCACAAAATGCCACCGGACAATCGAATTACGAAAATGCCACGAGAGGTGGTAAAAAGTAGAAAAACCCTAAGAGAACACAAAAGTAAAAACCTATGCTAGAAATTGATCAAAACAAGTCCGAAACACTATCAAATGATTTTTAAAGTTTTGGGACTTGGGCCGGGAGCAACTCCTAGACTATTGGGAACCCAAAATGGAATAAAAAAACTTCAAAAATTGAAAAGTGGTCTACACGATAGAATTTGGCAAAACGCGGGATACCACGTGAAGAACCAAAGGTTCTAATGTGGGGTCAAAGATTTGCCATTTTCTATCACTGCGCAATTTTGAGCCCAATCGAGAGATACTAAAAAATCGGACTAGTAGAAATCCTGAATCAAAACTTAAAACAGGCGAAAAGTGGTCTAAACGTTGGAATTTGGGGAAAATAGGGTAGACCTCACTCCTAAGGAGAATGACTTTTGCTTAGAATGCCCAATTCCTTGTGAATAAGACTGGTTTGAGTGATCGAGTCGAAAAATTTACGTAGACCACTGAACCACCTAAAACTAAGCTATTTACAATACATTTACTAATCAAGCCGATGCAAATTCCCAGCTGGCGGCGCCATTTTGGAAAGAGATTTGTCGTGTCTCCCAAAATAACCAAGTTCGAAAATGATTTGTAGATATAGGGAACCTGGAGTCGTTTCCCCAACGAACTTGCGGCGGGTTTGATTAACAACAACGAAACGAGCTTGATAAAATGGGAGGTTTTTATTCAACGATTAAAAGCGAAATAAATTGAAATAAGCAGAAATATGTGGAAGCAGATAAACGTTAATAAGGCGAAGCAGTTAAGAACGACCAGCCCAACGTTTAGATTCCGAGAAACTTCCATCCTTGAGCGAAATATGAACCAACTCGCGTTTGGTTACGGGCGAGCAGAGATCTCTGCATCCGTCCGAGAATTCCCTCGACTAGACGATCGCCTAGCATTTGTCAGAGCAGTGGCGCCTCAGCATGCGATCGCACGGCAACACTTAAACCTAGTCCGAACTCGGTCCTTGGGATGAACCAAACCGAATATTAAATCTAATATTCGAACTATTTTAAATCGGATCAGATAACATGGCCCAGAAGCGAGTAACGTTATCGATTAAGCACAAGCTCTGCGGGCGAATCATGGAATCCTCAGCGTTGGGTTAATCTAAAAGTTTAGCGAGCATGGTGGAAGAAATGAAGAAAAGACGAAGAACACGAAGAACGCGAAGAACATTTGAGAGAAAATAAAACTACGTATTTAATCCAAGCGCGTGCAAAACGTGAATGAATATGTTTATGTGGCGGGTTTGCCTCCTTTTTGCTCAAAGGAATCTGTATTACCACTAATAATGTCAAAAGGTCCAAGACCATACAAGGCAAATACTACAACCGAAAGAAAGCGGAACACGGCCGGCGGCCAAACAACATAAAACAACAAAACTCCTAAATTAACCAAAAGCGGGCTCACAAACTCCATGGTGGGAAGAAGAGGAATTATTACAAGACAAATGAGATTCTGAATATCCGGGTTAGAAGTGACGAGTAAGCGGTGTTGGTTGGAAAACCCACCCCATCGGGCACACCTCTTTATAAGCAGTCGCAGCAAGAAAATCAGCGACACGATTCCCCTTCGAGGGGTAAAAGACCTGAGAGAACCCAACATTGGAATCAAGAATACAAATAATATCATGCACAATGCCCCGACTTTCCCATTCAATTAAGCCAGGAGACCTGGAAGTAACACAAGAATGCAATTGAAGACAATCAGTCTCAAACACTACTTTGTCCTGCTCTGTATCCACAACCAGCATAAGGGCCCTTTTTAAGGCTAGGGCTTCAGTCATAAACGCTGAAATGGATTTAACCTTAGACACAAAACCCCATTGAAACAGGCCCCATTCATTCCTACAACAAACACCAATAGATGCCGATCTTGTAGCCACACAAAAGGCACCATCACAGTTCACTTTCAGAAAGGTGGGGGCAGGGGGCAGCCAAGTAACCTCCGGATTGATCAGGTTGCTGACCTGATTCTGACTGATATGCAATCTGTTCCACACTAATCCATATTCCCAATTATTGTTCCTAGCTAGATTAATCACAGACATAGGATCAGGCTCTATGTGATTGAAGATTTTTTCATTTCTATGCTTCCAAATAAACCAAAGAGTCCAGCATATGAGAGAAATATCTTGGGGGCAGAAAGTAGAGTTACCTGTAACCCATAACCACTAGGATTTAAAGTTGTTCACATTCATAGCATTAAATTTGACACCCAAGGCACTCCCGAACCAGATGCAACGTGTCCGGGCACAATGGAAGAATAAGTGTTCCAAACTTTCATCGACGGCTCACAGATGGGGCATAAACGCATTTTAGATCTTTTCCTCTAAATAATGAAACATTTGTAGCGAGTACATTATTTAGAGCGCGCCATATAAAATCTTTGGACGCGAGGCACGATCTGAGACGCCAAATCTCTTTCAGGGACGCGAGATGGAATAATAATTGAGGAACTTGCTTTCTTTGCAGGAGAACATTCTGATCTTAGGCGTATGATAACCCAATCGGACGATAAGGGCCATCCTTAGCTTCGGAGGGAAGGTCACCTCCGGAACCCAATTGATCCCCCAAATACTAATCTTTTCCCCAGAGCCAAAGTCCCACCTCAAGTCGGTCTTAAGAAACTCTCTCCCTTCGATGAGACTAGACCAACACCATGACGCTTTATGGCCCTTCTTTGCCTCCATGAACTCGCACTCTGGAAAGTAGATACTCTTAAACACTTGTGCCCATAAATCCGATGGTCTAGTCATCAACCTCCACGCTGTTTTGGCCAATAAAGCATCATTCATAGTTAGAAGATCACGAAAACCCATCCCACCTTGTGGCTTAGCAATAGTAAGCGCATCCCATGCCTTCCAATGAATCCGGTTGCCCCAAGCCGAGCCGTCCCACCAGAAATTCGCTATGATCCTATTTAATTCCTTGCAAGTACCAATGGGAAACTTAAAACAATGCATGGGGAAGATGGGAATTGCTTGAATTATAGCCTTAATCATCACCTCCCGACCTGCAAATGAAAGGAAAGAGTTTGCCCACTTGAATTTTCTTTATCACCCTCTCTCTAATATAAGCTAAGGCTTGGGTCTTCGTCTTACCCCAAATACTTGGGATACCCGGATACCTCCCGGATCCTCGGAAGTTAGAATACCCAACTGGAACCCACAAAGTCTGAACCTCCTCGGGGTGTTACTAGAGAAGAAAATCTTGGACTTCTCTAAGTTAATCATTTGTCCGAGGCTCTACAATATTTCCGCAAAATACTATCTAAGGTAATTACATCCCTCCTGCTAGCATTCATGAAGAGGAGCACGTCATCGACAAAGAAGCAATGGGACAAAGCGGACACGGTCGACTTAATTTAACCCCACGAATCGATTAGCGGCTATGCTCTTATTGATCATTAGTGAAAGCATTTGAAGCCCGAATGAACGAGATAAGGGAAAGGGGTCCCCTTGTCTCGATCCTCGGAAGGGTAAAAGAATCAACTTTCGTGCCGGATAGTTGCGGGTTCATCTTAAGCGGGCGACACACTTCATTATCAAAGAAACCCAAGGAGGACGAAGCCAAACCGAAGCAAGACTTTTTCCAGGAAAAACCAATCTACTCTGTCATACGCTTTGCTCATGTCCATCTTAAGAGCAAATTCAAACTTGGTCTTCGTCTGCTGTCTTCTTAAGTAGTGGTAGACTTCATGGGCGATCACTATATTGTCCTGGATACATCTCCCAGGAACAAATGCTCCCTGACTGTAGGAAACACAGCTATCCAAATAAGGTTTCAGTCTAAGAGCCAGCAATTTGGAGATGATCTTATACAAGAAATTGCATAAACCGATAGGCCTCAACTGCGAAACATGATCCGGACGCTCCACCTTAGGAATTAGGGAGAGGTTGGTGTCATTGATAGCATCTAGCTGGACTTTACCATCAAAGAAGTCTGAACCGGTAAGAAAATAGATTCTTCCACCTCCGCCCAAGAAGCATGATAGAAGAAGCACGAAAATCCATCCGGGCACAGGGCTTTAGACTTCCCCAAGCTGAATGCAGCATGCTTGATTTCCTCTCTCGAAACAGGCCTCATAAGTCTACCATTCACCTCCTCAGATATTTTAACATCAACATAGGCCAAAACAGACTCAACATCAGTGGGACCTGCAGAAGCAACAAAAAGATTACGAAAGAAGTTAGTAATATTGAGTTCAACGACATCTTTCTCTTGACACCAAGCCCCAGAGTCATCTTTAATACTCAAAATACTATTTCGACTGCGACGTTTCATAGTTGACACGTGGAAAAACTTAGAATTCCGATCCCCAGCCTCCAACCAGCTCACCCTAGACCTCTGCCACCGAATTGCTCTTCCGGCTCAAAAGTTTATCCAACGCCATCTTTACATCAGAAATAGCATTCACCGTTTCCCTATTACGCACCCCTTGAGATAAGGAAGTTAACTCTGATTGTAATTGATTAATGCGATTAGCCGAGTTTGGAAATTCTTTCTTGCTCCACTCTATCAGCTTCGACCTGCATCTATTCAACTTGCATAACAAATTAGACACCATATTTTGGTCTTCAATCACCGCCCTCCTCCAGCTGTCCTTGACAACTTGGTTATAACAACTGTGCGTAACCCACGGGGCTTCAAATTTGAAGGACCTGCGCCTACGAGGATTAGCGAGTACACTTGGATAAAGAAAATGATGATCGAGAACAGTCGGTTCGAGATTATAGACACGAATATTTGGAAAAGTCTCCTTCAGCAACAAATTACCCAGCACACGATCAATTCGCTCCCAGATAGTATCGGGCTCTTCTCTATTATTGCACCAGTGAACTGATTACCATGAAACCCCAGATCGTCTAAATCGCAATCAGCCAATAGACACTTAAAGTTCAAAATTTTCCGCCATGCCCTCGGGCGCCCACCCCTCTTTTCTTCCTGACATAGTATATCGTTGAAGTCGCCTAGACATAACCAGGAACAGAAATGGAACGACTAATCCGCCTAACCTCCCGCCAACATAAATTCCTCTCGCTTCCCAGTAGGACCATAGAAAAAGAAATGTAATTAGGAGTATCAAATTCTCCGAAACCACGAAGTATGAATAATGTTTGGTGACGAGAATAGAATGTTTACCGAAACTTAGTCCAACCACCGAGAGGCCGGACCACCACCGTACCCAATAGGATCGACTATCCATTCTGAGTGAAACCACACCACCTTCTCAGCTTCCTAACTACTCTTGCTTTCGCCGATTCCATCAAGAACACCAGTTAGGGCTTTTTACGGAAGCAAACTTCCTTGAGATTTCGAACTGTCGAGGCAGCCCCAATGCCTTGACAGTTCCAGGATAGGATATTCATGGCGCACCGGTGGGGGAATCATCCCTACCACCGGCGTTGAGAGGAACAAAACTCTCCGAAGCATCATGTAGAACCAGACCAGGGTTAATCCACTCCGCAGGGAAATCGATTTCACCCGTCGACGAAAGAGAGGAGGGACTACCGCCAGAGGAGATAGTCAACTTACCACGAATTAGAGATTTGAGAGCACGAAAATTTCGTCTTCTCCCTCTTGAAGTCACAGATCGCTGAGTACTCAGAGTAGGGTCAGGAGTGAATTCTTCGAACACAAGCTTGCGTTGTCGTTTAGCCTCCTTGGGCCCCTCCCCCTCCACATCCGACTGCATAAAGCGAAATCTCTTTAAGGATAAAGATACAATAAACGGGGACAGCCCAATAGCAGGAGATGGGCCTTCGTAGTCCACTACTTCCTCAGGAGGGAAGTCCACCTTATACTCCAAAATAGGGCCTTCAGACATAGGGCTAATATCCACCAATGTGGGTTTGGCCGGTGCGCATCCTAGATCCAAATTGCATAATGACTTCTGCGGGAGGGCCCCATCTGACTTGGGAGCGTTGACCAAATTATCGGGAGAAGCGATTATCACCTCTGCCATACGCTTATTTTCTGCTACCGCTGGCGCATGAAAAGGGGCCTGGTCAGACCCTAAAGCCGGTATTAGGGGATCAAACAAAACACCTTGGGATACCCGACTCACATTCTGACCAACTAAGACGAATTCAGACAAACCTTACGACTGACCGAGGTTATCCTTTTTGTGCCCATTACCCGAATGGGATACATCCTTTATCGGAGACAAGGTCCGGCAAGAATTCACCACCGGACGCTGAAGGTCAAAAAACGGAGCCTCAACCAAGTCCTTCTTCCAAACCACCACATTCTCCTCAATAGTTCGCACAGAGGGAACACTCATCCATTTACCATACCCAGGCTCAGATTCATTGACTCTCCTGGCAGGTTCGGACCCCTTACAACCAGCTCCATTATGTCCGATTCTTCCGCATTTATAACAAAAAATCTGGAGTCTTTCGTATTTAATGGACACCCAGACATGTTCCATGTTGTCCCGTGGAACCCAAAAACCGGTAGGTAAAGGAGAATCATAACGAATAAGGGAGCGCACCCTCAGAAAGCCACGTCCCAACTTCCCTGCAACCACCGGTTTCTCGAACATAACTGTCTCACCAATAGCATCCCCAAGAACCACAGCGTTTGAGCTTTCAAAGGCTTCCACCCGGCAACCCATGAAATTGAACCCAAAAAGGAATAAGATCAAAGTTCACATCTTTAAGGACCATCAGGTCATTCCACACTTGAAGGTTGAGCAAAAAGCCCTGGATAGACCAAGGGCGACCCTTGAGGACACGAGCGTAGGCCTCCTTAGTTTCAAAACGAAAAAGGAACACCAGACAAGCGTACCACCTTGCGCCTTCGCCTTCCTACCCAAGCTCGGACTAACCGATTCGGTTTAATGGATCCACTAGACCGACCTTCCTCCATTACAAGAAATCCCGCACCGAAGGTACCCGGCCACAACACACGCACTCCAAAGGGAAAGAGAGGAAAGGGTAAACAAAAAGGAGGATGAAAGGGAAGGTTTGTGAGGAGGAGAAGATGAGGGGGAAGAGGAAAGAGGAGATGACAAAGGGAAGGAGGAGACCCGCGATCAAAGACCACCGGCCGACGTGTTCTCAAGGAAACCAAACGGCACTTACGAGAGAGAGAATCGGCACTCACGAGTGAGAGAGTTGTTTACGGCTGCCTCACTTAAAGATAACCTAAAACGAATTAGGTCTAATGGTTCAGCCCAAAATGAAATTAAAATAAAAGTGGGCTTTAATTACAAAATTCGTGCCCAAATAAAATCCAGACTTCGGCTCCAAAATTGACCGCCTCTTGTCCGAATTTGGTCTTTATGTCTTCATAACAATTGTAGCTCTCGAATCATCTGAAATATGAGACAAAAATGAGGCAAATATGATGTCTGGTTCAAGAGTTATGGTAAAAATGGTGAAGCAATGTAAACCTGAAATTTTATTATTAAAAATGGCTAAAAGCTAATCAAAGGCCCAAAGCCCAAATAAGTATAAAAGCCATTATTTATTAACTAAAGAGTCCTAAATTATTAATCAAGATATTAAAAGAAGTGTATTAAATATTCAATTATCAGCTTCCAAGATTACTTGTTCGCCACCCCGGTCTCTTCTTGCTCGATTTATACGGGATTGATCAAGAGTTATAACTCGGTTCCCAACTTATCGCTTTATGAGGCACGCACCGGTTCCCTTTCGAGTAGATACCCGGTGTCTCGCATGAGGCGTAACGCTTTATTTATCTAGGCATAGCTTGTCATTTTTCTATTCACACTGACCGGGTTTACACCATTATCCGGTGTCTTCATAGTACTGAGATTGTCCCATCCGACTTACACCGGATTTATTGTTTCACGCTCTCTATACTTATGCTGCCCCCAATCTTTGGTGAGATGAGGACACATGGCATATTCGTATTAGATGACTGTTCGCTTTAGTTGTGTGCTATCACACAATCGTATCTTCGCATTCATAGGCCACTTTTAGCCGCCCTTGGTCTTCGCGCGCATTAATTCTCACGCCATTTAACCACAGTCATAATTCTTTCTCTTGGAAAGGGAATCGTCATTCGCTTGAAAACAGTTATTCTTACCCGTGTGACCCTTCCATTTCCCACTAGCATTTATTTCACACCGACGCATGAAGTACGCTGGTCTATAAATTCTTCTGCGCCGTTCATCCTATCACACTTCGGCTTGCCTCCTCATCCTATTTCGGGCAAAAAGACGATGGGTTCACAAGTGAGAGCTTCAAGCTCCACCGTCTTTGCGAAGCTTTCACCCTTTCATCGGTGTGGAGAGTAAAAGTACGATTTCGGAAGAAAGAAAAACCCTACCGGCTGCTATCCTGCGGCTTTAACCTTCAGATATAGTTGCCAGTCTTCATCTACGCCACGTGGCGGACCTCTGGGATCCCAGATGTAGTTGCCAGTCTTCACCTATCTGGCTCAACTTCGTATGGGATCCTGGATAGGAGCCAGGTTCGCATCTGGCCTTCTTCATCCCTCCTGGGATAAGAGTCAGGTTCGCATCTGAGCTTCTTCATCCGCCATAAGAGGCCCTGGGTATGTTGCCGGTCTTCATTGACTTGGCTCAACTTTTCTAGGGTCTCCAGATATCCAACGAAGGTCTTCACCTCTATGATGATCTTCGGATAATTGTTCAATCTCCAACTCCGGCCATCCAACCGTCGTAGGAGGGATCCGGTTACCCATCACCTGTTGTAATTAGGCAACTAGCAAAGTGATGTTATGAACTTAGCGACCCTCTCGCATTTTGATCTTGTAATCGCCTTTGTACACAAGTAAATCGGTTTATTCCTTTGTAAGAAGATTATGTAATCACATCAAGTATTAATACAAAGTTCACTTTTATTTCTCGCACATGTCCAAGAAAGTTTAAATGTATTCGACCATCGATATTGAAGTTTCCTTTTGTTTACCGAGGCCGACTAAACGTTCAACCCGGTTGGGCCCTTCATCCCCATTCGAATACAAACACCAAACATATCTTAATAAGATGCTCGAGTTACTCTCGTCGCATCAACCGGTCATGACATTTGTTAACCTAACCGAAGGTTGCCCTATGCCCGTTGACACGGTCATGATCATCGTAAGAATTTGTAATAACTTCTTTGAACTGAACTCCCTTGTAACAAACCGGGCTAAAATTATCACCAGAACCCTGTGCAAATAACTTTGTTCCTTGTAGACATATGAAAAGTCGCGTCGCTCCTTTTTGTATTGGCGCATCGAGGCGTGTAACGCCCTTCCGCCGCGGTGCCACGCTATTGGCGTTTGAAACACGAGCGCATTTAATGCTTGCGTCATCTCGGAAAAACCATCATTGCGCTTTTAGGGTGTCACCCTAATTTTCGGCCTATGTGCACGCAATCGCCCCGTCGATTCAAATACAAAAGCTGTTCAAATTATTTTGAATTTGAAAACCTATATATTTCCTCACTTTTCGTGTTTGAACATTTTGGACTTTGAGCATTTGCTCGCTTCTTCAACGATAGCTTTGACGACAGTCCGCGTCACGCCAATATTCGCTCATCACTTGCTCTCGATTTTTCATAAGGTATTACAACGGCTCTTTCAGATTTCATATTGTTCGAGATTTTTCATTCGTCACCCTCTTTGCGTCTGTTCTTTGAGGGTTTTGGAATTTCTGGTGTTTGTCTTTTGAGTTTTCGAGTAGGATTTCTGTTTTCGGGTTTTCGGGTTTAGGAAATGGCTCGTACCATACCTTTTTCATTTAAGCGAAGGTTTTCCGTTCCAACCGATCAAAACCTCCATACAACTTTAAATATACGGATGGGTTCGAGGGATCCAAGAATGATTAGGCCAACATCTAACGCTTTACGCCAAGAAGTAAATGCTAAACCAGGTATATATCATCTGATTTTACCCTTTTTCTGCATTTTAGGTCTAGATGGCATCATCAGCACGCACCTCTGTCCCATCCACTACGGATGAGTGCAGCTCTTCCGGCTCTGTACGTGATGCGCCCAAAATTTAATTAAGCACCGCAAGTGTACGGGAAAATAGTAAAAAGAATTTTAATAGAAACCAGAATTTTCACAAAAAGCAAATTTCAGTAATAAGAACGAGCAACCGAGAGTCACCAATCCCTTATTAGCTTCATAAACCTTGTTTTCATTAATTTAATTAGCCTTAATATAAATTTTGTTAATCTCGAGTCTAAATAGTTATAAGTGCCTGTCGGTCCACTTACAACCCTCTCTTAAGTATAATTGGTTATGTCTAACCTAATTACTCAAGAGGAAGATAACCAAACACACTCTTCAACAATTATATGGGGCCTTTAGGTATATGTCTATCCTAACTGCAAATTAAATAGTAATCTAATCCCATATTACTTAATCTCAGAGCCTAATTAAAATTCCCTTCGTCAAGGTAAATCCTAATACTCAAATTCATATTCAATAATGGCCAGTTACTAAATAGATAAATCTAACCAGATTAAATAACCAAAATTAAAATTAATTATAACCAAACAATGAAAACAAAGTTTAATCTACTCATAAGTTCATAGTTCTCTAGGTTGCAAAGAGAAATTAGCCACACATGGCTTTAATCAGATCCATGAAATTAAAATGAAGTTCAGATGCAGTAAAAGAAAATAAAGGATGGAAGATAGCAAATCAGAATTCTTGCTGCTCTGTTCGTGCTTCTCGTCTCCCTCTGCTTCTTGAAATTCGCCGTCGGTGTGTGTGCTCTGCGTTCTCTTCTCTTGTGCGTGGTAATTGCCCTCTGTCCTGTGCGTCTCCATTATATATTGTTTCTGGCTATTCTGTTGGGCCGTTGGGCATGATCTACAAAAATATATAATATCCTCTAAAGCATATCTTTTGGCTCCATGTGCGTTCTTCTTTCTTCGGATTAATTCCTCCCTTTAATATATATCATGTTTTCTTTGGGCTGTTGGCATTTTGTGCGTGATCTTCATTGATCCTTTTTTTAATGTGGCATATAATTATAAGATATTAGAATATAATATAATAATATATTATATTATTATATCCTTGTCAAGTTAATTTGTTGCCTCCCTTAGATCACATAATATCTCCTGCATAATAAAATAGGATATCAATAGATTTTCTGTTATAATATCCTTTTATCCTATATTTAATTAAAAGATAGATAAATATATAAAAGCTAATTAAAGAAGTATAATATTAATAAATCCAATCCAATATATCTTAGAATCTATACTTATTTAATTATAAAATATACACTTATCAATACGGCCTCCAAATTCTCGGAAGAAAGTCGTTAACGCTGTGTAACCCGGATTAAAAATACCCTGACCGCAGCTGAACTCCCATTAATCAGCATAAAGGATGGAGAAGGATAGACAGTACTTCTCCTGGATGATGAATCGGTTGCCACGGCTCGGTCATGGAAAAGCGGGCTGTTAAAGATGTTTTGCGCCCCCTGCTCAGTTTCACTCTCCCTCCAGGCTTACCAAAAAAGAGAAGCTTGAGTTGATTGACATGGAGATACAAACCCATAAGACCGCCTCCCTGATTCGACCCTATGCCGCCCTTAAAAACAAGTATTCCGCCAAGTCGAGACGTTAATCGTCATTACTAAACGGCTATCCCAAACAGCCGTACATGCTTGAAAAGGAGAGGAAAGAGAAGAATGATCTCGAGAGCCGAGTTGGAGGCTTTGAAGAGTGAAGCAAATCTGACAAGGGTCACGGAGGAGAGGGACCGAGCTCAAGAAGAATTACAGGCATCTCAGGCCGAGCAAGAAAAGCTGCGCTGAGAAGTGATTTCTCTCAACGGGAAGCTTGTAATAGCGGTGGAGGAAACTGCTGTGGCCGAAACCCGCTTGATCGCGACGCAGATCGACTTGACTGCAGCCGGGCCGACTTGATGTCAAGCAAACCGGCTTGATCGCAGCCTAAGCCGACTTGCATCGCCTAGAAGATCTCCACCGGCGGGATGTGCTATTATTGGAGAAGATGACCTCGGATAACGAACATCCGAAGGCGTTCTTAAAGGAAAAGATACCGAGCTTAGTAACACCAAAACCAAAATTGTCGATTTGGCCAAGCCGCCAGAGAATCCTTAGAGAATGTTGTTGCTCAAATGCGGGTCCCGAATCACGATACCACTCGAACACAACTGGCCGCACCTCCGTGCGTATGTCGGCAACAAGGGAAATTGATTCCTCCTGGGCCGAGGAAAGCGAAGATGAGCAACCTTCCCGTCCGCTACCGAGACGCCGTCACAGCCTTTAGTTGTGTGTAATCACTTGGGTTTTGTCAAGGACTTTTTGATTCTCTTGTTTTTGTAATATCCCGTCCATGGGCAATAACTCAACGTATGCGGCATCTTTTAAGCAAGAAGTGTTGGCTTCCTATGGTGCTTTTGCCCATTTTTGACAAAATGAGTTTTGTTACTCCGACTTTTACTCGATTTTACTTGTACATGATTTTGGAAGCCGGGTTTCATTACCCCGACTTCTACATGTTTAACTTGTACGAAGAGGAGAACAATGATGATGCGCATATTTAACCGTTATGTTTTAGAATTATATATTCTTACAAGACTTTTGCCTCGCTATATATAAGGATTATTCACTTTGTAAAAGTTATTTATTAAGCGTTATATATGCGAAATTCTATAGTAGTGATAATTAATTTGTAGGACTTCTTTAAATTAATTATTTGTAAAAATATGTATTTATTTTTCTAAAATATCCATTTCAATCATTTTCATTGGAAGCTACTCTAGTAAAGAAAAACCCTTTAATATATGTAATCAACCTAAAGAATTTAAAAATATATACTACCTCCGGTCCTAATTATAGGAACACTTCCGTAGTGCAATTTACACTACGAAAGTGTTCCTATAATTAGGACCGAGGGAGTATAAATTTTGGAGATGAAGATAAATTGAGATATTACATTTTGATTTAATAAAACTAACTTCTGATCTCTACTCACTCTTGTATTTATGACATGAAAAAGTATCAAACAGGGCCAACAACCACGTAAATTTTTGTTTCGTGTAACATATATATGAATTTTATCTGACGGCAAACCTTTTTAAATGCTAATTTTGTTCCTAAAAGTTTCATTTTTGTCCTTACAATATTTCTACCCCATCGATATCTTCAATTAGTGAAGCCATGTATAAAAATGACAAGTGTTGATGGTGGATCTTAGCATCGAAAATTTCCGAATATGCTCATCAGCCTCATCATCATCTTCTTTTCTATGTGATTCTCAGTATCATTCCGCCATCCCTAGCCCTAGTACCACCGAATTCTCTCATGATGGCTCCGCCGTCGTTTCCAGGAGAACATTCGTATGAACTCAGCAGCAGCAGCACTAACATCTTCATTCTTATCATGTTGGTCATCATAATTAGCTTGATCATGTTCAACTTCTCAGATTCCTCAGCAAACCATAGCCCTACTGTAACACCCCGGGGTGTTACACCTACCGGTCACGATGTTTTCATCAGTTTTAGAGGAGTAGACACTCGAACTGGTTTTGTAAGCCATCTCCGTGCAGCTTTCAAAAGGAAGGGCATCAAAACTTACATGGATTACGATCTCGAGAGAGGCAACGAGATCTCCCCGACGCTATTAGTGGCGATCAAGCAATCCAAGATCTTGATCATCGTTTTCTCAGAAAACTATGCCGGGTCTAGGTGGACTCTGGATGAACTCGCCAAGATCATGGAATGCAGGAGAACAAAGGGACAACATGTGATTCCAATTTTTATAGAGTATATCCAAGCGATGTGCGACATCAAAAGGGCAATTATGAAATTGCCTTCGAACTACAT
Source organism: Acacia pycnantha (assembly GCA_025563575.1). NCBI lineage: Eukaryota > Viridiplantae > Streptophyta > Magnoliopsida > Fabales > Fabaceae > Acacia > Acacia pycnantha. The sequence goes on along the minus strand of JAMWYP010000049.1, from coordinate 4,636,966 downwards.
AAGAAGCAGCTTAAGGTTAACAACAGCACTGTGCAACAGTGGCGGACAGCCATGGCAGAAGCATCTGATATCGCTGGTTGGAATATCTCATGTTCTAGGTAATTAATTAGTACCATATAACTGATTGATATTAATTTAATTTATCTTTTCGGGCGGATGATATATAGAGACTCGATGGAATTGGACGAAGAGCTCAAAAATCTGTCTCCATCTAATGGCTCTCTTCTTTGTATATAGAGACGAAGATGAGCATGTAGAGGAAATAGCGAACAACGTCATGAGAAAACTGGAATCAATGAGCCAATCACCGGTTATCGTCGGAGACATCCAGATTGAAACTGAACCGCAAAGTGTCAACTTTGCTTCTAAGAATCACTCCGACGACCTTAATTCCGGCGACTCACATGACCTTAATTCCGGCGACTCACATGACCTTAATTCCAGCGACTCGCACGACCATCCCCCAGGAGTGCTTCCCCAATAAATGCCTCTCAAATCGGTAAGTTCACATTTTCTCATCTATCTCCATAAGAATTTTGGGCTTTGAAAATTCTATTTTTCGGTATCATTTAGTACATCAAAAGTGAATATACACAAACATCTGTACACTAAAAAGTACAGTTAAGTAACAATCGAATTTAACGATGGAATTTTGTTGCTAAATTCACTGAACGACAGAATTTTCCACTAATTAAATAGTACCATCTAACTGGTTGATAATAATTTAAATTCTCTTTTTCTGATCTATTATTCAATAAAAATATATGTACCGTCCTCTAGCGGTCAAAGTGCTCTGTCAAGAGCAATTGTGTTTGTGTTAATAGCAGATACTGTCTTTTAATTCTTATTCTTTGTTTATGGAGATCTCTATAGTCGGATCGTCTCTAATAAATTCATTGTTAGAAAACTTGAAACATAGTAGTATATAACAACTAAGCATGGTTTCTAAGAGATGACGGGATGATATATAGAGACTCGATGGAATTGTACGAAGAGCTCAAAAAATCTGTGCTGGCTCTCTTCTTTGTATATAGAAGCGAAGCTGAGCTTGTGGACGATATAGCGAACCGCGACAAGAGAAATCTGGAATCAATGAGCCGATCACAGGTTATCGTCGGAGACATCCAGATTGCAACTGAATCGCAAGGTGACAAATTTGCGTCTCAGAATCACCACGACGACCTTAATTCCGGCGACTCACACGACCTTTCCTGTCAGGAGTCCTTTCCCAGTAAATGCTTCTCAAATCGGTAAGTTCACATTTTCTCATCTATCTCCACAAGAATTTTGGGCTTTGAAAATTCTATTTTTCGGTATCATTTAGTACATCAAGTGAATATACACAAACATATGTACCCTAAAAATACAGTTAATTTTAACGATGGAATTTTGTTGCTAAAAGCACTTAACGACAGAATTTCTCCACTAATTAAATAGTACCATCTAACTGGTTGATAATAATTTAAATTCTCTTTTTCTGATCTATTTTTCAATAAAAATATATGTACCGTCCTCTAGCGGTCAAAGTGCTCTGTCAAGAGCAATTGTGTTTGTGTTAATAGCAGATACTGTCGTTTAATTCTTATTGTATGTTTATGGAGATCTATAGTAGGATCGTCTCTAATAAATTCATTGTTAGAAAACTTGCAACATAGTAGTATATAACTACTAAGCATGGTTTCTAAGAGATGATGGGATGATATATAGAGACTCGATGGAATTGTACGAAGAGCTCAAAAAATCTGTGCTGGCTCTCTTCTTTGTATATAGAAGCGAAGCTGAGCTTGTGGACGATATAGCGAACCGCGACAAGAGAAATCTGGAATCAATGAGCCGATCACAGGTTATCGTCGGGGACATCCAGATTGCAACTGAACCGCAAGGTCTCAAATTTGCTTCTCAGAATCACCACGACGACCTTAATTCCGGCGACTCACACGACCTTTCCTCTCAGGAGTCCTTTCCCAGTTCTTATCAAAAAAGGAGTCCTTTCCCAGTAAATGCTTCTCAAATCGGTAAGTTCACATTTTCTCATCTATCTCCATAAGAATTTTGGGCTTTGAAAATTCTATTTTCGGTATCATTTAGTACATCAAAAGTGAATATACACAAACATATGTACACTAAAAATACAGTTAATTAACAATCGAATTTAACGATGGAATTTTGTTGCTAAATTCACTTAACGATAGAATTGTCCACTAATTAAATAGTACCATCTAACTGGTTGATAATAATTTAAATTCTCTTTTTCTGAAATATTATTCAATAAAAATATATGTACCGTCCTCTAGCAGTCAAAGTGCTCTGTCAAGAGCAATTGTGTTTGTGTTAATAGCAGATACTGTCTTTTAATTCTTATTGTTTGTTTATGGTGATCTCTATAGTCGGATCGTCTCTAATAAATTCATTGCTAGAAAACTTGCAACGTAGTAGTATATAACTACTAAGCATGGTTTCTAAGAGATGACGGGATGATATATAGAGACTCGATGGAATTGTACGAAGAGCTCAAAAATCTGTGCTGGCTCTCTTCTTTGTATATAGAAGCGAAGCTGAGCTTGTGGACGATATAGCGAACCGCGACAAGAGAAATCTGGAGTCAATGAGCCGATCACAGGTTATCGTCGGAGACATCCAGATTGCAACTGAATCGCAAGGTGACAAATTTGCTTCTCAGAATCATCACGACGACCTTAATTCCGGCGACTCACACGACCTTTCCTCTCAGGAGTCCTTTCCCAGTAAATGCTTCTCAAATCAGTAAGTTCACATTTTCTCATCTATCTCCATAAGAATTTTGGTCTTTGAAAATTCTATTTTTCGGTATCATTTAGTACATCAAAAGTGAATATACACAAACATATGTACCCTAAAAACTACAGTTAATTAACAATCGAATTTAACGATGGAATTTTGTTGCTAAATTCACTTAACGACAGAATTTCTCCACTAATTAAATAGTACCATACTACCATCTAACTGGTTGATAATAATTTAAATTCTCTTTTTCTGATCTATTTTTCAATAAAAATATATGTCCCGTCCTCTAGCGGTCAAAGTCCTGTGTCAAGAGCAATTATATTTGTGTTAATAGCAGATACTGTCTTTTAATTCTATTGTTTGTTTATGGAGATCTCTATAGTCGGATCGTCTCGAATAAATTCATTGTTAGAAAACTTGCAACATAGTAGTATATAACTACTAAGCATGGGTTTTAAGAGATGACGAGATGATATATAGAGACTCGATGGAATTGTACGATTAGCTCAAAAAATCTGTCTCCATCTGCCGGCTCTCTTCTTTGTATATAGAAGTGAAGCTGAACTTGTAGACGATATAGCGAACCGCTTCAAGATAAATCTGGAATCAATGAGCCGATCACAGGTTTTCGTCGGAGACATCCAGATTGCAACTGAACCGCAAGGTGACAGCTGTGCTTCTCAGAATCACCACGACGACCTTAATTCCGGCGACTCACACGACCTTTCCTCTCAGGAGTCCTTTCCCAGTAAATGCTTCTCAAATCGGTAAGTTCACATTTTCTCATCTATCTCCATAAGAATTTTGGGCTTTGAAAATTCTATTTTTCAATATCATTTAGTACATCAAAAGTGATATACACAAACATATGTATACTAAGAAAATCAGTTAATTTACTACAGAATTTAACGATGAAATTTTGTTGCTAAATTCACTTAACAACAGAATTTCGCTACTGATTAATTAGTGACAGCGAGTTTTTGTTGTAGTTTATATATATCTTTAAAGTGCTCTGAAAAATTGTATGGTGATGAGTAAATGCAGTTGTAAAATACTGGCCAATCTACTGGACAAGACAAGGGACGTTTTCTTTCGGAAGGAGCATGAGAGGTTGATACTCACAAGCAGCCGGAGTCCTGGTCATCCATTAACCTTGAATACTTCCGGCTATTTGTATAGGTATGTTTCTTATAATATTTATTCTTCTTATATAAATATATACTTTATGATAAGTATGATTCTTTACTTTTTACAGACAGGCTATTGATTATTATACTTAGATTAAAAATAGTTAAAATTTCGAAATGCATGCATGTCTTGTATTAATTAAGTACTAAGAGCGAAGAGTTTTATAAGTAAGGCATCCTGGAATTGGAATATATATACATGTAGACATGTAGTAATTAATCAGTAGAAGATGTGCTTGATATTCACATAAATTTCGAAATGAGTTATATTATATTTACAAATAATTTTGTTTTATATAGTTTATGTGAGGTATACTTTTGATCCCATAATTTTAATTTTATAAGGTATATTTTTAGTCATATATTTCTAACACCGTTAATGTTGCTAATAGAAATTGCTGATAAAACAAACTTAAGACTGCATAATTAAATGCTATCAATCTTAAATTTAAAATATGTGTAAACTGAAAAATATCTAAAAACCGGATGAAGAAGTCAATTTCAAAAACCTCGATTGTATTAAAAAATTAGTTTAATAATCTAAATATAATATATTAAAATATTAAAATTTAAATAAGTTTTGTCGGTTACACAATCATCATCACTTAAATTTGTTGCATCAATATTTTCCATTAGCGACATTAATAGTATTAAAAATATGAGACTAAAAGTATACTTTATAAAGTTAAAGTTAAGGGATCGAAAGTACTACTCATCTAAAACTTAAAGGGTTGAAAGTATACTTTAGCCTATTTTTATATGATGCCCCCTCCAACCGTTTTTAATGCGGGACGATTTTGTGATATTTTTACTAAGCAACATAGTAATTATTTATTACAATGGTTCTCTTTTACTAGTGTTTAATATTGATGCTTGAAAGTGGCAAGGCTAATACTCCCTCTCATCCTTAATGTAAGACATATTTACATAATTTAATTAGATTAAAAAAAAAAATTAGTCTGTTAATATGACTTTTTTTCCTGAAACACATTAACCATCTTCCTTAATTCCCTCTAACTCTCTTTTACTTGATTATTGTTGAGAGAGTATCGGTAGGGATAAATTAAAAAATATTGACAAATATTATAAATAGGTCTTACATTTAGAACTAAGGTCAACTCTTCCCAATATGTCATATTTTAAGTACAGGCCGGAGTGAAAAAATATTGAGAGAAAGGTAATTAATGAGAAAGTCAATGCAGGAACCCTTATGTCAAACGAGAGCAGTTATGGTGGCAAATCCAGCACTAGCACGTAGCAAATTCACACTGAAACGCTGCGTTGCATTCACAGCAACCACCCCCAATGTCCAAACCTCATCCTGTGGGAGCTTTGTGCACTGGGGCCTGGGCTACCTATTTATGACTACAGAACTGAACTCCGTTTGTGGAATTAAGGCTATATACATCTATCTCTCCCTAAACCTCATTTTGTTGAAGCTTTATGTATTAGGCTGTCTATTTAAGACTTGAGAACTGAATGATCCGTTTGCCGAGATAAGGTTATGTACACCTTTCTCTCCTAAAATCCCATCTGATTTTTTTTTTTTTTTTGGGGAGGGGGTTATGAATATGTATACGATTCGATTCTATTTATAAGTCCACTTTGACCAAAAATTTTGGTCCTATTTATAAGTCCAATTTCATATCATAAATGAGATTGTGACAGTTTTACCCATATTAATTGCGCCCATGAAGATAAAGAAAGAAGAAACAACTGAAAAATACCCAATCATAAATGAGGGCAGAGTTAAAAATTTACCCCATAATCATTGTATCAACTAACTTTCATTGATATGTGATATTTGATCAAAGTGAACTTATAAATAGGACCAGAGTGGTACCTCCTCAAATCCTACATTTGAACTGCCCATTTAAGACTAGAGAAGCTGTGAGAGCAGTGCTATAATAGAGATACAATTCGCCCGTGGAAAGATGTACGTACAAGTGTTCAGACATTGAAAAGAAACTGTGGAATTCAAGTTCAAAAAACAACTAGGCCCATTTTGTTCAGGGAAAAGAGAGGAGGGAAAGGGAAAATTGGATTTTGCGCCGGTGTCTACTTAGCTTTCACCACTTTTGTGGGAAAATATTTTCTTGAGCCATCAATTTTCAGCCATATGCTTGATAACGGGTTCCCACCAATTTTCAGAATCATAATCTGAGGATTTGAATACCCTCTTTCATTTGGATACTGGCTATTTTGTCTTGTTCACTCCGATCTTCCCATCATATTGCCTCCTCGGGCAGGGCCAATATTTTAGCCGAAACCTTTCTATTTGCCCCTTATAGTTTTTATGTAACCGATGCTGAGCAAATTCATTTAGAGAATTACCCTTTGTTTGACTTAATAGTAATGGGGAGAAAATTTTAAGGGAAAATCTCAAGAAAATACCATTTAAACTTCAAAATTCTAAATAGGTTATTTCCTAATAAAATGAGTTGTCAATTACTTTACTGTTCTTGTTAATTCCATTAATGTTGTTGTCAACATGATTTTGAAGTTGAAATGGTATTTTTCTATCATTTTCCCATATTTTAATCTGTTGGATTTTATTTTATTTTTTAAAATAGTATAAATGACGTTAAAGTTTTAAATTAATTTTTCTTGTCTTTTTATCCATACTCCTCTTGTATAATTTTTTTTTAATGAAACTCATTAAACAAATTTCTTTCTTCCTCTCCCTTTTATTATTCCCCTTAAATCATCAAACAAACCAAATAGAGAATTAAAAAGAGAGAACGATACCGCTAAAAAGGCATTTGGCATTTTATAAAAAGATATTGATATATTGAACGCATCTATTTACTATTATTACCTTTAACAATGAAGAACAAAATGTGTCAGTGATTCCTTTCAAGGTATACTTTTTTCCCCCAACTTTACAAGGCATACACAAACATAACTCTCCCAAGGATATAATCCTTACGCACAAATATATTTTTAGTATCACTGTATCATAATATCTCGCCTTGTTTTATTGTTGTATTTTTTAGGGTCTAAATGTAACACTACCTTATATCTCCTGATATAATCAAAGTTGCAACGCAATGGAGCGTATAGGATCCGGTTTGGACGAATATTGATTAACTGATAAATTAAACAAAATATAAACTTGGCTTTCAATAAAATTAATCCCCTCTGGGATATTTAATTCTATTCATCCCAAAATATAACTGCAAAATAAAACTCCTTATACAGCCCATCAAAATAAATCCAAAATAAATATATACACAATAAAGAACTCCTCCTAAGTTCCAACTTCTACCACCACTGCAAAAAAACCTCGGATTACTCATCGAAAAATTCCGTCAAAAATTACCCACGGAATTCCGTAGGTAATTTTCGTCAATAAATTCAATTACCCATGGAAAATGTCCGTCGCAAAAAAGTTGTGGCCTCTTCTACCACGACCTTTTTGCTACGGAAATTTTCCTTCGAATTAAAACTATCGACGAAAATTACCCACGAATTCGTGGGTAATTTCCAATGGAAGTTTTTCCGTCGATAATTTCATGGGTAATCCGAGGTTTTTTGTAGTGCACCTTCTATAACACAATCTTCCCCTTTCTTCCCGGGTTGCTACTTGAAGCTTTATTAGTGTTTAGAATTCAAAATTGAATCACGGGGTAACGAGGTTAACCTCTATGAAATGCATATGCATAATATGATAATTAAATAATTAACCATAATTCAGGAAAAGCAATTTAACATGTAGCATCAACGCACAGCAATAGTAAACAGCATATCATACAATGCATGTTAACTGCGAATAAACTCTATAAGACCAAATAATGCAGGTTCAAACCAGTCCCGTATTCCACAGTACTAGGAAAATAAACGCAGGACCCTACAAGTCCCGAATTTCATAGTGCTAGGAAAAGTAAATGTAGAACCTTGTGGGTTCTGAATTCCTCATCTGAGGAAAAATAAACACAGGACTTATTTAGTCCCAAGTCCCACAGCACATAGGAAAATATAAACGTAGAACCTTACCGGTTCCGAGTCCTCGGCACATAGGAAGACAATTGCTATTGGCCAATAACAGAAACAATGTATGTAAATAGCCCGTGCACAAGAAATGACCCCATAATCATGGTAATTAAACATATATAACATATACAAACCATAGAAGATTAAGGTTACCAGCTATCCGCGTATTAGCGAATTCGTCCAAACACTTCATAATCAAATGGAGGAAAAAAGTGGAGCTTCGCCCCTCTCGGAAGAGAGCCTCCGTTCGACAAAGAAGGTGCGGATTAGAGAGGACGGGGAGGTCGGAGGAGGGCATGGTGATTTGGGTGGTTCGGATGTTGTCATGGCGGATGAAGGGGCTAATGGGGCAGTCTCGTATCGAGCGAAACTTTTAAACCTGACCCAAACTGGTAAAGAGCAGCAAACTACAGGCGAGGTGGTGGTTACAGAGAAGGACTACCTTATTAGTAGAGACGGTAATATGCCGGTGATTGAATTTTCTAAGGAAGTGAGAGCGGTACTGGTGCAAGGTATGGAGAAAACTCTGATTAGTAAAGTATTAGGCCGTTCAATTATGTCCAGAGACTTTTGACAAGAACCCAAGCACTCTGGCAATTGAAAGGATCCTACCAGCTAGTTGACATGGAGGGAGGTTTCTACTTTGCCTCTTTTGATCTTGAGGAGGATTACATGAAAGTTCTCACTGGTGGCCCGTGGATGGTTTTCGGTGCTATCTGACGGTGCAACCATGGTCTATCGACTTTGATCCGAGAACCACGAAGGTATCTAATGTGGTTGTGTGGGTTCGTATCCCAGGCCTTTCATTTAGGTATTACCACAAAAGTACCCTGCGTGCAATCGGTAAGTTATTAGGGGACGTTGTGAAACTGGATTACACGACAAAGACAAGTGGTAGGGGAAGGTATGCCCGTATTGCGGTTATTGTCGATTTACAGAATCCTCTAATACCTTGGATCAAGGTAGATGGCAGAACCTATGGAATCGAATATGAATGCCTGCCACTGATTTGTTTCGAATGCGGGAAGTATGGCCATACGAAGGAGAGGTGTGGCGGAGGGACATTGTCTAGAGCCGAAGGTACACCACTGACGCCGGCGACGCCGGCACAACCAGCAAGTCCAATTGCCGGAGATAAGGCAGGGTCAGGATCTTCTCCATTCGGATCCTGGATGCAAGTTCGCTATCCTAAAAAAGGAAATAAAAAGCATTGGGGAAAGGAGGCGAAGATTGGGGGAGTCACGGGAGGTAATGGCTCACGCTATAATGTTTTGTTTGAATATGGCGATTTGAAGGAGGATTCTGCGCAGCCAAGTGGGGAGAATAAGGGGAATGTCAACTCTCATGAAGGGGTGAGTAAAGATCCGGTTATTTGTGGCGGATCAGGTGGTGGGGCCGAGAAACTCGCAGAAGAAGGGAACTAATCCAAAATTAGCGAATGGCAAGGCGAAGGTGGTCCAGGAATATCGCCAAAAGGCAAGGGCCCATCCTGTTCCCAGCCAGTGAAAATAAACACGCCCCATGCACGTGTTGATGGGGTTAGCAAACCGTTAGATGGAGTGGGGGTGGATGGACATGATATCAACGAATGCCCTAAGGAACATGAAGGAGAACGTTGCAGCGAAGTGGCCATTAAGGAGGAGACTCTCACAGTGGTGCGAATGGAGTCAACACTTGATCAAAGTAAACACACAGTAGTAGAGTTGCACCAGCAGCGACATACTTTGGAAGAGGTCCAGCATCCGAATACAGATAATATTATGGGGGAAATTCTGGGAAGTAGTGTGCATGAAGGGATAGGCATGGGCAAGGAGAATTTAGGTAAGTCTTCTCGTGAGAAGGGGCAAGCACAACATGGCGTTAAGTTGCATTCGCCCATCTTGCATAAAATGAAAGTCCGAAAGAAGCAATCTGGCGCACAAATTTCTAGGGATGCGAAAACACTAATCCAGTCCGATTTTGAGACATACAGGATAGGAGTAGGTGAGTCTGGATGCTTAAAGGATCCGGTGATGATGCTACCAGAATGTGATGAAGCTTTTTCTGAAGCTCGTTTGGGTATATGACTTCAACTCTTCTGTTATTATGATTATGCAGATTCTAAGTTGGAACTGCCAAGGGGCAGCGAGCAAGAGTTTTTACAGGACGTTTATGTAGTTTGTTACCGAACATAGACCAATTATGGTGGCTCTTGTTGAGCCTCGTATCTCGGGTTGTAAAGCTGACAGGTTTATTGCCAAGACTGGCTTTGATTGTTCATACAGATTGGAAGCGAGGGGTTTCTCCGGGGGAATTTGGTTGCTATGGAAGGATGTGATTCAAGTAACGGTTGTTCAGTGCCATTCCCAATTTCTGCATACAAGAATCTCGGCTCCAAGACTTCCTAGCCAGATCCTTTTCACTGCTATCTATGGGAGTCCAAATAACACTCTGTGTAAGGGGTCGTGGATGGCGCTACAGGAGGTAGCGGAAGCTGTTTCTGAACCATGGTTAATGGCGGGTGAATTTAATGCTATCCTTAATGCAGGTGAACGAGCAGGGGGAGCTGAGACGCGTGCAACTAGGTGTGAGTTGTTCCGCAGGTTTATTTTTTAGAATGGATTAACAGACCTTGGGTTTTGTGGCCCAAAGTATACGTGGCGACGTGGAACCCTTCTACAACGCCTAGACCGGGCACTGGGTAATGATCTGTGGCTTTCGAATCACTGTTATACTATAGTGAAGCATTTACCAAAGCTCAGTTCACCCCCTCTGCATCCGGCTTTCTGAGAGTAATGGACAAGTACAGCGGCATGCACCTTTTCGTTACTTGGCAGCATGGGAGACTTGTGACTCTTTCAATCAGATAATAACAGACGCGTGGAATGATCGGGACTCTGTTAACTTAAATATGGCAAAGCTTACAGCCTCGGTCAAGGTATGGAATCATGATGTCTTCGGGAGCATCAATCACCGGATCGGAGAATTATTGCAAGGTTAGGGGGAATTCAACAAGCACAGGAGTCTCATGCATCCGCCTATCTTGATAACCTTGAGAATGAGTTGCGGAGAGAATTTGAGCTCATTTATGAACAGGAGGATCTAACTTGGGTACAGCGAGCTCGTTGCGACTAGCTCAACATGGGGGATCGTAATACGGCTTATTTTCATGCCAAGGCTATTCGACGAAGTCAAAAGAGAACGGTAGGGACTCTAAGAGGCGAGGATGGGGAATGATGTAATGTTGATCTTACTCCCCAATCCTGGGCATTTGAATTTTATATGCGTCTGTATACTAAGGAAGGTGTTCTAGCACCATCTTATGCTGGAAGAGGTCTTTTCCCACCAATGGGCATGGCTATGACACGTACCCTTACAATGGATATATCATAAGGCGAGGTCCTCACTGCCCTCTTTCAGATGAAGCCCCTAAAAGCTCCAGGGATTGATGGGTTCCATGTCGCCTTCTTTCAGCAGCATTGGAAGACAGTGGGCTCATCTTTATATAGTATGGTTAACACTATGTTTCATGATCATATCCTGGATCCGGATTTGAATGAGACGTTAATTACCTTAATTCCTAAAATCCCTTCACCTGAGAGATTAAAGGAATTTAGGCCTATTAGCTTGTGCACGATCCCCTACAAGGTGGTTACTAAAGTCCTTGTCAACCGTTTAAAGAAATGGCTCCCTAGTCTAATTCTTCCAAATCAGTCCAGTTTTGTGGCAGGCAGGCAAATCACAGATAATATCATAATCGCCCAAGAAGTGATCCATACTATGAAAACAAAAAGAAGTGGGAAAGGGTGGATGGCAATTAAAGTAGACCTTGAAAAGGCTTATGATCATTTGCGTTGGGACTTTATTGAAGAAACATTATACGATGCTGGACTCCCTAGTAAATTTGTTCGAGCGGTTATGGTATGCGTCTCTTCCTGTAGCATGAGAGTTGTGTGGAATGGGAATCGCTCAGAGAAGTTTAAACCCTCACGGGGCATACGGTAAGGAGATTCCCTCTCTCCTTACCTCTTTGTCTTGTGCATGGAAAGACTGTCTCAGATTATAACAAAATGTGTTGCTGTTAAGCAGTGGAAACCTATTTTTTTAGGTAGAGGTGGGCCACCACTTTCCCATTTATTTTTTGCAGATGATCTGGTTCTTTTTAGCTCTACAGCCGAGTCTCAGGTTCGTCTTATTCAATCCACTCTAGGAGACTTTTGTGCGAGCTCTGGCCACAAGGTAAGTAGCTACAAGACGACTGTATTCTTCTCTCGAAATGTTCCTCATGATGTTCAAACTGGGGTAAGTGAGGAGTTGGGCTTTGTAAGGACAGATGATCTTGGCATGTATCTTGGCGTTCCCTTACTACATCAGCGTGTGCGGATGGGGACTTATGGCTATATTGTGCAAAAGGTTCAGAGTTGGTTATCAGGGTGGGCTGGTAAATCCCTTTCGTTAGCCGGACGTATAACATTAGCGAAATCGGTGCTAGCTGCTATTCCTACATATGTGATGCAGACGACGAAGATTCCGACAGGGGTGTGCTCTAGATTAGAAAGACACATTAGAAACTTTGTGTGGGGAGGCACAGGGGAAGATAGAAGGCCCAACCTGGTGAGATGGGATGACATGTGCACACCTAGTAAGGTAGGGGCTGGTTTCAGGAAACTTGAACGCCAGAATAGAGCTTTTCTGATGAAGCTTGCTTTTGCACTTCGCTCACAGCCGTATGCTTTGTGGGTGCGTGTGCTTAAACATAAGTATGGATGAGATGAATACAAACGACCCTATCGGTGCAACCATGGTTGTTCTTATTTGTGGAGACATCTGAAGCAAATCTGGCCAGATGTGGAGATGGGAGTACGATGGGAGGTTGGCGATGACTCTCGAACACGCTTCTGGATTGATAATTGGGTTCCCTCTGTGGGACCCTTACACCTATTGGCTTTCATGGACGTCACCCCAATGGAAGCTACACTCCCCATTCTGAGTTTTGTCAAAGCTGAGGGTGGCTAGGACTGGGATTGGTTTGCGCAAGATTTACCACAACATATCCTCTCATTAATTTCGGGTTGTGTGGCGCCGGTAGCCGAGGACGGCATTGCTCGACCTTTCTGGGACTACACCTCTGATGGGAAGTTTTCCGTTGCCTCTGCATATGAGATGCTGGGGGATGATGATTTGGTCGAACCTGACCGGCTTTGGGATGTGGTATGGAAGTGGGAAGGAGCTCAACGGGTGAAGGTTTTTCTATGGTTGGTTGCCCGACGCAGTCTCCGAACAAACGCGGAGAAGAAACGCCATCATATGTGTCATGATGATCTTTGCACAAGGTGTGGCGCAGGGGTGGAGGATATTGATCATGTGCTAAGACATTGTAAATACGCAAAGGCAGTCTGGAGCCACTTTGTTTTTCACATATCTGATTTGCTACATGCACAGGTGGACCTTCGAAGTTGGTTATTGCAGAATCTCCAAAATCAGAGTCGTTGTGAGGTCGGCAATGCTCGATGGGCTACGGTATTTGGGCTCCTTTGCTGGAAGTTGTGGGAGGCTAGGAATCTTGAAATTTTCGAATAGAAACTCACATCACGGAAGTCTTTTAAGGGAGGCCCTACGGTATGCTGACTTTACTGAGGATGCAAGGCTACATGCTTCCGGTGTGAGAGGCGAAAGCGCCCCTAAGCAGGAGAGAATCATTAGTTGGCAGCCACCAGAGTCCAATTTTGTCTCCTTGAATTGTGATGGGGCGCGGAAAATGGAGTCCATGAGAGCTGGAGCAGGGTGTCTGATTAGGGACCATCTTTGGGAATTGGCTAAAGGGTTGTTGCCGCAACATCGGTGTGTGTTCTTCCCTCCAAGCCGAACTACGGGCCCTAATGGATGGGTTGGAATTGGCATGGGAATCTGGGTTTAGAGATGTAATGGTCCAAGTAGATTGCTTGGTTGCTCTAAGTCTTGTTCGAGAGAGGAAGGGGCTACTCATGCAAATGGAAGCCTCATTAAGCGGATCCGGCTTCTCATGCGCGAGGGGCGAAGGGTGTTGGTTTTCATGTGTATCGTGAGGGTAACCAATGTGCTGATGGCTTGCCACGTATGCGCCGACTACGGGAATAGCATGCATGTTTTACAAGAACCACTGCGGGCACGGAGCACCATCTTAGGGAGGACGCAATGGGTGTAGGGCGGCTTCGTCGATGCGGCAGACTCTGCAGTGCAGGGTGATAATGTTTCAGCGATTTCCTACTGATCTGATTTGATCAGTCCATTGTAAACAAAAAAATATTACCATTAGTCGAAACATTCCAGTTAGCACCGGTTCCAATTTTACCCTTACGCCCGAGATAAGCTTCCAAAAACCATGACTTGTCTTTAAAAATTCATATCTGGAGTTCTGGGTGTCCAATTGAGGTGGTTCAAAAACCTATGAACTCCTTGTTAATTATAGTTTTCGGGAAAATTAGTTCCAGAATTTAATCACAGGTAAATCATTCCCAGTTTCCAAAAACGTCCATACTGTCCAGATTTGTTTCCAAAACTGGGGGTCATTTTGTACAATTTATTTCTCTCTGACCAAAGCTCAGAAAAATACAAAATACTGTCATTTTAAAGATATACATGTACTTTATCTTCTAGAATATTTTCATGATTTTAGGAAATCTTTTACCTGATCAAAATACCTAAACAATCTCACTGACTCCAGCAATCCTAAACTGGCAAATTCATTATCTATATTGTGCTCATGATTTTATGTTTAAAAATTCATTTGAAAAATCATAAAGTCACATTCCCACACAATTTTACGTAAGGAACACAATATAATGGTGGTTGTAATACCCTAAAATTTGACTTAGGGAAAATATCATAAATTAAGAAATAATACCTATTAAATAGGTGAATATGTGATATCAAATTTGTAGGGGAAAAATCTCTTGAAAATTAGAGTGCCAAAATGACGAAAATGCCCTTGTAGGACATAAGTAACTTAGGAAAATTGTGAAAAATCCTAAAAGACAGTAAAATAATTATTAAAATTAGGAGAGTATATTATCTCTAATTTTGGTAATTTAATAAAATATACCCTTGGAAAAATTAGAAGAGGATAAACAAAAAGTATTGTAATGACCAGAATGCCCCTGTAAATTCTAATATAATGCATGGGAGATAAAACACAAATGTCAGTGCAAGAGTAGTGAGGTAATGAGTTATTCTAATTGAGAAAATTATCAACTATTGATAAGAAATTGATTAAGTAATTATTGGCTAATTACTTAAGCTTAAATAAAGGAAAATTCAAAGATAATTATGTAAAACTCTAAAATTAGTGGTTAATGGTTAAAAATTAGCAAAAATATATTTGCTAATTAATGGGAAAATATGAAGAAGAATTGGTGAGATTAGGTAATTTTAAGCCTAAATACAAGTATGGACCAATAGGAAAATTTTGTAAAAAATTATGTAAAAATAATTATTAAATTATATAATAATTAATTAAAAAATAAAATAAAAATATATATAAATTATGTGTGTGTGTGCCGACATGGTGTAGGGAAAAAGAAAAAAAAAAATGAAATAGAAATGGAGGAAGAGTGTAAAAATTAAACTCTTGAATTAAAATTAATTAAAGTAAAAAAGGTAAAAGTAAATAAACTCTGATGAAGATCGGATCCTATCTAGAAAACCATGAACGAAGTTTTTAAAGTCAGGATATAATATTGATGAGTGGATTTTTTTCTCGAATTGAGTGTGCACAGAGTCGTTTAGAGATCGGTAGAGAAGTTAGTAATAAGACGAAATAGGAAAATGCGAGAAAAAGGCGGATAGTCATAAAAGTAAGATTTGAACAAAATAAATTATAATTCACGATTACGCGATTCGGACACCGATCGGAGAAATTTTATCGGGTAAAACCCATAAAGAAAGGATGCCATCATCAAGATGACATCAATTCCTTGACTATGGAGGCAAGGAGGTCGGCCAAGACTCTTGGAGGGCTAGGATTGGAGCTTCAAAAGTGTTTTGATCCAATGGTTTAGATTAAATTGGAAAATGACCATTATGTCCTCAATTTTTCCTATAAATAGACCCCTTTGGTCTCTTCATTTTCACACCATTCTTTCTTGAGAATTTTGAAATTAGAGAGAGGTTTTAGAGAGAGAAGCTCTGGGGAAAAGCGTGAAGCTACGGGTAAGTTTTTCGGTACTTAAGCTTTCATAGTTCTTTCGGTAGTTAGAGTAGTAATGTTGGATTAGTCTTTAATCTTCCAAGTATGATTAGATATCATATGATAAGGATATTTTAAGTAGGAATTTCGAAAATTATGATTGGATCGAAGTTCTGGCAAAATTTTGGAAGAAATTAGTCAAAGTAACGAAGTGCTGGCGAAATTCCGCCGATTAGGGGAATAAGGGCAAAATGGTAATTTTTACCAAAAATGCCTGTTATGATGTCAAATCACTAATGAATGTGATATCACTCGTATAGGACATCAGTAATCTTGATCTGTTGTCATTACGTTGTCCGAGCGTTTATTGTTTTCCGTCGAAATACGATTTTACGCGAAGTACCTACGCCGTCAACGAAGGTACGTTCACGTACTGTAACACTAGCTCTGATGATTATTGAATGCATATATGTGATGATATGTTGTATGAATAGTTTGGTGCCGAAGGCAAGGCTAGTCTATGTGGGTGTGCCAATTAGTCGCCGTAAAGTCGGTGAGGCCCCCATGATAGACACTTACATGGCCATTCTATCCGGTGCTATATGCACCGCGTCTATGGAATCGTACATAGATGCATTGTGTCTATGGAACCATACTTAGATGCAATGTGATTAATGAATCGTACCTAGATGCACTGTGTCTATGGAACCGTACTTAGATACACTGTGATTAATGAATCGTACCTAGATGCACTGTGTCTATGGAACCATACTTAGATGCACTGTGATTAATGAATCGTACAAAGATGCGAGGTTAACTTACACGAGATCCAATGTGGTAAATTGGATCTCGGCTATAGCTTCAGTCCAGGAGGACCGAGGCCGAGGAAAGAAGCAAGCGAGGCCACGTAGAAGATCCGGTTGAAGATTTATTTCGTTATATTATACTTTTGAACCACACGGTTTTTGTACATTGTTGTATCGGCCAGGACTTACGACATTTTATATATACATATCGGTTACTCAATCGCTCCGATGCTCTACTCGATTATTTGAAATGATGTTTTGATGAAAAAAATATATCTTGCTTTTGGAAATTGGGATGTTACATTGGTCTCATATTTTTAAATTCCACTTATTTCTTGGTGTTTACCATGAATTTCCAGATCTTGGTTTTAAAGCAAATCTCAAAAACTTGAAAAGATAGAAGATGAGTGTTCTTACCACTTGGCTTGTTCTTGAGCTTGTGGTCTCTTTTACCACAAAGCAAACCTTGTTCAATATCCAACCTAAGCTTAAGTAAATCACATGCATGTAAGTTTACAACCAACTAAAATGACATGCATGAGATCAAACACTCAAATCATCAAGATAAAGTCCAAGTTCTCACCTTGAACCTTCTTGTTCTTCTTCTTCCTAGCCAAACCCGTGGCTCTTTCTATTGTGTGTGATGATGTTGTTGCTCGTGGAGCTTTGAAGGAGGAGAGGAAGGTGTTACCGTGAAGGGAAGAGGAGGAGGAGAAGGAGTCTATGTTGAGATATGAAGGGAGGCCGAGAGGAATTGAAGGGAGAGAGTTTGAAATGGAACATGGAATGTGTGTGTGAAAAAAATGCTACGGCCAAGGAGAACGAGAGCGAAACAAAGAAAATCTGATTTCGCCTTATGCTTGCCATGTAACATCCCATTTTCAAAAGTAGAATAATTTTTTTCATCAAAGTAGAGCATCGGAGCAAGAGAGTAAGCGATACATATATTTAAAAGGCCAAGCGTAGTAGGTCGGCTAATCGCGATAGCGGTACATTTATCCAAGTGTCTAACATAAGAGTGAATACGAAACAAAAGAAAGTCTCTAGCTTGGTCTCTAATTGTGCTGCTTGCCTTTATCCTCGGCCCTCGGTCCTCCTTACGCTGAAGCTATGTTAAGAGCTGAGGTCCAATGCACTCATACCTCAGGTAACGGTTAACCTCATGCTTATATATACAATATATGGGTTACAGATATTCACAATATTAACAGTATATGAGCACACAACCAAATGTACAACAAGTGTATCCCAATAGCACATAAGCCCCCTGGCAGATGTGTGACCCTCAGAAAACGTATCCCAATAGCACATAAGCCCCCCTGGCAGATGTGTGGCCCTCAGCAAACGTATCCCAATAGCACATAAGCCCCCCTGGCAGATGTGTGGCCCTCAAGAACGTATCCTAATAGCACATAAGCCCCGTGAGATGTGTGGCCCTTAGCAAGCGTAAACATATCAACAGTACATAAACACACAGCAGAGCTATCAGCTACCACATATAATACACATAACACATATACGCATATAATAAACATCAGAGTTAGTGTTACTAGTACGCGAACGTACACCAATAGTACATAAATACATAACAGACATAAAGTCATCATCTATCACATACAATACACATAATACATATACACATACAATAACCATTAGAGTTAGTGTTACTAGTACGCGAACGTACACCAATAGTACATAAACACAAAATAGACATAAAGTCATCATCTATCACATACAATACACAAAAAAACAAATACGCATACAATAAACATCAGCGTTAGTGTTACAGTACGCGAACGTACATTCGTTGACGATATACGTACGTCTGTCGGTCGGAACGTGTTTACAGATATCCTATAAGGATAATATCGTATTTATTAATCAAACAATATCCTAACAGATATTTTAGTCATAATGACTATTTTACCCCTGACTTTGCTAACCGACTAAATTTCGCCAGAGCTTCGCTACTTTGACTCTAATCTTCCAAAATTTTGTCATATCTCTTTCTCCATCATATTTTCGAAATAAATACCATATTTAACCATAAAACATGATATCAACAATATATTGGAAGATTAAAGATCAAAACAACATCTAAGCTATGAACTACACTAGCACTCCAAGAACTACCGAACTAAAAACTAGAACATAAAAGCTAAGGACCGAAGAATTTACCTAGAGCTTTGTTACTTTTACTCAAGAGCTCCTCCTTCTCTCTTCTCTCTAGATTTTTGAAATGCTTGAGAGGATTTTGGTGTGGAATTTCCAAAGGATTGAAGGCCTATTTATAGCAAAAGGTTGTGGCAAACTTGTGATTTTTTCCAAACTTTCTCTTCTTCATTCTTGGCCTTAGGATCTAGGGTTCCATGGAAGACTTCATCTCCACCCTTCATGTGCCTTGGCCGACCTCCCCCTCTCTTTTTCTTCAAAAGATGACATCATCTCTTGTCATCTTATCTTGTGGAGATTTTCTTCTACCGATAAATTTCCATGCTCAGTGTTTCTAATCGGATATTCTTAATATTCCCAAATACTTTTTGAGGTAACTTTGGAGGTCTATAATATCACTTGAGAAATATTTGGATTAACAAAGATTATGGTCCCATTAGGGGTATTTTCCAGCCTTTTAGTCATTTTAGGATAAACTCCGTCGGTTACGGAAATGACTTCGGGTAATACCAACTTCGGGACAAAAATTCACTCGTTCACAATATATCCTGATGTTTAATACTTAGTTCACAGATTTCAAGATATGATTTATTTTCTATCGGTTCTCATTGATCCTATTTGCTTTTTCACAAAATATCTCTTCTTTTTCCTTCCACTTGCCTTTGCTTTCACACTACACATATACACACTCTCACACACAAGGAGGTCGGCACCCCCTTTTTTATTTTATTTGTTTTTCAATTTATTTATATTATCTTTAATTATCTTATTTTAATTAGCAAGAATTCTATTATTGGTTCTTAAGTAATATCATGGATTTAGACATTTTAAATTGCTAGAATTATTGTAGCCTTTAGATCTTACTTAAAAGATTCAATCCTAACCATTGCTCTATGTTTGACTTGTCAAAATTGATTTAGCAAGTTTAATTAGAGCCTTAATCCTATGATTAGTAATCTTTTGTTAATCAATTAGGTTTTAAGGATTTTATATAATTCATTTTATACACTTCTTAATCATACTTAATTAGTTAACCATCTCCCTTATACTAATCTTGACTAATCTTTAATTAGGGATTGTTTATAGTTAACTTTGGATATTTCCTTTATCTATGTCTAAACAATTAGCAATTAATTACTTATTTAATCACCTACTAATTGTTGACAATTTTCTTAATTTGGATTAACTATTTTCTCACAACTATTATACGACATTGGTAATTTATACACCATGCATTATATTAAAAATCATGGGGCAACTTATGGTCCCCAAAATAATATTTAATTTTTTCCCTTTTAAATTCCAAGGAAATAATTTAATAAATTACTAAAATTAGAGACAACATATTTTCCTATTTTTAATAATTATTTGATTGCCTCTTAAGACATATTATAATATTCTCGGGATTTTTACCAAAAAATTGCCTTTTAAATAAATTATTACCGGATCAGAGCACATCTCAAACTAATGTCCAAAGTAATGCTCACGCCAGTAGTGGCGTTTCTCTCTCTCACGCCACTCTGACGTGGCGTTTTCTCTCCTCACGCCGGTAGTGGCGTGAGAGAAAAACGCCACACGAGTGGCGTGAGCAGATCTCACGCCACTCGTGCGTGATTTATAAAAAATATTAAAATATTAAAATTATAAATAATAATTCTAATTAATTATAAATAATAAAAAGAGTATTATTTTAATTAATAATTAAGGGAATTAAAATATCTAAAATTTAATATAAACCTTAGGAACAAGACTAATTAGTGAATTAATTAATTAGTTAATTTATTAAATTAATTAATTAGCAACTTTTAACACGATATTACGTTGCTACAATTTAGGTTAAAAGTTGCTACAATAGTGTTTTTCCCGAGAATCTCTCACTCTCTCTCAGTCTTAATAGTGAATTAATTAATTAGTGAATTAATTCACTATTGAGACTGAGAGATTCTCGGGAAAAGCACTATTGTAGCAACTTTTAACCTAAATTGTAGCAACTTAATATCGTGTTAAAAGTTGCTACAATTTATATACATTTTTGTTAAAAATTGCTACAATAGTGCTTTTCGAGAATCTCTCACTCTGGAAAAGCACTATCATGAGTTAATTTATTAAGGGTTAAGGTGCAAAAATAGACATGTATTTTTGTCAAAAGAGCGTCCGATAGCAAATACTTTTTAGGTGCAAAAGTAGACACGCGGTTACAAAAATGGGGCAAAATACACATCCGCCGTTATCTAAAACTAGCGTCAATTATCTAAGTTGACATGGCATTGGGATCCGATTTATCTATTAATTTCACCGCACACGTGTTCCATCTTCCTCCTCTCTCTTTTTTGATCGAAATCTTCCTCCTCTTCCACATTCACGCACTCTCTTTCTTCATCACCCACATTCACACTCTCTCTCCACTTCACCGCCCACTTCATCTCCATTGTCGCCGGCGATCACTACTCCTCCATTAAAGCGGTGAATCGAAAATCGAGAGGAGAGTGAGTGCCACGAGTTTGTAAATTTGGACCTTCTTCTTCTTCAACTAGAAAGAGAGAGAGAAGGGTCGACGGAAGGAATCCATGGTCGACAGACGAATCGTTTGTGATGTTGGTTTGTCTTGTCGTTTCTCTCACGGGATCAACCGGCGGCCAGTGGCAGCAAGGTCATTGATGACCTCCTCGATTCCGTCTTCGCTATTATCGGAAAGCCCCAAAAGTACTTCTCTATGGCTCCCTTCCTCCCTCTATCTGTGTTTCCCTAGTTCTGAGATTTTCTGAGATTTTCGTTCTTATCAGGTAGATTACGAAGGTGATGAGGGGAATGGGGTTGAAGGTTCAGAGGTTCAGCTCCGTCACATCCACAAATTCGAACCCTAAGCCCCAAATGTTCCTCCAACCAAATGTTCTTCGTCTTCTTTGGCAGCATCGATTTCCCTGCTTAACGTGTTATCCGTGAGTTTGCAGGATAAGTCTAATGGATATTGGGTTAATAGGATAGTTGATTTGTACGGGAACATGATTTGGCTTCGGGTTCTCTGCAATTATTCTGTGTAACTATGTAGTGATTTTCCCCAATTAAATTGTCGCCGGTATGAAATTGCGATGGCTATCAATTTGCGATGATTTTGTCGCGAGTATGGCTATCACAAAAGGTTCAATTTGTTTATCCGAGAAGATGGGAACAAGAAAGAAACAAAATCGAATCTTCTTCTATTTCGATGAATGTTCTTGTGATTTATCGAGAGTAAGAAAGAAGGACAAACGAGAGAACCTTGTTTCAATGTCGGGTATTTGGAGGAAGAAGAAGGTCCCCGATCAAAATGCAAGTTTTGACCGGGGACTTAAATGAAAATTTTAAAAGTTTATAGAGGGACTAAATTGAAATTTTTGAAATGTATCCGGCTGAATTGTAATTTATAAAACATTAACATCCACGTCATCATTTTCAGTTCAGAAAAAGTCAACTAATGGTCAAACGGTATTTTTGCTCCACTTTTGTAACCGTGTGTCTACTTTTGCACCTAAAAAAAATATTTGCTACTGGACGCTCTTTTGACAAAAGTACATGTCTATTTTTGCACCTTAACCCGTTAATTAAATTAATTAATTGTACCTAAATTGTAGCAACTTAATATCGTGTTAATTAATTAATTCACGACGAGAGAGTGAGAGATTCTTGGGAAAAGCACGATTGTAGAAACTTTTAACCTAAATTGTAGCAACTTAATATCGTGTTAATTAATTAATTCACTATTAAGGCGAGAGAGAGTGAGAGATTCTCAAAAAAGCACTATTGTAGCAACTTTTAACCTAAATTGTAGCAACTTAATATCGTGTTAAAAGTTGCTAATTAATTAATTTACTAATTAGTCTTGTTCCTAAGGTTTATAATAAATTTTAGATATTTTAATTCCCTTAATTATTAATTAAAATAATACTCTTTTTATTATTTATAATTAATTAGAATTATTATTTATAATTTTAATATTTTTTATTTTTTTATAAATCACGCACGCAGTGGCGTGAGGCTGTCTCACGCCACTCGTGTGGCGTTTTTCTCTCACGCCGGTAGTGGCGTGAGAGCGATCTCACGCCACTGCGGCGTGAGAGAGAAAACGCCACTAATGGCGTGAGCATTACTTTGGACATTAGTTTGAAATGTGCTCGATCCGGCAATATTTTATTTAATAAGCAATTTTTGGTAAAAATCCCATATTCTTAGGGTATTTTATGACCCATAAATATGTTTAGGGATTTTTGGCACTTCATTTCTTCTAATTTCAAGAGAATTTACCCTAGAAAAATAAGTTAAATACCACACAAGATTTGAGACGACATATTCACCTATTTCCAATAAGTATTATTTACTAAATTATGATGCCTATCATAAGTGAGATTTTAAGGGTATTACATGCCATGTGTCCACGGTTAAAGGAGAGATAAGAGAAAAATTTCAGAGTTTATGTGTCTTTGACATGTGTCATCCATGCACAAAGACACATGTTTGTTTTGTGTGAAAGGAAGATGCCATGTGTCTTCAATTTTGCATGTGTGTGACAAGTGTCACACATGTAAAATGACATGTGTTTTGGCTCTTTAAGAAGACGCCATTATTAGTGTGAGATGTGTCGGTTTGCATGTTTGGGTTCAATTATTGTTGTCTCATTTTGCATGTTGGGTTACGATGTTGTTGTCTCGGTCTACATGTTTGGTTCCGATGTTGTCTCTTTTTACGTGTTGGGTTATAGTGTTGTCTCGATTTACGTGTTTAGGTTTGTTGTTGTTGTCTCGGTTTGCGTGTTTGGGTTCTGTTGTTGTAGGTTTTCTTGATTTGCGTGTTGTCGGTTTTGTTGTGTCGATTCCGCGTTATTATTTCCCGAATTTAACCAATGCGATAAATATTCAATAAATAGTAATATCTCAATGAGATATTAAATCTTGGCATTTTATTAAATATTTTCAATTATACGGGGTTTTTGGTAAAGCACAAACCAGGATATTACACTAAACAAGTTTCATAGCATTGTTGTCTACGTATGGAACATAAAAGGAGAACTATGTGAACTTGGCTATTCTTCACTACTCTTATTATCCTCTTCCCATCCTCTTTTCATCTCAACCTTTAACTTTAGATTGAAATTTGAGTAGTTCAAATATAATGTTTTAAATTAGCATAACTAAAATTTAGCAATTTTTTAAGTAATTTATTAATAATAAATTTGATACTTTATTAATAATTTTATAAGACATTAAATCTGAATTACTCAAATTTCAATCTAAAAGTTGAGATTAGTTGTGGAGGAGAAGAGGACTGTAAGAACAAAGGAAAATAACCAATCCCGAATTATGATAAGAGCCATGCAGACGTAAGATTCAACTAACTTAAGAAGAAGAATGAGAGCTTCTTAACAAAGAAAATAACCAATCCCGAATTATGATCGAGTTGTTTTTTTTTTCCTCGC
Organism: Acacia pycnantha; assembly: GCA_025563575.1. Lineage (NCBI taxonomy): Eukaryota > Viridiplantae > Streptophyta > Magnoliopsida > Fabales > Fabaceae > Acacia > Acacia pycnantha. Next base: position 4,612,453 of record JAMWYP010000049.1, on the reverse strand, counting down.
CACTTATCTGGGGTTATTGTACTAACATCATGGGGTAATTAAAATTCACAACCCATAAAAGTGTTCATTGTCACTGATATCAAATTTTCCAAACCATTGTTCTTGGTTACGTTAAGGAGCGCGATTTTCAGTTTTTCACGATGTAAGGTTGATGATATCTACAAGCATGCCAGACTGTACGTATTTTGGATTTTATCGACACATAAATCGCCATCTCCTCCACGTTCCAATTCTCTCCGTTTTATTGCCATATCTTCTGGCCAGAATTTCTTGATCTACAAAAGCTTGAATCAATGTCTTTGTAAGACCCCTAATTCTATACTACTTATTATGTCCATTAGCATATAGTAATTAGGTATATCACCAGAGTTTACGGGCGGCGAGCATTCAAAATGGTTTGAGTGGTCGAGTAACGATAGTATATATGTGATTATGAAAGCTAGCCGAGGTTAATGGATAATAGCGGTACAGTCATCCAAACAATCAGCTAGTTAAGTAGTTATTAGTATTACACAATCCAACAAAATATTTAGTTCCTTCCGTGTCTCCTCATAGCTCTACTCATGCTGCTTACCTTTTGCTCCAGATCCAGATCCTAAAGTTTTAGTTAAGTCGAGATTCAATAAAATTGAATCTCGAAGTATGATTAATCTCATATGCAAGTACAATTAATATATGATAGATATTCACAATTTGGAAAAATAATACAGCATTCAGCAAACGCACATCAACGGTATACATAGCACACAACAAATGCAAAGTTAACTACGAAAAGACCTTCAAGTCTTTAATTACGCATGTCCGAGACATGGGTCCTCAGCCCTAAGAAAAGTAAGCATGCAAATTATTACATAGTAGTAATAAATCTACAACAACTAAATATAAACAAACGCATGACCTAGGACCCAATCTTGATCATGAGTCCACAGTCATGATTCAAACAAGCATATATAGGCACATAAGACATAGGAAATTAAAGTTATGGTACATTATCGTACATTTCTTCGCGTAGTTAGTAAAATGCTTGTTCTTTGAAAAACAATTCGGACTTCTCGAAATCCTATAATATTACGATCGCATTATTAATTTTTTTGTATTTTATATGATACTGTAATAAATACCATATTACTTAGAATAATACAAAAGGGTTATTTTCACTAATTTTAACCATTTTACCCTTAGTGGACAAGTTATCCAACTTTTGACTTTATTTTCCATAATTTTGGATTTTTCACTTTTACGCGAGAATTTTTGGTAACTTTGAAAAATCATAATTAAATTCTCATAAATCAAACTAATGTGCTTCCAAAACTAACATGACCCTTGACATATCTATTTTTCATGGAAAAGTATTTCCGAAGCTTGCAAAATTCAATGCATTCCCAGTTTATTTATTTTTCACCACTGTTTAAATTATACTTCCAAAAACAAGGTCCAACTTGAAAAATTATTTTCTCTTTGTACAGAGCTCCAAAAATTATATATTACCTATTAAAATAAAGCTCTGCATCTCTAGAAAATCTCATGATTTTTGGATATCATTTAATTGACCAAAAATTGTTCACAAGTCGACTGCCTCCAGAAAAACACAAATTTGGCAGATTTCTCAACTTGTACAACTTTGATCTTTTGCTTCCAAAAATCATTGTCCACCATATTTCCACTCCATTTTTTGTTTTAAACCCTTTGGTGACCTTAAAATTATGAAAACCATTTTTATTTACACTTTTCTTGCTTAGGCCGAAACATTGGCCAAAAGCAAGGAAAATCACCCTTTTGACCAACTTCACATAAAATCCATGATTTTGGCCATAGATTTGCTCTAAAACTTAGCCTTTTGGACTTTGATAATGTTGGATCTTGTTTTTAGATTACCATGAGAAAGAGTTTTTACCAAGGTTAGAGTTTAATACAAGAGTATAATAATGATGAACTATCAAATAACAAGGACAACTTACCTTGTGTTCTTGAGTTTTTCTCTCTTTCCTTCCTCTTCTCTTTTCGGCCCTCACTCACTCTCTAAGTCAAGATGAGTGTTTGATTTTGGGTGACATGCAAGAGGATGTCTAGGTGTTTTATAATTGGTAGACAAGCCATAAGAGTGTAACGCTCCTTATATCTCCCGACATACATTAGAGTTACTACATAAAAGAGTGTATAGATGTGGTTTGGACGAGTGAGTAATTGATAAAATAAACACTACTAGAAAATCATCAAATTGCGACGGAAAAATTTCCGTCGCATATTTTATGCTTAAATCCGTCGCAAATTATTGCGGCGATTTGAAGTGGAATATCATCTAGAGGGGTGAATAGGTGATCTCAAAATCTTTTTTAGAGATACGCACAGAAACAGAATTTAATCTAAGACAAGAAGAAGAAATGGACATGGAGCAATCTATACCGGTTCGATCTAATACTTCGACCTACGTCCAGTCCACAAGCACACCTTGAGATTTGCACTAACTCTTTCAAATACGAATACAACTCAGGATGATCCTTTCTCACTCGGACTCACTCCCCCTTACAAGTTGCAAACGTACACCCACACTTAAGGTTCCACAACCTTAAGCTTTACCAACTAAACAGTAATCAAATAAGTGTTTAAGAAAACTCCCCACTGAGTAGATAAATGATAATCACTAAAGTTCTAGATATTCGAAGATATTAATGAAACAAAGAAATGCAATAAGCTCAAATTGAATGCGCGAGCTTTTCGGTAGTTAGCGAAATTGAATTGGATGAGCCTTTATAGTGTGTGTCATTAATGCCATTGTGAGGCTTCAAGAAATAGCCGTTGAGACTCTTTGTCTTTCCATTAGACACGAAGCGGGATGACCGGAAATATTTGAATGTTGCTTCATTAAATGCTCTCGGCGGTGATGACCTTGTGCAGAGAAATAATCGAGTAAAAGTGGAATAAGTATTCCTCGGAAGAATGTTTTTGTCTGCTGCACTCTTTAATTCCTAATATTGCTCTGTTTCTCTGTCTTGCATTTAATGTCCCGCCACGTTGGATTACCTTTCGCTCGAATTCAAATATAGCAGGGTAAATCAACTAAAACTCAAACAAAGAAATGATTAGATATGATATAAGTGAGTTTGAAGATGATTAACAAACATTGGATAGTAATCCATGAATTTCCGAAGCTTTTAAACATGCGTAAGTTAATTGTATAATTTCGGAAAGACCATTCTCGAGAATTGATCTATCATTCTCGAGAATCAAGATTAAGACAAGTGAGTCATAGAAGGCAAACCTTTAGGTGTTCTCGAGAATTGATTATACCATTCTCGAGAATCCTATGTCAGAAGAACTATCGTGAAGATTCATGATGCCTATTCTCGAGAATTGAATTACCATTCTCGAGAATCACACTGTAATGGTTTTCGTAGATAGAAAGCCTTCTCGAGAATTGATGTTGTATTCTCGAGAATCATATGTTCATTTAATCACAAAGTTGATAATCTTCTTCCATTCTCGAGAATCAAATAGTCATCCTCGAGAATCACATGTCAGAAGCAATTAACCATTTATACATTCACTGAGCATTCTCGAGAATCCCTGGTCTCATTCTCGAGAATTGTTTGCCCATTCTCGGGAATGAATTACTCATTCTCGAGAATGAATGATATGTTCAGAAGGTGATCACTGTGATAGAATATGCTTATTCTCGAGAGCTAATTGTGAGTACTCGAGAATTAGAGCAAACATGTTAGTACCAATTCTCAAGAATTCAATTACATTCTTGAGAATCATAATAACAACTTGAATTCATTTTCTTTGTTTGCCATGTCATTCTCGAGAATCAAAAGTGCATTCTTGAGAATCATTTGTGCATTCTCGAGAATCATAAGTGCATTCTCGAGAATGATTACTGTGATTCACAAATACCGAATTGATTAATTTCTTGGTTAGTTAATCTTACTTTCTTTGAAACCTTTAAATCTTTTGTTATCATCAAAACACTTGGGATCTAACAAGATTTATAAATCCGTCACAAATTATTGCGACGCGATGGGGTCTTGCGACGGACTATGAGTTCGCCGCAAAATTGGGCGGACTAAAGAGTCCGCCCTCCACCCCTCCCCCACGCGATTCATTTTGTATTTCCTCTGCTCCTCCACGAATCTCCTCTCCTCCATAAACCTCCAGCCCTCCTCCTCGCCATTACCCCTCTAGCCATCCTTGTCCATGTCGGCTTTACTACTACTCTTACGCCTCCTCATTGCTACTTTTGTCCGTTTTTGGCGAGTTCTTCTTCCGGTGCGGTGGTCTCTTTCTCCCCTTGCTCCAGTCGGTTCCTCCCTTCCTTTCCGGCCGCGGCTCCCTTCCATTTCCAAGTAAGCTTCCTCTCTTCTCTCTTACTTTTCCTTTTTGGTTTATGTAATATCCCGAATTTGCTTTGAAAAATTTCATGTAAGATGTATTTGTATTTGGAGAAAATAAATAGTGAAAATTTGATGAAAGGTCAATTTTACCCAATTTTGCTAAATCCGAAAAATTTTGAGATACATGTTGGCACAAGGGATACTTGTCTCTAACATCCAATTAATTTATTTGGACAATTATGTTTGACCAAAATGGAATTTATAAAGGTGGATATTAATGAAATTATATAAAGTGTAATTTGGCCCAAATAATTATAAAAATCAATATTTGGAATTTAGGGCCTATTTTCCCAAAATTTAAGGAGAAAACTTAAGGGATAATTTTGGCCTAGAAATTCTAGAGACAATATTCTATGACCCGAGAAGCTAATTAAGGAAGAAAAGTCCTTATAAGGAATTAAGAATTAATTTCTAACACCTATTCAATATTTACAACTAAATGAGTAATGAACCAAGTTGCAAATAGAAGTCTTGTGAATGATTAAATGTGATCATATTGGAATAAACTCCACAACACCTCAATTCACCAATTTGTTAAATGAATCAAGATACATACATGGCTCAAATAAATCACGTAACATCAGCCTCCTCCCATAAATTTTCGCCATGCATATGAAACTCACATGATTATATTGTTAGTTCTTTATGTGTTTTGATGATAACCGACAATTGTAACACCTTGTTGAAGTTTGTCTTTGTTAAGTTGAAAAACTTACTCACAAAGACAAACTCGAGTTTTGGTTTGAAAACTTGAGTTTGGACTTGACAGAGAGTAGTTCAAGTTTTTGCAAATTTAGACAAACTCGAGTTTGGATTTTGAAACTCAAGTTTTGACTATACGAGAGCTCCTAAGTTTTTCAAAGACAAAGCAAACTCGAGTTTGATTTTAATGAACTCAAGTTTTGACAAGACAGAGAGCTATCAATATTTTGAACTTAGGAAAACTCCAGTTTCCATTTGGAAACTCGAGTTTGTGCTAGACAGAGAGTTCTCTAAGTTTCCAAGTTTTGTTGAAAACTCAAGTTTGAGTTTGGAAACTCGAGTTTACAGCATACAGAGAACTATGCTCCATTCTGAACTTGTGAAACTTCGTTTTGATTGGAAACTCCGTTTTCATATGACAAAGTTTCTCAAAGTTTTCTCTCTTATGAGGAAACTCGAGTTTGTTTTTAGTAACTCGAGTTTAGGACGACAGAGAATAACTCAAGATTTCTAATGATATGAAAACTCCAGTTTTCAATTGCAAACTTGAGTTTAGACTATATAGAGAGGTTTCCTTTAAGATTTATGGAAACTCGAGTTTAGGCCAAGCAGAGAGCTCTGCTCTATTTGAATCTTTTGAAAACTCCAGTTTGGTTTTGGAAACTCCAGTTTGCATATGACAAAGTTTCTCAAAGTTTTCTCTCTTATGAGGAAACTCGAGTTTGTTTTTAGTAACTCGAGTTTAGGACTTACAGAGAACAACTCAAGATTTCTAAAGATATGAAAACTCCAGTTTTCAATTGCAAACTCGAGTTTAGACCATGAAGAGAGTTTTCCAATAAGATTTATGGAAACTCGAGTTTAGGCAAGCAGAGAGCTCGCTCTATTTAAATCTTTTGAAAACTTCGTTTGGTTTTGGAAACTCCAGTTTTGAGCTTTTGGACTTAAACTTGTTTTTCATCATAAAAGTCCAAAACTCGAGTTTGTCACTTAATGACTCGAGTTTTGAACTTGTCTCAAAACTTGCTTTAAAGACCGAATCGCGACATTCTTCTCTGGATGAAGAAAACTCCAGTTTAGTTTTGAAAACTCAAGTTTAGGCTTTTGATGAAAAATGAAAACTCCAGTTTGGATGAACAAACTCGAGTTTGTGTCGCAGATTTGAAAATTAAACTCGCCGAATTTGTGAAATCTTTATGATTAACCTTTATACTTCTTATCATCACTCGTTACTATTCCTAACTATGTTTAATCAGTTTGTTAGTGAGTTTAAGATGATTTAAAGAGAATTAAATGAAGATTTAGCATAAAGTAAAAAGTGATGTCAACTCATTAAATGCAAAGTCCAAAAAACTTGCATCCTTTTGGACAATCATTCTACACACGTTGAAAAAGGGATTAATGTTTCTTTTTCACATCCAGTAGCTGCTCTTCCAACGGATTAAAAGTCAAGAAGTCAAGCATAAACATTTGTGCAGCTGGATTAACCAAATAGTAGAGAGAGAAGAAGACCAAAGCTTCAACTAATCCATTCTTAATGTTGGCAACGCATTCAAGTTTCCAACTACTCTTTGAGTTTTCTTGTGTGAAGTATCTTTTGATACACTTGTACTTCAATGGTTATTTTTATCCACTCTTAGAGAGAGTTCATTTATTGAAATTCATTTACTGTAAGAATCTTAAGTCAGGGGATTTGGAGATTGGGATATTGATTGCAACTTGTAAGGGGGAGTAAGTTCTAAAGAGAGAATTTCTCTTGAGTTACGAGTGTGTAATCAATTAAGCTAGTAAAAATCCCCAGTATCCTGGGACTGGACGTAGGTCAAGAGGTTGGACCGAACCAGTATAAATTCCTTGTGTCTTGCTCTTCTTCCCTATACTCTGTTCAGCTCTGTTTTTAGTGTTAAAAACAAAGCAATTCAAAACCATGGTTAATGCCTACATGTTTCTCCTTGGATTCACGCATGTTTCTCCTTTTGACATGATTTTCGAAACCGGGTTTATGTACCTCGGATTCCTACATGTTTTAGTTGTACATGATTTTTGGAACCGGGTTTATTTACCCTGAATTCTACATGTTTAACTTGTACATGATTTTGGAACCGGGTTTATGTACCTCGGATTCCTACATGTTTAATTTGTACATGATTTTCTAAGCTGGGTTTATGTACCTCGGATTCCTACATGGTTAACTTTGACATGATTTTGGAAGACGGGTTTCCTTCCCCGCCTTCTACATGTTTATTTTGGACATGATTTTCGGAACCGGATTTATGTACCTCGGATTCCTACATGTTTAACTTTGACATGATTTTCGAAAACGGGTTTCTTTACCTGAATTCTACATGTTTAAATATACATGATTTTGGAAGACAGGTTTGATTACCCTACCCTCTACATGTTTAACTTGTACATGATTTTGGAAGACTGGTCTGATTACCCTGCCCTCTACATTTTTAAATTGTACATGATTTTCGAAAACGGGTCTCTTTACCCTGAATTCTACATGTTTAAAGATTTGGCATCCGTAGCCGTAGCCGTCGTTACACTGAGCCCGGATTTTAACCAAATTTGGTTTAACTATGGCCCGCCTTCAAAATTTTCACTAACCGGGTTTTTCACCGTATAAGACAAGTTGCACGTTGATTAGTTACATGCATTTGAACTTCGAAAATGGACATTATCCCTTCAGGAATATTTGCTTGCAACAAATAATGCAATAATTGGCAAAGACCATATAGATAACAAAATAGCCAATAGAGATGATGGTCTATCAGATTTGTCTCAAAAATTATTCGCTGATATCTTTGTTCAATCAAATTTATCCATTTCACCACAATATCTATAGCCAAAGAAGAATCCGATTGATGATCCTCCAATCACATGAATCGTGCAGACTTGGAAAATCCTTTTTGGAAAAGACTTAATGGAGGAATTGCATTCAGTTGGAGCACCGCTATCCATTTGGAGTCATTTGAATAGTCAAATCCAAAACCTCTTTAAATGTATATTCTTCGCCTGATCATTTATCAAAGAATTATAAACAATGCTATGAACAAAAAGTGAGAGATGCAGCGCCCGTGTTTACCACAAGGACCGAGATGCCGTCACCAATAAATTTCACCCATGATCAAGCACCAAATCAGAATATTATGTGGCTTTAGCCCATGAGTAAAATTATCTGACTCAGCCCAAGATTAAGTACCCTGTAGACTATAAATAAGTTCATAGGGCCCATTCCATGCATAGCTCCAAATCAGGCCGTGAATGTGGAATAAAAAGATTCATGGGTGGTCCCCACCATATCAAGACCCTAATGAGATTATGATATTTGTTTGCTTTCACCACTTCAGAAAGAGAAGAGGCAAAAACAAAGAGATTGTGGTCAAGGAGAAAACAAGAAAAGGTAGGAATAAGAACCCGTGTCGGCATCTCAAATATCTCGGACTGTACCACTTCAATCTCGGATACATCATGAATAGGATCCCTGCTAATACCCTCTCGTATTTTATGAACAATGAAGATTTTGAACCAGATTGTTATTTGAGCGACTAGATTCCGATAGACATATCCTTTTATAAGGAGGAGAAAAACCTTTCGAATGAGAAAAATGAATCAAGGTCATAAACATGAAGACGAAAACTCGTTTCGGTGCCTTCGAGGATCTTGCCTCTTCCATCAATTTGCCTTCCATCGTTGGAGGAACTCACTCAATATGGAAAAGAACCTCGGCCTCCCGACATTGGGTCTCGCATTCCCTTCCCCGAATTTTGCATGCCGGAATCTAAGCCTCTTGACATCGATCCCGATTCAAATAGATCTCCCCGAGATGACTTCAAATTCGAAACCCGGTTCGCATTACAACCCGCCATTAACCAAGACAGCTTCAATGTGCGATCTCGGACTTCATATGTTGATCCGGATTCAAAGAGGGCATAACTTACAATGGATGGGAAGTGGAAAGCCAAATCAACGAAAAGCTTAGACTTCCCAAAGCCAATCGAACCCATTCCAAATTCCAACTCGAACAACTTCAAAGGATGATCTCGGCTTCGACCGATTATTCCGGATTTTCAATCTCGATCTCGGGACAATATCGTCATCTCGGCTTAGCGGCATCGCGCAGCCATCCCGCGCAATTCGGATCACAATCCGGGCTTCCAATGTTAATCCCGGGTTTCACCCAAGTCGGCTCCAAATTAGAATCCTGGACTTGAAATGATTAATTAGAATTCACACGAGCCTTTTGAGCCTTCTTCACGCCCTATAAGACAATAGGTAGATTCGCGGCAAGACTCTCCCCCATCTCACAAGGCATTTTGATTTCCGACGCCCTTCAAGCTTTAATCGCCAAACGCATCCGACCCGATCTTCGACCTCCAGGACTTGGCCTCTTTCGCCGTTGACGACGCGGAGGAGTAGACGGAAATCATTCGAGAAGAATCCGGGCTTTAGTTTCTGTACGGACTCGTTTTGAGAAGAATTTGGGGTTTATGATTCGCATGGATCTTCACCACAATTTTTTTGGGCTTAGTCTTTTCACTCCCCGCCATCCCTAATTTTTTGAGGAATTTGGGCTTAGGTTTCGTACAGATCTTCACCACAATATGTTGTATTTTTCCGTTGCTTCTCGCGGGTTTTGATTTCTCTGTTAGAAATTTGTTCTCCGCACGACCCCTTCTTCGTCAAAAGTTTCTCCAGCAGATCCCGATTGTTCAACTAGTAGCCGGGAATTTGAATCATCAACCTTCTTCGGTCATGGGAATCGAAATTTACCGATTCCCCACGGACGCGCCAATGTTCGTCGTAGAACATAGATCTCTAACCCTAGGTGGGCTAGGACGTGGATATAGGATTAAATAGCTCTCCCCAAGTATCTATGGATGAGATACCTAAGAGGATTGGAGATCACAAAGCACTGTGACTTGACCTAGGAGCGATTCCTAGGGCCTACGTACCTCGAAGAGGGATCAAAGTCCACGTAGCTCGATTATACGGGAGGCATTTAGCCAAAGGGGTGGTGTGTGTGCTCAGTGTGCGTATATGCAATTGAGAGAGAGCTTAGAAGATGTGTACCTCTTTAGGTTAACCAACTGATTCTAGATGTTAAAAATGCTAGTTAGGACAAATACTCTTTTAAATATGGATTTATGATAAGTGTATATTTTAAAGTTAAATAATTGTAGATTTTGAGATATGGCAAATTAAATTTACAATACACACTTATGTGGACACAGACCTCGCTAAATTGAATTTTCAGTATAAAATCTCCTTATATCGTTTTCTATTTCACAGGAAAAAAATTTAAAATTACAAATAAGAAGAAGAAAGTAAGGAGAAATTCAGAAAATAAATAAAAAATGACCAAACATAGTCCAACCCCAATGGGAGAATCACTATGAATTCCTTATAAAAAAGTCAGGGTGAATTTGACAAAATTGACTTGAATTTTGTCTTATAGAAAATGTAGTTGGGATCGGATAAAAGTAGATTATTATAATACATATGATTTATAATTAGATAAACTTTTAATTAAAAAAAGTCAATTAGATAAAAAATTGGTTGATGAATGATATATTATAAAGTCAGTTTTATAATATTTAAATCTAAAGAAAAGCAAAAGATAAAAAAAAGTTACTTTAACTCTTTAGAGCGTCTTGTGACAAAATGTCAGCTGTCTCAAAAATAACGTCAAACTCAATTTTTTAATCCAGCTGAAGTTTGAAATGCTTTTCATATCTAAAAGTCGATTTTGATGCAAAGCAATCTCAAACAAGCTCAAAATGTAATTACCGAAAGATATCATCAGCAACATAAAATAATAACAAATTCATGATATACCGACTTATCAAAGACTTCTTCAGTTTTTTAACTTTACCGCTAGGATTCGCGGAAGTTTCAATGAAAGAAATACTAAAACAATTTGCGGTATAGCAAGTCCCATATCAATAAGAAAAACAGGAATTCCAACTTAAAATCATCATCATAATCTCTATACTTCAACTTTAAAGAAATGGAAGCGAGGAGTTTCCGCGGAAGAAGGAAAAGGGAAAAAGGGGAGATTTTGAAACGGAGGAGGCATCCAATCTGAGTACTGATCATTTCTTTCTGAGATATTTGGAGATGGTAGAAGTATTCTGAAGAAGGCTGAGTGATGTGTCTCTTCCCTTTTTCAATCTTAATTTTGTGTTATTTGAGAGGTAAAAAAAACACTAGATAAGTTTTTTGAAGGTCGGCTTTTGTTTTCTTGGAGACGTACAAAACCCGTTTGCAATTTTTTTTTTCCCCGGCCGGCAAAGTTTTCAAAGTCATTAAACTAAAAACATAAACATCAAATCTAATAACAAAATTAAAGAATAAAAATATATTTTTCCCAAAAACAATCTTCCGTGGTCGGTATCAATTCCTAGATCAACGATTTTTCCAATTTAATATTTAATACTCCCAAGAAAGGCACGCCTACTCCGAAATTACTCAACGGTTTCTTAATATTGATGCATGAGGGTGTCTTTCAAACAAAAAGTATCAAAGTCAATTTAATAGAACTTATATATATATATATATATATATATATATATATATATATATATATTTGTATTATTAGATGTGGGACTTACATTCTTCTAATAGACTTGTTATCAATTGTCACTTCTCTTGGGTTGAAAAAAAGACATCTCACTTCTGACTTCTCACCGTTAGGAAGTAGCGAGACAGCTTCTGCGAAGTTTCTGCTGCAATACTTTTGACAGCTATAGTAAACTTAACTTGAGCGCTTGATTGTTATAAATAAGATCAAATTAAGCCTGGATGTGATGAAGAGACAGCTGCATCCTGGGAAGCTTTCCAACCTGAGCTTCCCAATCTAACTATAGAGCAGCTCAAGGCAGATATTAACTTAGATTGGCTTTAAGGAGTTTAAACCACAACACTTTCTATTGGTAAGCTGTGGTGGTTCGAGGATGAAAAAGGAAATTCCGTCTTGAAAGCGGGAGGAAAGTTCATGTAACAGTAGGGTTTGAATTGACTTCCTCATTTTCGTTTTAGGCGATCACTGTATTGAAGTAGGATTTGAATGAGATTTGTATAAAAATAAATGTTCAATACTCCCTCTGTCCCTATATATCAGTAGGGTTAAAACGGCTTTTTATTGAGAGACGAATTTATGCTCGTTATTCTTGAAAATTGAAATGATCTAATATATAGGGACCGAGGGAGTGTTGAACATTTATTTTTATACAAATCTCATTCAAATCCTACTTCAATACAGTGATCGCCTAAAACGAAAATGAGGAAGTCAATTCAAACCCTACCGATACATGAACTTTCCTCTCGCTTTCAAGATGGAATTTCCTTTTTCATCCTCGAACCACCACAGCTTACCAATAGAAAGTGTTGTGGTTTAAACTCCTTGATGCCGGCCAATCTAAGTTAATATCTGCCTTGATCTGCTCTATAGTTAGATTGGAAAGCTCAGGTTGGAAAGGTTCCCAGGATGCAGCTGTCGGCTAATTTCTGAATTTACCCTTATTAAATAACTATTTACCAAAATGCCCTGTCATAAACCTATTTCCCAAAATGCCCCCGTCGAAACCTATTTCCCAAAATGCCTGTTTAGTCGACTAAACCATTTGGTTTAGTCAACTAAATCGCGTGCAAAATTTTTTTTTCCAGACCCCGACATTTAGTCGACTAAAACTTAAGTTTTAGTCGACTAAACCCATTTAGTCGACTAAATCATTAAAAAAAGTTAAAACTTCGAAGGCCATAACTTCGCTGGAGTCTCGAATCAAGCTATTCTTTTTGATTCCACCTAACTTTTGAGATATATGCACCGATATAAAAATTATCTTCGATTTAATGAAGAGAAAGGAGGAAAAACAAGTGATTCTTTATTGCGCAGAAAATACTAACAATTCATTAAATATAATCAAGTGATTCTTTAATATATATATATATATATATATATATATATATATATATATATATATATAGTTTTCTTTTATTTGATGTTTTCTTTTTTATTAGATCATATAATATCTCCGGTACAATAAAGATAATATATGTGTGTGTATACAGTTGTGTGTGTGTATATATATATATATATCTAATATTATTATCTAATAATAATTAATTGATATTATTTTAGATTTTAATATCTTTATTTTTCTACCATGTATTTGGTAAACTTTGAATTTCAACGTAACAATTAATAATTTGGATTTTCAAAATACAATATATTCAAAATTGAGATTTTCTCTCTATTAATAATATGGATTTTAAAAGAAAAGAGAAATAGGAAAAATATCGACACTAAATTTGTGGGGCTTGATTTTAGGGGGTATAATAGTGTTTGGAAGTTATGCATGAGATCATATGTTGTGATAGCACGCAAATCAATCTAGCTAAAATCTAGGATCATAGCTAATATCTAGGATCACTAATATCACTAACCAATGATAAAACAAATTAAAATGACTCCACTACTTCCTAAAAATAGCTAACAATATGTTTACAATAATATAATAAAAATCAGCACACTCAACACAATAAACAATTAAAAAATAAATAACTTAATTCTTCTTATTGTGGAATCAAAGAACGTGCGGAAATCAACGACATGAACCACGTAGAGAAAAAGCTGAGATTATTAACTTCAACAATACTAACAATTCATTAAATATATATCATGGGTTTTTTTTCCCAATTTTCTATATTTAATGAATTGTTAGTATTGTTAGCATTTTAAAATCCATATTATTAATGGGGAGAAAATCTCAATTTTGAATATATTGTATTTTGAAAATCCAGTATTAATTGTTACGTTGAAATTCAAAGTTTACCAAATACATGATAGAAAAATAAAGATATTAAAATCTAAAATAAGATCAATTAATTATTATTAGATAATTTTATATATATATATATATATATAAATATAAATAAATAAATATATATATATATATATATATATATATCTAATATTATTATCTAATATATATTAATTAATATATATTTCTGCGCAATAAAGAATCACTTGTTTTTCCTCATTTCTCTTCATTAAATCTGAAGATAATTTTTATATCGGTGCATAGATCTCAAAAGTTAGGTGGAATCAAAAAAAGAATCGTTTGATTCAGACCCCCGAGCCAGAAGTTATGGCCTTTTGAAGTTTTAACTTTTTTTTATGATTGCTGTCTCTTCATCACCTACTGAATTTTTAATTCCACAGCTTACCAATAGAAAGTGTTGTGGTTTAAACTCCTTGATGCCGGCCAATCTAAGTTAATATCTGCCTTGAGCTGCTCTATATAGTTAGATGGCATGGGAAGCTCAGGTTGGAAAGGTTCCCAGGATGCAGCTGTCTCTTCATCACCTACTGAATTTTTAATTCCACAGCTTACCAATAGAAAGTGTTGTGGTTTAAACTCCTTGAAGCAAATCTAAGTTAATATCTTCCTTGAGCTGCTCTATAGTTAGATTGGGAAGCTCAGGTTGGAAAGATTCCCATGATGCAGCTGTCTCTTCATCACCTACTAAATTTTTGATTAATTTTTCTTACTTTTTTTAGGGTTAAGGTGCAAAAATACAAATGACTTACTTTCCATATGGAAATTTCAAAAACCACCGATACTTATTTCTAGTCTCATCTTGCAACCAATATTGATGGACGTTTTATGTATAATTTTCCTTTTGTTTATTATGATATGGCCGGGGATAACCAGATATGACCCCGTATTGTTTGAACTCTATTACACACTAATTTTGTTGTCTTTAATTTCATCCGTTTGGATTGGCAGTTTGCATTGGAATCTGAACAAATTAATTTAATTATAATTAACCTTGTTTAATACCTTTAAAAATTACTACAAACAAAACACATAACAAGTGAAATGCCGAGTGTACCCATCATGTCAAATATTAATAAGATGATAAGTAGAGAATATTGCTTCTTTAGGCTATGTTTGGTTCAAGTGGAGGGTTAGGCTGTTTGGTTTTGTTGGAGGTGTAACATCCCAATTTTTAAAGCGGAACTTTTTTTTTTTCAATCAGAGTAGAGCAATGGAGCGAAAGAGTAACTGATTCATATCAAAATATCAACCATAGTGTAACATTGTAACGATTACAGTTATCCTAGAGTTTGAAAGTAACTACAGAAAATAGTAAAGGTTTTCCCCGGCTATCGGCTTAGACCTGCTGCTTCCCCCGGTCTCCAATCTTCGGTCCACCAGACCCTGAAGCTACAGCTGAGATCCAATTTACCGCATTTGATCTCAGGTAACGGTTAACCTTATGTTCAAATAAAATAGTATACAGACAACAGATATTCATGACATAACAAAGAAAGATCTTATCGATAATTGTGACACGTATGTAACATAAGCATGGAGCAATATGTAAGGTCCTACACAACAACAAGTGTGACACGACAGACATAAGCATAAAGCAGTATGTAAAGTCCTACACAACAATAGCCTGCACATTATCTTGTGCCACGATCACGTGTCCTCAGCGCTAGGAAAACTCAAACCGGTATTATCATGTCTATAACCCGTACGAGGCTGTATGTATAATGACGACCCTGGACAGAGCCTCGGTATATGAACGTATCTATGACATATATGTATATGACAAACATAGGATTAGTGTTACAGTACGCGTCCGTACCTTCGTTGACGTACGTAGATGTTTCTGCGTAAATCGTACTTTGACGGAAAAAACGGCTTGTCCGACAATGCAGACGTTGGACAACAGTAACGGCAGCAGATCAAGGTTTCTGATGTCCTATAAGAGTAATATCACATTTATTAGTGATTTGACATCATAACGGGCATTTTAGGTAAAAATTATCATTTTGCCCCTACACCCCTAATCGGCGGAATTTCGCCAACACTTCGTTACTTTAACTCCGTTTTTTCCAAAATTTTGCCAGAACCTTGACCCCACCATGATTTTCGAAATTTAGGACTAAAATACCCCTATCATATGATATCTAATCATACTCGGAAGATTAAAGACTATTCTAACATTTCTACGCTAACTACCGAAACTTAAGATTGAGTACCGAAAAAATTACTCAGAGCTTCGCTGCAAATTTCCCCGGCTTTCTCCTCCTCTCTTCCTCTCTCTAAATTTTGGTTTTCTCTAGTGAGAAGTGGTGTGAAGAGTTTGAATGGGGGGTATTTCTAGGTTTTTAGAAGTTACTATTCATGTTTTACCAGACCGGATATCGAACGTCGGATCGCACTTTGCCAAATGTCAAGATCCTCACCGGGCCACTTGTCCAAACTGTCCTTGAGCCCTTAGGTGGCACAAAATTGACATCATCTTGATGATGTCACATGCTCTTGATCCGACAGAAATTTCCCGATCGGTGTCCGATTCGCGTAATCGCGTAAAATCCCAAAAATTCGAATTACAACTTTGAAGACACTTTCTCACTCACTAAAAATGTCTGGTCTAAACATCTTTTGATTCCATACAGGGTTCGACGGTCCTGCGGAAGTTTCTCGAAAACGTGCCGTTTATTTTAATTCACTTGGAATTGTCACTCGGACAAAAATTCACCGACTCCAAATATGTCCAGATAATCATAAACTCACCTCCAAATGTTGAGTTACAATTTATTTTGTTCAAATTCTAATTTTAGGACTATCTCGCATTTTTATCGATTTTCCCTATTTCGTCTTATTACTAACTTCTTCTACCGATCTTAGAATTAACTCTAGGTACAGCTCAATTCAGGATAAAAATCCACTGATCAATAATATATCCTGACTTTAGAAATCCTGTTCCCGGTTCTCTAGATAGATAGGATCCGTTTCCTATAGATAATTATTTACTTTTTACTATTTACTTTAATTAATATAAATATAAGAGTTTAATATTTTTACTCTTCCTATTTCCTTTTTCATTCTTTTTTTTTTTCTTTTTTTCCTCCCTCCCCATGTCGGCAGCCCTTATATATAATATATATATTTTTATTTTATTTTTTAATTAATTAATTAATTATTATTTTAATTATTTTTACATAATTTTTCATAACTTTTTTCCTATTGGTCCAAATTTGTTTTTAAGCTCAAAAATACTTAATCTCACCTATTTTTCTCAATAATCTCCAATTAATTAGTAAATATATTTTTACTAATTTTTAGCCATCAATCACTATTTATGGAGTTTTACATAATTATCCCTGAATTTCCTTTGTTTATGCTTAAGTAATTAACCAATAATTACTTAATTAGTTCCTTATCATTTGTGGGTAATTTTCTTAATTAATATAACCATTTATCTTCAAACTTTTGTATTGACATTAGAATTCCATGACTCTTGCATTATTTTAGAATTTACGAGGGTATTTTGGTTTTATCAATACTTTTTGCTTCTCCCTTTCTAATTTTCCTAAGTTCATAATTTAATAAATTACTAAAATTAGAGGCAATATACTCTCTCAATTTTAATAATTATTTTACTGCCTTTGTGGATTTTTCACAATTTTTCTAAGTTATTATGTCCCTCAAGGGCATTTTCGTCATTTGGCACTCTGACACTTAAATTAACACAAGACTTAAGATCATAATTTCACCTATCAGAAATAGCCAATTTATTTATCAAAATATAATATTTCAGATAAATAAATATGTGGGTATTACAGGAGGAGAGGAGAGGGAAGAGATCTCTTGTTTGGCTCAAGTGGGGGGGGGGGGGAGGGGAGGGGGAGTAATAACTAATTTACTATTCTGCCTTCATATATTAGTTTATATAAATGATATAATAATATTTTTATTTCTAACTAATATAATATATTTTCAAAATGGAATATCAGCGAAATTATAAGGGAAAAATACTCAATAATTTTTTTTATTTGTAATTAATTTTCCATCCCTGTCAGAAACAAGCGATGAGTATTTTCTTTTTTTCCTTATGGGAATTAATGGAACATCACAAAAATTATGAGAGTAAAATAGTCAAGAAATTTTTATTTTAGACTGATTTTCCCCCTTCATTTCTGAAACGAGTGATGAGCTTATTTTTATTTTTTCTCATAGGCGTTAATAGAATATTACAAAGATTATGAGGGAAAATAGTTTAAAAAAATATTTTTTTATTTTAAATTAATATGTCATCCGTGTCAGATAGGAATGAAAGTTTATTTTTAATTTTTTTTCCATGAGTATTAGTGAAATATCATAAAAATTATGAAAGGACAGTCCAAAATATTGGCTCCAATAAAAAATCTCCCAATTCAATCGGGCAGCCGGGGGGATTGGGGCTCCCCTCCCCTCCATAATTTTCAACCAAAGGAGGGGGAGCGAAAGAAGTTTATGCATATATCCATCTGAGGTTTGTTATGGATGTTTAAATTGTATCTAAGAAATTTTGTTTCTATGATATAATATAATTAATCACTGCACACACACAAAAATTGATCAATTAATAACTACTTGAATTTTATTAATGTAATAAATTCTCAAAATTAAAATATCATCAAATAATTAAGTTTTCCTAGCAGGCTAACAATTATAAGGCATCTCCTAGGAGGCTAATTAACCATGAGTATCTTGATTATATTCAAAAGCCACCCTGGTTCAAGCGAAGGTAATATAATTGTCAGTGTAAATAGAAAAGGGTTAAAATGTAAATTTATCCTAGACATTTTTTTTTGGTGAAAAGGGGCCTCAGCCATTCTCATTCATTAATCAAAATAGAACGTGGGTATGCACAGCCTATACCATCCCTGTACATCCACTTTACTAATTCCTGAGGAGGGCTAACAAAAACATTATACCCAGCTCAAGACCAAAGCTCATATCAGCTAGAAAATCAGCACACTTATCACCTTCCCTATATACATGCCTAATCAGTATATTACAAAAATTACACATAACCTGTCTGATGTGCCACAGAAGCCGAGACTCCCTGTCCTCCTCAGCTTGTAAATTCTGCAGCAAGGTCACCACAACAATAGAATCACACTCTAGTATTATCCTGTCCATCTTATACAAGCAAGCCAACTCCAGCCCAGTTAAGACCGCCTAAAGCTCCGCCTTAATTGTTGAACACGACCCCAGCGACTTAGAAAAGCCACAAAGCCATTCACCCTCATTTCCTCTAATCAAACCACCACACCCTGCAGCTCCCTTCAACCCTCTAGAAGCTCCATCCACATTGAGTTTTACCCACCCCTCAGCTGGAGCTACCCAGCCGATGAAAACTCCTGATCTCTTTGCTTTTATTCTCCCAAACTCTACTCTTGCCTAACTTATCTCCTCCTCATATCTCTTCACAACAGAACTCTGGTTAAGTGGCATGCTAAATCCCTCCTCAAAAAGACTTTTATTCCTCCAACCCCAAAGCAACTAGCAACCCAGACCAAAAGTAACCGCCCAGTTATTGCTTCTGACTGATAAATTCCACTCGAACCAATGCTTCCCCTGCAGCACCCATAACACATCATCCAAAGCTCCTCCTTTCAGCTCCTCCCACATCTTCCTAGCGATAGGACAGTCCTGTAAAACATGCAACAAGCATTCAATTTGATCCGAACAGCAATAACAAACATTGGATCCCCCCATCATTCTATGTTTTCTTTCCGCAGTTAAGAGTCTACCATGAATCGCTAACCATAAAAAAATTTGGACCCTTTTTGGTCCTTTCCATTTCCATAACTTCCTCCAAACCCCATCTTCCGAATCGTGCTCATCCCACAATAGCTGATACATTTCAGCCACACGGTACTTACTATGCAGATTGCTTCCCCAGCGAATGAAATCAGTCCCTTTCATCGGGTTTGGGGGGATCGCTAGAATTAAACTTAATTCTTCGTCCTTGACCCATCTGCCAATCTTCTCCACATTCCAACTTCCTTGCACATCAACCATTTCTTTCACAGTAATTTCACATTCTGCTGCAGGCACCATAACCTTACTTTTATCAAGTAATCTACACCCAACATTAACCCAATTATCCTTCCAAAAATTAATGCTCTCCCCATCACCTACCTCCCACATAGAGTTTCCCACAACCATTGGCCATATTTGCCCCAGACTCCTCCACAACTCCGAATCTGTTTTCATTACTTTGCATTCCTTATGGAGCTCGCAGTCTCTTCCATATTTACCTCTTAGTACCTTAGCACAAAGGCTATTTGGCGTAGCAATTGTATTCCATGTAACCTTACCCAATAAGGCCTTATTCATTGTTTCCAAGTCTAACATACCTAGCCCACCATTGTTTTTTTTTTCTTTACATATAGTATCCCAACTCACAGCATGGACCTTCCTTCTTCCAACTTCACTTCCCAAATGAACTCCCGCTGTATTTTCTCCATTTGACATCGCACATTTGCTGGTATTAAGGTGTGTTGCATGTTAAAAATCGCCATTTGGTTAGTAACCGCCTGAACCAGAGTAATTCGGTCAGCCAAGGAAAGCGTTTGCTTCTTCCAAGCACTTAATTTCCCCTGCATTTTATCAGTTAGGTGCTGGAACCTCCTTTTGATGTCCCTTCCTTGTGACATGAATGCCCCCAAATACCTCCCTAGATCATCCATTTTCTTCAACCCAGCAATCAAACAGATCTCATTCTGGAGTCGTCTCTCAACATTTCTGGAAAAAAACACACTGGTCTTCTGCACATTGACCCTCTGACCTAAAATTTCCCCAAAACGACTAAGAATATCCATAACCAGTCCCATCTGCTCTTTATTTGCCTCACAGATTAGAAGCAAGTCGTCAGCAAATAACAAATGAGACACTTTCGTGCCATGCCTACCCAACTTAAAGGGTCTCCACTTGCCTTCACTAACACAATCAACAATTAGGTGGGTTAATTTCTCCATCCCTAAGACAAACAGGTATGGAGAAAGTGGATCCCCTTGTCTCAATCCTTTAGACGGCATAAAAGCATCCCTCTTACACCCATTCCACATAACAACCATATTCGTTGAAGTCATACATGCCCTTGTCACATTCCTAAGTTTTTCATCAATTCCAATTTCCTTTAATACATTTCCAACAAAGTTCCAGTTCATCATGTCGTAGGCTTTTTTAAGGTCTATTTTGATTACTATAAAACCTTTCTTCCCCCTAGTCCGGTTCATAGAGTGTACAATCTCTTTTGCCACAATAATATTGTCATGAATATTTCTTCCTGATACAAAGCTAGTTTGATATGGTGATACTAGACTATTCATTAGTGGTTTCAGCCTATTCACAATTACTTTTGACAGCCCCTTGTACAATTTTGTTGAGGAGTAATATCGTTTCGAAATTTTTTATAGGTTTAATATTGCTCTAAAAGTTTAAAATCATGGGATTGTCACCCTTTTTTAACCACCACTTACATTGACTATTAATTTTGACCATAATTGCTTACCTGGCAGCCACAAATATTTTTTGTTGTTTTTTTGGGGAAAAAAAATGTTGTATTTCTCGTGTGTATGGGCTGGCAATAAGACTCTCAAAGCTAGTTTGCATCGGTATATGAACAAATTACTTTAATTATATAAATAGCTTCTCTTTATTTTTCCATTCCTACTTTTATACTTCTAAAAATCACTACATACTAGTACACAAAATGTGAGCGCCGCAAGCAGGGACGGATCCAAGAATTTTACTTACCGGGGTGTGAAAATAAAACATATACTACATTATAAATAAAAGTACTTAAAATATGATAAAGACCTAACATACAAAAAATTGAAATAAATATATTACAGAAATTAAGTTTATTTCACTTGACTCTTACTCTATTAAAGACCTACATCAATATTCTCATAGCCATCTGTTAACAAAACTCAAAATTTGTCTAAAATACTAACCCTAAAATGTTCTCTAATCAGTATAAAAGTAGTATTCTTAGAAAGATAAAATCATGTATAATAAATTTCATAAAGGAAATTTAATGAAAAAAAGTGATTTTAATTACCTTATTGATTTTCAAAATTTTTTGTAAGCTATTGAAAAAAATGCCAGACAAACCACCAAGCGAGAGGAAGAAGAGACAATGGCAATTTCGGAAAAGTGCAAAACAAGTAAGGTTGGGGATATATATTAAAGGTGTGGACCCCACCTCTTTACTTTTTCCCAAGGTTCTGAAACCCGGACCGGTGATTGAACCGGTCGGGGTATTAGGTTAAGGGTTAGTGGGTCAGACCGGAGTCAGCCCGGGCTAAACCGGTGAGGTATAAAAAAATTGGAAGTTACTTAAAGTGTAGGGCAACTTTATTGACTTTGACTACATTTATTGGTTTGTGAAATTTGTTAGTTGATGTCTTATAATAAGAACTAGAGGGAGTGCTATATATCATTTTAATACTTTAGATTAGTAGTAAAATAACCATATACTTCAATACTTGTGACATATTCAGATATTCAAATCAGATTGCCTTTAAAAATAAAAAATTTAAAAAATACTGGAACCGGGTTGACCCTGTAACCTAGCCGGTTACAACGGTTTCACCGGGTCAACCCGGGTCAGACCGATTTTGCACCAAACCGGACCGGTTTCACGGCCGGTTCCCGGTCTGAACCGGCCGGTCCGGTCCGGTTTCACAAACCATGCTTTTTCCTAAAATATATGACAACAAACAAACGGATGCCATATTTGATATTATAACTAATGTTTTACCTCATCTGTGGGTAGAGCTGGGAATCAGGGTCGGCCCAGCCCTCCAGGGCCCGAGGTAAGAAAAACACATGTTTTTAAAAGCCTGGCCCGAGAGCAACAGAGCCAGGGCCGGCCCTCCAGGGCCCGAAAATTACTATTCCAAATTTTAATTAATTTTCCTATGTTTTTTTAAAGAAATATAATTAGTAAATTACATCACAAATCATCCAACAAATAAGCACAATCACTAATTCATAATCAAAAGCAAACTATGTTCACAAATAACTCACATAAAACATAAGAAACATATCACTAAGCGACATTAGTATGATGACTATTATTGTAACAAATAATTTAATCTGTTAAACATAAGAGTAATTTTATTTGCAACAAATAATAAACCAAATCATAAAGTTAGAGTATAGTTATTATGTATTTGTAGTTAAATGGATAAATAACTCTATAATAAAGAAAAAATATATAAATTAATAAATTAAAAAAAGAAAAAGCTACAGTGAAAAGGGCCTGCAGGGCTGGCCCGAGACCCTCCAAGGACAGTCCGTTTAAGCCTGATGCCCTCCAGGGCTGGCCCTCAAGGTCAATTTCAAATATCTCGTCTATTTTTCAAGCCCGGCCCCTTGACAGGCCAGGGCCTAAACGGGCCGGCCCGATGGGCTTGGCCCAATTTCTCGACTCTATGTGTGGGCCCCACCTCTTTAGTATTTTTTTTTAAAAAAAAATAGGGGGACGGGGGCCACCCCTAACCCCCCCTGGGGAAAGGATCCTCTCATGATCCTACTTTCTCTTCATCCCTCCTAAGCCAATCTACAACATTGATTTCACTTCATTTTGGCCGTCCATTTTATATTCTTAAAACTCATTTCCAACCTCTCAAATGCTTCGACTCACTGACTGCTAATATTTTATGATATTGTCTGGTATCTTTAGGATACTGACTGGTACTGGCAAAATACTTTATGATCTTAAAAAATTATTTTATGATATTGAAAAAATATTTTAGGGTACTGACTGATATACTCTAGGATACTGACTAATACTGAAAAAATACTTCATAATCTTGAAAAATTATTTTAGGATACTGACTGGTACTAAAAAAAATACTTCATGATCTTGAAAAATTATTTTATGATCTTGAAAAAATATTTTAGGATACTGCTTGGTATACTTTAGGATACTGACTGGTACTGAAAAAAAATACTTATTGATGTTGAAAAATTGTTTTAGGTCTTGAAAAAACATTTCAGGGTATTGAGTGATATTAAAAAGATACTTCAGGATACTGACTGTATTTAAAAAATACTTCATGATCTTAAAAAAATTATTTTAGGATCTTGAAAAACATATTTCAGGGTACTGACGGGTACTAAAAATATACTTTAGGATTTTTTTTAAGATCATAAAATAATTTTTCAAGATTCTGAAGTATTTTTTCAGTACCGGTCAGTATCCTAAAATATCTTTTTAGCACTCGTCAATACCAGAACTATTTATATAAAAATGGACGGCCAAGATGAAGTGAATCAATGGTGTAAATTGGCTTAAGAGGGATGAGGAGAGAGTAGGATCATGAGAAGATCCGGACCCCCCTGTGTCCATCTATGACCGCAAGTGTAGTACCAATCATATATACATCAAATATTTTAATATGTATACAAGGATAAATGAAGTAACTTTTCTTTAAAGACTTAGGAATTCAAATTCAGTTGATCATTTCATCACTCAAGTTGAGTTGAGGAACACTCAAATTAAAGATATAATAGAGAGATGGAAACATGATTAAATCTTAAGGCTAAATTATACAAAACACCCCTAAATTTTGGGTCAGTTGTATATAACCCCCTTAACCTTTTAAAGTTTAAATTTAACCGATGACCTTTCATTTTTTAGCTATTAACCCCTTGTTGATAAGGGTGGAAATAGGCCAGGGCCTATTAAAAGCCTGGTCAGGCCTGACCTGTCACACTAAAAGGCCAGGCTAAGGCTTGTTTTGTCTTAACAAGCTAGGCCTAGGCCTCCAGATAGGCCTGTAAAGCCTGACAGGCCGGCCTGTAAAGCCTGACAGGCCGGCCTGTTAAGAGAGGTAAAATTGTAAATATAATTTTTTTTTTTCATTAAAACGTCTCTGCCCTAACTCATAACCCAGGGAATTAAAAAAAAAAAAAAGCCAAGTCACCCTAAGCCATTTCATTTCCCCCCTATTTATCAGATCTGAGATTTCTACAGGGTTGTGACCGTCATTTGATTTTATGTTGTTTCTTCCAGATATGCGTAAATTTCGAATTTCTATGCTTTTTGTCTGATAAATAAGTTTGTGATTTAGTTGTTTATGGACTTCCTTTTGTTCCACTATTTGCTCTCTATCTGGTTTATCGGATATTTGTTGAATTGCATCAAAAACTATTCGCGATCCCTCCTTTCAATCATTTTTACGTCCTCGCTATTTTTTATAAAATAAAACTTACTCATGATATTTTCATGACTCCCAGAGAGGCTAATCTTTTATCATGGGAGGAGTCAAATTGGATATTTTTTGTTGAAACACTGTAATTTGACTTGCTTCTCTAGATTTTGGGTTCTGGGTTATGATTAAGAATTCCGCAAGTTTTGCGTATACTCAATTTTTTTCTCTTTGAATTTTTATCATCATCTAAACACGTAATCTTCCTATGTCGAACTTCCTTGATTCTAATGAATACTATTGCTGCTTTTTGGCGTATAAATTATTTGGTTGAATTACCGCTGAACAGGTCTACATATTGGATATGGCTTTCCTCCTATGTAAAGGACCGTCCGCTGCGTTTTTTTACCTAATAAATTAATACCGCATGCGGTGTGTGTACCGCATGCGGTTAATTATTAAGTGTTTTTTGTGCAGCGGACGGTCCTTTACATCGGAGGAAAGCCAGATCCCTACATATTTGGTCTGGTCCTTGACCTTTTTGTATTTTTTAGTTTTCATTTTTTATAATGTATTTTAAATCATTAGGAATAATTTATGTAAGGCCTGTTTTCGGTCTGTTTACAGTGGGCCTGTTAATAGTTGGCCTGTTTTACATTGAGGCCTGTGGCTGTTAGCCTGAGTACAAGATTTTAAAAAATACAAGCCTCTTAACAAGCCACAGGCCAGGCCTGTATACAGGCCAGGCTCAGGCCAAAAAATAAGCTTATCTTATTATAGGCCACAGGCCAGGCTCAGGCCACTTCCTTGCATAACAGGCCAGGCCTGTTAAAGGCGAGGTTAGTAGGTTAAGACACTATCCTACCACTGTTGGGTGGGCTTTTCCTCAAGCCCCGTTTGTGAAACTCAATTGTCATGGGGCCTCTAAAGGCACAGCACAGGTGGCGGCATGTGGGGGTCTACTGCGGGACTGTTCTGGAAAGTGGATTGGAGGTTTTTCTGCACGTCTTGGAAGGTGCTCAGCGTTATCAGCTGAGTTATGGGGAGTCCTGAGGGGGCTGGAGATGGCATGAGAGGCAGGTTGGAGGCATGTAGCACTACTACAAAATAGGGCTACGGCATCCTATTTAAGTCGGAACTTACGGCGTCTAATTTTTAATTAGACGCCGTAAGTTCGGACTTACGGCGTCTAATTTTTATTTAGACGTCGTAAGTTCGGACTTACGGCGTCCTATTAATATTATTAGACGCCTTAAGCATATCACAATGTCGTTATTTAGACCATACTTACGGCTTCTAATTCTTTTTTTAGACGTCGTAAGTATGGACTTACGGCTTCTAATTCCTAAAATTAGACGCCGTAAGTATGCCCTTACGACTTCTAATTCTTAGAATTAGACGCCGTAAGTTTTTTTTTTTAAAATATTTGCTTCATATGATTGCCCACCCTTACAAAAACTTTCTTACACATATTAGCAGGCAATCACCACAACAATGTGATTAAAATAAAAAGAAACACACCTAAAAAGATTAGCTCAGCCAACCTTATAATTTCATAAGACAGAAACAAAATACATGCATGTATATATAACAAAATCCCAAGACACATAGTTGATGATGAATTGGATATAAAGGTAGCAAAGTAGTAACAACAAAGTCGAAGTGGCTAACTTTCAATTCATCTTAACCAATTTGCTCCAACTAATTCAAGTGTTAACTACTACTACTTCTATGTACAACAATCACCACAAAGCTTCAAAAAGTTGTCTAGCTACCTCCTACTAATTATGCAATATAAAGACTAACGTCAATGGTAATGATAAACCATGAAGCCATCACTTTTTTAATCAAGTTCATATAATTCAAATGGCTAATGATAAAGGAAAGACAAAAGAAAAATTTCAAGTACTAGATTAAAAGCACCTAAGTCCATAATGGTAAACCATGAAGTCATAAGACAAGTATTGTTCTCACTCAGTAAGAAGGTATTGACATGAGAGAAAATATGTGTGTGTGTGAATAAAATGAAAGCAACCGACCTAATTTGAGAGCGTAACAATTTCGTTTAAATCTTTGACCAAGAGGGTAGAACTTACGAGATTAAATTTTCTCAAGAGTGAGGACTCACACGAACAATATTAACTGAGAAGAAAATTTAAAAATTGAAAATGATCAAAGTCGTCATCAACAGTACATTTATGAATGGAAATAACAAAATAATTAATCTCAAACCTATCACCACTTAAATCATGAATCTTTCAATTTATTTAAACTATGCAAAAATTTAATCTATATACATTCCACATGTATAAATAAATGCATCAATGACAACCACTGCTCTGTTACAAAGCCATTGAATTCTGTTATGCATCAAAATATACTTCATGCATGAGAATGCACCAGAACTTCATATTCCTCAATTTTCCATAAAGGAATTCTCACTATCGAATAGGAAAAGTATAGTGAAAGTTCCAGTAGCTTACTGAGTTAGCACTAAATTCTAATTAAGTCACAAATCAAAACTTGCACTTTTTGAGCAAGACAATGTTTTATTTTTCTATGCTCAAAACAGAATGAGGGAAAAATATTTAGGCCACCTAATTGACTCAAGAATATTAAAGCATACTTTTTTTTAAAGGCTGCAAACGAAACTAATAAATGTAATTGTCTATACCAATGTTTCTCTTTAAGTAAAATAAGGTTTAGTCAAGTGTATATTCTCAACCTCAAGCCAGAGAAGATACTCTCAACAAATAATTTAAATTTCGCTCTTATGACAACAAAGCCCTCTGACCCTTTTCAACTATAAGTATATCTAGTGCACCTCATTGTAGATTATAATTTAAATATATCTTATCACAACAACATCTAGTGCACCTCATTCTTTACATAGAACTTTGGATTTATGCTGCTTGGTAAAGCAAAACCAATGGCTACAACAATATGTATCATTCTAGCTATTAGAAATCATTAGGTGCTATTGTTATTGTTTGTCTATCTACTTCTACTTACTTTTGCTTTTTATCAAGGGAAAAGATAAATCTGAACTGGAATCTTGCTCACAAGAAAGAGACATATCCTACTTCAATGGACTGAAGGAATACCATTGTTGGATTAGAATGAGATTCCTTGTGGGCATTTTTAAATTTGTTGATGGTGCTGTTGCATGTAAAACATTAATTATAGTAGTCAAACAAAATTATGATGAAATTCCGATAGTGGTTGATGCTAAATTTCTTGGTTTTATTTTGAGGTAATGGGGAGCAGGACAAAAATATATATAGTTTTGGAGTTTGTGACTGGAGGAGAGCTCTTTGACAAAATTGTGAGTTAATTAACGTCTACTTTTCTTATTTTATTCAATGCATCTCATTTTGAACAAGTTCAAATATCTTTTGGTGGGAAGAGATAAAAGGTATATTTTCTAATAAAACATTTTTGTTTGTAAAGGTAAACCATGCACGAATGCTTTAGGACCATTTATTGCAGAGTCAGCATTGCTAAAATCATCCTACACAAGAAAGGAAGCCTATGAAGCCAACATCAAATATCATATCAGGTTTATCAAAAAGATAAAAGCAAAAGAAATACCATTGTGGGCACTACATATCTGTAGTAACTCTTCAGAGGAAGATCAGCAAGGGAACTCTGACATGAAATGAGAAATAGCATTATACATTGTGAGGATAAAAGACTTGAGCATTGTGTTGCAAGTGAACTTATACAAAATATAGCTCGTAGAAAATACAAGTCATCACTTCCTTAACAAACATAGGAAACACATGTCACGGGCTCAAGGTTGAAGGATTAATAAAAACCATAGAGGAAGAAAGTTGGCCTTACTTTTCTTTCTTTTTTTCCCCAAGTTGTTGGATATTAATTTGTAAACAATGTAACTAATACAGGAGAAAAAACATAAGCACAGTCATTGCAATACAAATCCTGCCACACATCACTTTTAGAGTCAAGTACCAATAAAACCAACATGCCTCAATTCTAACCAAATTAAACGATTATTTTTTTATAACAAAAATTCATAATTATTAATATGTACACAATTTGATTTATACAGTAGGCAAGCAATATGAATAGTCATTGAAATGCACTTTCTGCCACATAACACTGATTAATCATATAACCAAGGCCTTACAGTTCAATCTAATAATTACAAAAGTAGACAGGGTGAGTTACTCCTACAAGCTGGTACATGAAATGTGAACGGATTAAGTAAAAGACAGTATTGGGGCCAATAAAAATTTCAAAGCAAAGGCTAATTAAAAGCACGAATGTATGACAGCAGGTACATCAAAGGCAGATTCACCATTTAAGCACAAGAACATGATAGCTAGGTTGTAGAAGAAGAAATTAGAGAAGAAGAAACATAGTCGAAACAAGTGCTGTTGCACTGCTCATTCCATTCATACACAATATTCAGTTTAGACATGCTTGCATTAGCCTAATGGCTAGGTATATATAGCCTAATGCTAGACTTAGACTCAAGGCCCAAAGGCCCAATAGCTAACTAATCCTAATCCTAAGTGTTATACTAATACTAACCGCTGGCCTCATAGACTTAATATAGTGCTGCGGTTCCTATTTACTAAGTGGCTGCCTCATAGGATTAGTGTGGCTGCCACTTACCTATATAGCTAGAATTAATACATGAATTACATATCAATACTCCCCCTTTAAAGACACTTGTCCTCAAGGGTTAGGAATGACAAACGCCGGAAACCGTCGCCGAAATGTGTATAGCAACGTCCATGAAGCTTCCTCCTCCGGTAGGTGCTTCCATTGAACCAACACTTCGCCACAATGCGTCCTTTTCTTCTACCCCGCCTGGTCCGTAAAATCTTCTCTGGTTCCTTCAAAGTGGGAGGTTCCGCCTACCAAGGGGTGGATGCCGGCCCGTACGCTTGGATCGGACATAATTTCAACAAGGAAATGTGAAAAACATTATGAATCCTTGTTACCTCCGGTAGCTCCAACTTATAAGCGACTGCCCCAATGCGTTGCTGCACCTTGTAGGCCCAAAAATCTAGGAGCTAACTTTTGGTTGCTCCTAGAGGCAACTGAAATTTGACGATAAGGCCGGAGCTTCACAAAACCCATTGACCCTCCCGAAATTCTCTATCCGTGCGATGGGAATCCGCATTCTGCTTCATCAGGTTCACAGCCCTATGTAAATGGTGTTTAGCTACCATAATGCCCCCTCCCTTGCCACAAAGACTGTCAACAGCCTCAACGATGGCTGACCTAGGCAAATAAGGCACATAAACAGCTGGTTTTTGCCCATATAGTAACTCATGAGGGGTCATGTGAGTAGAAGAGTGGTAGGTAGTGTTATACCACCATTCTGCAAGTGGTAAAAATTTAAACCAGTCCTTAGGGAACTCCCAACACATGCATCTTAAGTAAGTTTCCAAACAGCGATTCAAAACCTCAGTTTGCCCATCGGTTTGGGGGTGATAAGATGAAGACAACTTCGCTCTACCTTAATGACCTTTAGGAACTCTTGCCAAAAGTTGCCGATAAAAATCGAGTCCCTATCCGATATAATTTCAGTAGGAGCTCCATGTAGTTTATAAACCCCATCTAGGAATTGTTGAGCCAAACTAGATGCTGAAAATGGATGGGAGAGTGCAATAAAATGGCCATATTTGCTCAAACGGTCCACAATAACCCATATAGTGTCTCGCCATGGGACTTAGGCAACCCTCAATAAAATCCATAGATATACTCTCCCAAACCCTACTAGGAATTGGTAAGGGTTCCCCACTACCAGACGCGTCCCTTTTCGCAATAACTCTCCATCCCACGTAAACTTACCCACTGTTTTCGTATTTTGCTTCAGCTGATCAATAAGTGTCACCATTTCGGGATCTACAGTCCAGCTGTTCTGAATTTCCAGCAACAACTCATCGAACAAGTAGACAAGGTGATCCGAAAACCTGATTTTTCGGCATTCTAGAGAGGCATCCGCCACATTGTTGTTAGCCCCCTTCTTGTATTGAATTTCATAGTCGTATCCCATTAGTTTCGAAATCCAATACATCTGGAAAGAAGTCTTCAATTTCTGATCCAGCAAATACTTAAGGCTTTGCTGATCCGTTCTGATCACAAAGTGTCGTCCCTCTAGATACTGATGCCAATGCTCAACCCCTTGGACCACAGCAAGTAATTCTTTCTCATAGGTAGATAGGCTATGATGTCTTGGAGCCAACCCTTTGCTGAAAAAGGCTGGGGGCTGTCCTCCTTGCATTAGTACAGCACCAATTCCGTAGCACATGCATCTGTTTCAATGACAAAAGGTTTTGCAAAATCGAGGCAAAACCAACACTGGGCTGTACTAAGGGCATTTTGCAACTCTTGAAAGGCTTTTGTTGCATCTTGTGACCATTTGAACTGATCCTTACGTAATAGGTTTGTCAAGGGTCTTGCAATCACACCATAATTCTTAATAAACCTCCGGTAGTACCCAGCCAACCCAAGAAATGAGCGTAATTGTTTTACCGTAGATGGTTCAGGCCATTCAACCACCGACTTAATTTTACGCGGATCTGTAGAGACCCCACCACCTTGTATAATATGACCTAAGTACTCAACCTTCGTAGCGGCAAATGTACATTTAGATTCCTTAACAAAGTACCGATGTTGCCTTAGAATTTCCAAACTGTTCTCAAGTGTTCTAAGTGTGAAGACATGCTAGAGCTATAAACAAGGATATCATCGAAAAAAACCGAACAAACCTCCTCAAATGTTCTCTCGAAGATAGTATTCATAGCTCCTTGAAATGTAGTGGAGCATTAGTGAGTCCAAAGGGCATGACCACCACTCGAAATGGCCCGAATGAGTCCTAAAAGCAGTCTTGTAGGAATCACTGGCTCCATCCCGATCCGGTGGTATCCGGCCCTCGATCTAGTTTTGTAAACCATTTTGCATCCTTTAATTCATCTAGCAACTCATCGACAAGAGGAATAGGATATTTATTTTTCTTGTTAATTTGTTTAATTCCCGGTAGTCGATACACATGCGCCACGAACCGTCCTTCTTTTTGACTAGGACAATAGGAGACGCGAATGGTGAAGAACTTTCTTGTAATACCCCTGATTCAAGCAACCCCTTAACTTGCCCCTCAATCTCATCTTTCTGAATAGAAGGGTACCGGTAAGGTCTTAAGTTCACCGGATCAGCTCCTCTTTTAATATCACCGGATGGTTGTGATTTTCCCTAAGGGGAGGCAAGGTCTTAGGTTCTGAAAAACATCTGCAAAAGCTCTAAGAACCCCTTCAACATTGCTGGTTGCTTCCTCATTACCATCAGAGAGTGTATAAGTGGTCACGGTTGTGTCATCAATGGAGTGCAATAGGAAAAGTTGGCTGCCTTCATGTCTAGATACCCGTGCGAAGCTCCATTATCAATGAGAATTTGAACTGGCCGCCTACCTACATACCCTTGAATGCGCATAGAAATCACACCTACACCACCTTGAATTGCATGCAAAGATATTTGTAAGCATTGGTTAGGTTCTGATTCTGAATTATCTTCTGGTTGCAACTCTATTTCAGCCATTTGTGGTGCTTCTTCCTTCGAATTATCAGCCCCCAATTCAATGAATTGCAGCTGTAACCGTTGGCGTTGAGGGCACGTATGGCCCCTTGAGAAAGGGTTCTTGCAATAAAAGCAAAGATTTCGGGCTCTTAACTCATCAAAATCATCCCCAAGATACGTAGTCGCCTTCTTGGTAGTAACATCCCCTGTTCGGCCAGATGAGACCACTGATGACCCTGAGTTCAAATTCGTGGTTGATTTTCCGAATACCACGAATTTTTGGCTGGTATTGAAGACTTAGTAGTTGTCGTTTGTGGTCCCGTAGAAAGGGATGAATTTATGTTAGGCTTCCACCGGTTTGAGTACCGTTGTGTTAGGCTTCCACCCGGTTTGAGTACTCGTTACATTACCATATGGCTTTCGTGAGGTTGACTTTGAACCTGACTCCTCATTCATATTAAATTCCCGTATACGTGCAATCCGCCTAGCATCCGACAAGGAACGTGGTTCTTTGTAATCTCACTTGTCGAGCACAATCACCTCGGAGACCTTCGATAAATGCCTGGATCGCATGATCTTCACTCGCCTTTAGTTTACAACGCAAAACATCGAAATCGTCATTGTATTGCTCCAAAGACCCCGTTTGGTACAGCCGCTTCAATTCAGCCATCGGAGACTCATATGGAACCCCAAACCGTGCCTTGAGTGCCCTCTTGTACTCGTGCCACGTGATAGCTCGGCCTTGGTCTTCATCCATAAGGGCTTGGTGCCATATGTACCCCTTATCATCCAAGTTAACGCCGGCCAAACGCATCTTCCGGTTTTCAGTGTGCCATCAATTTCAAAGTACTGTCATAGGTTGTACAGCCAGCCCTCTATGTCATGGCGTTGAAATTTAGGGAAATCAAATTTAGTTTGCCGAGTTGGAGGGGTATATTCAGCCCCTTGTCTTTGGCGATGAGGGCCTCTGAAATTATCCCCATTATTTTCATGGTAATCTTCGGCCTGGCGACGGCGTTCATGTGCCGCATTGACGGTTGCCATTTGGGTGGCAATAGCTGTGTTTGAATGGCATTGGGAATGTCCGCTAATTGGTTGGTGATGGCCGCTCGAATTGTGTTTGGGAGATCCGCAATAGTCGCCTCCAAGGCATGTATACGTTCATTGACTTCATTCGACATTGTCCTTGTGGGCATGCTCGGGATCGTGTTTCCATGCACCAAAAAAACCTCCAACACTGTGATGAATCGGAATTTGGGTCTTCGAATTGACAAAAACCACGAGGCCGAGATACTATGTTGTGACAAGCCGAAATCAACACCGACAGTCAAGAGAAGACGAGCCGGCTCCGAGAATGAATTTACAAAATCGAGGACGTGCCCCCTTTTTCCGAACCCCAAGAATTGGAGATTTCCAAAACCCACAATGGCTATCGGCAAAACCAAAGCGGCGACGTGTTGCGAATGACTATTCTCGGACCCGTTATTCCGATCCGATAACAACTCCAATCCAGCCCACCATTGTCGAAAAACCAAAAGCAGAACCAACGGCAATTCAATAATCCAAGACTTACGATTCTCGATATTGTCGGTGGGATGACGAGGCCGAATTAGACTTGACGTGTCGACGCCATGCAAGAATTAACGTGCCTCTATGTCGGTGTTAAACAAGGCGAGACTAGTCTTCAAAAGTCAGGTCTTTCGAAAAGTGGGAGGCGACGTGTCGTCACCGCAATCACACAGCGATGGAGTATTGATTGATGACGCTAGAGATGCGGACTTTAAAGGAAGTGCGAATCCGTCGATGCAATGTCAATGTACAATCCCGCCGATGAAGAGCGATTACCCGGCACCGACGAAGAATAATCGACCTCGACGACCAAAAAAACAACGCTCGACCAACGGAACTCGGAATCGGGTGCGACACGATTCAGATGATACAAGATCTGTTTCGGATCGACAAGAACGGTCCCTTGCGGTGTCGCCTGGTATGGTTAAATCTTCTTGGAATTAGATGAAAAACTATGGTATTGCTCGAAGGAAAGGAAGGAATCTTGGTGAGTTTCTCGGTTATTCTGAGTTTCTCATTGGAATTCCCGATTAAAAAACAATTTGTCTTACTTGATTCTTGGTTGTCGACGAGAATGCAGGAATAACACGTTGATTACGGCCTAAAGAATTTGTCTTGATTGCTTCTTGGTTGATCGGTAGAATCCTTACTCATTCGTCTTTAGGCCTATTGGGATTTCTTGGGTGACTTGGATGCGGGCGAACCAGAACCAATAAGAGAATGACTCTGTTTGGCTGGTTCAAGGGTTGCGGTTGTCACCCTTTTCTTTAGATTTTCATGTTTTGGTTGCTTCTTGATCGGGCGAGCCGTGAGAAAGAGGAAGGCTCGGGCCGGTCAAGAATGGCGAGATGACAATGGGGAGCCGAGGATGACTCGCTCTGATACCACTGATAGCTAGGTTGTAGAAGAAGAAATTAGAGAAGAAGAAACATAGTCGAAACAAGTGCTGTTGCCTTTGCTCATTCCATTCATACACAATATTCAGTTTAGACATGCTTGCATTAGCCTAATGGCTAGGTATATATAGCCTAATGCTAGACTTAGACTCAAGGCCCAAAGGCCCAATAGCTAACTAATCCTAATCCTAAGTGTTATACTAATACTAACCGGCCTCAGACTTAATATAGTGCTGCGGTTCCTATTTACTAAGTGGCTGCCTCATAGGATTAGTGTGGCTGCCACTTACCTATATAGCTAGAATTAATACATGAATTACATATCGTAACAACACTTGGGCAGTTGTCATCTAAATCCTAGATAAGCACAGAAATCTCTTTCCATTCATCATCTCAAAAGCAAAAGCAACTCTTCAAGCATGATATGAACACAGATTTTATAATGAAAAAACAATATGTTTGATAACTAATAATGTGACTAGAATAATAGATATCAACTGACCATTGGATTCAATACAATCCTCATGCTGGGCTGTACGTATTTCCACAAAACTCGAAGAATTCCAGATAACCTTTGACTGGTTGGACTTAACGGATCAAGAACAGCATCGATATGAATGCTAGAGTTTTCATTGTTTAGAATAATTGCACTGCAGAGTACAAACAGTGAACTATTATTATGAATAATGAGGTACAGAAAAATCAGGAATCAGTAACAGGAATTACTCATTTACTATCAATCACTCTTGTTTTCTATGTAGATCGAATGCATCCTAGGAAATTAAAATTACCTATGTTGATCATGCAACATCTCAAAACGAGCACTTTCAGAATTTCTACTCCTTGTAGCCATTGAAGAAGATAAGATCATGATGACGTCACTAATGAATTTACTGCAGGCAAAAAAGCAACCATTCAATAATAATTTGGCCCAAGAAAGACAAAGGTTAAACTATAAGTCACTTTTGATAGCAACATATAATAGCCATGTAGCATCAAAATTTCTATAAAATATCCAAATTAAACTTATGGCACACAAAGCATGGTAGAAAGATAAAGTAAATCAATAAGGCAGCATGATAGAACGATAAAAATGCCCTTTTCAAAGTCTCTCACAATGAATCTTGATGTTCCTGAGCCTTGGCTTGTTGAGCCCGTTATTGCTGTGTATGTGTCATCCTCAACACATTCCTCTAATATTTGTTGAATACTGGATTTATCTATATATTATGTCTACTTGTGTAAAAGTAGAAGGTTTAATCAAGGTGGACTACATCTACACTGGAACAGAGGATCCCAAAATTTTAAAGACATGCAGCCCATGGCAAATTCACACTATTCACATCTTTTCAACTGTGCAATTTCATTTCAACTATCAAAACATGTGAACGACCCTTGAAAACTGGAAGAAATGTAGAAAGAATGGATTTACCCATATGTTATGTCTACCAGTGTAAAAGTAGGGATGGTGGAAGAGTAGGAACATCATATTAAAGCGACTTATTTTTAACTTTAGCATAACAATAACCTGTTCCATAAGTTGATATTTGAGTTTAGAGATGTTAAGATATTATCATCCTGTGTTTGATCTAAGAGCAGCTTATAAATGCAGTTGATTATTGCCATAGCAGGGTTGTCTACAACAGAGACCTCAAGGCACGACCTTTTATCCACTCTTGCATTACATGTTTGTAGATATTCAGAACGGTGTATTTGATTGAAACATAAAAAGAAAGATTCTCTGTTTAATTCTTGTTCCTGAAATTTCTTCAGCCAGAAAATTTGCTGCTAGATGCTTATGGTCAGCTTAAAGTTTCTGATTTTGGGTTGAGTGCACTATCACAACAAATCCAGGTAACCATGATTCATTCTTTTTTCCATTAAATTGATCCAAGTGCTTAAGCTCAGTTCTAAACCTTAAACAAAATGTAATTAAGATCCGAAATTGAAGATGCTGCAAAGGTGAGCATGAGCATTTTTAATGTTATAAAACAGACCCCAAAAACAACAGGACCAAAAACAGATGCATCAGATTAAGAGCATATACAAACTACATTTTCTGCTACAGAGCTGTTAGCTGAAGTCTAAATCTAACTCGGAATCACATGCACAAAAAGAGAATTCCTGTTTTCCAAAGTCTAAATCATACTAGGATGCTTGCATTTCAGACTTCGGTGTTTAGTAAGAAAATAGGCAGCTAAGGACATTCCAGCTAAAGACTACTACAAGGAAGTAAATAAACGACTGATGTTACCCGGAAACAGATTCAAAATATATCAGCCTCTTCCCTCGTCCTTACAGGGAGTGAAGTGAACCATAGGAAAGATCCAATTAGTATTAGTAGTAATTGGATCTTTTCTAAGGTTTGAAGATGCTGTACCAAACAAGCAACGGCTTACTGAACTTTGATTTTTCTTATTACCCAGAAGTAGGAAAGAAAAAAACCCCATATCGAAATTGAAATAATAGGTAAAACTGAATGAAGGACTTGCAGCAGTACCTGGACGATGTGGAGCAAGGAAGGAGAGTTTAAGCCTCGACAAGTTCTTTGAGGGCAGTAGCACTGATTGCAGAGGGGCAACGGCAGCAGTAGTGAGTCAATGGGGACCGGCGAAACTTCAGAGGGCTACGCAAGGGAGAGGGGGGTTTATATTTTACTACCTTTTTAAAAATAGGACGTCATTTACGAAGTAATATCTATTTTTGTAGTAGTGTAGTGGTTGAAAGTGGTGTATCAAACAGTCATCGCATTACTTTCTAAAGCAGGTAATGCAGCTCGTGAGTCCCATTTGGTGGCTAAGATACGAGCAGTTACTCGTCGACAATGGGAAATCAAGTACTGTCATGTTCTTAGGGAAGGGAATCAATGTGCGGATTGGCTGGCAAACACGGTCCTATCTCAAGTGGAAATCCTTGATGAAGCTCATTTCTCTGACCCTCCTGCTGGCCTTTACCAGTTTCTGTTAGCTGATGTAATGAGTGTAGCTCATAGTAGGAGGGGGTTGGGACCTTAGTCCCTTTTGTGTTTTCTTTTGACTATTTGTTTTTATTTGAAGCACATATTAGCATTTATAATGAGTTGGATTGATGGTTACAAATATTTTTCAGGTGATAGTTCTCGTGTGGATCAATCAGGAAAGGCTTCGGAAGCTTATACTACTTTGATAACGGTAGTGCTTCCACCCTTTTGGTACATGTTGAATTATTGTATATTGCCACATTAGGGCTCGCTCATTATATTTTAGTATATCTTGGCAAATTTTGAAGTATTATTTAGTTAAAAAGTATGGATTTATTAAAATCTAAAGCTCAACTGTGTGCTAAAACTTTTTAACGAATGGTTTTTAAAAGTTAGTAATTAATAATTGTCCTTTAAAATGGAGGATGTTACAATTTGGTATCAGAGCCAATAGTGGCAATATACAATATTCATACATACCTTCCCTGTTTAGTTGTTTATGTTTTGTTATGTTTAGTTCATGACTCACTTGTCATGTTGAATTCCATCATTTGGTGGGAACTAAGAGATTGAGTTAGGATAAAATAAGGTTAAGTTAGGTTTTTCTAAGGATATATAATAATCATGATCCTTTAGGGAAATGGTTTCTTATTACATGCGTAGCAAAATAATCATCTGTCGATATGTGAGTAAATATATTCTTAACTTTGAGGTAGAGGATTACAACAGATGAGGATTTTGGGATCTCAATTGAAAGAGCCATTGAGTAATTGTATGGTTGAGAATATGAGGATTAAAATTGTGTAGGTAGTTGTCAGACATTAAGTGTTAAGGTATAAAAAGCAATGAAGTTGAAAAAGTAATAAAAAGGGGAGTTGTGTAATAAGAAAAGTGATTAGGTTTTAGATATTTATATCAATGGTATTTTTCTAAAAAAAAAAAGAAAAAGAAAAAGCATCGATGTAAATATGAGTATGGGTTGGTTAGATATTAATGACACTATTTTGGATTACAAGTATAGAATAATAGTTACCTATATGGTTATATTGTGTCTATTAACAAAAAAAAAAAAAAAAAACTATGTGGTTTAGTGTGATGCAAGTGGAAATGAGTGTAACGGAAAATTTCCTAGCATATGTTATATTATTTTCTGTTCGTAGTTAATTAATAAGGAAACATTAATTATTTTGATACAATTACTAAACTTTGAAAGTATTTCTTGAAGAAATGACGTATACCCTGAGAGTGAGGGTTTAGGCTCAGGTAAGTTGAGGTTTTGGGGATAGCTAACGTAGCATAGGATTTGAATTCTATTGTTAACTCTATAGCTTCTGATGTTGAAATATATGATTTAGATCCCCAAATTCTTTTAGAATTTTAAGGTTAAATATGCTTAGACGAGAGAAATCTCGAGATAAGTGATCTCTTAGAAAGTATCATCAGAATTTAAAATCTTTTGATTTGAGGCCTGAGTGGCTTGAGGTATAACATATGATGATTCTTAAGGATGTCAAGAGGATGTAGGTTGAATATGTAAAGGATTGAGGCTAGGCTTGAATCTGCTGATCTAAACTAAAATAGTGCATAGGTCAAAGGTAAATGAGGTTGTACTAAGGATCCAGTACTTGAGAGTAGGAGCCTTGTGAATATTGATTGATGATGAACTGTCAGCATGTTTGTTGGGTATAGTTGAGGATTGATGATTGGCCTTGAGGTGAAAGAATGATATTAGAATGTACCCCTGTGATATTGAGGATTGAGATGAAATTAGAACCTCGTGAATAGTGTTGAAGTTATTTGAATATTTTGAGGTTTAAACTAGGAATTGTGAATCATGATTGTAACACCCGGTACAAGGTTGTTTTTATAGCGTTTTTGATCGGAGTTTCTGAAGTCCTATTAGAATAATATCACTTTCATTAGTGATTTGGCATTATAACGAGCATTTTAGGTAAAAATTACCATTTTGCCCTATACCCCTAATTCAATGGAATTTCGCCAAAGACGTTACTTTGACTCGATTTTCCCAAAATTTCGCGAACTTGACCCAATGATAATTTTCGAAACTTAGGACTAAAATACCCCTATCATATGATATCTAATCATACTTGGAAGATTAAATACTAATCTAACATTACTACTCTAACTATCGAAAGAACTACGGAAGCTTAAAGCTCCTGCATCAGAAAAACTTACACAGAGCTTCGCTTCAAAATTCCCAGGCTCCTCCTTCTCTCTTCTCTCTCTCTAGATTCGGCCAAGGCACTTGAGAAATGGTGTGAATTTTTGAAGAGGAAACAAGGCTATTTATAGAAGAAAGTAAGGACATAAAGAAAATACCAAAGTTGTTTATAACCATGGAAAATCAACACCAAAATGGTGTTTAATTCTTGACCATGGGAGGGTGCTGGTCGACATTGAGAGATGATGTGGCAGCCCTTGGCTGGTCCAAAATTTGATTACAATTGCCACTTTATGCCGTGCAAGCCGATTTCCCCGATCGCACTCCGATTCGCGTGATTTCGGAAAAATCTTAAACTTCTGGATTTACAACTTTGAAACCATCTCCTCACTCATTAGAAATGTCCAAGTTAACCTAAATTTTGATCCCAGATAGGGCTCCAACTGTCTCGATTGAAGTTTTCTCGAAAAGCGTGTCCAAACGCGTCCGGTTTGAACGCATTTCGAAATCATCAACTTCTTGAGAAAAATTCATCGATTCCAAATATATCTAGATAAATTCAAACTCATTCCTAGATATTGAGTTAGAATTTATTTTCTTCATATCCAAAAATGTGCCTATATGCATTTTCCCTATTTCGTCTTATTAGGAAATGCACTAACGGTCTCGGAATTAACTTAGGAAGAGGTCACTTGAAGGTAAAAACTCAGCGATCAATATTTTACCTTGACTTTTGAAATCCTATTCCTAGATCTCTAGATAGGATCCGTTTCCTAATTTCTAAATTACTATTCATAATTTTTTACTTTAATTAATTATAATATATTATAATAGCAACTTGATTTTAATATCTTATCTTCAATTTTTTTCCTTCTCTTGGTCAAGTTCGGCTGCCCCTTATTTTTTTGCAATAAATATTTATTTTTATTTAATTATTTAATTATTCATTTTATTTAATTTTCACAAAAATTCCACAAAAATCCCTAATTGGTCCATTCTTGTATTTAGGCCTAAAAATACCTAAACTCAACTATTTTTCTCCAAAATTTTCAATTAATTAGTAAACATGTTTTTACTAATTTTAAAACAAAAACCACTATTTTTAGGGTTTTACATAATTACTTGTGAATTTCTGTTGCTTATGCTTAAGTAATTAGCTCAATATTACTTTATTACTTAATTATCACAAGTTGATAATTTTCTTACTTAGAACATCTCATTACCTTCATATTCTTGTATTAACATTAGCATTTCCATGCCTCTTACATTATTCTATAATTTGCAAGGGTATTATGGTCTTTATATTACTTTTTGAACATTCTTACACAATTTCTCCAAGTTCATAATTTATTTAATTACCATAATTAGAGATAATATATTCTCCTAACTCACTTAGTCATTTCTCGCCTTTTAGGATTTTTCATAATTTTCTAAGTTAATTATGTCCCTTGGGGGCATTTTTGTCATTTCGGCACTTTGGCCCTTAAATTCTCTAATTTCCTAAAGAATTAGCTTAGAAAAATAGACCAAACATACGCAAAATTAAGACCATATATATTTTCTTATCAAAAATACCCCTTTTTATTTATCGGGTATTACAATGATCCTATTTTGTATTCTGGGTATTGTTGAGGTAGTATGATTTATTGCCCAGCAAATATTGAGGTTCTAAGAGTCGGATTGTGAATTTGATGATTGTTGATTTATGAATATTTAAGGATAGTACTTGAATATTATAAGCTATGACTCATGATGATTCTAGCATACTTATTGAGTATGATTGAGGTTTTAGTATTAGGTTGATGAACTTAAACATTGGAGAAACATCCCGAGGGTGCTATTAATCGAATCGTGACCTAAAGAATTTCTTGGATAGTTCAATAATTATTTAGACGTTTGAACCGATCTGAATGAATTGAGAATGTATTAGATAGTGTCTCTTTTAAAGTACACTCGCGTTATTCGTAAAGAAGAAAGATATTAACTTGACACCTTACATTGACTAATGACAGTTGAAGAAAATCGTCATTGAGGGTGGATATCATTTACTAAGAATAGATGATATTTCGGTTTGTAGACTCGTCAACTTGAGGTCAGAATATCAATTAGGAATTAGAATAGAAAATATTCCTACATTGACTTTTTGTACTAAGTATGATTATTATAAGCTCTTTATTATGCCTTATGGATTAACTAATGCGTCAGCAATGTTCATTTATATGAATCAGGTTTTCAT
The DNA here is from genome assembly GCA_025563575.1 of Acacia pycnantha. Lineage (NCBI taxonomy): Eukaryota > Viridiplantae > Streptophyta > Magnoliopsida > Fabales > Fabaceae > Acacia > Acacia pycnantha. The sequence goes on along the minus strand of JAMWYP010000049.1, from coordinate 4,569,941 downwards.
ATCAAATTAATTTAATATCGTCTTATTAATGACACTCTTAGAATAAGGAATAGCACTAAAAGCATCTACATATTCATTGGGATTACCAGTTGTGTGCTAAGTAGGGTAAAAATGAGTTTTGACTCAGGGAAGTAAATTTCCATGACCACGTATTTGCTAAAGAATATAGGGTATCTATTCATGCAAAATGGTAAAGTGATAGCATACACAATTAGACAGTTGAGGACACATGACGAAAACTATTTGACTAAGATCTAGAATTTTCTGTCTTGGTGTTCTATTTGAAGAATTGGAGACATTATCTATATGGATCATAGTTTGACATATTTAGTGATCATAATTATTTTTCTTTAATAACTTGTTGAGAATTTGGGGACAAACTTCTATTTAGATGGGGAGAATTGTAACATCCTAACTTTTATATTAACATTTAATTACACATAAGAAAAATTAATTAATTATGATACATGAATTTATTGTGTAATTATCAACATAAAGGTTTGTATATAAGATTTCATTTATGATATAAAAGAAATTAGTGGAATAATGATATGGAAATAATAAAATTTTGTTGTTGTTGTTAAATAAAAAAAAATGAAATGAAGAATGATGAAAATTTTTTTTATGAAAATAGTTGGACCTTTTGAGGTAATTTTCCCTTTGTGAAAAAACAAAAAACAAAAGAAGAAGAAGGGTGGCGGTGGAGTGAAGAGGGGAAAAAAAAAAACCTAATATATATTAGGGGAGGGGGAATGATTACACATTCACCGCCTCTCCCCTAATATAACTACAAGTGAGGGGTGTGAAATAGTGTGTGTGTGTTCGGCGGGTGAGACGAAGAGACCGTGAGGAGTGACAAGAGAAGGAAAACTGGAAGGAAAGAGGAGTTTAGAAGATATTTTAAGGTATATTATTTATTTTATAAGAGAATTTAAGTAGTTAAATTAATTTCTTTTCAATAAACTTTCTTCACAAAAGTTATTCTACGTATTTTTCTCTTTCTAATGAGGGTAATATAGTATTGATTAGTGAAAATGTTTGGATTAAAATTATGATAAAGTTTTGAGTTTGGATAATAGAAGACCGTATATATGAAGAGCACGATAAATAAATAACTTTAATCGGTTTAGATTTTTGTTAGTTAGTTGTTGTGATATTTTAAATAATTTAGGATCTGTGTCATATAGGATATTTTTACCGATTAAATGAGAATCTACGTATTTATTTGGATTACTAGAAGTAATATTTAAAGTTTAAATGGTTAGTTTTGCTAAATCTTGAACTATATGAGATTATGAATTTGGATTTGAGATTTTAAATTAGAGATTGATATGATTTTGAGTATGTGGAGGTTTGGAGATTGTTTAATAAATTGGGTTACATTTATAAAAGTTAGTATTAGGTTAAGCAATGAGGAATAGATAAATTGTCATTTTTCTAGGAAAACTAAAGTGAAATAATAGTTTAATTGATTATTTAAATATGATATTAGTGATTATTGTTAATTCTATTAACATATAATTATATATTTATTTTTAAAGGGGACTGATTTCTCTTACGCTTAGTGTCGTGTCAAGAATTTGAGGTAACCAATTTCCACTCATTGTACTTCCTTGTATGATGATTTGTGAGTGATTTTTAATCTATGAAAGCTATGTTTTTTTTTTTTTATGAAGTTGCCTTGTGGGATTTGTTTTGGAATAATTAGTGATATTACATATTGCAAACAATATACTTTTTATGGTTTCTTGAACTGGAATAATATGGTCATCTTACTGATTATTGAGATGTTGTATTATTTTTATAAATCATGTTTGGAATCTTATATATACATGCCAAAATTATGATGATGTGGAGTAATGATGTGAGTTATTGTGTATATAATACCACGTGGTATGCCACCACTCGGTGCACAGTGGATGGCTTTGATATTTTCAGGGCCCTCGGTATCACCCTTTTCCTTTGGCCGGGTTAAGGGTCAACCCTTGGGACAATGACACCTTTCCATATTCGAAGGAAAGGGAACCCATGGTCCAATATGAGTTCTATAGTCTTTGGCCGGGCTATACCTCATTATTGGAGAGCTTGGTGTAGTCTTGTCACAGAGATTACACCTATTACGTAACAGCCCATGGGTTCTGTCAGCGGGAATAAGGATGGGGGGTGATAAGGGTTGTCAGGGTATCGATCTATTGCTTGGCATGTTATATATGTGATTCATCATATGAAATTTGATTTAGAAATTGTGATACAGAAATTGTGATATGATGATTTTGATAAATTTAATATTTAGTACTTTGTTCTATAAAATGTTCCACTTGGCACCTCACGAGCACATATTAGCATTTATAATGAGTTGGATTGATGGTTACAAATATTTTTCAGGTGATAGTTCTCGTGTGGATCAATCAGGAAAGGCTTCGGAAGCTTATACTACTTTGATAACGGTAGTGCTTCCACCCTTTTGGTACATGTTGAATTATTGTATATTGCCACATTACGGTTCGCTCAGTATATTTTAGTATATCTTGGCAAATTTTGAAGTATTATTTAGTTAAAAAAGTATGGATTATTTAGTAAAATCTAAAGCTCAACTGTGTGCTAAAACTTTTTAACGAATGGTTTTTAAAAGTTAGTAATTAATAATTGTCCTTTAAAATGGAGGATGTTACACAAATGATGACATTTTTATTTTTATATAAAAGTATTAATTTTTAAATATTATTCTTCTAGTTTTTTCCATACAAGAAAACTATTTTAATTGACAAATAATAGTAAAAAAAAAACTTAATAAATTTATTAAAATGATAAAAGTAACGGCATGTGGTTTAATATTATAAATCAAAGTTACTTAAATTTAAACTTTGAAATGTAATGGAGTTATATATAATTGACCTAAAATTCAGGGGGCTTTTGTATAATTTAGCCAAAATGTCATGGGATGTTGAGAGGGTTAGTTGGGACAATTACTGCCCTAAATATGGGTTTTAGAATCATAACTTATAAGTGTAATTTTATAACTAAATATGTGTAGATTTTGGAGAAGATGAATTAATTTAATTATATATACACACACTTTTTCTCTTCAAATTGATTTATCAGGATAAAAGCAATTAAATTAGAAAAAGAGATAGATAAAAAAAAGGAGTAAATATGTTGCAGGTCCCACACAGGAGCAATTGAAGAAGAAAATCAGAAAAAGATTTCGTCTCGCTAGAAGAAGAGGAAGCAATGAAGGAGTATATATGTGCGGAAGTTTCAGCGAAGAAGTAAAAGGAAAAAAGAATAGAAAGAAAAAAAACAAAAGGGATATTTTGATTTAATAATATTGTGGAACTTTAAGAAGTATCAATAATAATAATAATAATAATAATAATAAGTGCATACTTTATAATGAAATAGGTGTAATACCTCTGGTGCTAATTTAATTATTTTATGATATTATATTAGGCATTGAAAGTGTAATATCGTGAGACTGTGAGCGGGTGCCTGCAAGAAAGTATGGGGAGTGTATTCTTTTGTAATGCATATAGTTCTTGTGATTTTTAATTTATGTACACAAATCTATCCTGATGAGCTACAAAAAGTTGAGCGATATCATTATCAAACAAGTATCATCAATATAATGGCTGCCTTGAATCCTTGATCATCATCCTCAAGTGGTAGTTCAGAAAAGCACGATGAGGTTGTAATACCCTAAAAATCTGTATTATAATTTAGTAAAATTATACCTATCAAAAATAGGTGAATATGAGATATCAAATATTAAGTAATAATTAGCTTATTTTCTAAGGAAAAATCTCTAGGAAACTAGAGAGTTTAAGGGCCAAAATGCCAAAATGACAGAAATACCCCTAAGGGACATAAATGACTTAGAAAATTTGTGAAAAATCCTAAAAGGCAGTAAAATGGTTAATTGAATTGAGAGAGTATGCTATCTCTAATTATTGTAATTTGATAAATTATGAACTTGGAGAAATTGTTGGAAAATACTCAAAAAGAAGTGAAATGACCATAATACCCTTGTAATTTATAAAAATGCAAGAGGCATGAAAATACTAATATTAATACAAGAATATGAAGGTAATGAGGTGTTGTAATTTGGAAAATTATCAACAAGTGATAAAAGAATAATTAAGTAATATTGGGCTAATTACTTAAGCATAAGTAAAGGAAATTCATGAATAATTATGTAAAACCCTAAAAATGGTGGTTTTTGGTTTAAAATTAGTAAGAATGTAATTACTAATTAATGGGAGATTTTGAGAAAAATGGATGAGTTTAGGTATTTTTAAGCCTAAATGCAAGAATAAACCAATAGGAAAATTTTGTAAAAATTATGTAAAATTAATTAAATAATTAATTAAATAATTAATCAAATAATAGAAAAAAAGGGCAGAAAAAAAGAAAATGAAATAAGTATTATATGTGCAAGTGGACAATAAAATAGTATTATAATTTAATTAAAGTAAAAAGTGTGAATAGTAATTTAGAAATTAGGAAACGGATCCTATCTAGAGATCTAGGAATGAGATTTCCAAAGTCAGGGAAAAATAATGATCAGTGGAATTTTGTCTTAGTTAGACTCTTACGGAAGTAAATTCGAAGTCGTTTGTGCATTTCCTAATAAAACAAAATAGGGAAAAATGCATATAGGTATATTTTTGGATATAGAGAAAATAAATTCTAACTCAACATCTAGGCATGGGTTTGAATTTATTTTGACATATTTGGAATCGGTGAATTTTTCGAAGAAGTTGGTAATTTCGAATACGTTCAAACCGGACGCGTTTGGACACGTTTTGAGAAAACTTCAACTGGACAATTGGAGCCCTATATGGGATCAAAATTTAGGTTAACTTGGACATTTCTAATGAGTGAGGAAATGGTTTCAAAGTTGTAAATCCAGAAGTTTAAGATTTTCCGAAATCACACGAATCGGGTACCGATCGGGAAATTCTATTAGGCAGGGTTTAAAGCAACCCAAATCACCACTTTTGGACCACTCCAAGGCAGCCACATCACCTCTGAATTTCGTCCAACAAGCTCCCATGGTCATGAATTAAACACCAATTTCATGTTGATTTTCCAAGGTTGTGAACAATTTGCAAAATTCCAACTTTGTCCCTTAGGTTTTCTATAAATAGGTGCCTTCTCCTTCATATTTTCTCACACCATTCTCTCCTCTTCCTTTAGCCGAAATCCTTGAGTGAGAAAGTAGAGAGAGAAGCTCTGGGGAAAATTCTACGAAGTCTTCAACGGGTAAGTCTTTCGGTCTTTAGTCTTTAGTCTTTAGTCTTTAGTTCGGTAGTTAGTAGAATTGTTAGATGGTTTTAGCAAGTAGGAGTGAGATTCCTACTATTGATTTTAGGCCTCATTGCATTGAAAAATATGCTTGACGAGGTAAAAACATAGTAGGGATTGAGTCCCCGAAAGTTGAAATCTTCGTAGTTCTTTCAATAGTTAGAGTAGTAATGCTAGAGTAGCCTTTAAATTTCAAGTATGATTGCCTAGCATTTGTCCAAACAGCGGCGCCTCAGCATGCGATCGCACGCCAACACTTTAACCTAGTTTGAACTCAATCCTTGGGACGAACCAAACCGAATATTAAATCTAATATTCGAACTATTTTCGAAATCGGATCAATAAGATGAAAAGCGAAGCGAGTAACGTTATCGATTAAGCATAAGCTCTCGGGACGAATCATGAAATCCTCAACGTTGGGTTAATCGGCGAAGTTTAGCCGAGCATGGTGGAAAAACAGAAGAAAAGACGAAGAACGCGAAGAACATTTGAGAGAAAATAAAACTTGTCTTTAATCCAAAGCGTGTAAACGTGCGAATGAATAGAATGTTTGTGTGGCGGCTGCCACATTTAAAGATAACCTAAAACGAATTAGGTCTAATGGTTCAGCCCAAAATGAAATTAAAATAAAAGTGGGCTTTAATTACAAAATTCGGGTCCAATTAAAATCCAGAATTGTTCGTCTGACTTCGGCTCCAAAATCGACCGCTCTCTTGTCCGAATTTGCTCTTCATGTCTTCATAACAATTGTAGCTCTCTGAATCATCTGAAATATGAGATAAAAATGAGGCAAATCCGATGTCTGGTTCAAGAGTTATGGTAAAAATAGTGAAGCAATACAAAACTGGAATTTTATTATTAAAAATGGCTAAAAGCTAATCAAAGGCCCAAAGCCCAAATAAGTATAAAAGCCATTATTTATTAACTAAAGAGTTCTAATTATTATTCAAGAGATAAAAAGAAGTGTATTAAATATTCAATCTCGCAAGACACACCCAGAGGAGTCTGAGATTTCTTGACCGGGGTCGCGATCACGCCAGATGCTGATGTCGTTCTATCAAACTTTCCTATCTCGGCTTAAGCTTTTGCAAGTCAGTCAGTTGCAGATTGAAATTCTCAGCGAAAAAAATGCCTACAAACTCTGGCAAGCAAGAATGTCAGAATGCCGAGATACTTGAAGTCGGCATACAAAGCAGACTAAGCCTTCACCATAATGTCGAGGTACAATCCTGTCTGAGATACAAAGTCGGGTTGCCGAGATGAGAAGTCGGAATTCCGAGATACTTTGTTATGTTCAATCAAAGTGGCTAATCTATTTAGGCTGACCTGCTTGAACCGAGGTAATAGAACCCGAGATGCTTGGACTCGACACTTGCATTAAAGGGTGAAAGGATTCTTCCTCGAGTTTGGATGCTAGCCGAGGTAGCAGAACTTGGAGTGCCAAGATGTGATTCAGAATTAGAAGCAGAGCGGTGAGTGCGAGGAACTCGGCTGGAACTGAATTGAAATCACTGGCACTGTAAGCTTTTGAAAGGGAATCAGAAGCTCTGTAAAAACATCGCTGGTGTAACAGATGTGCATGCCCAGATTTATTATCGGAGATCATTGAACCGAGATACTCATCATTTGAAGTCGTCTGGGGTGAAATTCGGGACGATAGCTTGGGGTTATCTTGGTTGTAGGCCGACATTACTATCCCCACTTGCCGAGTTGCCGAGACGGAGACTTGGCTGGGATGAGAAATCTCAGAGTTCTTGACCTCTCTGCAAATTACTCTGGGGAGCATCGTGATAGCTTGGAAGATGCAGAAGCAAGTTACGTCGTAGCAGCGATCCTTTATGGTTATAGCGTCATAGCTGAGATCGCAGAAGCCGCCATGCAAAGGAAACGAGATCATTGAAGCCGACATTCAGAGCAGAGAAGCCGAGATGCTTATAGGCTGAGATGAGTATTTTGGAGATGCTTAGAGCTGAGGTTACAGTAGTGTGAATTGCTCAATCTCGGTCTGTGGTTATTTAACACACGCCGGTCAAACCATCTGCATGTTGATAAACTCAACCAGGTAAAAAACAAGGCGTTCACTGTTTCATTCATGAGCACGCAACAAAGGAATATGAGATGAGAAAAAAATCATCATTTGGCAAACAAAAATGTTTCCACGTTGGTTTTTTCTTGTTTGTTCTCTTCCATTTTGTATTGCCTGTGGCGTGTGAGGACGTGAATCGAGGTGGGCTATAACTGATGCTTCGGCTGGAGCAATCTCGAGTGGTTTATCACCGATAGTGACTTGGCCGCTTGGCGTTATTAAGATTTGTTTCCTCTGCTGAAGTGATTTCATTGTGTCAATCAATCTTGAGACTTTTGCTTCACAATATTGTAGATCAACGATGAGGTTAGGTACAAATTATGTTGCAACTAGCTCCGCATAATGAAGTCCGAGCTTGATTATTTGAAGTCGTTTTGTTTGGAGGCCGGGATGGGAGGACGTCCTGTTTGAAATCCGGGATCAACAAGAGACTGTGGAACTCTTGAGTATATGCTGAGAGGTATAGAAATGCCGAGATGCTTGAGATGACTTTAGTTTAAATACTGGAAGATTTCACCGAGATAACTTCATTGCCTCAAAGCTATCACGTTCCTGTGTTCTCTCTTGTCTTTCTTTGAGTTCAACACTAAGTTCCTCATTGGGAGAATCGTTCTTTTCAGTAGAAATAGGTTCCCTCTGATGCAAGTTCTGATCTTAAAATGCTAGCTTTATCTCAAGTCATGAGAAAGGCTCCCAATAGCAACAAACTAGGGCTTTTAGCGTAGTACCAGCTTTTTGACCGAGGTCCCAAATATCATTTCTCATGATGCAAGGAAAATTAGACCAATGCAACTTCTTTTGATTTGCTTATGGCTAAATGGCATATTGGATATGCCCTTGCGTATGGGTTGCTGTTTTATGCTCTTCACCCAGGAAATTAGTTGAAGAGTTTAAAATGAAGGGAGCTTGTATCTGTCAATGTATTGAAGATGGTTAATGATTGTTTTGGTTTTGCGGGACCATTGCTTCTCAATAAGCCGACCCATTTTCTTCAACCAGACTGCGTGGTGGCCTTTGTGAAAATCATGGAGTCTCACGGAGCAATTCAATTGCATAGTACTTCCTGCCGATTCAGAGCCAACTCATGCCAATTTAAAGTGCTTTAGAAGCTATATCAATTTAAAGGTATGCTTTCCTATTATCATTTTTATGGCTTTAGAGAAGTCGTCGGAGGAATGCATTTATTCTTATCATGCATATCTTAGCTCTCGCATGGTAGGACCCATTTCATTTTTCATATATATTACATATATATAAATTAAAATGTCATATAGTGGGCTTGAATCATGCACACCGAAAGCTGGGGATTTCATAATTATTTGAAACATATAGGTCGTGGCTTTAGATAAATCATTGGGCGGCATATTGATTGAATTGAAATATGGATGTGTATGGATTTATACATAAATTAAAATGGACCCGGTTGCACCGAATCTGGTTAGACTCCCGGCTCTGTGTAAATTTGAAAGCGGACCCCGGTTTGGACTGAATCTAGTTGAAATCCCGGTTCCGCGTAAAGTCTTAAAAGTGGACCCCGGTTTTAACTGAATCTAGTTACAATCCGGGCTCCGTGTAAAGTTGAAGGCGGACTCTGGTTTAACTGAATCTAGTTAAAACCCTAGCTCCGTATAAAGACGGCTATGCCGCCAAGTTTAAACATGTATGAATTCTGAGTAAAGAAACTCGTTTTCGAAAATCATGTCAAGTTTAAACATGTATGAATTCTGAGTAAAGAAACTCATTTTCGAAAATCATGTCAAAGCTAAACATGTATGAAGTCATGGTAAAGAAACCAGTATTCGAAAATCATGTCAAAGCTAAACATGTAGGAATCTGAGGTACATAAACCTGTTTCCGAAAATCATGTTAAAGCTAAACATGTATGAAGTCATAGTAAAGAAACCAGTCTTCGAAAATCATGTCAAAGCTAAACATGTAGGAATCTGAGGTACATAAACCCATTTCCGAAAATCATGTTCAAGTTAAACATGTAGGAATCCGAGGTACATAAACCCGTTTCCGAAAATCATGTCTAGTTTAAACATGTACGAATTCAGGGTAAAGAAACCCGTTTTCGAAAATCATGTCCAATTTAAACATGCCTGAATCCGAGGTACACAAACTCGTTTTCATGAGTCATGTCAAGTCTATTTTATACAGTGAAATTCGCGCCCCTTAATTGGACCCCTTATAAACTGCGGAGTGTTGTCCCTACGAAAGGGCTGAAGGTGGACCTAGGTTAAACCGAATCTGGTTAAAATTCGGGATCCGTGGAGATAACGGTTAAAACGTGATACCTTTGGGACACGGTAAAGCCGAGATAAGTTCTGTTTAAAGTTTTGCAGGAAACAAAGACAGAAGGTGGACCCGATTTAAACTGAATCTAGTTTAAACCAGGAATCCGTGTACAGTTAAGAAGGCGGACTCGATTTAAACTGAATCTAGTTTAAACCAGGGATCCGTGTAAAGCTAAGAAGGAGGACTCGATTTAAACTGAATCTAGTTTAAACCAGGGATCCGTGTAAAGCTAAGAAGGCGGACCCAATTTTAACTGAATCTAGTTAAAATCCGGGGCCCGCATTGAGGCGGCAAGTCTATTTTATATTCCTTTATTGGAATCATTTTGCGACGGCAATACCGCCAAGTTTATTTGATTGAATTTGGGTAAACAACCCCATTTTCAGAAATCATAAACCCGAAATCTCGGGTAAGCATGCAAGGAATCCCAACAATGACGAACACCTAGTCCGGGTTTGGAAAATAACACATCCTGACAGCTCAGAAACCTGACCTACCAGGCTGGGGGGCAACAGAGTGGACAACGATTTATTAAGTGGAAAAGCGTGTTATCAATAACCGGGATTAATGCAAACCAGAAAGTTTAATGCAAACTCAGACAAGTATCCGAAATGAGCACGTTGAACGATTTGCGCAAACAATAAGTATTTTCCATTTATTGTGGTTTGCTTACATGTTATTAAATGCAGATATATAAAACGGTTAATTAGCTCGGAAAAATTGCTACGAAAGCAAATTCGGATTCAGGGGATCTCGGAAAGCAGTCAATTAATCTCAGCAGCTCAGAGACTTGAACTACCGAGCTTGGGGGCAACTGTTATGAAATCAAATATTAGACACATCCAAGGTGTGGCCCAGTAGGAGACAACTAGTGCATTTGGGCTTAGAGGCACAAGAGGCCCAACAAGTCCAAACTCTAATCCTAAAGTAGCCTCTATATATAGTTGGTTAACCTAAAAGGTACACATCGCCTAAGCTCTCTCCTTTACTATTCAGCCACACAGAGCACACACCCCACCCCCTTTGGTGAAAGCCTTCATGTGTGCGCAGAGATCACCTATTCTCGGAGGTATCTCATCTATGGATACTTGGGAGAAAGCTACTTGATCCTACATCAATATGCTAGCCCATAGAGAGCTAGACATTTATGTTCTTATGACAGAACACATTCCATCCAAACTAATGATATACTTGTATAAGTAAATAAAATAATGTTCTACAAACAAACTGTTGGTCAATGTAGTAAGTAGGCTTGGCCCGTAAACATGAGAACATAAGTTTAAATATCAGAAAATGTATTTACTTGGAGAGGAGTTGCGGTAAGACAAGAGGAGTAAACAAATTAATGAATTTTAAATCTCCTACTATCAATAATACTCCATCCGGTCCTAATTATAGGAACACTTTTAAAATAAAATTTATACTACAAAAATATTTCTATAATTAGGACCGAAGGTAGTATATAATTCCTAGATCAACTATTTTTCCAATTTAATATCTAATACTCCCAAGAAGGGAAATTACTCAACGGTTTCATAATATTGATGTATGAGGGTGTCTTTCAATAAAATTGTACCTTAACTCTAAATTATTCAAGTCCAAAGTATTTTAAGACACAAGATACTACTATCTGTCAAACTATATTAAGAATAAACTAATGCCTAAACAACCCTTAATTATACGCACAACCTGACTAGAAAATTAAATGAATTGAAAAACTAGTAGTAAATGATATAATTTCGATTGAGATTATTTTTAAATTTTGTATTGATCATGACAGATCATGAGAACCAACTACCCACTTGTATGTAATTATCAACGTTTAAACAATATTTTAAAATACATAAATAATTAATATTTTTAATAAAAAAAACTTGGGTCAAACTTATCATAGTTACTGAATTTACATGATATGGAATTTGTATATATGCTCAAGGTGGCAAGTGGAATATAGTAATGTGTACCTTGTTGGTAAGGGAATAGAATCCCCAATTGTGCGCCTTTTCATCGGCCCATTCCCATTTACGTTTTAATACCAAGCTAATTTTTTTCCTCGGTCAAACTTGATGGCTATATATTTAATCAAGTCTACTCGTTCACACTCCAAATTTTCACACATAAGATTTTTATTGAATTAATTATTTTTTGTGAAAAAAAATCATGAAGTCCCACATGATAACATGATTGAGACTTGAGAGTTTCATTGTGACCATAAACTAAAATGAATTTCATTTTAATTTTTAAAAAGTATATTAATTACTATAAAAAATTGTTTGACTTAATGAATATCCGATAAAATTAATTTATCACAATAAATATAAAACGAGTGAGGGCCATTACTATTTAATTATTTACTTTCATACTTGGCAAAAAAAAAAAACGTCAGACAAGTTTTTATCAACCCTTTTTAACTTTGTGATATTTGAGAGGAAGAAACACTATTACTATTTAACTATTTTCTTTCTTTGTTGGCAAAAAAAAAAAAAGTGAGACAATTTTTTGTTAAGCATTTTAACTTTGTGATATTTGAGAGGAAGAAAAGAAACAACAGATATATGGTCTTCTTGGTGGGGAAGTACAAGACCAGTTTAATTGAATTAGAACAACATGAAATTAAAATATGAAACTGAAGTCTGAATTAGTTGGAGGCGGAATAATTAAAAGACTAATAAAATAACTCATAAAAATATCAATATATATAGAAGTAAATAAAGTAAAAATAAACATCAAATATAATAAAATTAAAAAGTAAAAATATACTTTTTTCCCAAGTCAAATCTTCCCTCCTGCGGGGTGGTCGGTATTCGTGCCAGATCCAAGATCCAAGATACTCTGTATGATCCAAGATATTGTATAGCACTCAGTACCTGTATATAAGTCACTTGTACTCAAAAAGTTTTATTTAAAATATAAGTTACTTATAGGGTATTAAATAACGCTTTGCCAATTTTTCCTCTGTATGGGAAAGAGAAAAGAGAGAGACAGGGTTAAATGCAAAGTGATAAAGGGATCAGAGAGAGAAATTGCACCCTTTCATAAATAAGGCAAACATCAAAAAATTTATCCATTTGATATTTTTCTTGGTTTGCAAGAATGAATTACAAGTGACTTATATATGAGTATTAAGCAGTATATTCTTTTGATCTAAACATTTTCGTTTAGTTATAACCAGGGGGGGTTTTAGTAGCTTGGTGCTACATATAAGGACGAAGGCTTTCAAAGTTTCAAACCCAGTGGAAGATAGAGTTAGATCCAAATAACGAAGACTTTCTCACAAAACAACTTGTTAATGGCATCAAAGAATCGCTCATCTTCAAGTGGCAGTGGTACTCCTCCTCCTCCAGAAAAGCACGAAGTGTTCATAAACTTTAGAGGCGAAGACACTCGAAAGGGCTTCACAAGCCATCTCAACGCAGCTTTCACAAGGCATGACATCAGAACCTACATGGACTACAACCTCGAGAGAGGAGACGAAATATCATCCACTCTTCTTAGAGCCATTGAGGATGCTCAGCTCTCTGTGATTGTTTTCTCTAAGAACTACGCTAATTCCAAGTGGTGTTTGGATGAACTCTTGAAGATCCTTGAATGCAAAAGAACCAGAGGCCAAGTAGTGTTGCCTATCTTCTACGACATCGATCCATCGTTTGTTCGTAACCAGATTGGAAGTTATGCAGAAGCATTTGAGAAACATGAAAACAGATTTAGGGATAACATGAGCAAGGTCCAAAAGTGGAGGGATGCTTTGCTAGAAGCTGCTAGTTATTCTGGCTGGGATTGTACCATCAACAGGTAATTAACTCAGATGTCATGTATCATTTAATTATATCAGTTTATAAGTAAGACAAATTAGTTTAGTATAAAAGATAAATAAAAGTACTTTGAAGTAATTTATTTAAATTCCTTAATCTCTTAAAAAAAATCAACTGGTCTTTTATTTAGCACCGGAGATAATATAACTCTTCCATATAACTTTTTGCCTTCTTTCAGTTAACATTTGCAAAATGACTTTTATCTCAACTCATGACCTTTGCAAATTAAATTCGAGGTTAAAGTCAATAATTAGTTTTTATGTAAGGATAGACTTTTATAAAACAAGTCCTTTTTACATAAACTTGTTTGAATAATGTATAGAAAAATCAGTTTAAGAAGATTTAACTATGAAAAAAAGTCAAAAGTTAGAAAAAGTTATTCAACTTTAACTTAGTTTCCAAAAAAAAAAAATGTTCATTTGTTTCTAAGCCACCATATCCAAAACATCTTTCTTTTTTTCATTCAACTGGCCTTTTTTCTTATTTGATCAAGGATATAATCCCTTTCGAGATTTAAAGTGCAAAGGGTTTTTACCTCTCCAAAAAAGTGTGCTTTCTAGAAGTTGAACTTTTGTATTCTCCTTCTTGTGGGGATGAGATCGCTTACTACCTCAATCAACTATTTGTTAGTACCCAACTGGCCTTTTTAGTCCAAATTGACCTCTCAGCATTATCCTAACGTTATGGATCCCAAAACATGCACACAGAGAGTTTGTGTTTATTGTGTGTAAAATTGAATGGGCAGGATAGAATCAGAACTGGTGGAGGAAATAGTGAAGGATGTGTTGGAAAAATTGAATAGAGTGTATGTGGGAGACTTAGATCAGCAGATAGCCAAGTATGAACAACTTGCACAGCTTCAACAAGAGTATGCACGTAAAATAGGAGGTATTGATAACTTTCAAAAGGTTGAGATCACAAAGCAACGTATCATTCAGTTTCAGATGGAGAGAAATCTTCGCATGCTTCGTCTCACTCCTGACATGGTTTCTCACGTTGAACAATCAGCTCCTGGCAATAATAATTTTCGTTTTTTCTAGTTTTTCTTTTTTTTTTTTTTTCATGAACGTGTCTTTTCATGTATTATTTGTGTTAAGTACTTCTATTTTGGCTTCATCGTCTTAATTTCATTTTATGTATGTTCAGTGAATGAAGTTTGGGGGCAATAACAGCAATATCATTTACTCGAGGCTTTAATTGGTTTCAAAAATTAGTCAAACATATCAATTAATCGCTGCACTTTCATGAAATTTCTCATAGGCCCAAACCAAACTCTTTGAAATGATGTGGAAAAAAATATCTAATTCCAGTTATTTTTTGTCCGGTTTAATGTTTTAAATAGTCAATCTTCGGAGTGTTTTCAACAAATAATCATCGGACTGCTTGATTTTCAATACCGTGATGACACTTATTTTAATGAAAATAATAAAGTAAGGAATTGAATGTGGTTATTATGCATTGAAGGAATATTATACTCCATTCTTTTTATATACTCGATCACTTTTTTTTTTTCAATTATTATATAGTCGCTTTGAAATTTTGATTTTGTTTTGAAATCACTGTCATTTTAGAATTTTAATAATAAACTATTAATTATTTTTTTTAATAATTTTTCCTTTCATTAATAAAAAGAATATAAGAATACAAGTATCGTTAAATTTTGTATATTTTGTTAGATTCTTAGTATAGCTTATTCGGGATGGCTGGGATTTTTATTCCTTAAATATCCCTAATTAAAAGCTAATAGCTAGCAATGTGAGTAAAAACCAAATTTGGCGCGGTATATGTGATAAACTTATAATCCAATTCAAGGCGAAAAGTAAATCTAATATAGTCAGTTTTCACAACCATTTCTTTCTTTTTTGCATATTCAACACATAATTAAATCAAGAGTAAAATACTCTAACAACCACGCTATTTTACTTTAATTACACATACCTCTCCTCTATTTTAAAAACCCATATAGACCTCATTTAAAATTAAAATTTATGTTACACTAACCTCCCTTATATTTTTAGATTCTATTTTCATCCATCTAAACCGTTAGTTTGACTTTTAAAGTTTTACCAAAATGCCCTTCTTTAACATTAGAATCATTTAAAAAATATCCCGAAGTATATTTTTAGTATCAGTTAGTACCCAAAAATATTTTTTTAATACCATTTTGTACCCTGAAATATTTTTTCAAGATCCTAAAATAATTTTTTAAGATCATGAAGTATTTTTTTAATGTCAGTCAGTATCCTGAAGTATATTTTGAGTACTAGTATCAGAAATAATTTTTCAAGATCATAAAGTATTTTTTCAGTACCAGTCAGTAGCCTGAAGTATATTTTTAATACGAGTCAATACCCTGAAATATTTTTTGAAAATCTTAAAATAATTTTTCAAGATCATGAAGTAATTTTTTAGTAGCCTGAAGTATCTTTTTAGTACACGTCAGTACCCTAAAAATATTTTTTAAAATAAAATAAAATAATTAAATTAAAATAATAATAATTTGGTGTTAAGCGCTCTTTTTGACAAACCACGTGTATTCTTGTACCTTTGAAATGCAACGTCATCATCCAGTCTGCAAATTAAAAAAAGTCAAACTTAACGGTCAAACGGTATTTTTGCACCTAATTTGTAACCACATAATCACTTTTGCACCTAAAAAAACACTTGCTACTGGACGCTGCTCTGACGAAAGCATATGTGTATTTTTCCACTTTAACCCTTAAAAAAATTGGTTAGTTAACATTATTACGTAAAAACCAATTAATGCTTTTGGTTGACAAAAAACCGTTTGTCCACTTGACTATTAATTATTATTTTTTTTTTATCATTTTCCCTTTCATTAATAAAAAGAATATAAGAGTACTCCAGGTATCGTTACATTTTGTATATTTTGTTAGATTTTCAGCATAGTTGGGTGGGAGGTTTTTTGGCTCCTTAAATACCCCCAATTTATGTCTTTCTTGTTATTTTAATTTTTTTAAGTCGGAATCACAGAAATTATTACTGGTCCTTTTTACTCATCTTATTCAAATTTTCCAGGTTTTTTTTTTTTTTTAAAATTGTTGATGAGTCCAAGTCGACGGCTATAAGAAACCGGCGAATTGATTTTTTTATTTTTATTTTTTTATCGATAAATAAATTATAGATGTCTGATCCCCTAAAATTCCCAAAAATCAAACCTAACAGCTATATTATCTCGTCCCAACTATTTGTAGAGTTTTTGGGGCGGTTCATATTGCAATTGTCTCTAGAATCTAGCTAGGTTCAAGTAATGAAGTGGGATTTATTCTACATTCAAGTTCAAAGTTGACTTATTAATTAATTAAAAACATGTATTATGCATATATGGATTCCTCCAGCTTCGCCGAAACTCTTCTATATGAGTTTCACCCATTATAGTTAAATGTATTTAAGTTATTAATCTGAATTTTTACGCAGCTAAATAGCGTGTGATCTCACAACACACGCGTGTTTAAGGAGAAGAACAAAGAAAACCTCATAATTGCGGCCTAAAAAACAAAGAAAACCTCATAGTCTCATAAAGAGTGCAAAATACAAAGATCTCTCTTCTCAATTTAATTTAATATGATATTCTCTTATTTTAACATAATAAACTAACCACAAACCTAGCTTACCCACTTTTTTTCGTGAGATAAAAGTATCTTTCGCTTGGATGTAGAGAATAAAGAGTACACTTATCCTAATTAATTAAGTTTGCTTCTTATATAACACTGAGTGAACTTTACATACCTTTGTTTTCCAATTATACATAACTCATAGTTGACAAAAAATACAGAAACATATATATATAATTACTATTTTATGTGATAATTTACGACCTTATATTAATTATATTGCCATTGGGCAAGTGGCATATCCTTGGGATTAAAGATTCATCAAATTGACATTTTGATTGTCAGTCAAAGGGATTACAGCTCAGATGATCTCTATGATCACTACTACATTAATTTTTTATTTCATTCCCAACTTCTAAGCCTTTGAACTTTTTATACCACAGTTTTAAAAAAAAAAAAAAAATTGCATATATTTTATAGCTCAAGTCGTCTTAAATGTAGTACAGCTTAGCATGTTTGTATTGTCAAAGTTCAAGAATTAAAAAATATATTATCTCTACTATTTATATAAAATCTAGTTTGTAGTGCAAATTGCACTACAAACTAGATCTTGGGCTATTTTCCCAATTTGCCCATTATTAAATAACTATTTATCAAAATGCCCCTGTCAGAAAACTATTTCACAATCTGCCCCTGTTTAGTCGACTAAAACCATGGTTTAGTCAACTAAATCGCGGGTAATTTTTTTTTTTAAGACTCCCGCGATTTAGTCGACTAAAAAACCCATTTAGTCGACTAAATCATTAAAAAAAAAGGTTAAAATTTCGGTAGGCCATAACTTCTAGCTCGGGAGTCCGAATCAAGTGATTCTTTTTTGATTCCACATAACTTTTTGAGATCTATGCACTGACATAAAAATTAACTTCCAGATTTAATGAAGAGAAAGGAGGAAAAATAAGTGATTCTTTATTTTGCAGGAGATACTAACAATTCATTAAATATAATCAAGTGATTCTTTAATATATATATATATATATATATATATATATATATATATATATATATATATATATATATATATATATAAAAGAAAGTTGTTATTTTAATTATTTATATTTCAAAGTTTAAATTTTGAATTATTGTTATTTCCATTCTTTTAGGAATTTCAAATAAGTAGCAGGTTGTTAGGGTTGTTTCCTACTTACTAGCTAGTACGTAGTTGTTGATTTAGGATTATTTCGCTTTATTGCTAGTTCTTTGTTAATTTTTCATGTAACATCCCAATTTCAGAGCCAAATTTTTTTTTTAAAAAACATCAGAGTAGAGCATCGGCGGAATAAAAACATTGAGTAACTGATTATAACAATAATGGTGGCGTATCTTCCTGTTCATAAAGATTTATACATTATCGATTATGACTTTATATCTCATAGTACGATCATTACTCGGTCTTCACGTGGTCTTCATCTTCATGTGTGATGTACGCTTTGCTTACTCTTAGCCTCCGTCCATGGTCTCTCTCTCAGGACCTTGATGTGATGCTATAGTAAGAGCCGAGATCCAACGTTCATCGGATCTCGGAGTAACGGTTAACCTCATGCTTATATAACAATATATGATCAACAGATATTTCTAAAAATACGGCAATGATTCTTGATCATTTAATAACAACTACCTACAAGCAAAGTTATCTGTCTGCACTTTAATTGTGTGCCACGATGTCTTGTCGTGTCCGTAGCGCTAGGAAAACATGACGGTATTATACTTAATATAACCCGTAAAGTTTGTAAGTGATTATCTAAGTTTATTACCTTAGTCACTGTGCATGGCCCGCAAGCAGTTCCACCCATGGCTTATGAAACTATCCATATCATATATAGCGGACTATAAGCATCGAGTCGGTGTTACGATGCGTCGCGAACGTACCTTCGTTTGATGGTACTTCGGTACTTTTGTGAAATGGCACGTTTACGGAAACGGCGAAACGTCCAATGGCTCGTCGGACAACGTAACGGCGAGAAAATTAGAGTTTTCGATGTCCTATAAGAGTAATATCACTTTTATTAGTGATTTGACAACATAACGGCATTTTAGGTAAAAATTACCATTTTGCCCTATACCCCTAATTGGCGGAATTTCGCCGAAGTAGCCGTTACTCGACTACTTTTATTCCCAAAATTTCGCGAACTTCGACGTCATTTTGATTTCGAAAATAAAGACTAAAATAGCCCTCCCATATGATACCCAATCATACTTGAAAATTTAAAGGCTATTCTAGCATTATAACACCTACTTGTGAAAAAACTACGAAGACTTCAGCTTTCGGGAACTCGATCCCTACCATGTTTCTACCTCGTCAGGCATATATTTCAATGCAATGAGGCCTAAAAACAATAGTAGGAATCTCACTACCTACTTGCTAAATCTATCTAACAATTCTACTAACTACCGAACTAAAGACCAAAGACCGAAGGACTTACCCGTTGAAGACTTCTGCAGAACTTCTCCAGAGCTCCTCTCTCTTCTTTCTCTCTCAAGAATCGGTTTGCACTTGAGAATGGGGTGAGAAAATGAAGAGGAACTCATGCCTTTATATAGGCAAAAAGTGGGTCCTAAGGTGTAATTTTCCCCTCTCAAATTTTGGGTCCAAAGTTGTAATTTTCCCTTTTCATTTTAGAAAACTTCTTGAACAAGTTTCTCTCTCCTTTCCCTCTCTTGGTCGACATGCAGCAGCTGATGTGGCAGCAAGGGAGTGGTCCAAAAAATGGTGATCACCTTACTTTATGCCCGGTCTGGGTGGATTTCCCCGATCGGTACCCGATTCGCGTGGTTTCGAAGAAATCTCGAATTCTGGATTTACAACTTTGAAACAAGTTCTCACTTATTAGAAATGTCCAAGTTAACCTAAATTTTGATCCCATATAGGGCTCCAACAATCCATTTGAAGTTTCCTCGAAAAACGTGTCCAATCGCGTCCGGTTTCAGAACGCATTTCTGAAATTACCAACTTCTTCAGAAAAATTCACTGATTCCAAATATGTCAAAATAAATTCAAACTCATGCCTAGATGTTGAGTTAGAATTTATTTTCTCTATATCCAAAATATACCTATATGCATTTTTCCTATTTTGTTTTATTAGGAAATGCACAAACGACTTTAATTTACTTTCGTAAGAGTTTAACGGAAGACAAAATTCCACCGATCATTATTTTTCCCTGACTTTGGAAATCCCTTCCTAGATCTCTAGATAAGATCCGTTTCCTAATTTTTAAATCACTATTCATGCACTTTAATTATATTATAAAATAATAACACATGTGCCTAATTTAAACAAATATCATGATATTAAAATTTGATCTCATCTTCATTTGTTTGGACAATTTTCGGCTGCCCATAATTTGTTTGGATTTGTGAATATTTTCCCCAATTAAATAATTATTTAATTATTAATTCAATTTTTATTTAAAAATTTCACAAAATTCTCTTATTGGTCCATTCTTGTATTTAGGCCTAAAAATACCTAAACTCAACTATTTTTCTCCAAAATTTCCAATTAACTAGTAAATATATTTTTACTAATTTTAAACCTTTCTCCACTAATTTTAGGGTTCCATATAATTATTCATGAATTTCCCTTACTTATGCTTAAGTAATTAGCTCAATATTACTTAATTACTCTTTTATCACTTGTTGATAATTTTCTTGTTTACATCACCTCATTTTCTTCATACTCTTGCATTAACATTAGCATTTCCATGCCTCTTTCATTATTCCATAATTTACGAGGGTATTATGGTCTTTTATTACTTTTTGAATATTCTTATACAATTTCTCCAAGTTTGTAATTTATTAAATTACCCTAATTAGAGATAACATACTCTCATTATTCAAATAATTATTTCACTGGCTTTTAGGATTTTTCACAATTTTCCTAAATCATTTATGTCCCTTAGGGGCATTTTGGTCATTTGGCACTTTGGCCCTTATATTCTCTAATTTTCCAAGGGATTTTCCTTTTAATTCTCACAGTATTTTCCTTGGGAAAATAAGCTAATTATCATAAAAGCTTGAGACCACATATTCACCTATTTTCAAGAGAAGTTACCCAAGTCGATTTTAGGGTATTACATTTCTCCCCGTTAAACAAAATTTCGTCCTCGAAATTTGCATTCTACCCACAAATCTCCGTACTATCTAAACTCCGTCCTATTCGGACTTTGGACTTCAAGCGTCGGTCCTTACTTTGTCTGCCAGCTGCTTCTTTCGGTGATCGAGAATTCGCTTTGGTTTGACCATAAAGATCCTGTCATATCGTACCTTGATATATAGTGTCTCCCGTGGCTCATACACCGCGGTCAACACCACAAATACCAAAATGTCTCCTTGGACTACACCATGGCAACACAAGATACTTTTAAATGTTGCCATGGTTCCCACACACCATGATAACACAAAAGACCTCCTACTCAATGACACGATCACGGTCGAATTGTAATAACGAAGAAACATGGAACAGTGATGGTTCACGCAATCATATGATCTAACCTAGAGAAGATTCTCTATGAAGAGATAGTACCTTGGACCATCTCTCGGGAGTTCTATGTCCTCTGCATCGGTTAGTGCGTACATTCGGCTGGGTTTTGTGGCCTTGACGCCGCAGGCTTTCTCGGACAAGACACACCGATGTGCCACGGCTTTTGACACTTGAAGCATATCAGCTTCCCATCGCGGCCGATTACTTTGAGGATGATATTTCCGCATTTTGGACATGGTCGGGGTCCCGACGTTTTTGGGTTGTATGCTGCCCGGATCGGATGGCCTCTTGCTTTCTCCTTGAGAGTCACTCCAGGGGTGCTTCTCTCTTAGTGAGGAAAATGTTAGATGAGGAGTACAACGACGATCATATCAAAATTTCGATCGCACTTTATATTTCTACTACTAACGAATAGACACCCGCAACATGTCCCTCGTTAAGAGTTTCGTTGGTTCGTTCTTCTCAGAAACGGGCACGGAAACACGTATCGGAAGTTCCTATACATGAGTCAAATACTGCATGTAGTTATCTGTATTGGTCTCGGAGTCTCATCCGGCGTGGCCTATCTTCGCATATAAGCTCGGTGCTAGGAAAGAATCATCGTCCAGCACAACACTAGCGATTATCGAGTGCTCGAGAGGCGCGTCGAGTTGTCGGAGATATCGGATCTATCGGAGACCGATATCGAGCTATCGAGCTATCGGAGAGCGATATCGAGCTATCGAGCTCTCGGAGAGTGATATCGAGCTATCGAGCTATCGGAGAGTGATATCGAGCTATCGGAGAGTGATATCGAGCTATCGGAGACCGATATCGGGGTTATCGTAATTATCGGAGCGATATCGGGGTTATCGAAGCGCTATCGGAATTATCGGAATTGATGTACCGACGAGAAAGTGGTACACGGTTCAAGATGGTATACCAAGATCAGACTAGTACACCGAAAGGTATGGTGGTACACCGACCTTAGGCTATATCGGTACTCATTTTCAAAATATGCTCCAAAATTTTTGAAAAGGCTTAGAACCTAACTCCGTTAACCGAAGGCAATGGTCGGGTAAGTGTCTACCATGGGGCCTCACTTAGAGTTCACGGCGGCGATTGGCACACCCACGTAAACTAGCCTTGCCTTCGGCACCAAGCTGTCCAGTAATAACTTAGTCGATCCATGCTGGGACTACGCTCCGATACCAAAAGTGTAACATCCCAATTTGAGTCTAATTTTTTTTTTTAAACATCGTAGTAGAGCATCGGCGGAATAAAAACATTGAGTAAGCGATTATAACAATAATGGTGGCGTATCTCGCTTGTTCATAAAGATTTATACATTATCGATTATGACTTTATATCTCATCGGTAGATCATTACTCGGCCTTCACGTGGTCTTCATCTTCATGTGTGATGTTCGCTTTGCTTACTCTTAGCCTCAGTCCATGGTCTCTCTCTCCGGACCTTGATGTGATGCTATAGTAAGAGCCGAGATCCAACGTTCATCGGATCTCGGGTAACGGTTAACCTCATGCTTATATAACAATATATGATCAACGAGATATTTCTAAAAATACAAGAATGATTCTTGATCATTTAATAACAACTACCCTACAAGCAAAGTTATCTCGTCATGCACTTTAATTGTGTGCCACGATGTCTTGTCGTGTCCGTAGCGCTAGGAAAACATGACGGTATTATACTTAATATAACATAGTAAAGTTGTAAGTAGACTATAAGCATCAGAGTCAGTGTTACAGTACGTCGCGAACGTACCTTCGTTTGATGGTACTTCGGTACTTTTGACAGAAATGACACGTTTTACAAAAAACGGCGAAACGTCCAGCGGCTCGTCGGACATGCGTAACGGCAGAAAATTAGAGTTTTCGATGTCCTATAAGAGTAATATCACTTTTATTAGTGATTTGACAACATAATCGGCATTTTAGGTAAAAATTACCATTTTGCCCTATACCCCTAATGGCGGAATTTCGCAAAGACTTCGTTACTCGACTACTTTTATTCCCAAAATTTCGCCGAACTTCGACGTCATTTTGATTTTCGAAAATAAAGACTAAAATAGCCCTCCCATATGATACCCAATCATACTTGAAAATTTAAAGGCTATTCTAGCATTATAACACCTACTTGTGAAAAACTACGAAGACTTCGACTTTCGGGACTCGATCCCTACCATGTTTCTACCTCGTCAGCATATATTTCAATGCAATGAGGCCTAAAAACAATAGTAGGAATCTCACTCCCTACTTGCTAAATCTATCTAACAATTCTACTAACTACCGAACTAAAGACCAAAGACCGAAGGACTTACCCAGTTGAAGACTTGCGAGAACTTCTCCAGAGCTCCTCTCTCTTCTTTCTCTCTCAAGAATCGGTTTTGCACTTGAGAATGGGGTGAGAAAATGAAGAGGAACTCATGCCTTTATATAGGCAAAAAGTGGGTCCTAAGGTGTAATTTTCCCTTCTCAAATTTTGGGTCCAAAGTTGTAATTTTCCCTTTTCATTTTAGAAAACTTCTTGAACAAGTTTTCTCTCTCCTTTCCCTCTCTTGGTCGACATGCAGCAGCTGATGTGGCAGCAAGGGAGTGGTCCAAAATGGTGATCACCTTACTTTATGCCCGATGCGGGTGGATTTCCCCGTCGGTGCCGATTTGCGTGATTTCGAAGAAATCTCAAAATTATGGATTTACAACTTTGAAACAAGTTCTCACTTATTAAAATGTCTATTTAAACTAAATTTTGATCCCATATAGGGCTCCAACAGTCAGTTGAAGTTTCTCGAAAACGTGTCCGATCGCGTCGGTTTGAACGCATTTCAAAATACCAACTTCTTCAGAAAAATTCACTGATTCCAAATATGTCAAAATAAATTCAAACTCATGCCTAGATGTTGAGTTAGAATTTATTTTCTCTATATCCAAAAATATACCTATATGCATTTTTCCCTATTTTGTTTTATTAGGAAATGCACAAACGACTTCAGAATTTACTTTCGTAAGAGTATAACGGAAGACAAAATTCCACTGATCATTATTTTTCCCTGACTTTGGAAATCCCATTCCTAGATCTCTAGATAAGATCCGTTTCCTAATTTTTAAATCACTATTCATGCACTTTAATTATATTATAAAATAATAACACATGTGCCTAATTTAAACAAATATCATGATATTAAAATTTGATCTCATCTTCATTTGTTTGGACAATTTTCGGCTGCCCATAATTTGTTTGGATTTGTGAATATTTTTCCCCAATTAAATAATTATTTAATTATTAATTCAATTTTTATTTAAAAATTTCACAAAATTCTCTTATTGGTCCATTCTTGTATTTAGGCCTAAAAATACCTAAACTCAACTATTTTTCTCCAAAATTTCCAATTAACTAGTAAATATATTTTTACTAATTTTAAACCTTTCTCCACTAATTTTAGGGTTCCATATAATTATTCATGAATTTCCCTTACTTATGCTTAAGTAATTAGCTCAATATTACTTAATTACTCTTTTATCACTTGTTGATAATTTTCTTGTTTACATCACCTCATTTTCTTCATACTCTTGCATTAACATTAGCATTTCCATGCCTCTTTCATTATTCCATAATTTACGAGGGTATTATGGTCTTTTATTACTTTTTGAATATTCTTATACAATTTCTCCAAGTTTGTAATTTATTAAATTACCCTAATTAGAGATAACATACTCTCATTATTCAAATAATTATTTCACTGGCTTTTAGGATTTTTCACAATTTTCCTAAATCATTTATGTCCCTTAGGGGCATTTTGGTCACTTTGGCCCTTATATTCTCTAATTTTCCAAGGGATTTTCCCTTTTAATTCTCACAGTATTTTCCTTGGGAAAATAAGCTAATTATCATAAAAAGCTTGAGACCACATATTCACCTATTTTCAAGAGAAGTTACCCTAAGTCAGATTTTAGGGTATTACATTTCTCCCCGTTAAACAAAATTTCGTCCTCGAAATTTGCATTCTACCCACAAATCTCCGTACTATCTAAACTCCGTCCTATTCAGACTTTGGACTTCAAGCGTCGGTCCTTACTTTGTCTGCAGAAATTTATGCTTCTTTGATGATCGAGAATTCGCTTTGGTTTGACCATAAAGATCTGTCATATCGTACCTTGATATATAGTGTCTCCCGTGGCTCATACACCGCGGTCAACACCACAAATACCAAAATGTCTCCTTGGACTACACCATGGCAACACAAGATACTTTTAAATGTTGCCATGGTTCCCACACACCATGATAACACAAAAGACCTCCTACTCAATGACACGATCACGGTCGAATTGTAATAACGAAGAAACATGGAACAATGATGGTTCACGCAATCATATGATCTAACCTAGAGAAGATTCTCTATGAAGAGATAGTACCTTGGACCATCTCTGGGAGTTCTATGTCCTCTCGCATCGGTTAGTGCGTACATTCGGCACTGGGTTTTGTGGCCTTGACGCCTGCAGCTTTCTCCGGACAAGACACAACGATGTGCCTGGCTTTTGACACTTGAAGCATATCGGCTTCCCATCGCAGCCCAAGACTTTGAGGATGATATTTCCGCATTTTGGACATGGTCGGGGTCCCGACGTTTTGGGTTGTACTGCTGCCCAAATCGGACCGCCTCTTGCTTTCTCCTTGAGAGTCACTCAGGTGCTTTCTCTTAGTGAGGAAAATGTTAGATGAGGAGTACAACGACGATCATATCAAAATTTCGTCGCACTTTATATTTCTACTACTAACGAATAGACACTCGCAACATGTCCCTCGTTAAGAGTTTCGTTAGTTCGTTCTTCTCGAACCGGCACGGAAACACGTATCGGAAGTTCCTATACATGAGTCAAATACTGCATGTAGTTATCTGTATTGGTCTCGGAGTCTCATCCGGCGTGGCCTATCTTCGCATATAAGCTCGGTGCTAGGAAAGAATCATCGTCCAGCACAACACTAGCGATTATCAAAGTGCTCAGAGACTGACGTCAGAGTTGTCAGAGATATCAGATCTATCGGAGACTGATATCAGAGCTATCAGAGCTCTCGGAGACCGATATCGAGCTATCGAGCTCTCGGAGAGTGATATCGAGCTATCGAGCTATCGGAGAGTGATATCGAGCTATCGGAGAGTGATATCGAGCTATCGGAGGTCGATATCGTGGTTATCGAATTATCGGAGGATCGATATCGGGGTTATCGAGAAGCGATATCGGAATTATCGGAATTGATGTACCGACGGAAAGTGGTACACGGTTCAAGATGGTATACCAGGTCAAGTACTAGTACACCGAGGTATGGTGGTACACCGACCTTAGGCTATATCGCACTCATTTTCAAAATATGCTCCAAAATTTTTGAAAAGGCTTTGAACCTAACTCCGTTAACCGAACGCAATGGTCGTAAGTGTCTACCATGGGGCCTCACCGAGTTCACGGCGATCGATTGGCACACCCACGTAAACTAGCCTTGCCTTCGGCACCAAACTCGTCCGTAATAACTTAGTCGATCCATGCCGTGACTCTTGCTCCGATACCAAAAGTGTAACATCCCAATTTGTAGTCTAATTTTTTTTTAAACATCGAGTAGAGCATCGGCGGAATAAAAACATTGAGTAACCGATTATAACAATAATGGTGGCGTATCTCATTGTTCATAAAGATTTATACATTATCTCGATTATGACTTTATATCTCATCGTAGATCATTACTCGGTCTTCACGTGGTCTTCATCTTCATGTGTGATGTCCGCTTTGCTTACTCTTAGCCTCCGTCCATGGTCTCTCTCCGTGACCTTGATGTGATGCTATAGTAAGAGCCGAGATCCAACGTTCATCGGATCTCGTGTAACGGTTAACCTCATGCTTATATAACAATATATGATCAATGAGATATTTCTAAAAATACAAAGCTTAATGATTCTTGATCATTTAATAACAACTACCCTACAAGCAAAGTTATCTCATTCTGCACTTTAATTGTGTGCCACGATGTACATCGTCGTGTCCGTAGCGCTAGGAAAACATGACGGTATTATACTTAATATAACCCGTAAAGCAGAAGTGATTATCTAAGTTTATTACCTTAGTCACCGTGCATGGCCCGCGAGTTCCACCCATGGCTTATGAAACTATCCATATCATATATAAGCAGACTATAAGCATCAGAGTCAGTGTTACAAGATGCGTCGCGAACGTACCTTCGTTTGATGGTACTTCACTTTTGACGGAAATGGCACGTTTACTGAAACGGCGAAACGTCCAACAATGCTTGTTCGGACAATGTAATGACAGAAAATTAGAGTTTTCGATGTCCTATAAGAGTAATATCACTTTTATTAGTGATTTGACAACATAATCGGCATTTTAGGTAAAAATTACCATTTTGCCCTATACCCCTAATTGGCGGAATTTCTTGCACTTCGTTACTCGACTACTTTTATTCCCAAAATTTTGCCAGAACTTCGACGTCATTTTGATTTTCGAAAATAAAGACTAAAATAACCCTTCCATATGATACCCAATCATACTTGAAAATTTAAAGGCTATTCTAGCATTATAACACCTACTTGTGAAAAACTACGAAGACTTCAAACTTTGGGGACTCGATCCCTACCATGTTTCTACCTCGTCGGGCATATATTTCAATGCAATGAGGCCTAAAAACAATAGTAGGAATCTCACTCCCTACTTGCTAAATCTATCTAACAATTCTACTAACTACCGAACTAAAGACCAAAGACCAGAAGGACTTACCCGTT
The DNA here is from genome assembly GCA_025563575.1 of Acacia pycnantha. Lineage (NCBI taxonomy): Eukaryota > Viridiplantae > Streptophyta > Magnoliopsida > Fabales > Fabaceae > Acacia > Acacia pycnantha. Next base: position 4,541,547 of record JAMWYP010000049.1, on the reverse strand, counting down.
GAAGACTTCTAGGAACTTCTTCAGAGCTCCTCTCTCTTCTTTCTCTCTCAAGAATCGGTTTTGCACTTGAGAATGGGGTGAGAAAATGAAGAGGAACTCATGCCTTTATATAGGCAAAAAGTGGGTCCTAAGGTGTAATTTTCCTTCTCAAATTTTGGGTCCAAAGTTGTAATTTTCCCTTTTCATTTTAGAAAACTTCTTGAACAAGTTTTTCTCTCTCCTTTCCCTCTCTTGGTCGACATGCAGCAGCTGATGTGGCAGCAGGGAGTGGTCCAAAAATGGTGATCACCTTACTTTATGCCCGGTCTGGGTGGATTTCCCGATCGGTGCATTCGATTTGCGTGATTTCAAGAAATCTCAAAATTCTGGATTTACAACTTTGAAACAAGTTCTCACTTATTAGAAATGTCTATTTAACCTAAATTTTGATCCCATATAGGGTTCCAACTTAATCCAGTTGAAGTTTCTAAAAACGTGTCCAATCGCGTCAGGTTTGTAACGCATTTCTGAAATTACCAACTTCTTCAGAAAAATTCACTGATTCCAAATATGTCAAAATAAATTCAAACTCATGCCTAGATGTTGAGTTAGAATTTATTTTCTCTATATCCAAAAATATACCTATATGCATTTTTCCCTATTTTGTTTTATTAGGAAATGCACAAACGACTTCAGAATTTACTCGTAAGAGTTTAACGAAAGACAAAATTCCACTGATAATTATTTTTCCCTGACTTTGGGAATCCCCTTCCTAGATCTCTAGATAAGATCCGTTTCCTAATTTTTAAATCACTATTCATGCACTTTAATTATATTATAAAATAATAACACATGTGCCTAATTTAAACAAATATCATGATATTAAAATTTGATCTCATCTTCATTTGTTTGGACAATTTTCGGCTGCCCATAATTTGTTTGGATTTGTGAATATTTTCCCCCAATTAAATAATTATTTAATTATTAATTCAATTTTTATTTAAAAATTTCACAAAATTCTCTTATTGGTCCATTCTTGTATTTAGGCCTAAAAATACCTAAACTCAACTATTTTTCTCCAAAATTTCCAATTAACTAGTAAATATATTTTTACTAATTTTAAACCTTTCTCCACTAATTTTAGGGTTCCATATAATTATTCATGAATTTCCCTTACTTATGCTTAAGTAATTAGCTCAATATTACTTAATTACTCTTTTATCACTTGTTGATAATTTTCTTGTTTACATCACCTCATTTTCTTCATACTCTTGCATTAACATTAGCATTTCCATGCCTCTTTCATTATTCCATAATTTACGAGGGTATTATGGTCTTTTATTACTTTTTGAATATTCTTATACAATTTCTCCAAGTTTGTAATTTATTAAATTACCCTAATTAGAGATAACATACTCTCATTATTCAAATAATTATTTCACTCGGCTTTTAGGATTTTTCACAATTTTCCTAAATCATTTATGTCCCTTGGGGCATTTTGGTCATTTGGCACTTTGGCCCTTATATTCTCTAATTTTCCAAGGGATTTTCCCTTTAATTCTCACAGTATTTTCCTTGGGAAAATAAGCTAATTATCATAAAAAGCTTGAGACCACATAATGACCTATAGAGTTATTCCGCAGCCTACCCGCAAAGAGAAGCAATACTCCCCTGTGATTAAACAAACCCATCTTGATCAAGTCAAGGCGGTAGAATTGGCAAAAGATAGTAGTAATCACAGCAAGAAAATGTATACAGAGGAGGAGATATTATTCAGATTGTACCGAGCACTTCGTCCGATTCCCTTTTATGACACAACCCATGGATAGCCAACTGACGCGAGACCATTCGAACAACACGTCCCTAATGTAACATCCCATGTTTGAAATGCGAATTTTTTTTTTTCAAACAAGCAATCAGAGTAGAGCAAAAGAGCGAAAGAGTAATTGGATTCTTAGCCAAAACATCAACCATTGTGTAACATTGTAATGATTACAGTAATCCTAAGGTTTAGAAAGGAAATAGTGTAATAACAGAATACTATAAGATGAAGATAGTCTTCACCGCACGCCTACTCCGGTACTTGCCTCGATCCACGAACCGTGGTCCTCCCGACTGAGCTACAAACGAGATTCAATTTACCACATTGAATCTCGGGTAACTCTGTAACCTCATACCCAAACAACACAAGATACATAAACAATGATATTCTAGAGCTAATACAATAAAGATATCACAAGCATACTAGAGATGCATGATCATTATGCCGACAAAACATAAGCACGAGCAATATGTAAAGCCCCATAAGGTAAATAACAACAATAAACCGCACTATTCACCAAGGCCACGATAAACACTCGTGTCTCGGCGCTAGGAAAACATAACGGCATTCCAAACATAACCCGTTTAAAACTGCTCGTATAACGGTCACGACATATCCTTGACATATATGCATTTAAGAAGCACAAGATTAGTGTTACAGTACGCGTCCGTACCTTCATTTGCGACGTTAGGTACCACCATGCGAAACGTACTTTACTAAAAACGTGAACTTCAAACAAGGCGGTCGTTGGACAACATGCGACGGAAAGAAATCGAGATTCTCGATATCCTATAAGAATAATATCACCTTTATTAGTGATTTGACACTATAATCGGCATTTTAGGTAAAAATTACCATTTTGCCCTTCTACCCCTAATCGGCGGAATTTCGCCAAAGATTCGCTACTTCGACAAATTTTCTTCCCGAAATTTTGCCAACTTCGACGCAACTATGATTTTCGAAAATAATGACTAAAATAGCCCTCCCATATGATACCCAATCATACTTGAAAATTTAAAGGCTATTCTAGCATTATAACACCTACTTTTGAAAGAACTACGAAGACTTCGCTTTCTGGGGGACTCGATCCCTACCATGTTTCTACCTCGTCAGCATATATTTCAATGCAATGAGGCCTAAAAACAATAGTAGGAATCTCACTCCCTACTTGCTAAAACTATCTAACAATTCTACTAACTACCGAACTAAAGACTAAAGACCAAAAGACTTACCCGTTGAAGACTTCGCGTAACTTCTCCGAGCCCTTCTCTCTTCTTTCTCTCTCTAGGTTTGAATTCTCTTGAGAATGGGGTGAAAAAACCAAAGGGGGAGGGGGTATTTATAAGAAAAGGTGTAGGATTTCGCCGTCTGATCAACTTTCATGTGAGCGATCCGCCGTCCAAAGCAACTTTTCAAAAACCCTTTTCCCTTCTTCCTTTCACACTTGAACGAAAATCCATGCTCAAAATAAAGGGTTTGGCCAATGGGAAGTGGCCATGTGGCCCTTCTAGAAGCCTACCCGGATGAATTTCTCCGATCGGTACCCGATTCGCGTAATTTCGGAAAAATCTCAAAATTCCGGATTTACAACTTTGAAGACATGTTCTCACTTAGTAGAAATGTCCAAGTTAACCTAAATTTTGATTCCATATAGGCCTCCAATACCAGCTTGAAGTTTTTCGAAAAACGTGTCCGATCGCGTCCTGGTTTAACGCATTTCAAAAATACCAACTTCTTCGAAAAATTCACCGATTCCAAATATGTCAAAATAAATTCAAACTCATTCCTAGATATTGAGTTAGAATTTATTTTCTTCATTTCCAAAATATGCCTATACGCATTTTTCCCTATTTTGTTTTATTAGGAAAATGCACAAACGACTCGTAATTTACTTCCGTAAGAGTCTAACGGAAGATAAAATTCCACTGATCAATATTCTACCCTGACATTGGAATTCCTATTCCTAGATCTCTAGATAGGATCCGTTTCCTAATTTTAAAGTTACTATTCACATTTTTTACTTTAATTAATTATATTAATATTTTAATATCAACTTGCATATGTACATATATATTTTCATTTTTCATTTTTTTCTCTTTTTCTCTTGGGAAAATCGGCTGGCCCTATTTTTTTTAATAAATATTTATTTTTTATTTAATTAATTATTTAATGATTTATTTATTTAACTTTTCCAAAAATTCCACCAAAATTACCTAATTGGTCAATTCTTGCATTTAGGCCTAAAAATACCTAAACTCAACTATTTTTCACAAAAATTTCCAATTAATTAGTAAATATATTTTTACTAATATTCAACCAATTTCCACTAATTTTTGAGCTTCCCATAATTATTACTGAATTTCCTTTGCTTATGCTTAAGTAATTAGCTCAATATTACCTAATTACTCTTTTATCACTTGTTGATAATTTTCTTAATTAAAATGCCTCATTACCTTCATATTCTTGCATTAACATTAGTATTTCCATGCCTCTTACTTTATTCTATAATTTGTAAGGGTATTTTGGTCTTTTATTACTTTTGGCACATTCTTGTACAATTTCTCCAATTTCATAATTTATTAAATTACCATAATTAGAGATAATATACTCTCCTAATTCACTTGGTCATTTTATTGCCTTTTAGGATTTTTCATGAATTTTCTAAGTTAATTACCCTTTTTAGGGGCATTTTGGTCATTTTGGCACTTTGACCTTTAAATTCCCTAATTTGTTGCAGAAATTCTACTTAGAAAATACACTGTATTTATACAAGACCGGAGATTGAAATTTCACTTATCGAAATATCCAACTTTTATTTATAATATTCCGATAAATATCCCGGTATTACATTTCTCCCCTTACACAAAATTTCGCCCTCGAAATTTAATCTATACTAACTAAACTTCGGGCCATGAACTCTGGGTACTTTTCCTTCATGTCACTCTCGGTTTCCCAAGTCGCTTCTTTGGGTGACAAACCCTTCCAGACTACCTTTACCGACGTATTGTCTTGTTTCGAGCCGTTTTCTTTGTGATCGATGATCTGCTCCGGCTCGACTATGAAGGTATTATCATGCCGTACTTCGACATCCTCGTACTCGATGACATGATCACCGTCTCGGTTGGTACTTCTTCAATTGCGACACGTGGAAAACGTCGTGGAGATTACTCGTGTTCTGGGGTAAGGCTATCTCGATAAGCTACTTCTCGCGCTTAGCCAAATTTCGAATGGTCCAACATACCGTGGACTCGAGTTTCTTCCTCTTAAGCGTTCGCCGACACCCGCCATCTTGGGGATAACTTTAGAAACACATGGTCGCCGACATAAAACGTTAGAGGTCTCCTCCTTTTGTCAAGCATAGCTCTTCCGTCTACTATGTGCCGCTAGGAGTCTCTTCTTGATTAACGCGATCTGCTCGCAGGTCCGCTCAAGCATATCCGCCCAAGTAATCTTTTCGATGAATCTGTCCAAAGATAATGGTGATCGACACTTCCGCCCATACAATGCCTCAAACGGGGCCATTTGTATACTAGCATGATAACTGTTGTTATATGCAAATTCCGCTAGCGAAAGATGTTGATCCCAACTTCCTTTGAAATCCAGGCACATGCTCGCAAAGATATCCTCCGGCGTCGTATGGTTCTCTCGGATTGACCGTCGATTCCATGGGTGATAAGCCGAACCGAACTTCAACTTAGTCCCCATACCTTCATGTAACGTGCTTATACCTGACCAAACCACTAAGTGATAGGTCATAGTCTTGGGTCTCACCTCGAGTGATCTTCTCACGTATCTCTTTGCCCAATCATCTTGCTTCGAGCTTTCTCCACTTCTTCTCTCAGATCATACTCCCCTTGACTCGCAAGAAGTGTAGCAAGATAGGCATCAGCAGGTGCGTGCAGACCCATGCAGATTTGGTTGGATAGATTCAGATCTCTGAAATCTTCCAGCAGTTTCTGCTCCTGTATCATCATGTATGATACCTGCACTGTCTTTCTACTAAGAGCATCAGCAACAACGTTTGCTTTACCCGGATGGTACTTGATCTCCAGGGTGTAATCTTTAATCAGCTCCATCCAACGACGTTGTCTCATGTTGAGTTCTCGTTGATCGAACAAGTATTTTAGACTCTTGTGGTCACAATACACTTCTACGGTTACACCGTAGGTAATGCCTCCATATCTTCAAAGCGAACACGATAGCCGCCGGCTCTAGATCGTGTGTAGGATAGTTTAACTCGTGAGGTTTCGGTGACGAGAGGCATAGGCCACCACCCCGCCTCGCCGCATTAGGACACATCCCAATCCTTACCCACCGGCATCACCGTAGACAACATAGGTCTCATCCGGATCGGGGATAATCAATACCGGTCCGTAGTCAACCTCTCCTCGTACTGAAAGCTCCCCTCACAATCATCTCCCCATATAAAGGGTTGATTCTTCCTCGTAAGCTTTGTCAATGGTAGGGCAAGACGCGAGAAATCCCGTATAAATCTGCGGTAGTATCCCGAGTACCAAGAAAACTACGGATCTCCGTCACGTCTCGGCCGTTTCCGCCCAAAGACCGCTTCCACCTTGCTTGGATCAACCGCAACTCCACCGCTAGATATAACATGGCCCTTAAATTTAACTTCCTAAGCAGCCAAAATTTGCATTTGCTCAGCTTAGCATAAAGTTGCTTCTCCCTGAGTATGCCTAACACCTTTCGCAGATGTTCTTCGTGCTCTTCTTTGCTCTTAGAATATATCAAAATGTCGTCGATGAACACCACCACAAATTGGTCTAGGTGTTGTCGGAAAATACGGTTCATGTAATCCATGAATACCGCAGGTGCATTTGTCAATCCGAAGGGCATCACAAGGAATTCATAATGCCCATATCTGGTTCCGAAAGCCGTCTTGGGAACATCGCCATCCTTAACTCGCAACCGATGGTATCCCGAACGCAAGTCAATTTTTGAAAAGACCGTGGAACCGGATAATTGATCCAAAAGATCATCAATCCGGGAAGTGGGTACTTATTTTTGACAGCTACTTTGTTGAGCTCATGTAATCGATGCGAGTCGGAAACTTCCATCTTTCTTCTTTACAAAAGTACTTGGGGCTCCCCACGGTGAAACGCTAGGTCGAACGAACCCCTTCTTCAAAAGCTCTTCCAACTGCTTCTTCAACTCCTGCATCTCGTTAGGAGCCATTCGATACGGCGCCTTTGATATTGATCCTGTGCCAGGCATCAAGTCAATATTGAACTCCACTTCTGATAGAGGTAACTCGGTGAGATCCTCCTGATATACATCGAAAATTCATTCACCACAGGATATCACGGAGTGAAAGGTCACTCTGCTTTGACGAGAAAAGAATACCATGAAAGCATGACATCCTTGCTTCACGCACCGATCGGCTTCGTAGCGGAGAGAAAGTTCGAGCTCACTTCAACCTTGTCTCCGCAAATGATATCTCCTTTTTGCCACGATCGATCATCGCACCGTTGGCCGTTAACCGCTTCAGGATCGAATATGACGTCAATGCCGTGAAGAGGTAGACGGATAAGATCCACTTTAGAAACTCGTCCATCCACGTCAGCAGTACAATTCATACACGCATCAGAAGCTAAAGACTTTACACCCAACGGTGTAGATACAACAAGATCAAATGGTAATCTACAGGCATGCAATCCTAACCGACTTGCACAATCATAGGAAATAAACGAGTGACTAGCACCCGAGTCATACAATGCTTCAAGTAGATTTCCATTGAGATAGATGGTACCTTGAACCATCTCTCGGGACTTCTTGGCCTCTCGTGTTTGTCAACGCAAAGATCCGGCCGGCGCTTTGAGGTCTCGCCTCTGCAGCCTTCTCGGGCAATCCGGCTAATGTGTCCTGTGCTTCGACATCTCGGCGACTTGTTTCCCATCACAATTGGCTCCTGGATGGTACTTCTTACATTTCGACACGTCTGGGATCCCGGTTGTCTGAGACTGTACTGTTGGTAGGGTCTCTTGTTTCCACCTCGCTTTCGCTCCAAGGCGCTTTCCTCTTCGTGAGGCACCTCCGCGGTTTGATCCACCGCGATTTGTATTGTTACCTTCCGGCCTCGGGTTTTGCGCAGTTCCTTTAAATTGCGCTCCGTCATCCCGTTGTGATTCTACTGCTTGGGCCATTCTTGGAAATTGTTGAGATACTAACCTTGCCCTTATATCGTACTTCAATCCGGTTACTAGTCGGTTAGCCTTCCAGCTCTCATTCTTGTAGATTTTTAGGTATGATGAATACCGTGACAGGTTGGTAAAACGGGCGAAGTAGTCGTCAAATGACTCTTCAGCTCCTTGCTTGATCTGCAGGAATTCTTCTTCTTTAATTACATGTGTTGATGGAGGAAAGTATTGTTCATTGAACCTGCCAAGGAACATCTCCCACGTAACAGATCGGGCAAGGTTGTGGAAACACTCTTCCACCACTCGTGGGCATCTCCCTCAAGCTTGTAAATTACTAGCCGGGCCATCCGATTTCCGGGCATTCTATGACTTCAAAAATCTTCTTAAGACTCGAAGCCAATCCTCGCCTAGCTCACTCTTCCCCGAAACCAGTGTGGTTTCAACTTGCGTAACCGGTTTACCCGGCAGTGGTTCTCTCTTTTTGACCGCGCCTAGGTGGTGATTGGGATCTCTCAGACCCCTCAGGCTCTTCATCATTGTCGTTGTCATCATTGTCATCATATTCTTCTTCATCATTGTTGTTGTTATCTTCCTCATTTTCTCGCTCCTCTTCATGTTGACGTGCTTCCAATTGTCTTTGTGCCTCCTGGTCCTGTTGGTTTTGTCTTGCCAAGAGAGCATCAATCAATACTCTTTGTTCTTGTAGAGTTCTACGCATCTCTTCAATTTCGTCATGTCCGGGTTGATTCGGTACTTGATTCCGTTCATCCTGAGGCTGTCTGCCTCTTCCTCTACCTCGACCTCGACCTCGGCCTCGGCCTCTTGGTGCACCAGCACCTCTTAGTATCGCCATTTGTTTTTAATTCCTTTCCTTTATCAAACAACGGATATATGTGTCAGAAAAATAACACAACACGTGGCATCAAAACCTATATATTTTCATATTAGATGTAATGTACATGTTAACGTATATTACATCATCCAGCTGGTTTATGACCAGTGGTTAAAATCCTTCGCGTTCGTAATTCATAACTTCATATCGAAGTACGCTCTTCTAATAGTCGTGCTGCGTTGTTCCGCCATCCAATGCTTTGATCGTATAGTGCTTATCGGCGTTCGTTCGTAGCAAGAACTTGTCTAGGATGTTGGGTTTATAGAAAGATTCATTCTCAATTGTCTTGACAAACTTAACAAATTTGAAACTCACGCTTGTGGGGGTCTCACCGGATTAGCAGTGACTTATGGCACACCCACGTAGACTAGCCTTGCCTTCGGCACCAAACTGTCCGTGGTAACATAGTTAAATACTTGCCAGAATTTCATGCTCTGATACCATAAAATGTAACATCCCATGTTTGAAATGCGGAAATTTTTTTTTTCAAACAAGCAATCAGAGTAGAGCAAAAGAGCGAAAGAGTAATTGGATTCTTAGCCAAAACATCAACCATTGTGTAACATTGTAATGATTACAGTAATCCTAAGGTTTAGAAAGGAAATAGTGTAATAACAAAATACGATAAGATAGAGATAGTCTTGGTGCACGCCTACTCCGGTACTTGCCTCGATCCACGAACCATGGTCCTCCCGACTGAAAGCTACGGTGAGATTCAATTTACCACATTGAATCTCGTGTAACGGTTAACCTCATACCCAAACAACACAAAGATATGTACCAACGATATTCTAGAGCTAATACAACAAGATATCACAAGCATACTAGAGATGCATGATCATTATGCCGACAAAACATAAGCACGAGCAATATGTAAAGCCCCATAAGGTAAATAACAACAACAACTGCACTATTCACTGGTGCCACGATAAACACTCGTGTCCTCGCCGCTAGGAAAACATAACGGCATTCCAAACATAACCCGTTTAAAACTGTCGTATAACGGTCTACGACATATCCTTGACATATATGCATTTAAGAAGCACAAGATTAGTGTTACGAAGACGCGTCCGTACCTTCGTTTGCGACGTTAGGTACCACGGCGGAAAACGTACTTTTACTAAAAACGTGAACTTCAAACAATGTTCGTCGGACAGCGTGACGGCGGCAAATCAGAGATTCTGATATCCTATAAGAATGATATCACCTTTATTAGTGATTTGACACTATAATCGGCATTTTAGGTAAAAATTACCATTTTGCCCTTCTACCCCTAATCCGTGAATTTCGCCAAAGATTCGTTACTCCGACAAATTTTCTTCCCGAAATTTTGCCGAACTTGGACGCAACTATGATTTTCGAAAATAATGACTAAAATAGCCCTCCCATATGATACCCAATCATACTTGAAAATTTAAAGGCTATTCTAGCATTATAACACCTACTTGTGAAAGAACTACGAAGACTTCATCTTTCGGGGACTCGATCCCTACCATGTTTCTACCTCGTCAGCTTGTATTTCAATGCAATGAGGCCTAAAAACAAGAGTAGGAATCTCACTCCCTACTTGCTAAAACTATCTAACAATTCTACTAACTACCGAACTAAAGACTAAAGACCAAAAGACTTACCCGTTGAAGACTTCGAGAACTTCTCCGCAGCCCTTCTCTCTTCTTTCTCTCTCTAGGTTTGAATTCTCTCTTGAGAATGGGGTGAAAAACCAAAGGGGGAGGGGGTATTTATAAGAAAAGGTGTAGGATTTCGTAGTCGGATCAACTTTGTGAGGAGCGATCCAGGTCGTCCAAAGCAACTTTTCAAAAACCCTTTTTTCCCTTATTCCCTTTCACACTTGAACGAAAATCCATGCTCAAAATAAAGGGTTTGGCCAATGGGAAGTGGCCATGTGGCCCTTCTAGAAGCCTACCCGGATGAATTTCTCCGATCGGTACCCGATTCGCGTAATTTCGGAAAAATCTCAAAATTCTGGATTTACAACTTTGAAGACATGTTCTCACTTAGTAGAAATGTCCACCTATACGCATTTTTCCCTATTTTGTTTTATTAGGAAAATGCACAAACGGACTCAGAATTTACTTCCGTAAGAGTCTAACGGAAGATAAAATTCCACTGATCAATATTCTACCCTGACATTGGAATTCCTATTCCTAGATCTCTAGATAGGATCCGTTTCCTAATTTTAAAGTTACTATTCACATTTTTTACTTTAATTAATTATATTAATATTTTAATATCAACTTGCATATGTACATATATATATTCATTTTTCATTTTTTCTCTTTTTCTCTTGGGAAAATCGGCTGGCCCTATTTTTTTTAATAAATATTTATTTTTTATTTAATTAATTATTTAATGATTTATTTATTTAACTTTTCCAAAAATTCCACCAAAATTACCTAATTGGTCAATTCTTGCATTTAGGCCTAAAAATACCTAAACTCAACTATTTTTCACAAAAATTCCAATTAATTAGTAAATATATTTTTACTAATATTCAACCAATTTCCACTAATTTTTGAGCTTCCCATAATTATTACTGAATTTCTTTTGCTTATGCTTAAGTAATTAACTCAATATTACCTAATTACTCTTTTATCACTTGTTGATAATTTTCTTAATTAAAATGCCTCATTACCTTCATATTCTTGCATTAACCTTAGTATTTCCATGCCTCTTACTTTATTCTACAATTTGTAAGGGTATTTTGGTCTTTTATTACTTTTGGCACATTCTTGTACAATTTCTCCAATTTCATAATTTATTAAATTACCATAATTAGAGATAATATACTCTCCTAATTCAATTGATCATTTTAACTGTCTTTAGGATTTTTCATAAATTTTCTAAGTTAATTACCCTTTATAGGGGCATTTTGGTCATTTTGGCACTTTGGCCCTTAAACTCCCTAATTTCTTACAGAAATTCTACTTATAAAATAGACTATAATTATACAAGACCGGAGATTGAAATTTCACTTATCGAAATATCCAACTTTTATTTATAATATTCCGTATAAATATCCGGTATTACACTTTATAAGCCTAATACCATATGATTATATATATAGGCTTTTACTCTCTTATTCCCAAGCAGTGTGGGATTAGTTTCTTTGGCACACCCACACATATACTCATATATTTACAACACTATGATATAGATCCAAGCTCGTGCTTAAGCGAGATAGGAAATTATGCGAAGTATTCGCAATACATGCACAGAATTTTGAGGGTAACCTGGAGAAGGTCCAGTTATTAATTTGCTTTGATGAAGCATCTAGTAATTCATTTGAGATTGAACCATCAACAAGTAATAATGTTAAAGGTAGGATCCCCCCTCTATATGTATATACTTCCTTCTATTTATATATTTACTTTTGGCCAGGTTGTCAAACTCACGAGTTTAAGCGATCTCGTGACAATGACAAAAAATCATATCATAGGCTCAATCATAAATGTGTTTACTTTTATTAATAAATAAGTATTAATAGTGTATAGTTGAATAATTAAAATATAAAAATGACAATTTAAATATAAATAATTGAAATTAAAACTATCAACTTTCATAATTTTATCGCACTCAAGTCTCAACCAAGATTTCTTTTTTTTACAAAATTCATATATATATATATATATATATATATATATATATATATATATATATATATATATCCACCGCACATGATCAAATCAAAAAGTTAGTATGAGTTTAAGAGTGAGTTAACATAATTTTGTAAGTTAGAAACGTAAAATGGTAAAATCCTTAAAAACGTAAAAATGATAAATTTAAAGAGTTAACTCGCGAGTTTGATAAATAATGTTTTTAACCACTTCACTAGAACTAAAGATGAGATGTTAACGGAACCAATTTCTTTCTATGTGTTTTGCTTAGTAGGGAGAGTTTAGCATATCCGAACCGTTCGGATCTAATCTAGACGGTTCATTTTTTCTTTAAACTAGCAATTTTTCAAATAAGAAATCATTTTTGAAAAAAAAATAGTTAAGAGATTATCTTTATTTTAGATTATGTACCCACTAAAATAATTTTTTTTTTTAGATATATACATAAACCATCTATATCAGATCTAGACCATCCATATATGCTTAACTTTCATTGCTGAGCGAATCGCTTAGGAGGGGAATTGATTTCGAGGTTAACTCATGAACTTTATCTAAAAATGAAATGTTTTTTCAACTTAGTACATATTAGACACGGTTTTCATACTAAACATTTTGCTTAGCAGGGAGAGGTAATCACCCAAACAAAATCTTGGTAGTTGATGAAGTTGGAGTGAGAAAAAGAGTGAGAGAGGAAGAAGAAGGTGGCCGTTGATTGGATGATTAGTATGGAGAGTTAAGCACTTTACTTGGCAGGAAACCCGGTCCTATATATTTATGAGCATAGAAAAATACCGCATACTTTAGTATTCTCATAGTAAATTACAGTAAGAGTAATACGAGTATCTGGAATAGTTCATTAATGACTCACTGAAAGACTTATATTATGAACAAAAAGTTTCTTCTAAAAGTCACCTTATATTTCGAATTGGAGATAGAGTATACACTACCTCCTTCAATATTCACGTAAACATATGAAGAGAAAATCAAAAACAAGATTTAGAAATATGTTGTAATATATGTGCAGGACAGAACATGAAATCGTGGAGGAAATAGAAAAACTCGATCTGTTGGAGAAACTTGATCGTGTGTACGTGGGAGATCTGGATTTGCAGATCGAAAAGTTAGAGCAACTGGCACAGCTTCAAGTAGAGTTTTCCGAAGAAGTATACACTTTAATTTGGAGAATCAAAGAAACTATGAAGCAACCCTCGAACGCATCAAACGACTCAAAATGAATAAGAAGTTCAGGATGCTTCACCTTACACCTCACTTGCTTTGCCATATGGAAATTTCACAAGACACCAATACTTATTTCTCTGTGGTGGGAATTACGGATCCTTTGTTTGAGCTCTACTATGTATTACTATGATTTGGTAATTAATTACTTCTTGTGTTTTTTTGGGAGTGCAACGTGGATGATGAAGTTTATATTGGAATTTATTGGTTTGGTTAAATTATTTGTCAGGATTATTCTTATGGAACATGGTTATGGGGTTTCTGTGACGAATAAGTTGCAGCTTACAATGCCTTTGGCTCATAACTCTCTGCTATTAACAAAGCTGTTATGCTGACTAAACAAAACATGAGAGAATTACTAGTTATATTAATTACTAATTTTTTTGTCAAAGTGGACTTAAAATAAAGATCATAGTAGCAGCCCATTTAAGTTATTTAAGTTATCAGTAAAACCGAAAAAGGATAAAAACATAAGGTCTACTCACTCAAACTCATGAGTCCCGTGGCCCGCCGTCTCTTTTTGATACTAGAGAAGGCTTAAAACGGCAAAATTACAAACAGAATAATTAAAACACTGGGGAAATTAATCTCAAATCAACCTCAAGCGAGCTCCTTAAGGAAGGAGGGCAAGTACCAAAATCTCAGTCTTCGAGAATCTCATTTTTGCCAGTCCATCTACAACTCTGTTAAACTCACGTAGAATATGACAAATCTGAGCTTGCCAACTCTTGCTCAGCAAAACTTTTATTCTCTCAAGCAGAGGACGTCCGAGGAATGAATGTTATCTTAAAGGGTGACTAGATGCTCTATACTTGATTCACATTTGAAGTGACCTCAAAGTTAGCAAACTTGTAAATTTGGCCTTTGTAATCTTTGGAAATTGTATATGTTAATAAATCATGCAGCTTTGATTGTGACTGATGACTTTCACTGCATTTTCTATTATGGGAATAATCTCCTTTGTAATCTTTGGAAAATCAAGTACATGGAAGTATATTTTGTTTCAATTATAGTAATTCATCTTAATAAATCAAGGCTGTCCCTACCATGATTGAAATTCTTCCTTTCAAGCTTAGTCAAGTGAATCCAGATGTTACTATTTGAACAGGAAATTGGAAAGCCTTGAAGTAAGATGACTCTGCTGACATATGTTTTATAAAAACCATATATATATATATATAGAACCACAAATCAATAACGTGTTATAATTAATTTTTGGTTTTATTTCATGTAAATAAGACTAATTAGTAGAGGTACTTAAATATTAAATAGTTAATGAAAAGGTGAAAGAAACCCAAAAAATGAAACCCGTGTGAAAGAAACCAAAGTTGCAAAAAACCTATGTAGTGTTACAGCAGAACCCGAAAGCAATCTGAGAATTAGAGTCGCAAGTAAGAATGAGTTTTCCATACATCAACCAACACAAGTATAAGATAATACCAAGCAAAGTCCAAACATTCAGTTTTCTCAAGACAAGCACCAAAACATTTGACGCTATCATCATGAGGCTTCAAATCAAGTCATTAGGGAAGACAACAAATTCAAATTTTGTACAAGAACTGAGAAGTTCCGTTGTATCAACCAGGAAAAGAAAAGGGAAAAGGAGGCTAGGATTAAAAAGATGAGATGTGAAAAGATGATGTTGCTGAAGACACTGTAGTTGAGTCCTTTTATGGACGATGAGATGTGAAAAATTGGCGGGAATGAATTTAAATTCACAACACTGAAAATTCACAACACTGTGTTTCAAACCCTCTTTCAGGTTGGAGATCCCGAACGAAAAGGAAAGCAGAATCAAAAAGTTGAAGGAAAAGTTACCTCTATGGTTGTTGGAGATCATGACACGTTGGAGATCCTTGGCAAAACGATGGATCAGTTTGCTAATGTGGATTCGGACAGGGACGCGGTAGGACAGACGCTCTTCCCGATAGGCGGCGCAGGAGGTCGGCCGGCGGAAGTAAGGCTTCCCAAAAAGCAACACGGCGACGGACGATTCCCATCTTCTTGCACGATTTTGTGAGGAGCCACAGCATTTCCCTCTGTTCACTTCCGGAAAGCATCTGAAGAGCTAACCCTAAGCATCAAAATTGCAAACCCGTGACTCTGAAAAGTGTATGCATACCCGTGACTTTGAAAAAGGAAAAATCAATGTATTTTGGGTCTTGAGTCTTGGAAAGAAGGGAGTCTTGGAAAGAAGGGAAATGGATACCCGTGACTCTTTTTTTTTTTATTGCTATAGATATGTGCGATGGGCTCTTCTGTAATGAAAAAGGAAAAAGCATGTAATATATACTATTGAGCCTTTCGAGCAAAAAAAATATACTATTGAGCCGTTGCTAAGTCAGAGAAAATTTGTGATGGCTTATGAACAGTGTTTTGAGTTTTGAGCCATTGCTAAGCCATTTCTGAATGGCTTGAAGGGATGTGTTATTATTTATATATTGATTTTATTCAAATTGTTATTGGACACCAAGGGTGAGCAAATTCGAACTGAAACAAAAAACCGAACCAAATCGATTTTGTTCGATCTTTCAGTTCAGTTAATTCAGTTCTTAGTTAAATATTTGGTTTTTATTTTATATATTTCCCCACTAAATCTTTCTTTTTTTAGGGATTAAAAGAGCCAAGCTTTCAAAAGCTTGAGACAAAAGTAGCCTAGCTAGCACGAGGAGATGGCTCTTATTCAAAAAACTACCCCTGGTTACTTAATTATAGGAACTGCAGTTATGAAGCAAGTTTGCTTGCCACTGTCATGAGCAAGCACCTTTCACCAATATATAAAGTAGATGTCGATCTTGTGCCCTCAATCATTCCACTCATTTACTGGTTAATACCACTATCTATACAACAGTTTTGAAAATAAAAAGTAATCTTTCTAATAAATCTATTCATATACTACCTCCGTCCCTAATTATAGGAGCAATTTAACCGATTTTGGGAGAATTAAGGAAAGGAGTTAAATTAGTTAATTTTACTCATTTTCCTAAAATGTCCTTATATAAATTTAAAATGACACAAGTTGCCCTAATTATAAGTGTTTCTAATTTGTCTTACGTTTGATATCCATGACATATTAGTTTATATATGTATATTAGTTGTTTTTTATATAGCCATGTGTATACATATAGATCTAATTTTCTTTCCACACGCTTTCTAATTGAAATAATAGTCTTGCTATATAAACATATATGTGTGTATATATATGTGTATACATATAGATCTATCTACACACACACACACACATATCTACACATATATATATGTTTATATATGTGTGTGTGTTCACACACACACACACACACACACACATATATATATATATATTGACACACATAAACACAAATATACATATATATGTAAACACACATATATATAATGCTCCTAATAATAAGTATAAATAGGGGTATTATAGGAAAAAATTGACAAAAGTTAAAACTTGCTCTTATAATTAGGACCAAAACCAACTCTAAAATTTGCTCCTATAATTAGGGACGGAGGGAGTATATTTTATTTTGTAGATAACATAATAAAAAATTCAGTTATTAATCGAACAAAAATATTTTGATTAATTTAGTTTCAGTATTTGGTGTTTAAAATTAGCTAATTCGAGAATGCTCACCCCTATCGAACATAACTCTATAACTCTATATTTGGATGGAGAGAAAATTAGGGTGAAAGAAAACTCCCAAATATAGTAATCTTTTTACCATTTTATGAAGTTTTCCTTCATAATATTCTCTTTCCCTAATTTCTCCTCACTTTTCTCTCCCATCCAAACATATCTAAATCAGGCTTTACTCTTTAGCACCCCTATTTTAGAGATGGGAACCATTTGGCCTATAAAAAAAAACGACAATTAGTAGCGGTTAAAATGACCTATTTGTAATGGTTTTAGGCGCAACTAATGACATTTGTTATGATAAACCGCTACAAAATATTGAAAAAAATGGCGCCCAAATTTTTTCTCAAATATTTAATCCCATCCAACCGCTACAAAATATTGAAAAATTGAAAAAAAAAATCTTAATTTGTGTCCATTGTTACAATATTATATTGAATATTTTTATTATTTAAGTGACAAATTAAATGATAATAGTTAATATTTAAAAACTGATTAACTTAAGTTAGATAAGTATAAATATTATGTAGGTATAATATTGAGAATATGTAGATAATAAGGATTTATTGTGTTGTCCACCGAGCAAAAAAATTATGTTGTGCATTAGATGATATTTGATTATATAAAGAAAGTTGATGATGATAGAAGGAATATTGAGGAAATATACTTAAAGTTCTGGATAAGGAAAAAAAAAATAGTATTAGTATTATAAGAAGTAAAAAATAAAACATTGAAATCAAAGATTTTAGAAGGAGTGGGAAGAAATGAGAGAAAACGAGAGAGAAGTGAGTGGGAAGAAATGAATGAGTGTGTGAGATGAGGTGTGGTGGGGATATTTATAGGGATATACGTAACATTTGTAGCGGTTGATGTGACGTATTACTCGTAGCGGTTTAATGTTTTGTAGCGGTTAAAAACCGCTACAAAAATTCATTAGTATTTTAAAAATAAATATAATTTTCAAATTTTGTAGCGGTTACACTAACAACCGCTACAAATGAATGAACGTTGGCGGGATTTGAAATATTCAAATTTCAATGTTACACACTTTGTAGCGATTGATGTAATGTTTTTGTAGCGGTTTACATTTGTAGCGGTTTTTTTTTTTTTTGCGTTTTGTAACGGTTTCAAAACCTCTACAAAAATTCATTTGTAATTTAAAAAAAATCAAAATATCACATTTTGTAGCGGTTATACTAACAACCGCTACAAATATGAACATATTTTTTAAAAAAATAAACTTGGCGGAATCGAAATATTCAAATTTCAATATTACGAACTTTGTAGCGGTTGATGTAACAGTTTTTGTAGTGGTTCACATTTGTAGCGGTTTTTTTTTTGCGTTTTGTATCGGTTTCAAAACCTCTACAAAAATTCATTGGTATTTTTTAAAAAAAAAAATCAAAATATCACATTTTGTAACGGTTATACTAACAACCGCTACAAATATGAACATAGTTTTTTTTAAAAAATAAACTTGGCGGGATTCGAAATATTCAAATTTCAATATTACACACTTTGTAGCGGTTGATGTGATTTTGTAGCGGTTCACATTTGTAGCGGTTTTTTTGCATTTTGTAACGGTTTTAAAACCGCCACTAATGGCGTGCCATAAGGCGCCATATTTGTGACGGTTTTTATAAATGTTTTTTTTAAAGAAATATAATTAGTAAATTACAACACGAATCATCGAACAAATAAGCACAATCACTAATTCATAATAAAAAAACAAACTATGTTCACAAATAACTCACATAAAACATAAGAAGCATATCACTAAGTGACATTAGTACGATGACTATTATTGTAACAAATAATTTAATTTGTTAAACATAAGAGTAATTTTATTTGCAACAAATAATAAATCAAATCATAAAATTAGAGTATAGTTATTATATATTTGTAGTTAAATGGATAAATAACTCTATAACAAATACAAAATATATATAAATTAATAAATTAAAAAATGAAAAAAAGAAAAAGCTACAGTGAAAAGGGCGGCATGTAAGGCCTCCCAAGGCCCTCTGTGGTCGGGCCCTACAGGGCCAATTTCAAATATCTCGTCTATTTTTCAAGCCCGGCCCTTGACGGGCTAGGGCTTAAACGGGTCGGTCCGATGGACTCGACCCGATTTCTCGGCTCTAATCAAAAGCCAGGACACTTACTGGGCCTTTTAATTCATAGGACTTTTAGAAGAATTGACTGGTCTTGATTAAACACACGACCTAGGTAAACGTCTGAGGGTAATAGACAGCTCGCCCTGTCCAATATCAGTATCACCTAGGAGGAAAGGAGATTTTACCTTGCCCTTGAATCGTGGGTGAACCCAACCCATTTCCTAAAATTTTTATATAAAAAAAAAAACACACACACACATGGCCTACAACTAAATAGCATTAGCTACATAGGTCTTTTTCATCCTTTTTTTTTTTTCAAGATCAATTAAAAGAATAAGGCCTATAAATATTTCCTTGATTTTTAACGCTCTTTTAGGCTCTAATGGGTTGTTTGGTCGTCTAAGGGAATTGCAGGAGGGGGGAGGGGGAATTTTTTAGTTGAATTAAAAAAAGTGTGAAAAAATGGGGTTATAAAAATTTTAATAGAGTATATGTAAGATAAAAGAGTAAAAAAAAAATTTAATTAAAAACATGTAATTCCACTTCTCTAATTCTTTGAAATCCAACTCATAAAAATGTTCTCTCCTCTCCTCTCATACCAAAGAGAGGAGATGCTTCTCTCCTTTACCTATCCATCCTTTTCCCCTGTTTTACCCATGTCATCACTATTAGATCAAGATCGAATGGTCCAGATATAATATTTCATAAAAATATTATTACAATTTTATATAAAAATTATATAAATAAATTTAAACTTTTAAAATTTGATTTGGACAGTTTACAACTATGGTGGAAAAATCTATTTTATAATAATAATCTATATATTTGTTCATATAAAATTATTTATATAGTTTTAAATTTATGTATATCTTTTTATATAAAATTATATTAATATTTTTTATACAATATTAAATATGAACCATTAGATCTTGATCCAATGATGATGAAAAGGAGGGGAAAAGGATGGGAAGGTAAAGGTGATCAGACTCTCCTACCAAACATCCTTTAGATGTTGTTTGGTATGAGGGAAGGGAGGAAAATTGAGCAAAAGAAAAAGAAATTGAGTTGTATTTTAAAAAAATTAAAGAAGTGTGGTTAAAAAAATTTAATTAATTTTCCTTATTATTTTATCTTACCTCTTATTTTTGTTAAGATTTTATAATCCAACTTCTTTAATTTCTTAAAGGGAAAACCCATTTGTAGGTAGGTACTCATACTTTCACCCAATTTTTAAGTTGGTACCTGTGTATTTTTTCTCTTAATTTAATCATTAATTTTGTTATGTTAACATCATTTGCTCCTTTAACTTTAATATATATTTTTTTAATTGGGACCTTGATTATATTTTCCCTTTCTTTTATATATATTTTCTCTCAACTTCTCTTCAATTGACTTTTGCAAAGGAAGTAGGTTCCTATCTCATCTATATATATATATATTTCGCAATTCGCACATTCCATTATCCAAAATTCAACTTCAGCAAATTCCACACCCACCAACAACAATCACTTCAGCTTGATCTATCATATTTAAGAATGTCATGTTCAACCTCCTCGAAAAGATCAAGTAAAGATCATCCGCAAGAAAAGCATGACGTATTCATCAGTGTTCGATCGAGGAGAAGACACTTGCAAAACCTTCACAAGCCATCTCTATGCAGCTTTAACAAGGATTGGTATATATCAAAACGTACAGACTACAATTTAGAAGAGGGGATGATATATCAAACACCCTTGTGAAGGCCATTGAGGATGACAAGCTCTCTCTCGTAGTCTTCTCCAAGAACTATGCAAACTCAAAATGGTGTTTAGATGAGCTTTTAAAGATCCTTGAATGTAAGAAAAAGCAAGAGCAAATGGTAGTTCCTGTGTTCTATGACGACGTAGATCCAAGCTCTGTACGTAAGTAGATGGGAAGTTATGCAGAAGCATTCGCAACACTAATGAACAGAATTTTGAGGGCAACATGGAGAAGGTCCAGTTATGGAGGAATGCTTTGACTGAAGCTTCTAGTTATTCTGGTTGGGATTTCACCATCAAAAGGTAATGTTACTAGCTCGGGGCTCGGACTCCTGTTAGAGATCTTGAGGTATTAGTCAGTTGGTTGATGATAAAGTTTCGTAGTTAATGTGTTGATTGTGTGTGACAGTGAAATACTTAACCATGTTAAGAGAGAGGATAACTTGGTATCTTTCTAGAGAGAGGAGTCTCTCAAATACTTCTCCAAATGAGGTTGGTTCAATAATACAAATGATTCTTCATCTTTCTCCATAATATTTCTCCAATCTCTTTGCTTAACAACTCTCTCTCTTTAAGAGAAAATGGAATGCTGAATTTAGAAATATTTTGTAATATATGCAGGACGGGAACATGAAATCGTGGAGGAAATAGCAAAAACTGTGTTGGAGAAACTTGATCGTGTGTATGTGGGAGATCTGGATTTGCAAATTGAGAAGTTATAGAAACTGGCACAGCTTCAAGAAGAGTTTTCTGAAGAAGTATGTACTTTGTAGAATCAATGAAACTATGAAGCAACCATCGAACGCATCAAACGACTCAAAATGGAGAAGAAATTCAGGATGCTAGCTTCGCCTCCCAACTGATTTGCATTCCCATATGGAAATTTCAGAAACTTTTAATACTTATTTCTAGTCTCATCATACAAGCAACACAATGATGGACGTTTTATTTTATGTATAATTTCCTTTTGTTTAACGGATCCTTTGTTTGAGCTCTGTGTTAGCTGAAGTTTGTATAAGAGTTTGAAAACAATATCCAAAGAAATTTACTGGGCCTTTAAATTCATAGGATTTCTGGAATAGTTGACTTTTGGGCTTGATTAAACATATGGCCCAATACCGACAAGCATTAAGTATATAGGTCTTTGTGTTTTTTTTCGGCCAGCAAGTATCTAGGTCATTTTCAACCATATATTTTCTTTCAAAATATTTTTTTGATACATTTTTCTTTCAAAATAATCAATTGCAAAACAAGGCTTATAAATAATTCCTTGGTGTTCAAAGCTCTTCAGGCCCAAAGAGTAACTAGACCCCAAATCGAATTCTGCAACCTGTGAGTTATGGGCCTTAACCATTTGAAAACACATATGTTTTTGGTAAAGAAAAAAAACATATTTTAATGCAGGCAAAACTTAGATCAATTTATAAATATGTGTACATACACATTTTAACAATTTAAAAAAAAAAATTAACCACGACGGGTGGGCGTGATGGTTCAGCATCTCGTCCCTTAAGCAAGTGGTTGGGGGTTCGATCCTCAACTCTTGTGAATGGAAAGCACCTCGTGGCACAGTAGGGTGAAGGATTAGTCCCATGGCTATCGGCTGTGGGGATACCTTACATAAGCAAAAAAAAAATTAAAAAAAAATTAATGTACATAGATCCACAAATTTATTTGTATTAATAAGTTGATTTACAAATGCATATACTCCCTTATTTCCTTTGTATAAGAGCTTAAAATTTAAATTGTCTTAATTCTTTTTATAGAATCCCTACAAGAGTTGTTTCAATATTTGATAAGTTTTTTTATAAGAGCTTATGTTTACTCTATTTCTTTTTCATAATTGCCCCTAATAAATAAGGGCGTATTTGGAAAAAAATTTATTTCAAAACATGCTTATTATTTTTAATTAATGTTAACCACTTTCTTAAATCGTGCAATTCGATTATCAGACTCTTATAAATAGGATTGGAGGGAGTACATATTTTAACAACTAACAATAACAAGTGTGTTTGGATAACTTGACCTAAGTTTTATTGTTTGACTTTTTAAACATGTGATATTATGTGGAGCTAATCTAACAACATCAAGTGTTAGTATCAAATTTCATAGGCAATTTACCTGAGGTTGCCATTTGTTTTGGAAAAATAAATATGATATTTTCAGTTTTGTTGTCAACAATGAGTTAATTTGAACTTGACCTATAGTTTGAATGTTTCTTTAACTTCATAAATTTATCATTTTCATTGCATCAGCGTTATTGCATTTTACTACAAATTATTAAATGATTAAAAAATGTCTTGTTCATTTTGAATAAAGAAAAGTAAAATCAACACAAATTGATTTTCACTCTTATTAAAATAAAAAAAAATTTAGATGAATTGAGTCTGTGACATGACAGACAGAGAGCCTAAATATATCTTTAAACTCAAATTGGTACTTCCTAGGGAAGAGCAACCTGCTAGGGAACTTTTTTGGCTATAACTCCACAATGAGAATATAATTAAGATTGATAGGCACATGTAATTTAGACAAGTAAGATATTGTTGATTAAATTTGGAGAGAAATATTAAAAAAAATATAAAATTAATTACTTGCAAGTTGCAACTTTGAATAATAACAACTAAAATACAAGGAATAATAAATTTTACCTCAAACACATTCGACAATTTAAAAAGTACTTCTCATAAAAACTCAATACAGCGAAAAGATAGGCTTAATTAAGGGGATTAATCTTATACATTTGGCATGTTCATCTCCAGGGAAGTTTCCTCACTCTTTCTTCTTGTATGCGAGATGCACAGCATAATGCTTTCATGCTTTAAATTTTAAAAAGAAAAAAGTCATGCATAATGCGTAATGCTCATATCAATCACGAACGTTCATCTGTCAGATAGATCCAACGGCAGCAATGCAGCAAAACGCTGCGTTTACCTTCAATCTTTCTCTTCCCAGTCATTGCTATATGTTCGGCCTACTTATCTCTCTCGCCTCGCCTTATTGCCCCTTTGGCATGGCTGTAAAAATAAAAAATAAAAAAGTCTAATGGGGTGAGTAGAAGCTCAACAGGAGAAAATTAGGCGTTTGGGAGAACTTCAGTGGGTGATGGATTTTTTCAATAAAAGTCACTTTTTTCAACTTCTGAAGTGATTTCTTTTTCTCGTTTTTGAAGAAAAATATTGGAGATAGGTGATCTAATAAGCAATATACTATTAAATATATATTTATATGTATTCTAATTTATTCATCAGAACATATTTAATTAAGTTATTTAAAGTTTTGTAATTTTTTAATAATAATTTAATTTTTATCAATTTTAATTTTAATTTTTTATATTCAATTATCACAATATATACAATTAACATGTGTGTGTAATATTTAATAAGATTCATGTCATTTTCAATCAATTTCTATCTTAATTAATCATCCAAACAAGAACTGAGATCTGAAAAAAAAAAAAAGTTACGTTTACAACCGCTATCCTAAACATAAATTATATCTACAATCTAACTTTTATTCTATCTTTCATATGCAAAAATCTTTCATATGCAAAAACTCATCCAGACAAAAGTCATGTTTGCAACCGCTATCCCAATCGGCACTTGATGATCTCAAAACTCCGTCCATTTTCTTTCTTCCTCTTGCAGTTTTGAGATTTGGTTACTGATCGAGAAGGCTTAAGGGATTTTCTTCTACATTGCGAGAAGAATCCTTATTGCATGACGTCATTGTTTTAAAAGGAATATTCTGGAATCTTGTCCACCATCAATGAAATTTTTTACTTCTTATTTTGCCGAAAATGTCCCTGGGCAGCTCAGCAAGCGGCTAATGATCGATTTAGCTTTTGGTCAACCCTCTTATATGCGACACGCCCCAAAAGAAACAAATCCAGAAAAATGAATTGAAACGAATTGTCCAATTAGCAAAACTCGCTCCACATGCTATCACCATCATCATCTTCTTCTTCTTCACATGATTCAAACTATTTCTCGGCCATCCTTAGCCCTAGTTTCAGACAAAACACGCATGGAGAAGAAAACACCCGCATGGAATCATCATCATCAGCATCGTCTTCCTCATCTTCTTCTTCCCAGTTTTCCTCCATCATCGACCCTAGCTCTGGTACCACACAACATACTCATCACGAACCCATTAGGTTCATAGAAGAAGACATCCCGCGGATGTCATCAGCATCATCTCGTTCATGTTCATCTTCCCAGCCTTCATCCTCTAACCCTAGCCCTAGTACAGCAGAAAACATTCACGTAGTTTTCATCAACTTCAGGGGACTAGACACTCGCCGCGGTTTCGTTAGCTATCTCCATGAAGCTTTGATAAGGAATGGTATCAGAACATACAAAGATGACCAGGATCTAGAGAGAGGGAACGAAATATCATCCACGCTTTTAAGAGCAATCGAGCAATCCAAGATTTCAATAATCGTTTTCTCCAAAAACTACGCCTCCTCAAGGTGGACAATGGACGAACTGGTGAAGATAATGAATTGCCAGGAAACAAGGGGACAAGTTGTCCTCCCAATTTTCTATGATATCACTCCTTCAGAAGTGAGAAGGAAAAGGAGTTCTTCCACTGGTGTTATGTTTAGGTCCAGCATGAACGAGACTGAGCAACGGTGGGCGACCGCCATGAAAAAAGCAGCCGGTCTCGCTGGTTGGGAAAGCTCCAATTATAGGTACGTACTCATCAATTGGTTTCAGAGATCAAGTTGTGGAGATTATAGTTAATTAATAGTGTTTCTTATGTTATAGAACGGAATCTGAGCTTGTGGAGGTTATAGTTAATGAAGTGAAGAAACAACTGGAATCTATGAGCCTCCAGGGAAGTGATCAGGGACTTTCACCTCAGAATCCTTCACCGTACGAACCTAATTCCAGCGGTTCATCATCACATGACGACGACCCTGCGCCTGAAGATTCTTCTCCTAGGAATTGCCTATCAAACGGGTAACTCCATTTTCTTATATTTTTTTTGACAGTATTAAATAAAAAGACTCAACAGTTATTGATTAAATTAGTACTCAATCATACATAGTTGTCAACTTGTCACTTCACAGTTTACAAAAGAAGGGATCCAACTCTAATAATTAAGTTTAATGACAAATTAAATGAACAGGACTCTGAATTTATTGGGCTATCTTTCGTGGCGGAAAGAGCGCGAGAGGTTGATTCTCAGAACCAGGAGGCCTGATCCGCCATTAAACTTGGATGTTTCCAGAACCGTTGTTTATAGGTATGTATTTCTTTTATTCATACTTCTTATGTCATATATAAATACTTTAAAATAAGTATTTTATACCTTCTAATCCTTTTTTATAAAACACCTATTAACTATTTTACTTAGACTAAAAAGTAGCTAATCTGTCCTTTTTAACTACAGTATTATATGTATTCTTTCTAATCTATCATTGTTAATTTTAATACATGCATGTTTCATACAAAAATTTTATTATTTAAAAATAGGATCATGAGAGACCTCTTAAAATTATCTCATAAATAAAAAGAAGCAGGAGGTAGCTACAAACATTGCACAAACTGTTATAAATGGTTTCTGGCAAAAAAAAAAAACAATTATAAATGATTAGTGGATAAAAAATACTACATTATAAATGGTTGTTGAAGGCTTTGGCACAGCTATTTAGGCTTTTATGATACTCTATATTTGCTGTCTGTCTTCCGAAGTTAACTTTTTTAATGTGTTAGAAGAGTCAGTTGTGATCATTCTTGCTGGCACGTTGTTAGACTAAGAATTGCTTGACTGACTGGTTCAGAAGTCGACACTTCATTCATAATCGACCAGAAGTCTTCTCAGACTGTCATTTTATTTAAAAAAAAGATAATATATAAAATTATTAGATCAAATCCAACTCTTTGGTTGAATAGAGAATTGTTGAATTTACGTTTGAATTGGTCAACAAATTTAACAGAACCAGTTATTTTCAAAATTGGTTAAAGTTTAAATAAACAAATCGATTTTGCTTATTCAACCGATTCCTTTTTTTAAAAAAATTTTAGTTGTTGCTATATACTTGGTCAAGGAAATAAATAAAGTATTAGTCATCATGAAATGTTTGAAAATAAATTTTACCATAAAATATATGAAAAATTTACTTCTGAATTATTATGTAAAATATCTGACATCTTTCTTTTTTCCCCACATAATTATTGATTGCATCGGTATAGCCTCTCATTCCGATTCTATTACATTAATGAATTAAGATGTTTAATAAATTAATAAAAGGTTATCAATTACCTGATGTTATTTTTCTAATACTTTAACACCCTAATATTATTTATAGTGCATCCACTACCCTAAACTATCAGAAATAAGATTAGAGTGTTGAATGTAACTTGAAAAATAACATTAGGAAGTGTTGGAATTTGGATACACTAAGGAAATAACGTTAGAGTGCTGAGTGCACCATAAATAAGATTAGGGTATTAGATGTTATCAAGAAATAAAATCAAGGTGCCAGAGCCCTGATACTTTAATTTGCTTTAGCCTATTTAATTTATTATAGCCATGTTATCATTGTTTAATAGAAACTATTTATTATTGGTGTTGTTATTATTATCATAATCTTTTCATCTATGAATACGAAAGAGATATTCCACTGATATATACAAAATTTTCTCTCCTTCTATATTCTTTTTTTCAATAAAGACTTGCTTCACAAAACTTCAAAGACAAACTTTTCAAGTGAAATTCACATAGACACACAACCACAACAAAGGAAAATAATGGCCCAGGAAAATAATATGAAACCAAAATTTAGGGGGAAACATCATCAATTTTCTTTCTCAAATCTATTTAATATCCATAAAAAGAATCAAAAAGTTCCTTAAAATTCTTATAAACTGGACAAGTTTCCTGATCCTCGTATATAAAAAAAAACAAGATGTATCACTCAAGACAAATTGTTTCATTACTGTAAGGCTAGATTCATGCCAACCCAAACAAAAACTGCATAATTTACAACTTCTTTAAGAAAATAGGACATAAATAAAGGTTAAAAAAAGATTAAAGTCATATATAGTAGCATTTTAAATGTGTATATATTGGAGTTTGTACCGTTTGAGTATGCTAATATATATATTTGTGGACAAATAAAGGTAATTAATGAGAATATAATGTGAACACAGGAACCGTTATTTACTCAAACAAGAGCAAAGATGGTGGGGAACCCAACAGGAGCACGAACAACACTAGCAATTGACATGAATGAGCTCAAGAAAATTCACTCTACGCTGCGTTGCAGTCACAGGAAAACCACCTCCAATGGCTCTTCCAGATAATTAATTAAGCACATTTTGAAACTTGGGATCTGAATCTGATATTGTTATTTGGAATATTAGTTTAATTCCTTTTTTAATATATGCCACTTGTTTGACAAAATGTTTGAGAGAAGTAAGGTTTCCTGGGATGTATTGTATGTTGTTAGGGTTAGTGAATTTGACATTGTTTAGAAATATAAAAGTGTATATATGAACCTCGTAATTATACAATTAATGTAGAATGTTATCAGTGTGCTTGTGCTGGTTTAGATGCTCGATCTGTCTCTAGGTTGATGAGTTCATGCATACTATTTCCAGTATTTAATATAAACCATAATTGACGAATTTGGTGGGGAGATTAAAGAAGTTAGATAAATTAATTTAAAATATTTATAATTTATAAACTAATTTGTCTAATTTATAAATTGATACATGTAACATCCCAATTTCAAAAGCAGTATATTTTTTTTTTTCAAAAATCATTTCAAAATCATCAGAGTAAAGCAACAGAGCGATTGAGTAAACCGATATATAGATTCAAAATGCCGTAAGTCGGCTTTTACAACAGCGGTATAGTAACCGAGTATTTCAAAAGTGATCCACAACAGCAAAAGGAAGGCTTCCACGGAACAACAAAATAGAGTCTTCACCGGATCTTCTACTCGGGCTGCTTGCCTCTCTCCTCGGTCCTCCCGATCCGGATGCTATGTTAAGAGCTGAGGTCCAATGCATACGGACCCCAGGTAATGATTAACCTCATGTTTATGTATACACATACCAACAACAGACATCCACAATATCAACAGCACAAACAATCACTCTATCACAACCCATGCATATGTATTGCCCCTAGCACGCAGACATATTGCCTCAAAGATACCGACAGATTGCCCCGGCATACAGACATATCCTCTAACCCCTATATGCATTCAAGCAGTATAACAACTATACAACACACATACCACATATATGCATACCATAAACATCAGCGTTAGTGTTACAGTACGCGAACGTACCTTCGTTGACGGAAATTCGGTACTTTGACGGAAAACGGTACAACAGTTGGTCAGAACCTTATCAGAGATATCCTATCAATATAACAACATACTTGTTATGGACCTATCATTACGACGGACATTTTTAGTCAAAATGACTATTTTACCCCTGACCCCTAATCGGCGGGATTGCGCCAAGACTTCGTTATACTTTGACCATAATCTTCCAAAATTTCAACATAACTCCTCTTCCAACATCATTTTTGAAATATAAATCATATTAGTTAATGATTCACAGCATAACAGGCATTTTAGGTAAAAATTACCATTTTGCCCCCGATGCCCCTATCTAGAATTTCGCGAGCTTCGCTATTTTAACTCTAATCTTCCAAAATTTTGCCGAACTCTAACCCCACCATGATTTTCGAAATTTAAGACTAAAATACCACTATCATATGATATCTAATCATACTCGGAAAATTAAAGACTATTCTAACATTTCTACGCTAACTACTGAAACTTAAGACTGAGTACCGAAAAACTTACTCGAGCTTACGCAAATTTCCCGGCTTTCTCCTTCTCTCTTCCTCTCTCTAGATTTCGGCCCGTCGGATCGCACTTTCGCGAGGTGTCACGATCCTCACCGGGCCACTTGGAATTCGTCCTTCTTGCTCCAAAAAGTCAAGGGAAGAGCCAATGGAGTGGTTCCATGTGTCACCTTGCAGAAGCTTAAGTAGGTAGAATTCACGATCGGTGTCCGATTCGCGTAATTTCGGAAAAATCTCAAAATTCTGGAATTACAACTTTGAAGACATTTTCTCACTTATTAGAAATGTCCAAGTTAACCTAAATTTTGATTCCATATAGGGTTCCAACAGTCAGTCTGAAGTTCCTCGAAAAGCGTGCACGGTTACGGAATTGAATTCCGGAATTATCAACTTCTGGACAAAAATTCACTGATTCCAAATATGTCCAGATAATCATAAACTCATTCCCAGATGTTGAGTTAGAATTTATCGGAAAAGTCTAACTGAAGATAAAAATCCACTGATCAATTTTATACCTTGACTTTAAAAATCCTATTCCTGGTTCTCTAGATAGGATCCGTTCCCTATAGACAATTATTTATTTTTACCTTTTCACTTTAATTAATTATATAATAAAATATTACAACTTGCATACAAAATATCCTTGATATTTTAGCTCATTCTTATCCTTATTTCTTGCCCAAATTCGGCTGGCCCTTAATTATTATTATTTAATATTTATTATTATTTATTTTTATTATTTAATTAATAATATATTTCAATTTTACAAAATTCCCTTATTGGCCTATTTTTGCATTTAGGCTTTAAAATACCTATTCTCACCAATTTTCCTTCATATTTTCCAATTAATTAGAAAATATATTTATGCTAATTTTTAGCCATTATCCCCTAATTATAGGGTTTTACATAATTATCTTCAAATTTTCCTTTGTTTATGTTTAAGTAATTAGCCAATAATTACTTAATTAATCCCTTACTAATCTTTGATAATTTTCTCAATTATAATTACTCCTCACCTCATAACTTTCGTGACTGACATTAGAATTCTATGTCCTATGCATTTTTAATATCATTTACGGGGGCATCCTGGTCATTATAATACTTTTTCATTCCCTTCTTATAATTTTTCCGTGATATTTTATTAAATTACTAAAATTAGAGACAATATACCCTCCTAATTTTAATAATTATTTTTCTGCCTCCTAGGATTTTTCATAATATTTTCTAGGCCACTTATGCCCACAGGGCATTTTGGTAATTTTGACACTTAATTCCCTTTAATTCCCATAGTATTTTCCTTTAGAAAATATAATCTACTAATTTATGATATTTACCCTAAGTCGATTTTAGGGTATTACAATATATAATCTAATAATACACGTCAAATGTCAAATATTTCAGAGACAACATATAACATAAGATCTAATTAATTATTTTATTTAGTTTTCTTAATTTCTCGATATAATCAACAAGGTCTTATATAAAGATTGAGAAGTTGGAAATAAGAAAATTAATGCATGAGACTCACCCCAATGTGCTTGAGTCTAGTGGAAGAGGTTACTCCTTCACAACCTTGGAACGAAAGTTTAAATTTTTACTCGGAAAGGTGCTCACATTTAATTGCAGGCATTACCTTAAACAAGATTATCTCAATATTTATCCTTAGTAAAAAAGGGGACCCACGACATCTGTTGGGGACAATAAGATTGGAGCATTGGTTTAATCCATTGTTTCATAAGTTGCCACACGTATAGCTTTTTATATTTTCTTTTAAATATCCGTGAGTTTGCTAATTGCTTTTTTTTTTTCCGGCAAACGAGTTTGCTAATTCTAAACTTTATATTGGCTGATTGGGAAGTTGCCGCAAGAGTTAAGGGATGGAGATCGATAAGGTTTCCATTTAAAGCAGAATAGAGAGGTTTTAACTTTTAACCTCATCAATCATACGTAGTTAATTAATTAGTGTTGTTGGAAAGTCTACACCCTCCTTCTGTCTGATTAAGACGTGAACCAAAATAGTTTTTACTTATTTTATTGTGTTTTACTTCTGCCTTAAACATGAGGGTTATAATAATATATAAATAAACATCACGTAAATATTCACTATTGATGTCTGTTAATGCCCCGATATATATTCCTATCCCAAATTTGAGCTCACTAATTGATGACAGTGACAGAGACAGTGAGAGAAACAAATAGGAATCTAAGAGAGAGCTGCAGGAGACGTCCGAATGAGGCCAATACGTACAATTTCAAAAGCTATAGTTAAGTTATCCTTTCAGAAGAAGATTTTGGTGCAGGCCATTACTTAACTAGATGAATCTAACGGACCATATCAATCCAGCAGGTTCAGCCGTCAGATTGATCCAATGGCACCAAAACGCTGCCTTTACCTTCAATCTTTCTCTTCCCAGTATTTTTGCCACCTAGCTACCCTCTCATCTTTCCTCTCAGAGGGACTTGACATCACCCATCTCCTACCTACCTCCGAAGCTTGGGTATACAGGAGACTCAAGGACTTGAGATGTCATCGTTTTTAAAGTGGTGAGATATTATCTATTGGGAAAATTTTAAATAAATACCATTTAAATTTTTAAAACTCCAAAAAGTTTGTTAATATATAGAAATGACATAAAGGAGACAGAGATTAAATTAAGATTTTAAAGTGTTGATGATTTTACTATTATACCCCACACTTTTAAATAAAAAAAAGAAGAAAATGTACCTTTACCAAAGCACCATCACCAGCCGGCCACTGAAGCTCTGGCTTTGGCCGGCCTGCATCTGCCAACGGCCTAAACTCTGGCTGCCATCCGCCAGAGTTCCAATGTTGGGTGCTGTTTTTTTGGGGGGCTGAGTTTTACTTTTTTAAAAAACAATGGAAACAAAGGGGTAAGGCTTCTCACTTCACTTGTGCTCCACTGGCAATGACCCACCTCCACTTCTAGATCTAAAACTGAAGAAGCTCAGGCTTCTTGCACCTCCAAGACTGTGTAGACAGAGAGGAAGAGAGGCAGGAGCGACAATGGAGATGCAGGGCGAAGGGAGGACAGAATGCTCTGTGTGTGAAGAAGCTATCCATCCTTCAAAAAATCAAAACCAACAAGAGAAAAAGTTCACAAACTCCAAATCTCAAATAAAAAAAATTACAACAGCAGTGGCAACATTTCCACGGATCTCCAGCTTCGTCATCTCCCCCGACTTCATCTTCGCCTTCTCCTCCATTTTCGCCTTCTTTTGCTTCTTCAACGAGATTATGCAACGGCACCAACATCTTCTCAGATCCTACGCTCCCCTCACCAACTCTTCCGTAGAAGGAGGATTTGAAGGTGGAAGTTCACCTCATTGTCGTTAATAGAGAGAGCTTGGTTTGACGGAGATCCTGCAACTCCAAATGGTGTTGAAGATTTCAGATTTGGCATGGAGTAAAGTTATCCTGAGATCTGCCATCAATGTTGCTAATGTGATATCCGGTTCCTTCTTCTCCGTTGTTCCCGGCGGTGAGACTGAAGAACAGGAGGAAGATGCTGGTTATGGTTGTTAGGATCTGTACATGCAGTGGAAAGAATTTCATTCATTAAATTTTACGAATCCCATAGGAGGATCTATTAACGGCGTTTAAATCGGGTTCATTAGAAAAATCGTACATATACTAACTTGTATGTGTCCTTTGCGAACTTGTAGGCTAACGCCTTCTTACTCGATCAATCTCTAGGAGTCGACTCTACGAATCCACTCCTTCTATCGGTATCCACACCAAACAGCTCTCCAACACATACGGCAGCGTGCTAGCACCTTCTTACTTTGCATCTCATGTCTTTTCTCTCTAGGGTTTTCTTTTCACGGCTCGTCTAATTTTAATACGACTAGATCTTCATCTAATATAGAGTTTCTAAAAACCCTAATTTGACCGTATTAAAATATTCAAAATTAATCTCAATTAATCTTGAATTCAAATTTTAGATTAAAATAACATTAATTAAATTTGTCCAACAGATCTAATCTAATTTATTTTTTTTAATCCAAAATAAAAGCCTGCCAATTTAATTTATCTTTATAAATTAAATCTAAGATATGTATCTATTTATTTAATTAAATCTGAGATACTATATCTCAATTCAAATTAAATCAGATATATGATATCTCTATTCGAAAATTTAAATCTGAGCTATACAATATCTCTATTTGTTTTAGATATTTAATTTATCAAATAAATTAAATACAAAACAAATATTATATAATAATATTATAATCTATATTAAATTATATTATTATATTATTTTTGAATTTAATATATATATATATATATATATATATATATATATATATATATATATATATATATATATATATATATATATATATATCCTAGATTAAATGTTGTATTCATTAAATCTTAGACATATCTAAGATTCAATGAATCTGGACACTTTTGCTCATGTTGGGCTATTCTTGTATGCGACCCTACAGGCCCACATGAGATTGGCAGCGGGTCAATACTGTACTAACGCACAAGTCACAAGAGGCCTCTAACAAGACATTGCAACAACCTAACTCATATGGGGATCGATGATATGATACTACCTATCATACAACCATGTCACGTTCCTTTTGTCACGCGATAATTTGGTCAAGGATGAAGCATGGACAGTGTCATCCTCCTGTTCCTGACCATTCCTTTCTCGATTCTTGAGTAGTCTAATAATTGAAATGGGAAACTCATTTTCATCGTAGTATGGCCATACATTTCTAAGACTCACTCATCGAGGGGCCTAGTATTATCTCTCTACAAATGTGAGGGCTGCATGAAAACCACTGATCCCGATCCAAACCTTTATCATCACTCGGTCAAAGGTGACTTTTGACTAGGTCAAAGATCAACGACTCTCGTGTAGGAATCCATGATGATCTCAGGTCAAAGGGCGTTGTGATGTGGTTATACATGAGAAAAGCTTATGACTTAATCCATGCAGTTTTCTCATAGTGGGTTGATCCAACACCTTGTACTCTTACAAGTGCTTATGACTTTAATTCGTATTTCCATACGTCATCAAAGTCACACTGGTCTTATTTCATCTTCGCTCCCGCGTAGATGATCGACCAGGGACATTTAGGATAATCTATAAGATATATCCAAGGATACAGTTATCACTATAAACATGCAAATGAAATGATAACTAAACGAAGAAATACTTTAAATAACATAAGCATTTAAAGAGCTTAATAATTACTAACAACACATAAATTATTAGACTTTTGGTGTCCCTTTTCTAATTAGGTCACCAAAAAGTTTACTTATCAAAAAGCTTAATAATTACTAAACCTTTGTCATTTTTAAAATTGGGGTTCCAAAATCCCTTTCTTTTGGTGTCTCTTTTCTAATTAGGTCACCAAAAAGTTTACTTTTTACTCCTCTTTTTGAAAAAGGTACGTCTTTTGGGGACATCATATCTGCTTTTTGTAGTAGTGTAAATTCGTGATGGTATTGACTAAATAAGTGATGACATTAACTAAATGTATAATGATATTCATTTAAGGCGTAATGGTTAAGCTTGGGCAAAAACCCAGTGGGCCGGTCCAAGCTCATCCCTAATAATGATATTGACTCAATGAGTAATGAGATTACCTAAAGGCGTAATGACATTGACTAAATGAGTAATTGTATTGACTAAAAACATAATGATATTGACTAAATGAGTAGTAAGAATATTGACTAAAGGTGTAATGGCATTTAATTGTATTGAGTAAAGGTATTTACTCATTGAGTGGGTACGTTTACACCTTTAGTCTATATCATTACACCTTTAGTTAATATTATTATTCATTTAGTCACTGTCATTGCGCCTTTAGTCATTCAGACTACCCATTTAGTCATTTTCATTACGCCTTTAGTCAATATTATTATGCCTTTAGTCAATACTATTACTCATTTAGTTAATGTCATTACGTCTTTAGTCAAAGTTTTAACTCATTTAGTCAATATCATTACATTTTTAGTCAATGTAATTGCGTCTTTAGTCAATCACATTACTCGTTTAGTCAATATCACTATTAGGGATGAGCATTGACTAAACCACCGGGTTTTTGCCCACGCCTAAGCATTACATCTTTAGTCGGTTTATTTACACCTTAAATGAATATCATTACTCATTTAGTGAATATCATTACGCCTTTAGTTAAAATCATTACTCATTTTGTTAATATAATTATGTCTCTAATCAATACCATTACGTACTAAGTCATTTTCATTACTTATTTTTTCAATGCCATTATGCCATTATTTATATTATACATACATATATATATATACTAATGCATATATATAATAAAGGGGCTTTAGCGGCCCAATTGCCACCCAGCCCCTTCGCTATAATGGTGGGGTGGTTTGAATCCTGCCCCTTACCCCTTTGCCTCCATTTTTAAAAAATAAAAAATAAACTCCACCCACAAAAGAAAAAAGTCCTCGGTGCCAAAGCTCTAGCGACCGATGGCCAAAGTTCAGGTCACCAACAGGTGCAGGTTGCTAGAGTCGAAGCTGGCGCCGGCTGACGCTAATGCTCCGGTGCCTTTTTTTTAATTTAAAAAATTGAGGAGCATAATGGTAAAATGATTAAAACTTTAAAATCTCAATTTGATCATGGTCACTTTTATGTCATTTCCATGTGTTAACAGAATTTTTGGGATTTTATAAATTCAAATGGTGTTTATTAAAATTTGATCTTATATCTTTATATTGATATATTTCTATGTTCTGAAATAATCTTGTCCACCACTAAAACGTTTACTCTTTGTTTTTCTCAAAATATAC
Organism: Acacia pycnantha; assembly: GCA_025563575.1. NCBI lineage: Eukaryota > Viridiplantae > Streptophyta > Magnoliopsida > Fabales > Fabaceae > Acacia > Acacia pycnantha. The sequence continues at coordinate 4,504,710 of JAMWYP010000049.1, read as the reverse complement.
GTCTCGCAGCAGCTCATCATAAGCAAGCGGCGGCCGGCGGAATATGAATTTTGCTTTTGGCGACACAATGAGATCGTCATGAAATCATCAGCCTCATCATCATCTTCTTCTTCATGTGATTCTCAGTATTATTCTGCCATCCCTAGCCCTAGTAAGGTAGTACCAGCGAATTCTCTCATGACGGCTAGCTTCGCCGTCGTTTCAAGAGAGACATTCGTATGAACTCAGCAGCAGCAGCAGCAGCACTATCATCTTCTTCATTCTCATCATATTGGTCATCATCATTAGGATCATCATGTTCAACTTCTCAGATTCCTCATCAGCAAACCCTAGCCCTACCAGTCACGATGTTTTCAGCAGTTTTAGAGGAGAAGACACTCGCAACGGCTTTGTAAGCCATCTCTGTGCAGCTTTCACAAGGCACGGCATCATAACCTACATGGATTGCGATCTCGAGAGAGGCAACGAGATCTCCTCGACGCTATTAGTGGCGATCAAGCAATCCAAGATCTTGCTCCTCGTTTTCTCATAAAACTAAGCCGAGTCTAGGTGGACTATGGATGAACTCGCCAAGATCATGGATTGCAAGAGAACAAGGGGACAACATGTGATTCCTATTTTTTACAAAGTACGTCCAACAGATGTGCTACATCAAAAAGGCAATTATGAAATTGCCTTCAAACGACATAAGAAGCTGTTTAAGGCTAACGTCAGCACTCTGCAGCAGTGGATGACAGCCATGACAGAAGCAGCTAATCTCTCTGGTTGGGAGATATCAGGTTCTAGGTAATTAATTAGTACCATATAACTGATTGATATTAATTTAATTTCTCTTTTTCTGATCTATTTTTCAATAAAAATATATATACCTTCCTCTAGCGGTCAAAGTGCTTGATCAAGAGCAATTATATTTGTGTTAATAGTAGATACTGTTGTTTAATTTGTACAGTTTGTTTATGGAGATCTCTAGTCGGATCGTCTCTAATAAATTCATTGTTAGAAAACTTGCTACATAGTAGTATATAACTACTAAGTATGAGTTTTAAGAGATGATCGGGTGACATATAGAGACTCGATGGAATTGTACGAAGAGCTCAAAAAAACTGTCTCCATCAGCTGGCTCTCTTCTTTGTATATAGAAGCGATCGAAGCTGAGCTTGTGGAGGAAATAGCGAACGGCGTCATCAGAAAACTGGAATCAATGAGCCGATCACCGGTTATCGTCGGAGACATCCAGATGGCAAATGAACCGCAAGGTGCCAACTTTAATTTGCTTCTCAGAATCACTCCGACGACCTCAATTCCAGCGACTCACACGATCTTACCCCTCAGGAGTCCTTTCCCAATAAATGCATCTCAAATCGGTAACTTCACATTTTCTCATCTATCTCCATAAGAATTTTGGGCTTTGAAAATTCTATATTTCATTATCATTTAGTACATCAAAAGTGAGTATACATTGTCTGAATCATATAGTATTAATTAGTCTGAATCATAGATCGTTGTCATCAACTTGTCACTCTTTAAAAATAAAATAAAAATAAAATAAAAAAGTCTATATATAGTACACGTATATATAAGATCGATCGAGGGGTGAAATAAATTGTGACTACGAGTCATTCTAATTAAAAGCAGGTAAATTAATTGGAATAAATTTCAATCTTCATCCGAACATGGTCTTGTTTCGTTATGAAAAATTAAAACAATGAGCACGCTATTTATATATTATAAGAGAATCCCAGGTCTAATAAGTTTAATGAAAAATGAACAGAGCTTTGAATTTAGTGGGCTATCTGGGGGACAAGATAAGGGACGTTTTCTTTCGGACGGAGCATGAGAGGTTGATACTCACAAGCAGCCGGAGTCTTGGTCCGCCATTAACCTTGAATACTTCCGGCTATTTGTATAGGTGTGTTTCTTATAATTTTTATACTTATATAAATAAATACTTTATAATAAGTATTATTCTTTTATAATCCTTTTTACAGACCAGCTATTGATTATTATACTTAGATTAAAAATAATTAAAATTTCGAAATGCACGCATGTCTTGTATTAATTAAGTTTGTATAAAAAAAAAAAAAATTAAGTAGGAAGAGCGAAGAGTTTTATAAGTAAGGCATCCTGGAATATATAACATTATTTAGTAATTAATAACTAGAAGATGTGCTTGATATTCACATAAATTTCGAAAGGAGTTATGTTATATTTAAAAATAATTTCGTTTTATATAATTCTAGGTTAAAGTATACTTTTAGTTTTTTAGTTCTTTAAGTTTAGGTGAGATATACTTTTGGTTCCTTAACTTTATAAAGTACTACCTCCGTCCCTAATTATAGGAGCAATTTAACCGATTTTGGGAGAATTAAGGAGAGGAGTTAAATTAGTTAATTTTACTCATTTTCCTAAAATGTCCTTATATAAATTTAAAATGATACAAGTTGCCCTAATTATAAGTGTTTCTAATTTGTCTTACGTTAGATATCCATGACATATTAGTTTATATATGTATATTAGTTGTTTTTTATAGCTATGTGTATACATATAGATCTATTTTTCTTTCCACACGCTTTCTAATTGAAATAATGGTGCTTATATAAACATATATGTGTGTATATATATGTGTACACACACCCATATATCACACACACATATATGTTTATATGTGTGTGTGTGTTCACATATATATATCTACACACATATATATTGACACACATAAACACAAATATACATATATATGTAAACACACATATATGTAATGCTCCTAATAATAAGTATAGATAGGTGTATTATAGGAAAAAATGACAAAAGTTAAAACTTGCTCTTATAATTAGGACCAAAACTAACTCCAAAATTTGCTCTTATAATTAGGGACGGAGGGAGTATATTTTTAGTCCTATATTTCTAACACTATTAATATTGTTAAGGGAAATCGATGGCACAACAAACTTAAGTGATGGTTGTGTAATGAAATGTTATTAATCTTGAATTTAAAATATATGTAAATTAAAAAATATCTAAAAACCTATTGAAGAAGTCAATATCAAAACCTCGATTACATTTAAAAAATTTAGTTTAATAATATAAATATAATATGTTAAAAAATTAAAACTTAAATATGAGTTTAAGGGAATACAATCCTTCTGACCCTATTTTTAATGTGGGAGGATTTTGTGATCTCTTTATTAAGCAATATTCTCTCTGGTCCTTAATGTAAAACACATTTATCTAATTTAATTAGATTAAGAAAGTTCTTTTATTTGGTTAATACGACTCTCTCTTCTTCTTTTTTTGAAACGTCCTAATCATCTTCTTTAATTCCCTCTACATTTCTCTTACTTGATTATTGTAGAGGGAATATCAATATGGGTAAATTAAGAAAACATTGACAAATATGAGAAATAGTTCTTACATTTAGAACTAATGTTAACTCCCTAATTAGGTCATATTTTAAGTACACGAGGGGATTCAAATATTTTGCAGTGTACGAAATAAATATAAATATAATAGAATGAGAGTACTTTTATCGTGTACAGCGCAAAAATATTTACATTTAAATGACATTTTAAAAAACATTGAGAGATAAATTGCATCACAAATTATTTTAGGACACCTAATGAAACTAATTAAAAAAAAATACAAATTTCTGAATAAACCTTCACCAGAAAAAAAAAACTTGAAAGAGACATATACTTGCGGTTTTCACATCATTTGATGCCCCTTTACTTGATTACTTGCGTAACAAGCGAATTTGTTTAAAGCACAGATCTTCCGCAACTATTAGCTGTACACAAAGTCAACATATATATTTTTAATTATCATAATAAAGACAATTAGCCCTAATCTTATTTATAAATCATTTCGACCATGCAGGTTTCACTAGGGGGAAAATCATTAAACCTAAGATCGGATACTGTAGAGGATGGAGACAAGGAGAAAATTAATGCGTGGGACTAAAAATGTGGGACCCAAAACATCGACAATAAGATCGGAACGTTGGTTTAATCCATTGTTTCAGAAGTTGCCACGCACTATATAGCCTTTTATTTTGTTTTTTTAAAAAAAAAAATCCTGAGTTTGCTAATTGCTAAACATTATTGGCTGCTTGGGGAGTTGCGGATGGAAAGACATGGAGATGGAGAAGACGTTTTATTTAGCGTAATCGATCTTACGTAAGAAATTAATGCCGTTGAAAAGTCAGACACTCCTTCTGTTTTATACCCAACTGTAATTGGTCTAGCTAGCAGTAAACGCAGAAAACAAACATGCCTTACAAATAATTATAGGTAAGATGTCTGAGTTCTGCATGCCAATTTTTTAAGAGGAAATATAAATTGTCTTAAATTTAGAGGAAATCTCGTATAAAGGAAAAAACGGTACATATACCAAATCAAAAAATGAGGGAAAGTAGAGATATATACAAAATAATTTTCTTTTTTATTATGACTTTGTTTAAAAAAAAAAGTGACTATAATAAAGATTAAGAAGTTGGAAATAAGAAAATTAATGCAAGATATAAAAATATTAAGCATGAGACCCAAGCCAATGTGTTTGATTCTAGTGGAAGAGGTTACTCCTTCACAACCTTGCAAACCAAGGTTCAAATCTCATTTGAAAAAAGTGTCCACATTTAATTGCTGGCAGTACTTTAAATAAGATTATTTCCAATAGAAGGATATTTTTCCTTAGTAAGAAGAAAAAAGGGACCCACGACATCTGCTGGGTACAATAAGATCGGATCATTGGTTTAATTCATTGTTTCATAAGTTGCCACGTATAGCTTTTTATTTTTTCTGATACGAGTCAAGCAACCACACATAAAACTAACTAATATCCGCTTCAGGAGCCTTGCAAGCGTCCTATCCGTATGTAAGAAGACATGTAAACCAGCAGCGACCGATAAGCTTTCTTTGGCAAGATGATCCGCAATGCATTCGCCCAACGACTAATGAGAGTGACCTCCACATTCCGTCTGGATCCAACATATTCTTCATCTCTTGACTAACAGACGGTCTTCGTGAGTGTCGTTCACGGGACTCTTACACAAGGCAACCACATCTACTGAATCTACCTCCGGGATGGCATTTCGAATCCACGATCCCACACAATCTTGAGCCGTGAATGCAGCCCCACATCTCGGAGACAAACAGTCCCCTCCCTCCTCCTTTGAACATGAACGCTCGGAGGAGACCACCAAGTTCATTCCGCAAAAGCCTCCACTTGCAATCCCGGGGATAAATAAGAGAAAGCCCCATCGGTGTTCACCTTGATCCAACTTTGATGGCGGCGCTTGCCATTTCCGCTCAAGTGAACGTGGCGGCATCTGCTTCCCATTAACGAGACCGAGCGAGTACGAGCTTCGTTTAGGGTGTGCATCATGGCCGAGACGGCGGCAATGATTTGGATGTTTGAGACCTTTTACCCTAAAAACAACAAGGTTTCGCGCCTCCGAGCCACCGGCAAAGACAACGAAATCTGTCTCCATTCCTCGCTTCTTGACTACCTCCTCTAGCTTTCAAGTTCAAATAAGCCATTTGTCAAACGGCAAGGACCTAAACGATCGCCATAAATCCGGAGGAACAATTTGGTGCCAAAGTGAAGAGTGATAGGACAATCTCTAAGAAGGTACATGGTGGAGGTCCCTCACGCCACACCGCATATCGGACACGGATCATCCATGGTCAAACCACGCTTGTGCCGACACACGCCCAAACAGATCCGGGAGTGAGGTATCGTGATTAAAAGCGTTATACGCTGTTTTAACGGAGAAGTCACCACTCTTACTCCATTTCCATCTCAAACGCCCATTAGGCATTTCTTCAATGCCTTCCCGGACATTGTTCCACGTTCGCTTGATCCCACTCCACAAATTCGATCCCGGTTTCCTCAAGTCAATACTAGGAATCACATCCTCACCATAGTTATACTTATTCTGAATGACTTTCACCCAAAAATCATTTCGTCTAGTTGATAAGTTCCAACCAATTTTCATAAGGTAGGCTTGATTGGATTGATTTGTATGCCGAAGCCCTAGACCGCCTCTGACCTTGGGTTTACAAACCACATCCCAAGCCACCAACGGGATTTTTTTTTTTCTGTTCATCTGTACTACCCCAAAGAAACTTCCTATTACACTGGTCCAAGGTCTCACACGTGCTAGTCGGAAGAAGGGCAGTTTGCATAACATATCCAGGGATAGCTGAGGTTACCGAAGAAATGAGAGTGGACCTCCCTGCCAATGAGAGCGATTTTGCGTTCCAATTAGACAGTCTTACCTTGACCTTGTCCACCACAAAGTGATAAGACTCCTTAGTGACACGCTTATGATGAAGAGGGACACCCAGGTATTTACCCAAGTCACTGGTAATGGAGAAACCAAGTGACTCACACATCTCAGTTCGTCTCATCAGGTGGTGGACATTCTTAGAGAAGAAGACTCGGGTTTTCTGTTTGTTGATCTTTAGCCCCGAACTAGCACAGAAGGAATTAAGACACGTGTTGATCATAGCTACTTGGTCCATAGAAGCTTCTGCAAACAGAATAATATCTTCGCAAAAAAAGGTGAGAAATGGGGGACCAGTTCTTTTGAGTCGGATAGGCTTCCAATGACCGTCATGAACAAGCAGCTTGAATGAGATGAGCCGTTTTTCCATACATAAGACAAAAAGATACGGGGAGAGCGGATCTCCTTGCCTTACCCCCCTTGATGGATTAAAAAGTTCCGCTTTATCACCATTCCAGAGAAGTTGCATACTGGAGCTGGAAACACAGTTACCAATAACCTCAGCAATGCGACTTGGAAGATTAATTTCTTGAAGGCAGCACAAAAGGAAATTCCAGTTGACTCGGTCATATGCCTTCTCTAAATCAATTTTGATAGCCAAGAACCCTTTCTTCTGCTTCAGACTCCTCATAGTGTGAATGACCTCCTGGGCCACAATTATGTTATCACTACTGTGTCTTCCAGAACAAAGCTGCACTAATTAGGAGCTATCACCCGGGAAGAACAGGTTTCAAGCGATTGACAATGATTTTGAGAGAGCTTTGTAGACAACATTACATAAGCTAATTGGCCTCAAATCACCCATCACCTCCGGATGGTCCTTCTTAGGGATGAGCACAAGTAAGGTCCCATTAACCTCCTTAATATTACGTGGGTTAGCAAATAAATATTTAATGTAAGACACAACAGAAGAAAAGACCGTACTCCATTGGTTCGATAGAAGAGTGCATTGAAACCGTCCGGCCCGGGCGATTTTAGTGCACCCATGCGAAAATAGCTTCTTTAATTTCAATGTCGAGACCTCTCGATCACACCATCCTAAAAGAGCCTCATCCACGTTAGGGAAGGATATGTGACAGCTTAAGAGCTGGGTGGGAGACACTTGTCTTCGGAGAGAAGAGTGGAGAAAAACCGGTGGCGGATCTTTAATTTTAGTTGGGTCATAGAGCCATGAGCTTGCCTCATCTTTAATAGTCTCAATACGCTTGGATTTACGTCGACGGTTAGCTCGGGCATGAAAGTAGCGAGTATTGCGGTCTCCAAGCACGAGACCATTCCGCTACGGCTTTTGAGCCCAAATAAGTGACTCCTAAAGAAGGACCTCTTCAAGCTCTTTCCAGATAAGATACTGTAGATCCTCATACTTAGGCCAAAGCCCATTCCGGGATATAGCCCTATTTAAGCCATCAAGTCGCCGTAGGAGGTGCTTTATCCTACCCTCCGTGTGCCGAAAGACCTTCTTTATTCCACTTAGAACATGCCTCAGAAAATTGTGAAATATTCGACACCCAGGGGACATTAGGAATCCAAGCTTTTCGGACGAAGTCATCAAACTTTTCATGAAGAGCCCAAGCCGCAATAAAGCGGAAAGGCCGGTTTGGTGTGCCACTATCTTTAGTAGGCTCAAGACCGAGAAGAAAAAGATGGTGATCTGATTTGAAGTAAGGCAGATGAGATCCGAGGCATTCGGGAATAAATTAAGCCATTGGTCATTAACAAGTACCCTGTCTAGCCTTGCCTCAGACAAACCACGCTTCCAAGTAAACTCAGGGCCTGCGAAGCCAACATCCTTCATCTCCTGGGTATCAACCCATCTAAGAAAGTCACGGTCAACAGAGCAATGAAAAGTGGCATTTCAGCGCCTTTCACAATGTAGCAAAGTGCCATTAAAGTCCCCACCTAGAAGCCAGGCACCTTGAATCGTTAGTGCTAACCGGGACAAGTTCTCCCATAGCACTCGGCGAGATGCACACGAAGGGCTAGCATATACCACTGTAAGCATCCAGAGCAACATGCAGCCCCATTAACTGTAAATGAATAAACTGGTGATGCCGTTCTAGAACCGAGATAGAGGCGATACTATGGTCCCATAAGCACCAAATTTCACCACTAAACCCCTCACAATCAATTAATACCATATTAGGGAATCCCAACTGTGAAGCTCGCCCAACAGAAGCCTCTTTGGCGCACCTTGTTTCAACAATAGCAATGAAATTCAGATGATAATGAGATTTGAGGTCACGTACTAAAGCAGGAAAGCTTTTAGCACCGGTGCCTCTTGAATTCCATATGAAAAAATTCATTGGGAAACAGTAGGTGGGTTTTGGGGTGTGGCAGCCTCCCCCTCGGCCTTATCCTGATCACACATGGACTCATCTAAGAGAATGTGTTGAACTGAATTAATCCCTTGAAAATCTGCTTCCACGACACAAGACCCCAGCGCCATAGTCTTAACTGCCGAGAATTCCCCAGGTGAGCTCATCGTAGCATCCGAGCTAATTGTAGCATGGCCCACCTCGGTTTCAGCCATAGGAGCTTCATTTGAAGAGCCCACACCGTCCCCAACCTGGGCCTCCATTTCTTGCAACACTTTAAAAGAATTAGAATTAGAAGGCCCCAATCCATGGCCCACAAGTGAGACACGGCCAGCCCTTATTTTGGAAGGATTTTTATTATCTTTCCCCTTTACTTTACCTTTATTTTCATTCTTTCTCTTACTACCAACCGGGACCCATTCGGATTTAGATAAACTCTTATCTTTGACCAAATCCTTTCTATTCAAACTCACATCCGTCAACGCTTCATTCTTTCCAGTGTTACGCCGCAAAATCTGTATATTGTCTTTGGATCCCCGAAACTCCGCCGTCATCGTGCTCTCATGATCTCCTTTCCTTAATCCAGCCGATCTTAACTGCCCATTTAATGATCAACGAAAATCCCGCCTCAAAACCTTGATTTTCCCAAATGGGCTATCGTCGGAATCTACCTCGCCGGTGACAACAGAAACCCCGCCGATATCCCCTGTGCTGTTCTCGGTCTGATGCCCACCAGTGATCCCAACGTTGATATCCTTCTCCAACCCTTTTACTTTGTCAGCCTCCATGCGAACTGCCTTCTCCCGCCTCATCTCGCCATTACCCCTGTCTCCTTATTTGTATTATCCTGTTCAGGTACTTGTGAGCTACTTTGGGGTTTGTTCGTCGGGCAAGCAGCTTTCAGGTGACCATACTTACCACATGAGAAACAAACATTGTGTAGCCCCTCATAAACAATAGCTCTCTCCTCGCGTATTTTTCTTTTAAACATACGCGAGTTTGCTAATTGCTGTGTTTTTTTTTTTTTTGGGGGATGAGTTTGCTAATTGCTAAACTTTATATTGGCTGATTGGGAAGTTGCCACAAGAGTTTAGGGATGGAGATCGATAAGGTTTGCATTTAAAGCAGAATAGAGAGAAGGTTTGAACTTTTAACCTCATCAATCATACGTAATTAATTAATTAGTGTTGTTGGAAAGTCTACACCCTCCTTCTGTCTGATTAAGACGTGCACCAAAATAGTTTTTACTTATTTTATTGTGTTTTACTTCTGCCTTAAACATGAGGGTTATAATAATATATAAATAAACATCACGTAAATATTCACTATTGATGTCTGTTAATGCCCCGATATATATTCCTATCCCAAATTTGAGCTCACTAATTGATGACAGTGACAAAGAGACAGTGAGAGAAACAAATAGGAAGCTAAGAGAGAGCAGGAGACGTTCGAATGAGGCCAATACGTACAATATCAAAAGCTTTAGTTATGTTATCCTTTCAGAAGATTTTGGTGCAGGCCATTACTTAATTAATTAGGTGAATCCAACGGACCGTATCAATCACGCAGGTTCACCCGTTAGATTGATCCAACGGCACCAAAACGCTTCCTTTACCTCCAATCTTTCTCTTCCCAGTCTTTTGGCTACCTAACTACCCTCTCATCTTTCCCCTCACAGGGACTTCAGATCACCCATCTCCTACCTACGTCGGCGATTTGGCTATACTGGAGGCTCGAGGATTTGAGATTTCATCGTTTTAAAAGTGTTGAGATATTATATATTTATATCGTATATTATATTTAATATATTTTATATTCTGGAATAATCTTGTCTACCACTAAAACTTTTACTATTTGTTTTCATGGAAATATATGTCTCTCATCAGCAAGCAGCGGCTTCTTCTGAATTTTGCTCTTGGCGACACAATGAGATCTTCATGAGATCATCAACCTCATCGTCATTATCTTCATCATCTTCATACAATGTCTAGTATGTCTCGGCCCCAAACCCTAGTACAGGAGAAAATACGACTCACCACTAGGCATGAAGTATTCATCAGTTTTAGAGGAGAAGACACTCGCCAGGGTTTCGTAAGCCATCTCCATTCTGCTTTGAGAAGGAAAGGTATCAAAACATACATGGATGACCACGATCTAGAACGAGGTAACGAAATATCATCCACGCTTTTACAAGCAATCGAGCAGTCCAAGATTTCGCTCATCGTCTTCTCGGAAAACTTTGCCTCCTCAAGGTGGACTTTGGATGAACTAGTGACAATAATGAATTGCAAGAGAAAAAGGGGACAACTTGTACTCCCTATTTTCTATAGAATAAGTCCTTCAGAAGTGAGAGACAAAAGGAGTTATTCAGCTGTTTTTCAGAAACACCAGAACCTGTCTAGGTCCGGCATGAAGGAGACGGAGCAACGGTGGACGACCGCCATGGCAGAAGCCGCCAATCTCGCTGGTTGGGAAAGTTCCACTTATAGGTACTCATTAATAATTTCTTTCTCTTTCTCTCACCCTTAGTAACAATTAACGTTTATTTGGTCAAAGATCAAGTTGTTCTAAACTGTTAATAGTATATGTGCCTGAATTTAAATGATTATACATTTATACCTAATGCCCTTTTTTTATTTGGTATATGAAGAACGGAATCTGAGCTTGTGGACGTTATAGCTATGGAAGTGATGAGGAAACTGAAATCTATGAAACACGACAAAAGGGAGGGACTTTCATCGCCTGAAAATTGTTCTCCCAGGAAATGCCTATTACTGCTACATCGGTAACTCCATTTTCTTATTAATTTATATTTTTCATATATTATTAATTAGTCTGAATCATAGATCGTTGTCATCAACTTGTCACTAGGGAAGAAAAAAAAAGTCTCTATATAGTACCCGTATACGGGCGGACCTATAGGGGTGGAAATAGGCTAGGAGCTGTTAAAAGCTCGATCGGGCTGGCTGCTGTCAGGCTAAAAGACCAAGCCAAGGCTGTTGGTCTTAACAAGCCAAGCCTAGGCCTCCCAATAAGCTGTTAGGCTGTCAAACCGGCTGTTAAGATTTTTTTTACAGAATATTAATTATGTCCTCCCCAGTCCTCACTCCTCAAATCAACCTCAAATCAAAAACAGTCCCCAAACCTACATCGTTTTGCATTTCCGCTAGTCACTCTCGACTCTCGATCTCACCATCGGCCGTCGCACCTCTCGAGCCTCGTCGAGTCGTCGATCTCACCGTCGGCCGTCGCACATCTCAGCCACTCAGTCAGTCACGCGGTATGTGTTTGCCTCGTTCAATTTCTTCAACTGCCCTAATTTGTCTTGTTTCTTCTGATTTTGCTTTCCTAAAATTAAATTACATGGTGGAGGGTATGTGTTTGTTTTTTTGGTTGATCTGTTGAGTGACCTTGGGAGTGGTCGCTGCTCGTGCCTCTGTTTCTCCTTCTTTTGTTGTTCTTCGGGGATAACGATCCCTCATGGGGTCGCTTCATTGGTTTTGTTGCCTCAAGTTGATTTTGAAGGATAAACACTGCTCTATCTCACTTTTTCTACCTATTTCTGCTAAATCTCTTTATGTTGCTGGTTATTCTTCGTCATAATGCATAGACACTAATATGTGATATTGGCTTTTCAGTTATTGTTCCATAAGATTTCTTATTCTTTTGTTTACATGATGGAAAATATTCTTCGTTCAGATGGCAAAATTAGTTAAGGAAAGCACCACTTGTATGGTCTGTTTGTGGGGATGATGATCTCGGTCTGGTATAAATGGTAGAATAATTGCATCATTATAGATGATGTGGTTTGATGGTCAAGGTTAGAGGTGTGGAACATATAACTGCATGATAATTTGGGCAGACATAAATATAATGTAATTATATGCCTTTATGCTTGAGTTGAATGTTAAAATTTGTTGACGTTTTATTGTTACTGTTGTAGGCGTTAGGGTTTGTTCTGATTGCAAGGCCTGAATATATGTTGGAAAAGGATATTGGGAAGATACTGGAGGGAACATTATCTTCTGCAGTTGATACTCGCCTTAAGGTAATGGTTTTCACCCTGATATATGTAATATATCTGGTGCTTCTTGGTGCTGATGTAATAGTTGACTCCCATGAACCAACAAAAAAATTGGCCGATAAAGTTGCTACATATGTGGAGCAATATATAGAAGCAATGGAGAAGGTTGGTTATGCTCTTTTTGGTTGGCTATTGTAATGTGTAACATCACCATGTTTCACATTCCTTTTTTATTCAATTTTTATTGCATTTTGATGGCATCTCTTCTCACAATCTATGAAGGTTAAACTAAAGCAAGGATTGAAACTAGCGATGAGCATATCTGGTGAGGGTAATGGGTACTTACAGGTAAATCTGGAATGTTATATCTATGTTCCTCCCTCCCTTCATGCCTTTTTTATTCTTAGTTTTTGTTGGATATCTAACCATTTTGGAATGTTATATTTCTTTACCCTTCTACTTTTGCGGTTGTACCTGCTTATTCTTGGTTGTTGTATGATTGATACCAGAAGACACGTGACTTATCTTCAATTAAATTTTGTAGGAAACCGAATTCTGGCGTCTTTACAAGGAAAACCAACCTCTTTGTGCCCTAGTTATGAAGACTGCAGTTGGGGTTGTATATCTTCTTGCATGCTTATTGAAACCTTTTATGCCATCTTTCACTCTTGAGGTAAATTATCTTCACTGTCTGTATGTCTTATTATTGATCTATGAGAATTTTTTACCAAGTTCAAACTACATCCTTAACAGACCTCCTTAACGAGGCCACGAGGCCGGGGCAAGCGGAGTTTGTATACGGGCCGGACTCGGGTCGAAAAAAAAACCCGTAATGAGCTGAGTCGAGGCTCAAGCCACTTTGTTGCTTAACAGGCCAAGTCGGCCTATTTCCACCCCTACGGACCTAGAAAAATAGTGAAGGGGGCACCATTGGTACTGCCCGAATTTTTTTAAGGAAATTTTTGAATGCATTAAAAAATAAAATAATATAAACAATAAAAAAATCCATGAAATCAAGTGAATATTAATGATCTAATAAGATAGGCAATTATTTTAAAACTTGTCGAGTTAGAAAAGTACTAAGTCTTTATTAGAAATGCAACTACATAAATTACAATGAAGGGTGGGCACTCAATAAATTCAAGTACATAGATTTTAATAACAAAAGTATATTACAATAAAAATAATTACAATGAAATCTTTCTAGGCCTTATTTTTTGAAATTCTATCATAATTGTATTATTATCAATGCTATCAAATACATCTTTTTCAATATAAGGCACTAAACAATCATTTAACCATTCATCTCCCATCCGATTACGAAGTGCAGTCTTGATGTATTAAGGGTAGGTACTAAACAATCATGCAATCATTCAAACATGTATTATTATTATTATTATTATTATTATTTTTAGTTTCCTAAATTCAAAGGGGGGCACTTGCCACCCTTCTCTAATACCTCGGTCCGCCACTGCCCGTATATATAAGATCGATCGAGGGGTGAAATAAATTGTGACTACGAGTAATTCTAATTAAAAGCAGGTAACTTAATTGGAATAAAATTTCAATCTTCATCCGAACATGGTCTTGTTTCGTTATGAAAAATTAAAACAATGAGCACCCTATTTATTTATTATAAGAGAATCCCGTAAATTTTTGTTTCATGTAACATATATATGAATTTTATCCGATGGCAAACCTTTTTAAATACTAATTTTGTTCCTAAAGTGAGGGAATTTTTCCGCTAATTAATTAGTGACAGCCTTTTTTTTTTTTGTAGTTTATATATATCTTTAAAGTGCTCTGAAAATTTTTATGGTGATGAGTAAATGCAGTGGTAATATACTGGGCAATCTACGGGATGCTTTGTTCCTGAAGGAGAATGAGAAGTTGGATAGTCCCGGCTATTTGAATAGGTATGTTTCTTATAATATTTATTCTGCTTATATAAAAATATACTTTATAATAAGTAGTATTCTTTTATATATGATCCTTTTTAAAGACCAGCTATTGATTATTATACTTAGATTAAAAATAGTTAAAATTTCGAAATGCATGCATGATGCATGTCTTGAATTGATTAAGTACTAAGAGCGAAGAGTTTTATAAGTAAGGTATCCTGGAATATATATATATATATATATATAGATATAGATATAGACACACACACTTATTAATTAATAATAGAAGATGAGTTTGATATTCCCATAAATTTCGAAATGAGTTATGTTATATTTACAAATAGTTTCGTTTTATATAGTTTCTAGGCTAAAATAGACTTTTAGTTCTTTAAATTTACATGAAATATATTTTTGATCTTTTAACTTTATAACTTTATAATGTATACTTTTGTTCTTATATTTCTAACAACGTTAATGTTGCAAATAGAAATCGTTGACACAACAAACTTAAGTGATAACTATGTAATTAAATGTTATTAATCTTAAATTTAAAATATGTGTAAACTAAAAAATATCTAAAAACCTAATGAAGAAGTCAATATCCTCGATTGTATTAAAAAAATTAGTATAATAATTTAAATATAATATATTAAAAATTAAAACTTAAATATGTTTTGTCAACTGCATAGTCATCACTTGAGTTTGTTGCGTCAACATTTTATGATAACAACGCGAACGATGTTAAAAATATGAGACCAAAAGTATATTTTATAAGTTTAAGGAACCAAAAACATACCTTATATAAAACTTAATGAACTAAAATTATACTTTACTCTAGTTTTTATATTATACCCCCTCGGCCCTCCAACTGTTTTTATAAGAGTCAAAATTAATTCAAATTATTAAATAATCCTTCCGGCCTTATTTTTAGTGCGGGAGGATTTTGTGATCTTTTTATTAGGCAACATAGTAATTATTTATTACAATGGTTCTCTTTTACTAGTGTTTAATATTGATGCTTGAAAGTGGCAAGGCTAATACTCCCTCTGGTCCTCAATATAAAACATAATCGCTTAATTTAATTAGATTAAGAAAGTTATTTTAGTTGATTAATATGATTTTTTTTTCCTGAAACACCCTAACTATCTTCTTTCTGGCTCTCTCTTACTTGATTATTATTGTAGAGGGAGTACCAATAGGAGTGAATTTAAAAAAGATTGATAAATATAAAAGGGAAAAACATTTCTCGTTGTAGGAGAAGTGTATTCTTATGTCACACGCACATGAAATGGTGGGACCCACACATATATATAATCTATATATATGTTGGGTCCCACCATTTCATGTGTGTATAGGAATCTTCTCCTCCTCATGTAACATGAGAAGTTTAAACCCCATATAAAAAATATGTCTTATACTTAGAACCAATGTTAACTCTTTGATTAGGTCATATTTTAAGGACAAGAGGAAATATAATGTTGTGAGAAATTCAATTAATGAGAAAGTCACCGCAGGAACCCTTATGACAAACGAGAGCAGTTATGGTGGGGAATCCTGCACCTGCACCAGCACCAGCATGTGGCAAATTCACTTTGAAACGCTGCGTTGCATTCACAACGACCACCCCCAGTGTGTATATGTGTTTATGTTTTGAAACTTGGTAATCAATGTGTTGTTTACTAGATTCCTACGTTTTTTTGGGTCAACTATTCGATTCCTACTTTAGGGTTGGTGAATTTGACACTGCCTTGAAACGGTGCACATCGTGTTTGTTTATTTCACTTTTTATTTCAAATATTTTGCAGTGTACGAAATAAATATAAATGTTAGAATGAGAGTACTTTTATCGTGTACAGCGCAGAAATATTTAAATTTAAATGACATTTTAAAAAACATTGGGAGTTAAATTGCATCACAAATTTTCTTAGGATAGAAACTAATTAAAAAAAATACAAATTGCTGAATAAACCTTCACCAGAAAAAAAAAAAAAAAAAAAAACTTGAAAGAGACATATACCTGCGGTTTTCATATCATTTGATACCCCTTTACTTAATTACTTGCCTAACAAGCAAATTCGTTTAAAGCACAGATCTCCGAACTATTAGCTGTACATAAAATCAACATATATATTTTTAATTATCATGATAAAGACAACGACCGGATCTTATTTATAAATCATTTCGACCATGTAGGTTTCACTAGGGGCAAAATCATTTAACCTAAGATCGGATACTGTGGAGGATGGAGACAAAGAGAAAATTACCCGTTAGATTGATCCAACGGCACCAAAACGCTGCCTTTACCTTCGATCTTTCTCTTCCCCGTCTTTTTGTTACCTAACTACCCTCTCATCTTTCCCCTCACATTGACTTGAGATCACCCATATAAATCTCCTACCAACCTCGGAGATTTGGCTATACCGGAGGCTCGAGGATTTGAGATTTCATCGTTTTAAAAGTGTTGAGATATTATATCTTATTTTGATATTTGATATACTCTATATTCTGGAATAATCTTATCCACCTCTAACACTTTTACTCTTTGTTTTCATGGAAATATATGTCTCTCAGCAGCTCATCATCAGCAAGCAGCGGCTTCTTATGAATTTTACTCTTGGCAACACAAATGAGATCATCAACGTCATCATCATTATCCTCATCTTCTTCATACAATGCCTAGTATGTCTCGACCCCTAACCCTAGTACAGGAGAAAAAACTCACCACTAGTCATGAAGTATTCATCAGTTTCAGAGGAGAAGACACTCGCCAGGGTTTTGTAAGCCATCTCCATTCTACTTTGAGAAGGAATAGTGTCAAAACATACATGGATGACCACGATCTAGAACGAGGTAACGAAATATCATCCACGCTTTTACGAGCAATCGAACAGTCCAAGATTTCGCTCATCGTCTTCTCCGAAAACTTTGCCTCCTCAAGGTGGACTTTGGAAGAACTGGTGACGATAATGAGTTGCAAGAGAACAAGGGGACAACTTGTCCTCCCTATTTTCTATAGAATAAGTCCTTCAGAAGTGAGAAAGAAAAGGAATTATTCAGCTGTTTTCAAGAAACTCCAGAACCTGTCTAGGTCCGGCATGAAGGAGAAGGAGCGACGGTGGACGACCGCCATGGTAGAAGCCGCCGATCTCGCTGGTTGGGAAAGTTCCACTTATAGGTTCTCATTAATAAGCTTTCTCTTTCTCTCACCCTAAGTAAAAAATTAACGTTTATATGGTCAAAGATCAAGTTGTTTTAGACTGTCAATAGAATATGTGCCTGAATTTAAATGATTATACCTAATGGCCTTTTTTTTATTGGGAAAATCATTTTCAGGTCCCAAGATACGAAATTAATAACAAAAAGGTCTCACACCAAATTCCCCTAACAAAAAAGTCCTAGGAACTTTTTTATGATTATTTGTGAATAAGTTACGGAACTCCCCTCACAAAAAAGTCCTATTGTCAAAATGACTTTATTAGTTGTTAAAATGTCCCTATGAAAATCTCGTTGTCAAAATGGTTTCTTATGTTGTCAAAATGGTTTTTCATATTACCAAAAATTATCCAGATTTCTAAAATTCTACACGTCAAAGAAAAAACTCAGAGAATTTTTGGCAACATTAGAAGCTATTTTCACAACAAGATCCCCCCATGGACATTTTAACAACTAATAAAACCATTTTGACAACATGAAAAGTCATTTTGATAATGAGACTTTTTTGTGAGGGGAATTCAGCAACTAATCATAAAAAAGTCCTTAGGGACTTTTTTGTGAGAGGAATTTGGATGTGACTTTTTTGTTATTAATTCCGTACCTTGGGACCTAACAGTGATTTTCCCTTTTTTTATTTGGTATGTATATGAAGAACGGAATCTGAGCTTGTGGAGGTTATAGCTATGGAAGTGATGAGGAAACTGAAATCTATGAGCCACGACGAAAGTGAGGGACTTTCAGCGCCTGAAAATTCTTCTCCTAGGAAATGCCTATTACTGCTACATCGGTAACCCCCTTTCCTTATTAATTTATATTTTTCATATAGTATCACTACAAAAAAAAATGACACTTTATAGCGATTAAAATGTCGTATTTGTAGCAGTTTAAGATGCTACAAAACACACCATTGCAAGCAACTTTGTAGCGGTTCTAGAAACCCACAACTACATATAACTTAACTACTACAGTAACTCTAACGGTTTCTTACCACCACTACAATATGAGGTTGTGATGACGTCGACTGTAAATAATTTTTAGCGGTTTGGTAACCGCTATAATATGAAATTAACCACATTGGTAGTGGTTATCTAACTACTACAAAATTGGATGAAATTTCAAAAAAATGCGCCAAAAGTTATTGTGTAGCTGTTAGGTAATCGCAATAAAATTTTCCCGCCATTTTTTCGGAAAAAAAAAAAAAATTTGCCGCCTTGTTAAAATTTTATCCAACTTTGTAGCGGTTTCAAAAACACTACAAACGAATGGAAAAAATTATATGTCAGAATCTGTAGTGGTATGAATAACATTTTTTAAAAAAAATTGAAAGAGTCGTTTTAGATTATTTTATTAATTAACTATTAATTTCAATATAAATTATTTATATTAATGTTAAAAAAAATTAATATTAATATTTGGTATTTGATTATATATGGTTATTATATAGGTGTATAAAAATGAGAATGTGTAGATCTAATAAGAACTAATTCTAATTTCATTTAAATAATATTTAATTATGAAAATAATGTATATGAAAGTAAAAGGTGTTGAAAAAGGTCCTTAAAATTGTGAATAAAAAAAATAGTATCACAAAGTTTGAAGAAAAAAGAAATATTTGTAAACAGATGATAATTATATTTGGTCCGCTTAACTAGCACTTAACCTCTTCAGAAATGTTGACAAATGAGAGAAAACGAGAGAAAACTTTTTAGGAAGAGATGATGAAGCATATAAAATGAGGTGTGATGGGGGTATTTATATGGATATATGCGTAACACTTATAGCAGTTGATATGACGCTTCTTGTAGCGGGTGAGGCGACTGTGTTTGTAGCAGTTTGTACATTTGTAGCGGTTGGGTTTACTTTGTAGTAGTTATAAAAACCCCTACAAATTCTATTATGGTTTTTTTTTTCTTAGAAAAATATAGGATTACAGATTAAATATGTTATCGTAAGCATAATTTTTTATATCAATCTTCGTCGCCATCCCTACAAAAAAAGTGTGGAGAAAATGTTACTTGTGAGTTTAATATGTTTGAACACAAATTTAACTTAAATTAAATATTATTTCATAAAGCGTATATTAAAAATGCACAGAACTATAGGTAAATTGTCATCGCTGTTTGGGAAGAAGTTTTCGAAACTGGCGGGCTGGAACGACTCACTCTTGTAGATGACATTATAATCATCGCCCATGTCGTAAAGGTCGCAAGGTTTTAAGTAAACAATCATATTCCAATCCCTGTGCCTCTCGTCCACGACATAATAAACCTGATGTGCCTCTAAGGCAATAATATATGGCTCATCATCTTCAGACTGACCAGTGTAAACAGGCCGAGAGAAATTCACTAATGTGATGTCTAAGTCGTCAGTTGTGAGTTCCTGAGAAGTTATCATATTTTCCCACAAACACTTGAAGGTGATTTATTTTGACCACATCAAACAGCTTTCCATAATACGCGATGTCACCCAACTGTATGTTTCTGTCTCTGTTGCTTGCATAACTCCTCGTCCCTAAAGTGACATAAACACCCAAGTTTGGGGTTAGAAATCTTTGATATATCTAATGAAGTTGTGCAAAACTTGAAACCATTGACATTGTATGTCGAAAATCTTTGGGCGTGGTCAAGTGGGCCGAGTACGAGAGATCTGAATTTTGGTGAGTGTGGGTTGTAGTCATTTAGTATTCTCCGCGTAAACCAACCCGGGAATTCTCTGTGGACCTTTCTATCAATTTCAGAGGATTTCTGTAAATGGATCCTCAGTTGACGCTTCACATGACTTATGAATTCCCTACAATTAAGCATGCGGTGACGATCATGAAATGTAAGTATAAAACGTAAGGAAATATATAGGATAACATATAGTTGTGTACAATCCTTCTTGAAGGAAGGGTTCAACTTTAGCGCAATTAATCAAGATATGTCTATGTGCTTGAAACTTCGAGTTGTCATCGGTTTGAAGTTCTCACTTTCGCCAGTTGGTTTACCAACACGAGGGATTAAAAACTCGTTGATGATGGCTCGGGCTCAGGCGAGGGCAATCGTCGCACGAGGCACTTGGTTGAAAGACGTTTCAATGTCATTAAAGTATCTTGAACAAAAATACAGGACCTCATGCCCTATATAACCTTCTACTATTGAACCTTCAAGCCACGTCTTATTCCTTACGTAAGATTTCAATTCCTAAGAAACCTATAAAGTAAAGAAAGCAAAATATCGATATATCAATGATGAAATTGCGACTAGCAAGTAATACTGATGTAATTTATTTTAAATGAGTACTTCTCAATAGGATACATCCATCGGTAGTAAGCTGGGTTAGCAAGCTTTGTTTCGTGAACAAGGTATATTGTCGGAGTGAACCATCACTTTGTGAAAAAGGACGGAGGAAAGATCATCTGCAAATGACACGGCGTAAGAATGATTTTACATTGCGGTTTGCTCGAGCCTCTCCACGATCAAAACCTTGGAAAACAACTTCCGAAAGAAAGAACACAACTCCACCAAAGCGATCAACACATCGAGAGGCGGCGTATTTTTATGGCTTGCGGAAGTAAGCTGTTGCATAAGCACATGTGAGTCATAACTCTTCATCCCGACAACCTTTCGAGCTTTCATGTCAATACATCGTGAAATGTTGCTCAAATACTTATCGGGAACTTTTATTTTCTTCAACATCGTGAGGAAGATTTCCTTATTCGGTTTTGTTAGGGTGAATTTTTCGATTGAAATCTGTCATGCTCACCTAGTCTCGCGTCTCCATGAACTCCCGTGTCCAGTAAATCTTTCCTCGCTTGAAGATGATCTTTTGACTTGCACGGTTCATTAAGAATCGTGTATAGCACATTGTCGCACACATTTTTTCAATGTGCATGACATCAAGATTGTGTCAAAGTAAATTATCTTTCCAATATGGAAGAGTGAAGAAGATGCTTATCTTACGCCACCATTACTAAGACGCAGAGCGAAGTCCTAGCGGTGTTTCTTCCGGCTTTTGCTGCATCATCATTTTTCCATATTCAAATTCAACATCCTGAAGCTACTCATGATTTATGCCTTTGGATAAATTCGAGGAGGTCCTTTTTCTGTTGCACATTAAAACTATTGCGTTGCAACCTAAACTTGTGGATACCATCGAGAAACCTTCGATGACCCATGAAGCACCACTTACGGTTGTGGGGAAGGAATTGCAAGTTGGACACACAAGGTGGTATGCACATTCCACGGATAATGTTTCGGGCTATGAAAGTCACTTGTCGTCCACATCAAGGCTGCACGCAAGTTGAACAGTTTCTTCTCGTGCGCGTCATACGTCTCAATGCCATCATTCCACAAGTCCACCAACTCTGCAATAAGCGGTTGGAGATACACATCGATGTCATTCCCCGGTGCCCTTTTGCTTACAATGATCATAGACAAAATGAAGGAGCTTTGTTTCATACATATCCAGGGGGCAAGTTGTAGGGTATTAGACAAGCGGCCAAATACTATAGCTTATGCTAAGATTCCCAAAAATTAAAATTTTCGATCGCCCAAGCAAGTCGAACATTTCTAGGGTCCTTGCGAAATTTGGAAAGTACGAGTCGAACGCTTTCCACACTTCAACATTCTATGGATGTCTTAGTTTACCATCTTCATTCTTGTCAACTTACGCCACTTCATATGCTCATCTGTCTTAGACGACATAAATAATCTTTGTAAACAAGGTTTTAAAGGAAAGTACCTTAGAATCTTTGGCAGTTTCTTCTTTTGCTTTTTTCCCTTCCAAGCTGTCTTGAACCTCGAAGTGTGACACTTCTTACAAGTCTCCCTCTGAGTGTCCTCTCCCCAATAAAGCATACAGTCGTTGGGGCAGACATTGATTTTTTCGTAGTTCAAGCCTAATCTGTTAATTATGTTCTTGGCCTCATAGAAGGTTGTGGCCTGTGAGAATGTCCACGTCAGGGAAAGCATCTCGTAGTAATTCCAACAACATTGACATTTCCTTATCAGTGATCCCACACAAGCACTTGATATGATACAATTTGATCAAGAAATGCGGTGAAATTGTCATCTTGAAAACCAAAAGCATCGCGAATAGCTTCAATAACAGGATCATCTTGATCTAATTGATTTCCTACTTGTAAAATTTGAGGAAGATGATCCCCATATCTCATACCATGTATCTCACCATAACTCCCCATAATGTATTTTTTCCAGTAAAGGGTTTAAAAGCAGATGTTCCAGAGCAACTTCTCTTGTATGCCATTTCTCAGACTTGCATCGACAACACGGACACACGATCTTACCATTACAGCTAGTGTGAGAGAAAGCAAAATCTAATATTGTGGTCAATCTTGTCAAATATGCGGGAGAATTGCGCAGCAACTTGATCCATGACTTATCCATATGTAGTGAACAAAGCTATGATAGAATATAGGTGAAGAGAGAATGTTTAATCATCTTGAACGTTTGTTGGGATTATATGGAACATTGGATTATTTGTAGCGGTTTAAAAACCGCTACAAATGTCTATAATTTAACTGCTACATGATAATATTTGTAGCGGTTTAGGATCAAGACCGCTACAAAGTACGGCGGGTTTTTAAAAAGGCATGAATTTGAAACTTGTAGCGGTTTTTGTCTAAATAATCGCTACAAAATGAAGACTTGTTTTAAAAAGTGGCGGGTTTTTGTTTTGAATTTCAAATGTTATACTTTAGTAGTGGTTACAAAATTTAACAATTTCTATTTTATCTATCTATCTAAATTTATTCCATTATTATGCTTATGGTAAATATATTTAACTAGATATATATGCTTATGAATGATAACAATTATGCTTATTTTTATTAATGTTAATATATAAATTAATAAAATAATAACTATATTAACATTAATAAAATAATATAAATTAATATAAGTATTAAAATATTATTCCATTATCAAATGTCGATCATATAACAAATAAAATAAAAGATAACAATAATTTTAAAGACATAAAATTTTCCAAAAACGAAATAACGTATAACAAACATTTTAAATAAAAAAATTGTCTACAAACATAAATAAAAGCTAATTATCGGTCTCGACTCGGGAGGGCTCTCATGGGGCACGGGATCAACGTACGCAGAGCCGAGGTAACACCCTCGTCATCGGCGGGGAGGAAGCGGAGGGGAGCATCAAGGTTGAACATAGGAGGAGGCGGGGGAGGTGGCAGCGCTTGTTAGGAAACATCTCCCTATAGGCGCTAGCGAAAATCCCAGTTCTACCTCAGATGAGTGTACCAAGTGTCAACTTGGTCCTGAAACCGCCTAGCAAGCTCCGAGTCTTGGCGTCAACTGCGCGTCAATCATCGCTTGAGCCGCCTCGGCTATCGGCCTTCTCATGTTAGAGATTATGGCACGAGGGGCGAAGCTCTTGCCGTAGATCATGCTAGGCACAGGCGCCTAACCCGTACCTAACGCGCCCAAGATGCTCAGGCGGGCTCATGGCAGCTTCAATGGGGCAATAGGATCCACAAACCCTGTGACTCCGAGGTCTAGGATTGTCGCAACTTCGAATGAGTACGCTCGATCCGCTCCTAGCATACACATTTTAGAAAACATTAATGAAACAATTTCACATAATTTAAATAAACTATATAAATCACTTGTATGTAACTTACTATCGGCTCCTACGCACTAAGAGGCCGTCGTCCCGTCACGGTGTCTATGGGTGTATGTGAACAACTCCTATAGTCCTCGACGGATCTCCTCTGAGCCTTTTTCTCTTGAAAGAATTAAAAGAATATGAACTTTGTTATTTCAAAAATAAAATAATTAATAATTCTCTAGTATAAAGCTTAAATTAATTTAACTTTAAAATTACCACTCACTATAGGTCACTGACAAATGTCTTGGATCTGCTTAGTGTGATGGATCCTCTGCTGCGACCAACTTACATTGTTCCTACGAGACAAAACCTGCGAGAAGGTACGAAACATTACAATAATTACAACAACAAAAAATTACAATAATTACAAAAATAATATTTATTAAGAAGTTAATAATTCTTTAAAAATGAACATATCCCTATTGGCTCCTCTGAGCTGGACAAAAATTGCCCGGTCTAATCTAGGACACTCTCGATCAAGCGCTCTGGAAGAATTGTCTCATCCTTATTCATGTTGTCGTAGAGACAACCCCTCCGATTCTTTCGGCCTTTCCCTATCTTTATCGGTGAGTACTTCTTCTGTTGGCTCGAACTTTAAACTTATGATGTATCATAAGTTAATTAATAATTAATTAATTAATCAATTAATAAACCAAAAATTATAACTATTTACATCTAAAATATAATTAAACAAAATTACTTATCAGCACAACTTCCTCAAACGTTGTGTCCTTCGGCAACTTTAGAACATGCTTCCAACTCTTGAAGTAGATGGGGAACCGCAACCAATTCGCCTGAGTCCATCGGCCCGGCGGTTGAACGAGGTGACCACCATTCTCGGCCAGGATGGCCCGTCAACTCATTCCGGTCAACTACGACGCAAGACCCTACGCAATAGATTCACACCGGCAACATCTAGCTTCCTCTGGCGATGTTCCCTACGAATCTGCACAATTATAAGCACATTTTTGTATGAAATTAAAATACAATTTAATTAAGTAAGGAATTTTAATTTTAATTTTGTCACAAAATAATTAAATATACCTTCGACATCCACCTCAAATCCAATCGAGCACGAAGACGATGGTCGGGGTTCCCTTGGTCCAGCTCCTCCTCCCAATCAATAAACCGCTTTGCCTCGCCTATAGGAAAGCTGGATATCTATCTCAACATTTTCATCAATATCGCTAAGGGATAGATGTACGTCTTGTCCTCCTACAGGGTCTCCGTTTGTGGGATTGGCTCCTCTAAGAATAGCGATCTATCTTGATCCCCACTGCGGTGGCGAGAGGATATTTCTACCCTCGCGCCCTCCCCACGGCCCTATCACAATTCACGGCCCCTCTACTACCCCTTTGAGGCACTCTACCACGTACTACTTCTTTATGTCTCCTAGAATCCATAACTCGTAAATGTCGTTGTAAGAAAGCGTGATAGAAGGAAAGTTGAGAGGCGATGATTCAAACCTTGTGTGGTTTGCCTTGTGGAGGCAGCGTGGGTTAAAAAGGCGTGATGGTTGTAGCGGTTTTGTGCCCCAACCGCTAAAAATATAACCACATTTGTAGCGGTTATACATAAGGCATAAACCGCTACAAAATACGAAACCCTACCTCGTCCAACGTGACATTTTGTAGCGGTTCTATGGCTGCTGCAAATGTCATGACTCCTTGCATTTCGTAGCGGTTATTGAGATATAACGGCTAAAAATATATGACTATTTACTTTTACGTAGCGGTTTCAAGTAAAAACCGCTACAATATTTCGTTATTCTGAAAATAGTGCAACACGCCATGTGAAGGCTGGATTTGCAAAATAGATGTCAATCTCCAATGAAAAAGTCAACGACTTATTTTCATCACGAGAGAGGAAACTATATTGCAACCCAATCCTGTTGTGAGCTACACTATTTTACGAAAATGATTTGGGGGTATATATAGGTTGAACTTTTGTAGCGGTTTTCGATATAAGCTGCTACAAATGATAAACTTTGTTGCGGTTTACGCCTCTATTTGATAGTACACGACGTATATATAAGATCGATCGAGGGGTGAAATAAATTGTGACTACGAGTAATTCTAATTAAAAGCAGGTAACTTAATTGGAATAAAATTTCAATCTTCATCCGAACATGATCTTGTTTCGTTATGAAAAATTAAAACAATGAGCACCCTATTTATTTATTGTAAGAGAATCTGTAAATTTTAGTTTCATGTAACATATATATGAATTTATCGATGGCAAACCTTTTAAAATGCTAATTTTGTTCCTAAAGTGAGGAATTTTTCCGCTAATTAATTATTGACTGACTGTTTTTCTTTTTCTTTTTCTTTTTCTTTTTTTGTAGTTTATATATATCTTGA
The DNA here is from genome assembly GCA_025563575.1 of Acacia pycnantha. NCBI lineage: Eukaryota > Viridiplantae > Streptophyta > Magnoliopsida > Fabales > Fabaceae > Acacia > Acacia pycnantha. The sequence goes on along the minus strand of JAMWYP010000049.1, from coordinate 4,477,982 downwards.
AAGTGCTCGAAAATTTTATGGTGATGAGTAAATGCGGTGGTAATATCTTGGGCAATCTACGGGATACTTTGTTGTGGAAGGAGAATGAGAAGTTAGTACTTGGCGGGAGAGAGAAACATGATGAGGCATCAAGCTCCCATAGTCCCAAGACAAGCGTGTATAGGTATGTATATATCTTTTGCGGTGGTAATTTCCTAAACTTTATTTTCTTCCCTTTAAAAGTTTACTTATTAGCTTTTATACGTGTTCTAATATTTAACGATAGAATTGCTAAATTCACTTAAATGACAGAATTTTGCCTCTAATTAATTAGAGACCGCCTTTTTTTTTTAATATATCTTTAAAGTGCTCACGAAAATTTTTATGGTGATGAGTAAATGCGGGGTGATATCTTGGGCAATCTACGGGATGCTTTCTTCTGACGGAGCATGAGAGGTTGATACTCCTGCTTATAGTCATGTTTCTTATAATATTTAAGCTTCTTATAGGCAAACTTTGAGAAAAATAGGTCAAGACAGAATGAATTGTCTTGGGCCCTGTTCATTTCTATTTATAGTATTGACAGCAAATAATACATTGACACCTGTCCTATAGGAGTATTCTAGAATATACAACACAATACATATTTCCAATAAATACAATCATTTATTTTCTAACTCTCTCCTTTACTTTGGACCCTATCTTTTCCTTTTTACATAAGGGTGATTTTGTTCGGATCCTGTTCTTTGGAGAAACCGTGACTCCTAGCTTGTCCACGAGAAAACGAAACGTGAAAGGTGTAGTGGCTTCGTCGGGCAATCGGCCACTGAAATTGAGTGGGAACATACTAAACCTTCAAAGCTTTAGATAGAACTTTATCTCTAACAAAGTGCGTGTCTATCTCAATGTGTTTTATTCTTGCACGATGGACCGGGTTAGATGCAAGGGCTTCTGCACTAGTATTGTCACACCGGATAGTTGGTGTCTTCTGAATTTTTAAACTTAGCTCAGTCAATAGTGATCTGATCCAGCTAAGTTCAGAGGCTGTATTAGACAAGGACCAATATTCTGATTCACAACTTGAACAAGAAACAACCTGTTGCTTTTTAGATGACCACGTCACTAAAGAATCAAATCACCAAGGAAAACACAGTAGCCTCCAATAGATATTCTATCATCTGAGCATGATGCCCAATCAGCATCTGAAAAGGCTGCTATGTCAAGACATGAAGAGGGTTTTATATGTATGCCATAGTTATTAGTGCCTCTAAGATATCTTAATACCCTCTTGACAGCTTTCCAGTGTTATGTGGTAGGTTGTGAGAGGAATTGACTCAACTTACCAACATTGAATCTAATATATGGTCTCGTGTTACACAAGTATTGAAGAGTACCCACTGCACTTCTATATTCATAAGGATTATGAAGCAGTTCACCAGAATAGGCAGACAGAGATTTATGGCTAGACATTGGGGTTGGACATGATGAGGCATGAGTCATATGAAATCTATCCAATAAGTCACAGATATACTTCCCTTGTGATAAATAAAGGCCAATGTTATCTCGGTGCACTTCAATTCCAAGAAAATAGTGAAGTGAGCCAAGGTCCTTTAGAGAAAAGATTTGGTGCAGTCTAGTGGTAAAACACTTGAGACTATAGGGATTACTTGCAGTGACAAGTATATCATCCAAATAAATAAGGATCATAAGAATTTGACTCCGATCAGAGTAAATGAATATTATCACTCTTGGAATTGGTAAAACCCCATGCTAGAAGAACACTACGAAGTCTATCAAACCAAGCTCTTGGGGCATGCTTCAAGCCATAGAGAGCTTTAGAAAGTTTGCACACATGATTAGGTTTAAAGGGGTTAACAAAACCTTCAGGTTGCTCCATGAAGACTAGCTCAGACAAAAAACCATTGAGAAAAGCATTGTTGATGTCAAGTTGTTTAATTTCCCAACGCAATGCAACAACAATAGTTAAATAATCTGAACGGTAGAAGCTTTAATAACAAGACTGAAAGTCTCATAGAAATCAATACCTTCTGTTTGTTGAAATCCTTTAGCAATGAGTCGTGCCTTTCTCTTTGCTAGAGTGCCATCTGGATGAAATTTGGGTTTGAACACCCATTTATTGTCAACTACATTCTGATTGGGTTGCCAAGGAACAAGAGTTCAGGTTGAGTTTCTTTGTAAAGCATTAAACTCTTCATTCATGGCTTGCTTCCAAAAAGGTAGGTTTGTGTTAGTTCTCGTTGTTTTGATGATCACAAATCTCAAGTTATTGAATTAAGTGTTTTGTGTCTAAGTTATGGTTTGCTCGAGTAGAGGTTAATTTATGCTCGAGCATACATGATCTAATAGATTGTATAAGTGTTTCAGAGGTCCATGCTCGAGCAGCATGTTAGTGATGCCCGAGCATCATTGGGACAGAAGCGAGGATGTGGAAGTTGAGCAGTTATGCTCGAGCAAAGAACGAGGCTTGCTCGAGCAGCAGCGTGACTAGCAACAAATTTCCAAGGCTGAAGAGTCCTGCTCGAGCAGCGACGAAGGCTTGCTCGAGCACCATGCTTGAGTAAAGGAAAATGTATGCTCGAGCAGTATTTTTCAAATTCCTAATCTTCGTCTCTGGATGACTTGGGCCCAAGCATGAAAATGTCATGCTCGAGCACCATGCTCGAGCAGAGGAAAAGTCTTGCTCGAGTAGCATATGTTAACATCATTATCTTAGTCTCTAGTCGGCCTGTGCCCGAGCATGGAAATGTCATGCTCGAGCAGCAGGAGATACTTGCTCGAGCAACGTCATCTAGCATCCCACTTCTCTTCTTTGCCTGACCTTTGCCCGAGCATGCCTTATGGCTTGCTCGAGCATGAGCGATATGTTGCCTAAGCATGAAGACTTTCATGCCCGAGCAATAGCGTCTTTGAATTCTTATCTTCGCCTCTGTCTAAGGCTTGCCCGAGCATGAAGATGTCATGCTCGAGCACCATGCTCGAGCAGAAGAACTAGCTTGCTCGAGCATCAGCGACTGAAACCAATTTTTTATTCTATGCAAGAGTAGCTTGCCCGAGCAAGCATGAATTGTTGCTCGAGCAAAGCCCCTGTTTTTCAAATCGCCGTCTGCGTAAAACTATATATCTCTGTAGTTAATCCCATTACTTCTTAATGTTACTCATTACTACTTCTAATTGTTTTTAATCAGTTTGTTAATGAGTTTCAGAAGATTTTATCATGGATTAAACATCAGATTTACAAAAAGCAAATTGTGTCAGGGAAACATTAAATGTAGTTGCCAAAACCGCTGATAATCTCCATAACCAACACTCTGATAAAGTTTTCTCTTACATTCCATCTGAACATTAAATGTTGTGTCTCAATAGGCAAAACAAAAGGAATGAAGAGAATGTTGAAACTGCAATTCCACCTGGATTATTTGAACGGCGAAAATAGTATCCCGACTTCATCTATCTAACGAATACATACAAGAGTCTCAACGGATAATTCTCAAGTTTCAGCAATGGTCATTTATTACAACATCTATAAATAGCCGAAACATTGAATTCGCCAACCTATCGAAACGTTGTGCATTCAATTAGAATTTATTGCAACTACTACTGTTTCATTAATATCTTCGGATATCTTTGTGTACTTCAGTGTTTATCTTTTATCTACTCGTGAGGAGTTTCTAAACACTTGCTTTGATTATTGGTTTTGTAAAATCTTAAGGTTGAGGAACCTTAAGTGTGGGTGTACGATTACAACTTGTAAAGGGGAGTGAATCCTAGTGAGAGGATCATCCGAGTACAGTGTGTAATTGTAATTGTCTTTGAGAGATAGTGGAAATCCCAGGTGTTCTAGGGACTGGACGTAGGTCAAGGAGTTAGACCGAACCAAGATAAGCCTTGTGTCGTTTTTGCTTTTCTCTTTGTTTCTTTTTTTAAGAGTTCTTGAGCTGTTAGCGAAAGAATTTTATAATCACCTATTCACCCCCCTCTAGGTGATATTCCATCTTCAGTTTAAAGCTTCCCTTGCTGTTTTGGGAACATATTCTGAAGCTTGAGTCAGGCCAACATAAGGCATTTTGGGGTTGAATATGGCATGTTTTCTTCTGGTCTGCATATGATGTGTGGTAGTGCTTACTGAAGACACTAGAACAAAGGAAGGTAATGGCTTAGATGCAGTGCGTGCGCTGTTAAGAGATGCATCATTAACATACAAGGCAAGAGATGGCTGCTCTTGGTTAGAACTAGACAGATTAAAAGTTATAGCAGCAACATATTGCTCTCGGCCAGGGTTGGAGTGTGTAGCAGCAGCAGATTGCTCTCGGCCAGAACTGGAATGTGGAGCAGGACAATTCAAATCTGAGATTGCTGGAGAAGCAATAAGAGTATCAAGGGTAGCAGTAGGAATGGGACTCATTGCAGCAGCTATAGGAGTAGACTTCTCAATGTTGGGATCAATTTGGAGCATGTCTTTAGAGATAATAGGAGCAATACTAGAAAAATCTAGAATCTCAGTAGGTTGAGATTGCTGAAAATTCAAAAAACCATTTGCAAAGGATAATCATCTTCATTAAAGATAACATGATGTGAGATGTAAATTTGTCCTGTGGAGCTTAAGCATTTAAAACCCTTATGAGATCCACTATAGCCAAGAAAGGTACATTTTGTGCTATGATATTGAAGCTTGTGGTGATTATAAAGGCGTAGACAAGGGAAGCATGCACATCCAAATATCTTGGACTGTTTATAGTCAGGCCTTTTGTGAAACAGCACTTCAAAGGGTGAGAGATTCATCAAAACAGTAGTTAGGAGCCTATTTATAAGATAAATTGTAGCTGAGAAAGCATCCCACCAATAAGAGGTAGGCATATGTGCATTAGCAAGAAGAGTAAGACCTGCCTCAACTAGATGACGATGCTTACGCTCAACTCTACCATTTTGAGCTGACGTGTGTGGACATGAATGACAAAAAATAATTCCATGGTCATCAAGAAGGGTCTGAAAACTCCTATATTCACCCCCTAATCATTGTGAAGGACCTTAATTTTTCTTTCAAATTGATTTTCAACCATATTTTTGAAGACTTTGAAGGCAGAGCGTGCTTCACCTTTGTTTTTCAAAGGGTAAATCCATGTGTGTTTACTGTAATCATCAAGAAAACTAATGTAGTACCGATAACCCCCTATAGACTTTACAGGAGACGGCCCCCAAAGATCAGTGTGAACAAGGTCTAAAACATGTAATGCACGGGACTGTGAAATGGGAAAGGGAAGTCTATGGGACTTGCCAAGTTGACATGATTCACAAAAATTAAAATCTTCATGGCAAACAGAAGGAACATTACAATCAATAAGGATTTACTGTAAAACTTTTCTACTTGGATGACCAAGATGTCTATGCCAAGTTTCTACAATAGATAATGTTTTGCTATTCCTATCACAACTATTTGGTACTAAAATAAAGTTGGCTGCTAACTTCTTTGCAGGAACTACGTCATTGTCAATTTGATACAGCCCAAGAGTAGGTCCTCTAGTTATCTTCCCATGCAGCAAAACATTAGGAACTCTCTTGTCCTTCACAAAACATCCATGAGAATTAAATTCAACACAAATATCACGATTATCACTAATAAGCTTAGAGCCACTGATCAGTTTCTTAGCCATATTTGGAGGAACAAGCACATCATTTGGATTCAAGATAACAGAGTTATCATAGAGTACTCTAGCATTTCCAGTCCCAGTTACATTAACACAAGCTCCATTACTAACTAAGATAGAATTTATACCTGAGTGCCTCCCTGATTCTACATTTTCATCAGTGTTGGTGACATGGTGAGTTGCACCAGTGTCGAGGTACCAAGCTGGATCAGAGACTGTGTCGAGTAGTAATGAATGCAGAAGCATTATCTAGCTTCCGAGGGCTCTTGAAGGTCCAGTCAAAGCGACAAAAGCAATCTGCGACATCGTGCCCTGGCTTCTCATAGAGATGACAATATTTCGTGCTTCTTCCACTGAAAGAGCCTCTGTCATTCCTTCCTCTACCTCTCCAACCTCCACGACCACACGAATTTAGAGCTCGATTAGGAGTGGAATTTGAGTGAAACAAGTTTGGAGTAGAGTTTGAGTGGAACGACAAATTAGCAAAGGCTCCTGACAGAGTAGTGGTTGAACCATTGTTTAGCTGCTCTAAAGGTGACTCGAAGGTCAGTAACTTAGACTGAAGATCTGACCAGGTGAGATTATCCTTTTCCGAGAGAAGAACAACAATAGGTGTGTACTCATTGTCGAGGCCGGCAAGGGTCTGAGTAATGAGATCTATCAGAGATAACGGACAACCGGCGAGAGTACGATTATCAAACAGCGATTTCATCTTCGCTAGATACTCCTTCATTTTCAGGGATCCTTTCTTGAGTTGATGGAATGCACTCTTCAGAAAGGTGATTCGAGACCGTGTATTGACGCCGACGAACTCAGTGATGGCTTTCCAAAGGGCTGCTGAGGTTTTGCAGCTGGTCATTTGGGTTGTGATTTCAACAGTCATGGTGCTAAAAAGCCATCCAAGAAGAAGTTGATCGATAGCAAGCCAGTCATCGTAAATAGGGTTGGGGCAAACCTGATCAGAGGAGTCGAAGACATATTCAGGAGGAATAGCTTTTGTCCCCAAAATATGACCGTCGAGGTAATGACCATGAATGATTGGCATGACAGTCGACTCCCATGTAAGAAAATTGTCTTTGTCCAACTTGACGAGACTACCCTAATTAAGCGAACTGAGAAGGGGTGTGGATCGAGTACCTGTAGGGAATGAGGAGAACCAAATTGCAAACCAGAGAAATAGCCTGGCAATGTGGCTGCTTGAGTGGGAATCAAAGATGAGTGGTGAGAAAACTGAGAGAATGGGGGAGGTGGATTTGGCTGGGTGGAAACAAAGGATGAGGGCGAAGAAATTGCCGGATGAACAAAGTGTGAAGCAGCTAGGAAGGGGGTGGATGAGAGTAGTGGAAATGAGGAGGGCAGGAACAGATTGGGATTGGGAGTGAAAGATGCTGAAGGAGGCAAGGTTGACAAGGGAAGGACATGTTAGAATCCGTACACGCAGTGGAAGGATTTCATCCATTAAATTTTTTTTACGAATCCCAAAGAGGATTTATCAACGGCGTTTAAATCGGGTTCATTAGAAAAACCGTACCTATACAAACTTGTATGCGTCCTTTACGAACACGTGGGCTAACACCTTCTTGCTCGATCAATCTCTATGAGTCGACTCTACGAATCCACTCCCTCTACCGGTACCCACACCGAACAGCTCTCCAACACGTACGGCAGTGTGCTGGCGCCTTCTTACTTTGCGTCTCACGTCTTTTCTCTAGAATTTCTTTTGCGGCATGTCTCTCTTATTTCAATACAACTAAAGTTTCATTTTATAGAGTTTCTTAAACCCTAATTGGGCCGTATTAAAATATTCAAAATTAATCTAAATTAATCTTGAAATTCAAATTTGGAAATTAATTAAATCTGTCCCACAGATCTAATATAATATATTCAATTAATCCAAATTAAAAGCCTGCTGAAATCTGAGATATGATATCTATCTATTTAATTAAATCTGAGATAATATCTCTCAATTTAAATTAAATCAGATATATAATGTCTCTATTCGAAAATTAAATATGAGATATGATATCTGTATATTTAATTAAATTTGAGATACTATATCTCAATTTAAATTAAGTCAGATATATGATATCTCTATTTATTTTAGTCATTTAATTTATCAAATAAATTAAATACTATATAATAATATTATTATCTATATAAATAATATTATTATTATTTTCGAATTTTATATATATATATATATATATATATATATATATATATATATATATATATATATATATATATATATATATATTCATCCTAGATTAAATGTTGTATTCATTAAATCTTAGACATATCTAAGATTCAATGAATCTGAACACTTTTGCTCGTGTTGGGCTATTTTTGTGTGCGACCCTGTAGGTCCACGTGGGATTGGCAGCGGGCCGATACTGTACTAGCCCACAAGTCGCAAGCGGCCTCTAGCAAGAAATTGTGACTACCCAATTCATATGGGGATCGTTGATACGATACAACCTATCATACGACCATATCACGTCCCTTTTGTCACACGATAATTTGGTTAAGGATGAAGCATAGATAATGTCAACCTCCTGTTCTTGACCATTACTTTCTCGATTCTTGAGTAGTCTAATAACTGAAATGGAAACTCCTTTCCATCGTAGTATAACCATACATTTCTCAGACTCACTCATCAAGGGGCCCAGTATTCTCTCTACAAATATGAGGGACAAATTTCATCTTGACCATTCACATTCCTCTGCATGAAAATCTCTGATCCCGATCAAAGCCTTTATCATCACCCGGTCAAAGGTGACTTTTCACTAGGTCAAAGATCGACGACTCTCATGTAGGAATCCATGATGACCTCAGGTCAAAAGGGTGTTGTGACGTGGTTATACATGAGAAAAACTTATGATTTAATCCATGCAGCTTTCTCATAGTGGGTCAATTCAGCACCTTGTACTCTTACAAGTGCATATGACTTTGATTTGTATTTCCATACGTCATCAAAGTCACACTGGTCTTATTTCATCTTCGCTCCGACGTAGATGACCGACCAGGGACATTTAGGATAATCTAAAAGATACATCCAAGGATACAGTTATCACTATAAACATGCAAATGAAATAATAACTAAATGAAGAAATACTTTAAATAACATAAACTTAAAGTACTTTATTCCAACAGGACGGAGGTCACGGTTGAATCATGCGGTTGGAGTGTCTGGGGTAGAGGAGAAAAATGTTGGACATTAGGGTGAGCGGCAGCTGTGACATGGACATTAGGGTTTTCGGATAAGGGTGAGGGAATGGCAGAGGATAATTGGTTAGAGGAATTCCCAGATGCCATTTTCTGGTTAGTGGCTTTGATACCAAGGCAAACTTTGAGAAAAATAGGTCAAGACAGAATGAATTGTCTTGGGCCCTGTTCATTTCTATTTATAGTATTGACAGCAAATAATACATTGACACCTGTCCTATAGGAGTATTCTAGAATATACAACACAATACATATTTCCAATAAATACAATCATTTATTTTCTTAACTCTTATATAAATATATACTTTATAATAAGTATTATTTTTTTATAATCCTTTTTACAGACCAGCTATTGATTATTATACAGATTAAAATTAGTTAGAATTTTGAAATGCATATATGCATGTCTTGTATTAATTAAGTACTAAGAGCGAAGAGTTTTATAAGTAGGGTTGAGTTTCTCTTATCATCATTTTCTTATCATCTCTCATAATCTCTAAATCATGTCCGTCCAATCAATCTAAAAAGTCATCATACTAATACTTTGACTTTTCTCCTATCTTTTCAATCAACGGCCCAAATGAGTTGATGAGAAATAATGAGAAAAAAGGATGAGGAAAGGATCTGCATCCTTATAAGTAAGGCATCATATATATATATATATATATAACATTTAGTAATTAATAACCAGAAGATGTGCTTGATATTCAAATAAATTTTGAAATGAGTTATGTTATATTTACAAATAATTTCTTTTTATATAGTTTTTAGGCCAAAGTATACTTATAGTCTTTTAAGTTTACGTGAGGTATACTTTTGGATCATTAACTTCATAAAGTATACTTTTCATCTTATATTTGTAACATCATTAATGTTGCAAACGGAAATCGCTGACACAACAAGCTTAAGTGACGACTGTATAATTAAATGCTATTAAAATTAAATTTAAAATATGTGTAAACTAAAAATATCTAAAAACCTAATGAAGAAGTCAATATCAAAACCTCGATTTTATCAAAAAAAAATAGTTTAATAATCTAAACATAATATATTAAAATTTAAATATGTTTTGTCCATTGCACAGTCGTCACTTAAATTTGTTGCATCAACATTTTTCATTAGCAACATTAACGGTGTTAAAAATATGAGACTAAAAATATACTTACTTTATAAAGTTAAGTGTCTAAAAATATACATCATTTAAAACTTAAATGATTAAAAGTATACTTTAGCCTGGTTTTTATATTAAACCCCCTCCAACTGTTTTTATAAGAGATAAATAACTCATTCATTAGGTTTAAGGGAATACAGTCAAAATTAATTCAAATTATTAAATAATCCTTCCGACCCTATTTTTAATGCGGGAGGATTTTGTGATCTTTTTATTAGGCAACATAGTAATTATTTATTACAATGGTTCTCTTTTACCAGTACTGTTTAATATTGATGCTTGAAAGTCGGAAGGCTAATACTCCTTTGGTCCTTAATGTAAGACATATTCACCTAATTTAATTAGATTAAGAAAGTTCTTTTAGTTGGTTAATTAAACTTTAATTTTTTTCTTAAAATACCCTAATCATCTTATTTAATTCCTTTTAGCTCTTTCTTACTTGATTATTATTGAGAGAGCATCAACGGTGTAAATTAAGAAAAAATTGACAAATATAATAAATATGTCTTACATTTAATTAAAACCAAGGTTAACTCCCTAATTATATCATATTTTAAGGACAAGAGGGAATATAATATTGTGAGAAAAGCAATTAATGAGAAGTCACCGCAGTAACCCTTATGCAGCCAAACCAGAGCAGTTATGGAGGGGAATCCAGCACCAGCACGTGGCAAATTCACGCTGCGTTGCATTCACAACAACCATCCCCAGTGTATATATGTGCTTATGTTTTGAAACTTGGTAATCAATGTGTTGTTTATTAGATTCCTATGTTTTTTGGGTCAACTATTCGATTCCTACTTTAGGGTTGGTGAATTTAACACTGCCTTGAAACGGTGCACATAGTGTTGTTTGTTTCATTTCACTTTTTATTTCAAGTATTTTGCAGCGCAGAAATAAATATAAATATGTTAGAATGAGAGTAGTTTTATCGTGTACAGCGCAGAAAAATTTAAATTTAAATGACATTTTGCAGGTGATTAATGTAGGGTGAGATTGCTCCATTTTTAAAAACATTGAGAGTTAAATTGCATCAGAAATTATTTTAGGATACCTAATGAAACTAATTAAAAAAAGGTTAAGTAGAAAATCCACCCCGAAAGCAAATGCCCAGGATCAATGTTGAACTGGAAGTTTTTTTAGTCTCAATGTCAGTCCAAAAGTTCTAAAACGTAGCAATGTCACCCCTCTATTAACCACCGTTTATGTTAACCGTAAATTTTGATTGAAAATGCTTACTAGGCAACCATATATACTCTCATTTTCTAACTCATTTTCTAAAAGGATGGGACGGAGGAGAGAGAGAGAGATGATGATGTGTGATAATGAGTTAGAAAATGAGAGTACATGTGATTGCCTAGTAAGCAATTTCTGTCAAAATTAACGGTCAACATAAACGATAGTTAAAAGAGGGATGACATTGCTATGTTTTAGGACTTCCGGGGCGACATTGAAATAAAACAAAAACTTTCAAGATAACATTGTTCTTGGGCTTATACTTCCGAAGCGAATTTGCTACTTAACCCTAAGAAAATACTAATTTCTGAATTAACCTTCACCAGGAAAAAAAAAACACTTGAAAGAGACATATACTTGCCGTTTTCATATCATTTAATGGCCCTTTACTTAATTACTTGCCTAACAAGCAAATTTGTTTAAACCACAGATCTTCTGAACTATTAGCTGTACACAAAGTCAACATATGTATTTTTTCAGTCTTACGTGTGTTGAAGATGATGGAGAAAATTAATGCATGGGACTAAAAATATGGGACCCAAGACATCTACAGTCTTACGTCTGCTGAAGATGATAGAGACATAAGATTGAAACATTGGTTTAATCGATTGTTTCAGAAGTTGCCACGCACTATATAGCCTTTTATTATTTTATTTTTTTAAATCCCTGAGTTTGTTAATTGCTAAACATTATTGGCTGCTTGGGAAGTTGCCGATCGAAAGACATGGAGATGGAGATGACGTTTTATTTAGCGTAATCGATCGTACGTAGAAAATTAATGCCGTTGAAAAGTCGACACTCGTTCTGTTTGATTAAGACGGGAACCAAATAATCAATTCCAATTAATTAGTTTGCCCGTAGTATATACTCTACTTGATTTAATTATCCTCAAACTGATAGATATTACTCCCTCCGGTCCTAATTAATTATAGGATCACTTTTACAGTACAATTTACACTAAAAAAGTAATCTTATAATAAGCACAAGAGGTAGTACTGCATCTATACCAATTGTAATTGGTCTAGCAATAACGCATGATCGCAAAATCTCAATCCATATTAGTCTGTTACTCAGATACATAGAAATATAATCTAAAAAGTGCAGATACGGGATAGTCTGCATAGTCTCAAGGTTAAAAAAATAATACTCTCACAGTCTTAATTATAAGAACACTTTTATATTATAAATTGCATTATAAAAGTATTCCTATAATTAGGATCGGAGGTAGTAATATATTACTCCTTTTATCTCTACATATATAATGTATAGTTTTTTAAGTTCGATTTTTTTTATAAAGGACAATCTATTATATCTCTTGAAAGCTTGTAGTAATGAATTCTTTTTTTGACTCGATCTTGATAACTTGTGATGATATGATGGAATTGGTTTTTTTTAACATCATTTGTTGATGTCATGATTTTTTTTAACAGAACATTATGTTGTATTTTGTTAAACAAAAATTCTGAAAAAATTGGTTGGCAAAAAAGCCATTTAAATGTTAATTATGAATCGGTTGGAAAATGAAAAGTTACTTAAATGTTAAATAAGTGTTTGAAAATAAAAAGTCACTTGTGGGAAAAAAAGATTGTTTGGTTTGCAAATGTTTAAACTTTGACGCCATAATCAAGTTGTTTCTACAAGTTTTCAAGTGACAAAATATATTAGGATCAGGATTCAAATATTGATTTATGCCTAAGTCATACATGCATGATGGGGTGTTTTTGTATGATTTTGAATTAACAATATAACAATTATTTTTTGGGCCAACTAAAATAATGAACCGATTAAAATTCATACAAAGATGCAAACAGACATTTAATAATAGCAATAATTTAATACGCTCACAAAATCAGCACTTAAATTCGTGCAAACGTAAAAACCTGATGGAAACGCGCAGAAAACAAACACACCACCAGGGCCCGTTTGGATAGTGGTGATAGAAGTGGCTTTTACATCTGATGAATTTTTTTTATAGACTTTTCCTGATGTGATTTGTGTTTGGGATAGCGATGGCTTTTTGGTGATAGATCGAAGCAAGGAGGTGTGGCTTCAAAAAAAAAAAAGTAGCTTCAGACTTTGAAGCCCATCAAATGTGAAGCTATCTCAAATACCCAAAAAACAAATTTTCACTTCTAATGAGCTTTTTTTGACTTATGATGCTGTCCTAAACAGACTCTTAGTCGCTAGAATTTGATATTCGGTTAAGCTCAACCGATCTGCCCATTTTTTATTACTAAATTCAAACCACACTATTCACACCATGGCAAGGATTTCAATTAACTATATCTTATTAGAAAGAAGGGAATATGCCAATTAAATTCAAACAATATAAACATAATTTCTTCATCAAAATAAATATAGACATTATTTCTCTTTCATCTGCACTTAGGTTGTCGGTTATTCTAAATATCTCTGCTTGATCATGTCCACCCCATGAAGTTTCCAAATATATATATATATATATAGTATATACACATACATACATATAGTGACGTAAGTTTGTTTATATATATATATATATATAAATAATATATTCCGCGTGACATTTATTAATTAAGAGTACTGGGTTGGCTTGTTGCTTCTTTATGTTTGTTTTTTCTATTTTGTTTGCTTTCGTTTCGTTAACTTTCAGTTTATTTCCTCCCATTCTGTACTCAAACGCTTTTATTGGAGTCTTTAAATAGAAGTACTTTTCGGAGCTAAAAAAAAATTGATGGACACTTACGCTTGCAATAATATTGAAATAATAAGGTCAATTCCTCAAAAGTCATATATATCGTTAGGATTTATAATACAAGTCACTCCCAATTACTTCACTGTAAATAAGGAAGAGCAAGTGATTAAATCTGTCATAAATTAAAAAATAAATAAATAAACAATTTTATCCAAATTTAAATATCACTAATAAATAAGAGTAAAATTAAAAAATATTAATTTATAAATATCTAAATAACTTATAACACAAAGTACTCCCTCTCCTTTTTAATATAAGACATATTTACCTAATTTGATTAGATTAAACAAATTAGTTAAATTAGTTAATTATATGACATATATTTTCTAAAATACCCTAATCATCATTCTTAATTCTCTCACCCTCTCTTCTCCATAATTATTATTGAGGGAGCATCAATTGAAATAAATTATTAAAAAAAAATTGACAAATATGAATCTTGTGTATTTATTAGGATCCATGTTAATTAGCTTCCCAGAGGAAGTAAGAATTTTGTCAGAATGACGACTTGTATCTCCACGGGACGGAGTACTGATCTTCTTCCACGCTAGATCGATGCACGATTGTCATGCATGATGTCATCTCTTTTAGAGAAACATTGTGGAATGTTGTCCCACCCTCGGAAATTTACTTTTCATTTCGTGGAAATGGCTAAGAAGTCTAACAGGCAAGTACCTAAGCCAGATCAATAAGAGAAAACAAAATAAACCCCAACAACAAGTCATCAGGCGGCTGCAAAAAAAAAATCTCTCCAAAGAAACAACCTTGAGGATGAGATCTGATAGGAATTGTTAATGATTAGCAAGGTTCGCCCACATGAGATCTTTTTCAGCCTCATCATCATCTTCGTCTTCATGTGATTCTCAGTACTATTCCGCCATCCCTAGCCCTGGTACCAGCGAATTCTCTGATGATGGCTTCGCCGTCGTTTCCAGAGAGGACATTCGTATGAACTCAGCAGCAGCACTATCATCTTCTTCATTCTCATCATGTTGGTCATCATCAATAGCTTCATCATGTTCAACTTCTCAGGCTTCCTCAGCAAACCCCAGCCCTACCATAAGTCACGATGTTTTCATCAGTTTTAGAGGTGAAGACACTCGCAACGGCTTTGTAAGCCATCTCCGTGCATCTTTCACAAGGCGCGGCATCAAAACCTACATGGATTGTGATCTCGAGAGAGGCAACGAGATCTCCTCGACGCTATTAGTGGCGATCAAGCAATCCAAGATCTTGCTCCTTGTTTTCTCAGAAAAGTATGCCGAGTCCAAGTGGACTATGGATGAACTCGCCAAGATCATGGAATGCAAGAGAACAAGGGGGCAACATGTGATTCCCATTTTTTATAAAGTACGTCCAACAGATGTGCGACATCAAAAGGGCAACTATGAAATTGCCTTCAAACGACATAAGAAGCTGTTTAAGGCTAACGACAGCACTCTGCAACAGTGGATGACAGCCATGACAGAAGCAGCTAATCTCTCTGGTTGGGAGATCTCAGGTTCTAGGTAATTAATTAGTACCATATAACTGATTGATATTAATCTAATTTCTCTTTTTCTGATCTATTTTTCAATAAAAATATATATACCTTCCTCTAGCGGTCAAAGTGCTTGGTCAAGAGCAATTATATTTGTGTTAATAGTAGATACTGTTGTTTAATTTGTACAGTTTGTTTATGGAGATCTCTATAGTCGGATCGTCTCTAATAAATTCATTGTTAGAAAACTTGCTACACAGTAGTATATAACTACTAGGTATGAGTTTTAAGAGATGATCGGATGATATATATAGAGACTCGATGGAATTGTAGAAGAGCTCAAAAAAACTGTCTCCATCTGCTGGCTCTCTTCTTTGTATATAGAAGCGAAGCTGAGCTTGTGGAGGAAATAGCAAACGGCGTCATGAGAAAACTGGAATCAATGAGCCGATCACCGGTTATCGTCGGAGACATCCAGATTAATGCAACTGAACCGCAAGTTGCCAACTTTACTCCTCAGAATCAATCCGACGACCTTAATTCCAGCGACTCACACGACCTTACCCCTCAGGAATCCTTTCCTAATAAATGCCTCTCAAATCGGTAAGTTCACATTTTCTCATGTCTCCATAAGAATTTTGGGCTTTGAAAATTCTATATTTCATTATCATTTAGTACATCAAAAGTGAATATACACAAATATATATATACACATACACACACTAAAAAAAAAAACAGTTAATTAACTACAGAATTATTTAACGATGGAATTTTGTTGCTAAATTCAATTCACGGTTGAATTTCACCGCTAATTAATTAGTGACGGCGTTTTTTTTTTTTTGTAGTTTATATATATATCTTTAAAGCGCTCTGAAAATTTTTATGGTGATGAGTAAATGCAGTGGTAATATACTGGGCAATCTACGGGATACTTGGTTACGGAAGGAGAATGAGAAGTTAGTACTTGGCAGGAGAGAAGAACATGATGAGGCATCAAGCTCCCATAGTCCCAAGACAACTGTGCATAGGTATGTATCTATCTTTTTTAATTTCCTAAACTTTCATTTTTATCCCCTCAAAAGTTTACTTATTAGCTTTTATTGTGTTCTAATTAAAAGATAAAAGCTAATATAAGTTAGGTGAGTCAACTTTGTATAGCTGGTACGTATAAAGTGAAGAAAAGTATTGTTTGACGGCGTCAACAAACCAACCCATCTAATAGTCCACCATATGCTTGGGTATGTCTTGAAGGAGATCAATAATTAAATTAGTACTCCCTCCGATCCTAATTATAAGAGCAAATTACCAGAATTTGGAGGGATTAATGAGGATAGTTAAATTAGTTAATTATATGTATTTTCCTAAAATATCCTCACCTAAAATTTAGAATGATATGCGGTCGGTATTGTTACAAAACACAATTACAACATTAACAAAGATAACAAAGAAGGGAAAAATATGCGGGGTTTACACACGTGCTTCCTACAATATCAAGCATCAGTGTTAGAAACAGGTTGAGTTTTAATTAATTATTTATCACAAAAAGGTAGAAATGGGATTATATAAGATGTTGTTACTTCGTTCTCATCAATATAAAACAACGCACGAGGAATTACAGTATTAGTAAATCATAAATACCATGCCTCATTTTCTATTTCTCATGACATGTTTTTTTTTTTAAAAAAAAAGTAACTAATCTCCACAGATTTCACGAGGCTTCATGCATTTTTATATAAAAAAGTATAATTTAGATGTATATGACATTAATTAGTTGCAAATAGTATTTACTTTATAAAATATATAAGTGTATTATTAAATTATTATTGAGAAAGTATAAATAGGGGTATTATAGGAAAAAAAATGACAAGTTAAAACTTGCTCTTATAATTAGGACCAAAACCAACTCTAAAATTTTGCTCATATAATTAAGACCGGAGGGAGTAGTTAGTTTAACTCAAAGTTATAGTTCTCATACATTACACACAGAAACCAAAAAATGAATGAATCATAATGTTTGATAATTTTGTTGATTCTTTAGTTAACTGCACATATAATAATCTTGAGCTTTACATCTTTCAAGTCTCATGTAGTCCTTCTTTAAGAACTGTCAGACACTAAATTAACCCTAGCATGCTGCTTCTTCACTACAAAATTAACCCTAAACTTCCTTGCCTTTTCAAAGTCCACACTCCTTCATTTTTATTCAACGGTAACGATATGTTTTCAGTGTAAACTATTAATCTTAATTAACTTTAGAGATCAACAAATACTGTCGAACACTTGGAAACTGTTGCCTATACCTACTGTCTTCTACTTTAATAATAATCGTTGCCAATAAATTATCTATTTGAGCAATATTTATATAAACATATCATCGCGTGATTTAATACTAGCTAATATCAATAATTTTTTTTTTTCAACCTGATTTATGAAAACTATTCATCAAGTATGCTTTAATATGTTTCTTCTGCCTATGAAGTGTAAGAGGAAACACTTGAATGAACATAAAACTAGGTCTTATCCATAGGAAAAATTGGTGAAAATCACTATTTAAAAATTTTATTTGTTAGAAGGACCTCATAAATTTATATACATACAAAGTACCGTTGCTTTATAAATTTTGTATACATAAAGTATAGATGCTCTAACTTAGGTCGTTGTCGCTAATAGAAATTTTAAATAGGGACTCTTTCATCCATTTTCTCTAGAAAATATTACATTGCAGTAGCTTGCCACTAACAAGATCCAATTTGTTATCTTGATCCAGTTTTTTTTTTTTGGGAGAGAACAGCAATTTGAACTTCTTCCATTAATTTTCTAATGTAAGAGATAATAATCTCTTTTTTGTTTTGTTTAGAGATTAAGCGATTGCTCAAAATTATGTTAAAAAAATATTTGGAGAGAATTTGAAGAGTATACAATTTCAAACAACGCTTGTTATAAGTTTGATGTTGGAGTATATTAATTGATTAATTATGTAAATCCGATCCTTTCGCATCTATATATATTTTTGTGTTTTTGCCTCCAAAATTATGTGAATCGTTGTAAAATATTATATTTATATGAATGTTTTATAAAGAAAATCGTAAATGTCTGAAGGGAAAAAATGACGACGTGAAACTTCATTAAACAAGAATATTATGCTTTAATCAAGTCCACAGAAACTAAAATAAAAGCCAAAATTAGGAGATACGTGTAATTTTTTTCAATCAATTATCGCTCTCAAAGTCAAATCTGCCTCTCAGACGGTCAATATGTTTTTTTCGAATATTAATTTTATACGCGTAACATTTGATTGGAAAAAATATGTTTTATGAAAAAAGTGTTTGTCTTGGATATGTATGTGTGGACTGTGGACACATTTTGTTCTTTGACTCGGCAAAGATATTTCTGAGTTCTGACAATGGCTATGACAATCTCCACAGGAACCGCTTTCAACCCAAACGCAGTCAAACATGGTGGGCAATCACATAGGCACAACACTCTTACTCGTCTTCTTCAATTGTTAAAGGAACCTTCTTCCATTAATATGGCTCGGCTCAAGCAAATTCACTCTCAAACGCTGCGTTCCATCCCCAGCCACCACCCACAATTCCTCTTTCTGTACAGCAGAATTCTCCACTTCTCGTCTCTCGTCGATCTTCACTACGCCACTCGAGTCTTCAATCACTTTCAAAACCCTAATTCCTTCATGTGGAACACTCTCATTAGAGCCTACGCTCGAAGCACACACTTCAAAGATCGCGCCATAGAGCTGTACAGAGTGATGATGGAAGACGAGACTGTTATTCCTGATAACCATACTTACCCGTTTGTTCTAAAGGCCTGTGCGTACTTGTTTTGGTTTTTTGAAGGGAAACAGATGCACGGCCACATTTTGAAACTAGGGCTTGAGTCTGATGTTCATATTTGTAATAGTTTGATTCATTTCTATGCGACTTGTGGGAACCTAGACTTAGCACAGAAAGTGTTTGATAAAATGTCTGAGAGAAGTAGGGTTTCTTGGAATGTGCTAATTGATTCCTATGTGAGGGTTGGTGAATTTGACACTGCCCTGAATCTGTTCATTCAGATGCAAAATGCATTTGAACCTGATAATTATACAATGCAGAGTGTTATTAGTGCTTGTGCTGGTTTAGGTGCTCTGTCTCTAGGTTTGTGGGCTCATGCCTATATTTTGAAGAAGTCTGAGATGGATATGGCTGATGATGTTTTGATTAACACTTGCTTGGTGGATATGTACTGTAAATGTGGGTCCCTAGAAATGGCTGAACAAGTCTTTGAAAGCATGCCTGATAAAGATGTAAATTCATGGAATTCGATGATTTTAGGTCTTGCCGTGCATGGTAAGGCTGAGGCAGCACTAAATTGCTTTAACCGTATGGTGAAGTCTCAGATAGTTTCACCAAACTCTATCACTTTTGTCAGTGTATTGAGTGCTTGTAATCACAGGGGTAAAGTTAACGAAGGGCTAGATTACTTTGACATGATGATCAAAGAATACGATATAAAACCAAGATTAGAGCACTATGGTTGTCTTGTCGATCTTCTTGCTCGAGCTGGACGCATAGAGGAAGCTCTGAACTTGGTCGCAGAAATGCCAATGAAACCTGATGTTGTCATATGGAGAAGTTTGTTGGATGCGTGCTGCAAGCAACAAGCAAGTGTTGAGCTAAGTGAAGAAATGGCTAAGCAGATTTTTGAGTCGTCAGAGGGAAGTATTGGAAGTGGGGTTTATGTACTTCTTTCCAAAGTGTATGCTTCAGCTAGAAGATGGAATGAAGTAGGATTGCTTAGAAAACTGATGACTGATAAGGGTGTGATTAAAGAGCCTGGATGTAGTTTACTAGAAATAGATGGTGTAACTCATGAATTTTTCGCAGGAGATACAACTCATCCCCAAAGTGAAGATATATACAAGTTTCTGAATGTGATTGATAACAAGCTAAAATCAATTGGGTATACTCCTTATTACTCTGGAGCAACTATGGTTGATGAGATTGAAGATGGAAAACAGAGTACGTTGAGGCTGCACAGTGAGAGATTGGCCATAGCTTTTGGGCTATTAAGCTCAAAACCAGGTGTGCCCATAAGAATATTTAAGAATCTTAGAGTCTGCATTGATTGCCACCAGGTGACTAAATTGATCTCTAGAATTTACAATGTGGAGATCATTGTGAGAGATCGTGTTCGGTTCCATCACTTCAAAGATGGAACCTGTTCTTGTAAAGATTATTGGTGAATGATATATGCATTGACAAACCTTGGGATAAATATTTGAGGGGCTAAATGTATATTCATTAATTAATTTTAAGAAATAAATATTTGAGGGCTAAATGTATAAAAAAAATCCAATTTACGTTAACAATTTAGCACAGATATTTTTTTGGGGAGGTCATGGCCTCCCATTATCTCCGTACAGGTGAAGGTCCGCCATTGGATATATGCTCCTGTTTTAGTTTTTTAGTATCTAGCAGAAGCGTGTATAGCTGAAAAATCTTGGGAACTTTATTATATAAATAATTATTGAGTAAGTTGAATTCATTAACAGCACGACAAAACGCAGACTTCTTGGCGTGTTGGAATATAGAAGTTATTTATTTATGAGTGGCTCTTTTTTTTTTTTTTTATTACTTTTACAAGTTACTCCCTCCAGTCATAGAGTTGATTTTGTTTTTTTAGCGACCAAGGAAGTTAAATAAAACACTTAATAATATCATATATTTTTTTATATTATTATATTATATATTCATTTATAAGTTAACTAAAATAGTTTGGAAAAAAAATGATAAATATAATTATTTTAAAGTAATTTAATTAACTTTCTTAATATCTCTGAAAAAATTAAATCGGTCATTTATTTAGGACCTGAGGGAGTACTTATCTTATCTGGAGTTCTCTTCATCCAATCTCCATCATTTAGATTTAAAATTTGGCATCTTTTAAAATTATTATTATGAACTTATCGTCCATCCACGTTTGTAAACATATCAACCAACAGTTCAGATTAAATTTTAATAGTTTAAATTTATTCATTATTTTTTTAAGCAATATTACAATAATAGTTCTATAAAATATTAAATCTCAACTCTTGAATTTATAATCTAAGAGTGAATATGTGATGAGGAAAAGAAAATGACAGAAAGGATGAGGAGATGATCCAAATTCACTTGAACACGTGATTTTTATTATAGGATCTCGTGCCTGTTTCGGAATATAATCCTTTATTTAGTTTGGGATTTCCCCAACAGTATCCGACCCTATTAGTAACAGGCTTATCCAGTTGCTAGAATGCAAGTTCACAATGGAGGATTTCTTAATTACCACAGCTAAATACCCAAAGCCCAACTACTAGTTTAAGTTAAAACATCCTCATAACCAAGCTTCATCCATTTCTAAATAGGGATTAAATGACATTTATAAAAGGGAAATGAGTATATAGCTTTTTTTTTATAATAAAAATTTTAGGTGGGGGTAGACACCGGTACCCTACCAGGGCCAGGGCATGTCTCCAGACTCAAAGAGCGCTTATAAAGATACTTACAGATCCCTCACCAATGAGGCCTTCACATCGACCAGCGGCTATCGAACCTCCTTCCTTTTAGGGTGAAAACTGACGGCTTAGCCAACTGTGCCAATCCTCATTGGTGAGTATATAGCTTTTTTTTTGTTATTACAGAATTTTAGGAAAGGGTTAGGCTCACCCACAGTTTAAAGGCAGAGTGTTTGGAACCCACTCGACAAGGAATTCAGGACTAAAAGTACACATGTCTCCACCTTAGCCTGGGTTACCGTTGCTTCACAGACCCTAGAATGTCTCTCTCAGCGCCTTACCAACTCTAGGATCGAATCCCCTTCTTTTTGGTGAGAGTGTCCGACCCCTTTACCAGTTAAACCCAAATACAGGATAGTATATAGCTTTTGTTGCCGTGAGGAATATTGCTTTTCTGTGAGCCTATCAAAAGCTTTGCATATGATGGGAAGCCGTTTTGTCCTCGTGAAACATAAACAATGATCCAGTGACAGCCACTGAGCAAAGAGAACAAGAGAGGCCACTATAGCGATTTTCCCGTTTAAGATTGTGATAATATTCACATGCCCCTTTCCTCTTATCCAATTCGGCCCACAGAAAACGAAATAGAGAAGTGGGGTTTCTGGGATGCCCTGTTGCTATTATTTATGGGAAAAAACAATATTTTATTCTCATTCAACACTCCCCGTTTTCGGTTACCTTCTTTTTTTAATTTATTCTCTTTTTTAATTATAATTATTATTGCTTGAATGGTTCATAAAAAATAGTTTATTTTGGAAAAGAATATTCGGAAATGATTTCATTTTTTGCGCCAAGTTCTTGTCTCGCTTAAACATGGTGCAAAGCTTTTTTAAGAAAAAATAATTTCAGTCCAGAATATACTAGCTATGCAGAAAGTAGATCCTGATTCGAATACAAGGTAAATTTTACATATCTAACAAAAATATCTGGCATTGGTCATCTGACAAATAAATTGAATAAGGCATAAAAAAAATTACAAAACCATCTTACACAGCAACTCTCTGAATCTTCAATTCATGTAACCAACAAAATGGTGTCTACAAGCCACCCAGGGTAGCCATTAACGAACTTATATTACTGTGAAGAGATAATATAACTAAAATCCCTTCACAATGGCAGCTTCAGAAGTGCGTCCTTGATTTGAATGCAGAGAATGCAGAAACTCCACCAAAATATTCCTAAATGCTCTCACTTGAAATCTGAATTATGTACATAGACCTTGTATATAACAAGATTCAAAATTGCAACACTCTCCCCTAGCTTGGTATCTCACAGAAGACCTTGTTGCTCAAACTCACTTGCCACTGAAACAGAATCACAAAACGAAAGCACATATTAGGCCAACGAAGCCTCAGAACATAAGCCTCAACTAAGAGTTTAAGCCAAAAGTTTTCTAGTTACTTCTATTACAGAAGGAAAGCCAATTTCTGCAGAATCAAGAAGATTAGGCAAAAGAAAAAAGCTAACCTTGGGACGATGGAAGAACCAGAACCACCTGCATCGTAACATTGTTGGGAGGAAGCTGCAAGCGAAGAGGATAAAGCTTTCCGTTCAAGGGACTGCGAGTACACACAATGATTCCCTCTAGCCCTGTCTCTTCCTCAAACTTACGAGTCAATTCCTCAACACCATTTCCTTTAAATATCAAAGAATAACCCTGCAAGCCTTCATCATCCACATCACCGTTATCCTCCGCAACATGGTAGTATATGGTTCGTCCCTCCATCTTCGGCGGCAAACCCACATTCGAATCAGTAGACTGGAAAACACACAAAATTTCATAATTCAGATCGAACCTTTTAACATACCCAAACAGAGAACTAGATGAATCTCACAACTCACAAGTCGTACATACCTCTTGTCTCGAAAAGCTTGCGGCTTTGACGGATTCAGCCGTTGGGGTGTTGGATTCGAAGTCGAGAGAATCGGAATGGGGAACCAGCGGAGGCGCCGGTTTCTGAACATGAATCTCGACGATGTCGACATCCCACAAGATCCAGTCCTGTGTGGAGGTCCTTTGGGGGATATCGTGGGTGACGGAATTTCTCCAAGGCGGCAAGCCGCCATTGGCTCTGAGGTAGTTGCCATATCGGGTCTTGAGCTTGACCCGAGATCCATCTCTGACGGGTTCCCACTCGACGGAGGAATCGAGCCGTCGGGGCAGAGTCTGAAGGACCTTGCGACCCGTCATGCCCAACAGGAAGGGCTGGTTGGAGGCAGTGAGGTACTTGCCATAGATGCTCTTGAGGCGAATGATATTGTCGTAACTGGGCACGTATTCAACGATCCATCGGCCGGCCTTGGAGGATCCGTTTCGGTCTTGGGCGACGGATTCCTCATCCTCGTCGGCGAGGAGGTACTTTTCGTGGTGGCTGCGGAGACGCACCGCCTTGGCGTTGTGGAAGAAGTCCATGCCCGACCTGAACTTGTTAGAACTTATCTGCAATTCAGAGATGAAAGAAACAAGATCGTTGTTGAAGCTGGAGATAGTAGATTCACAGAGACACACAAGATTGAATATGCTAACCGGATTGGTCTGTTATATATATATATATATATATATGGGTTGATAAGGGTAAAAAGAAGTGGGCGCTGGTTGGGATACAGTCAGCGCCAGCCAAACTGGGTCACTGTGGAAGAGACGACACGGTTTTATTGTAATGTGTTGAAGGCGGACGCGCTGATAGGTGGCGTAAGTTGTTTTCTAATGATAATTGCTCATAAATTGATGAATTTCTATTTTTTTTAATTACTTCGAAACCTAGTAAACGACGGTGGGGTATTAGTTAAATAATCACATAATAATGCAAACTAAGTCAATAAATCAAAATATTGAATTAATTTTATTTTTATGTTAATAATATTTTTGTAATTTTCACATGATATAGTATGAGTAATAATATAGCAATGGAGTTATTATTACAAGAATAAAAGTATAAAACTTACAAAGGGAATAAGTTTGGAATATTCCGATTATAAAAAGTAGATTAGTTTGTTTTATGTCATTACTTGAAAATGGAGGAAGGAGTACTAGGAGATAGGAAATTGCAAGGGAAGATGATGGTCGGGGAAGGCAGCTGTGAGGTGTGGGGCCCACATGCGACGAAAGAGGCATGTGCATGTGCTAACCGGTGATAACATACCAACTAGGCAACTACCAAGGACTAATTGTCTGATTACCGGACTAATCCACAATCTATGCTCATCCAAAAGATGAGTATGAGATGTTCGTCGCCAAATAAAATGGATTTCCTTTTCTTATTTCTTTTCTTGAAAAAAAATAGTTCATGCACTAAAAATTAATTAATTTAAAATACTGGGTGTTGAAAAAATAATAAGTGTTACTGGAAAAATGTTTCAGGATATTAGTGTTATAGGAAAAATATTTTTGAATGCAGGACTAGAAATTAATTAATTTGAAATACCATGTGTAAAAAATATTTCAAGGTGCAGCATACAATTTAATCTAAATAAATAAAAAATTAAAAAATGGTCATCACCCCAAAATTAGAGGGATGAACACCTCATACTCATCTGATGAGTATGAAATGTAAACCCGTGAATTGAGGAATAGAGTATGCTACCCCCTACTACTAGAGGTCGGATTTGATTTTTAAACTATAGTAGTATATTTTAAGATATTATTTTTTATATTTATTATTTGATTCAAAATTAATTAAGTGGCTTTTATTTGATACTACTATTAAAGATAGGGAGTACTAATCCTTGTGACATTATAGATTAAGAAAAGTTATTAAAGAGATGAGGTGGCTGGGCTTGTTCACGGAGGAGGCATGCATGGTGCAAGAAGAGAAATCCAAACAAAACTTTTTTAGTCCTTTTACTCCTATCATAATCGTCACCTTAGTTAAGGATTTTTAATTTGCCTCTGAATATAATATTTTATATCTTTTATTTCTCATAGCAACCTTTTTTTTAAATCTTTATTTATTGACACATTTTTATCTTTCCGCATACAATTTTTCATGATGTAGTTTTTTTACCAATTTTTTACATATTTATTATAAATAATTTCTTTATCTTTTTTTCTAAATTATTAAATAACTAATGGTTAAGGGGTAATTGTCACCGTAGAGCAATTTTACTTCAAAAAAATTGAGGGAAACTTTGCCTCGAAAGTGTAAAAATGGTAGCAATTTTATCATGGTCGTTATCTCAGTTAATTTTGACCGATAGTTGATCAAATATGCTAAGCTGACAGTCCACTTATCATCCATTAAGGTGTAAATTTTCCCCAGAAGTTTTAAATCTAAATTTGAAAAAGAAAAAATTGATGTAGATGAAATATGGACTTCCAGGGAAATTTTGTACTTTAACAAAAATAACATGGATGACATGTGGACTACAAACTTAGCATATTAGATCAACCAACGGTCAAAATTAACTAAAATAACAGTCATGACAAAAATTACTCCACTTTTTACACTCTCAAAGCAAAATTGCTCTTTGGCACCGTTAACCCAATAATTATCATGGGAGGAAGTATCACAAAAAGGGACCAATTCCCCCCCCCCCCCCCAAAAAAAAAAATCTCGTTTATTACTCCTCTAGTCCTTAATAGAATTAACCTTAGAGTGTTGATCTTAGTCCTAAATATAATGCAGAATTTTTATATTCATCAATCTTTTCTTGATTTAACCCTAATAATGTTCTCTCAACAATAGTCAAGGAGGAAGGGGAAGAAAGGAATTAAGGAAGATAACTAGGGTATTTTAGAAAATACATGTCATATTAACCAACTTAATTAACTTCATTAATCTAACCAAATTAAGTAAATATGATACTTCTTATTTCCCCCAACCCTGATGACTAAACTTTGCATCATCAACCTCTAACCGTGAAAAGACCTCACACAAAAAGTTTGAATTTCTAAACTTAACAACACTTTTTTAAACTTTTATAGTGTCTTTTTGAGTTGGTATTTAAGAAGTACATTTATATGAGTTGAGATAAAACTCTTCTCACATACTTACCTTATATACCGTAAATTACGTTGGAAGAGCCGCTTATAATACTAACCCAAACAGGCGCATAGTTAAAAACAATGGCGTAAGCAATAAAAATGTTCTCGCCATTTCCTCTCCACTCACTTTTTCTTTTATTTATTATTTGTACTCTCAATCTATTTTATAAAGGAAAAATCCCTTAAAAAGAACTTCAAAATTATGAAAAAGACCCAAAAGGGATCCAAATATGAATAATTCTAAAGACGTGTTAGGGTCTTAACCGTCTTTTTTAAAATTAAAAGAAAATAACACAAAATCCCTTTTTTATTTCGAAAAGAGAGAACTTGAATCTAACATCTCTTATGAGATTATGAATATTCAAAACATCTTTTTATCTTTAAGGATTTTAAAAATTATTTATTAAGGATTTCCCTTTTATAAGTAGTAGGAGTTTACTTTAAAATGTTTGGATTTAAATCCAATGCATTCCAATAGACTTAAATTTATAAAACATACATAAATCAGGAGTTGTGTCAAAACTCAAAAGAACATCATGTTTAACTAGTATTTTTTACTAACCATATCTCCTTATATCATTGTGAAAATTTTGATATATAAATGGTTTATAACTTATATGTAATGTAACATACAATCATAGATATGTGGCAAGGCTTAACATTTCTTTAGAATAGTTATCCTAATAGAATCTGACAATACTCAATCTGGTCTAGTTAAATAGTTCAAGAAATATTGATAATCAAGTAAGTATTCAAAAATTATAATTAATCAATAAGAAAACAAGTCATTATAATCTGATCACAAATTCATGATTGTTGAAAATCATAGAGCTAATTCATGAAACCAAACTTGATTAGTGGGTTCCTACGAACTCATCATTAGTGTTTGACATGCCTTCCTATGTATAATTGATACTCACAAGACTTTCTTTTCGAATTCAATTTTCATAATAATTTCCTTTCAATTCATTTTAAACCAATTCAGCTACAAAATTAACTTCGTTTAAACAAACAAACCTGAAAATCACATGTATGTTGTCCCAAAAAGTAACATCAAAATCAATGAACAAATGAAGCATTTGATCGAGTAGTCACGTACCTGCAACTTAGAATTCCGTCTCGGCGAAGAACTCAAAGAGAAAACCGACATCGGCGACGATGGGTCCGAACCAAAATTCTCGTCGGAAACAGAGGACGACATAACACTCTCGGCAAACGAATATTCCAGCGGCGCCTCCGGCAATCCCACGGCCTCCACATCCCACAGAACCCAATTCCTCGTCGCCGAGTAGCCGTGCGGTTCATCGTGGGTGACGGAGTTCCTCCACGGCGGCGTCCCGCCGTTGCCCCTCAAGTATTTGCCACACCAACTCTTTAGCCTCACCTGAAACCCATCTCGTATCGGCTCCCACTCAAACTTCCAATCGGAATCAGTTTCAAAATCGCCCTGAACAACCCTCTCTCCGGTCACACCCAACAGAAAAGGATCTTCCGTCGCCGTCAAGTAACGGCCATGACAGCTCTTGAGACGCACAAGGTGGCTCTTCCCTTCCACTAACTCCACGACCCATATGGACTTACCCGACGACCCGTTTCTGCTCTGCCGGACCTTCTCACGATCGTGGTCGGCGACAAGGTACTTGTCGAGGTGGCTGCGAAGCTTGACGGCGCTGGCTTTGGTGAAAAACTCCATAGCCAAAACTAACAAAGAAGAGAGGAAGTTAGTGGAAAGGTTAAAGGTGGTTGGGGGGTGTGATTTGGAAGTAATAGTAACGAATGGGAAGTAATTAAATGGTTTTCTTAATGGAGACGATTTGGGTGGGAAGGGGAAACACAGAATCAAGAGTGTTGAAGCTTGAAAGGGATTATAAGGAGAAGAAATAAATATTGTTGACGAAGGGGAAGGTTCAGAGTAGTACAAACGGTAGAGACAAAGGAAAAGATCGGGAAGGGTCTGCTTGGAAGCTTGAAAAATCCAAGTCTCTGGAACTATAAATGGTGACGCAGGAATGAGACTGCCAAATGGAAACGGTTTTTGTAAAATCTTGTCCTTTTTTCCAATAAATTTTTTTGACCTTCGTGATTTGTTTACAGAATAGGAGGTCAAGTCCTTTGTTTGGGCTATTAGAAACAGCGTTTCAAATCCTAATTTATAATATACAATATATATAAATATATAAAAAAAGTTTTATCTTAATTTAAGTAAATATAATTCCAAACAAATTTGTTTGGGATCATTTTTGGAGCCTCCAAAAATATTTATTCACATAAATTAAGATAAAACTTATCTCATATATGTACCTATTTGCATACCTTAAATTAAAGGGTTAAGGTGCAAAAATGCACATGTGCTTTTCTCGGAGGAGTACCCAGTAGCAAGTGTTTTTTAGGTGCAAAAGTGACTATATGGTTACAAATTAGGTGCAAAAATATCGTTTGACCGTTAAGTTTGACATTGACATTAAGTTTGACTTTTTGCTTAACCTGACGATGACGTAACATTTCAAAGGTGCAAAAATACACATATGGTTTGTCAACAAGAGCGTCGAACACCAATTTTTTTAATTTAATAATTTTATTTTTAGTATCCCGAAAGTACCTTTTACTAGTCAAGACTGAAATATTTTTTTAGTATCGAGTCAAGATCCTTTTAGTATCGGTCAATACCGAAATATTTTTCAACATCCTAAAATAACTTTTCATGATTATGAAGTATTTTTTATGTACCATTCAAGATCCCGAAAGTACTTTTAGTATCGATCAAGACTCAAATATTTTTTCAAGATCAATCGAGATCCTTTAGTACCGGTCAATACCTAAAATATTTTTTGAAGATCCTAAAATAACTTTTCAAAATTATGAAGTATTTTTCTGTACTTGTCAGTATCCTGAAAGTAGTTTTTAGTACCAGTCAATACATTGAAATATTTTTTTCAGTATCAGTCGGTATCCTATATTTCACGTATTGACCGATACTAAAAGGATACTGACTGATATTGAAAAAAATATTACAGGGTACTAACTGATACTAAAAAGTACTTTCAGAATACTAACTAGTACATAAAAATACTTCATAATCTTGAAAAGTTATATTAGGATCTTGAAAAAATATTTCAGGTATTGACCGGTACTAAAAGGATAATCTCGATATAAAAAATATTTCAGTTGACTGATAAAAAGTACTTTCGTGGATACTAAAATAAAATTATTAAATTAAAAAAATGGTGTTGGATGCTCTTCTTGACAAACCCACGTGTATTTTTACACCTTTGAAAA